>CAOLHI010000381.1:0-1200000 GCA_948474755.1 Ctenosaura bakeri | reverse complement strand
CCTCTTAATGCAGGTTATGGAACCTGTGGCCCTCCAGAGTCCATCAGCCCTAGTTCTCCAGCCAGTGGTGAGGAGAGGTAGAAATTATAGCTCAACAACATCCAGAATGCCACTGATTCCCCACCCTGGCCTTAATGCATTCCTATTTCCATCTATCTCAGTCTGTGCTTGTGAAATCATTTGTCTGTTTGAAGGCAGTTTTTTCACTCTATATGATGTCAGCTCCAGAGAGAGTGATGTTTGGTGTCCATTAAGACTGATGGGGCATAAATCAGGATCACCAGGGGGAAGTACAAGTAGATCTAATCTTCTATCCACCCTTCAATCTTACCTTGAAATCTGGGCATCCTATTTTCTAGAAATTAAAGTCTCCATTGCTAATTTCTGTTGGAACAATGCTGATACAGAATAAATCCTGCTAATCTGTAATTCACAGTCAAGAAGCAAAAATGCTTTTAATTGCTAGATATTTTTAAAAATGCAAATAAATAGGGAAAAGTTGCCATTAACAAAAATAGATTACTGGGTCAAAGTGATTGAAATTATCCTCCTTGTGTTAGCCATGTTTTGCTACTTTCCCCCCAAATTTCATTCCTTTCTACTGTGTCAAGGAAAATAAATGTAACTTTGCTTTAGAATCAAATTAAGAAAGATACAAATTATCTGGTGTTTCTTTTTTGTTATTTCCATTATCTAAAGGGGAGAGTTTCAATGAAGTTTCTTCTTCATGGTCTCTATGACTCACAAAATGTTTTTTCTGTGCCTGCACATTGTGTGTTTCAGAACTGTCTAAAGCAGTGTGGTATGTGCTTTGGTGGTAGCTACACATACTCCCCATGTGCCTATTTGAGATTATCCAGATACAGTTTTTTTCTTTATTGATATAATTTTTTTCTTAAAACTGAACCTATTGAATCAGTTGGTTTCTGTAGTATATTTTAAAATGTATCATAAGTGTAGGTAATGTGGTAAATAATGGGCCAAGTGAAGCTGGAGTGTTGAAAATGGTAAAAAACCAACGGAAAGCATTTTCAGGGGACTACTGTACTTCCATCACAGGACATACATTAGTAAATTTAATAGAACTGTTAGTTAGGCATAAATTGCCCCTTTGATGTCCACAATTAGCAGATATAGCTTAAATACTTGCATTGGTTTAGCAATATGAATCTCTTAACTTTTTACTGATTGTTACATATTATGGAAGGAGCATCCAATAAATTTGACCTCTTCAAATTTTTGTCTTCTCCTTTTTGATTGTTTGTTCTCATAGATACTGGAAAACTGAAAATTAGAAATTAGAATTAGAAAATTGTGGGACTTGGAGTCCGTCACTATCTTTTACCTTAACCTGCATTACAAATTGTTGCTATGTTAAAATAAAAGGTGGGGCAAGAGACAGCCATGTATGCTCCCCTGAGCTCCTGAGAGCTCCAGATATTGTTATACTATAAGTCTGTATCTCTTACTATTCTCTGTACTGGCTGTACCTGGAATTTCATTCCAATAACAGCCAGAACACCAGATGTTTCCTATGCCTGTATTTTAAAAAGGGCAAGATAGAAAGGTGATGACATTTTAAAAAAAGTTGGATAGAAAAAGTGTTACTTTTACAAAGTGCACTTAGGATCAGTGTGGTGGCTTTTTTTTTTAATGAAATAACAACTGTCATTATCATCATTATTAGCTTTTAATTTCCACTGAAGTAATTTACAGCAATACTGTAAGAATACTTTAATGTTACAAAACAGTAAAAATAGGTAAAGAATTTGGCAAACAGGATGACTTTTGTGGTAGCTCATTTCATTGCAAAGACAGGGGAGCATTCATTTAATTTACTTAGTTTTTGAATGATGAGGTAGATTCTGTTGCTGGTCCACAAATGCATATAACCTGATATATTAAGGCCTTACGGTCCCGCAATATCCTCTGTTGTGATTGGTTTGTAGTTTGTAATTTGTGAAATGTATAAACAAATTTGTATATACCAATATAAGTATAACAAGACACCCGATGTGTAGGTTTTCCTACTATGTCATTGTATCTTAGGAAGTACTTGTCCCAGGTGGAAAAAGGTGACTACATACCGTATTTGCTGGTGTATAAGACTCACTTTTTCTTGGAAAATATTCTTTGAAAATGGAGTGCGTCTTATATGCCAGTGTGTTTGACATGTTAGCAAATAGTATTTGTCAGTGTATAAGTGGGGTGCGTCTTATACGCCAGCAAAAATGATATTTGTAATTCAAATTCTTTCAGTAATGTATACAAAAAAAGGAGTGGGATGTGGAAATGATGCTTTGTGACCTTAACATACATATATTGTACCATTAGAAGTGTCAGCATATAAAAGTTGGCTATGTAGTTAGTTTGTGTATATTCTTCATAGAATCATAAATGGTCAAATTAGGAATGCTATCCTTTGTACATTTAGTTGGAAGTAAGGCCCATCTGAATCTAATGTGACATCTGAGCAAACATTGAATTTGTGTGCGGAGGTAGAGTGGCACATTCCCAAATAGCCATGGTCAGGGGAGTAGAAATGTTATCTTTGAATGGGGCATGGTACAGACTTCTTTTTGGTAATTAATTAGTATAGAGAATACTTCAGTTAAATTTAGATGTGTTATATTGTGGAACTGTTTTTAATGCTGTATTCAAATGGAACATGGGTTAATACCTACTTGAAAAGCAGTCGAATTTAACTGTTATTTTAGCACAATCTAAGTAATTGTTCCAGGATGTGTTATTTATTTTTTATTTTTTAAAAACCAGAAAGACTATTTATTTCTTCTTCTCCTCTATCTCTCTGTCTTTTGTCTTTTTTTTTCTCCCACAGCTGAGATAAATGTTGATATAGCAAAGCCTCTGAAAGCTAATATCAGCTTTGTTAAGCTAGATCAAATAAAACAATTTCTAAAAAAGATCAGAAGCAAAAGTGATTATGAGACCCAGGAGGAAAATGTTTCAGCAGCTGATAGCCTTCCAAAGAAAGATGGCACATTAACATCTCAGTGTTACAAAAGCAGAATTCCCGACTCTGAAGATCACAGTGATGTAGGGCAAAAGATTTCGACCCAGAAAGAACTGTGGACAAGTATTTCCTGTTGTCAGAAGATTTCCATTCATACCACTCAGATGGTGATTTCAATGGAAACTTGCTCAGATCATAGTAAACCCTGTCTTCTAGCATCGTTATCAAGCCTCAGTGGAAATTTGCACGTGAAAGCTAATTCTAAGACTAAAGGTAAGAATTTCCATTTCTCTTTGTTTATAATTCTGTGAAACATTCCATATTTTTATTATGAATTGATTGTTTTAATATGTATGTTTTTTTATCTGATGTTACGATCTTTTAACTGATTATGTATTATTAATTGATGTTCGTGTTTTTAACCATGTTATGTGTCTATTTATTGATGTATTGATTTATCAATGTATTTGAATCTATTGTTCCTTGATCCATAGGGAGAGTATGGCATTGTGATGGCAGTAGGTTGTAATAAACCATAGTTTTAATTATGGCACAAGGCCTCTAGTAGACCCAAAAGGTTGAGGGCTTTTGATTCCCAACCCCAAAATAACGAGTCCAGATACATGACATTGGGTTAATTAAGGACCACCTTTATTAAATTTAATAATTATTTAATTTGCTTAGGCCTGCAGGAAACTACAAAAGGAGGAGGGGCAATTTAATGCAGCTCCAGCCAAGATCAGGTGACATACCATTGTTGACCCCCCAGGCTTCCCTTGGGCAAGCCACCTGAGCCCCTAGAGCAATCCAGTTATTTGGGTTGCACCTCAGTGGCTAGACAGGGGAGGGTAAACCCAAGAGGAGCTCTACCAGAAGCCCCAGGACCCTGAATGTCTCATTCCCAGGTCAACCTCAAGGGTAGCCTCCTTCACCACCCCCTGGATCACAGGACTTTAAAGAGGCCGATTCAGAGTCCTACCCTACACCCTTAGTGGGTGCCCAAGGCATCCAGCTCAATGAAGCATGTAAGACAGCATACCAGCTTCTACAGTAGTGGGTCAAGGGCAATAGCATAATATCCAAGATAGCTCTACCTTAAAACAGTCACTTTAGAAAGAATTTGTATCTCCAGTGTCACTTTGGAAGTAGATTCTTGTCATTTTAAGTGGATACTCACTTAAAATGGTCTATACTTGCCCTTTTGCCTCAGGCAGGAAGTTTACTCTGAAGTTGGAACTGACTGTCATATGCGTCTTCAGGACAAGAGCTTACAAGAGGTCTTCCTTTTGGAAGAGGTTTGTCTCTTAAGCTCTTTGTCAGCACAGAACTGTAACTGTACCTGTCTGTGCTAGGATGTTCTTGTCAACCCAAAGTTTAAAAGAGGAGCAAAGGGAGAAGGCACTGTGAGCACATGTATATATGCACGCACACAAACATACACACACATGTGTGTATATGTGTACACAGTGCTGAAGGGAAAATGACTGTACCTTTATTAGAAACAACAGTTAGACCTTAGGTGCAACACAGAACACAGGCCCCGTCACTGAGTAGCTTACCTGCCATCCAGTGAAGTCCTACCTGCTAGAAACCATGGTGAGTTCACATGAATATAAGCCACTGATTGTCTCCTGCTGCCGGGTAGGGGTAAAACAGGTCCAGTTGTCCCTGAGCTTGATTTGCTCTTGTTCGACTTCGCCCTCAAGATCTCATAAAAGAATTCCAAAAGTTGAGAGACAGGTAGATGGTCACACATCCATCCATCACCACCAAGGATCCCAGCAATGAGACAAAACCACCTTCCAAAGGTGTATCACGGGAAATCAGAATGACACAGCTGGGGAAATAACAAGATTCATGTTATTGCTAAGAAAACACAAAGCCCAGTGTGCCCAAAACTGAACCAAGAAGGGGAAAGCCAGAGATGACTGAGTGTTGGCTGGCTGTTTGGTAGGAAATTTTAAGCTCTCTAGTTAGACGGCAATGAAGAATGGAGTCAGATTTGCCAAGGGAAATTGCACCTCCTAACCTTCTAACTGCTGCAGTCTTCACTCTGATCTACCTGTGGCATTAAAGCAGCTAGGGAAATTGCTCTCACAAGTATTACCAGGACTGGCTGGTCTTTCTGGGGAAGAACTGTGGGACATGTGCAGGCCCCAGAAACACATTCTGAGCATCAGAGGAAGATGGCAGTGGTTGTCTTTCACTTGTATGTTTTGTCAGACCCATGGGTCTGCAGATTGGGATCCAAGCAAGTCTAGGACCTGTACTTGTCACTGCTCTTTTGCTGTTTTTTAAATGGTGACTATTAAGATGATCATCAGTAGTTATACCTATTCCTTCCCCTACCCACACACAAAAACTCAAACACACTTTTAGCATGCATAGAAATATCTGTCTGCTCAGGTAACACTCTGTGCATATGATGGAGTGAACTACTGTCTTTGAAAGCTTATGATAAATAATTTTTTTTAGTCTGTAAAATGCCTAAAGATTTTGTTGTTTTTCCAAGCTCTATTAATACATAGTGTAGGACAAGGAAAAAGGATCCAGTTTACGCAGCCATTATGTACTGTGTAGTATCTTTGACTGTATTATATAGCTATAGTTTGACCAGAGATGATTTCCAAGTTCTGTTAGATTAGCAGTAGTTATGTCCAGATTTAGATGCAACATACTGCAGTTAGTAAAAAGTGGAAGCGAAACTTTGTGATTTCCTTGCAGAAGTGCTAGAGAAGAAGAAGGGTTGGAGCAGGGTTGGAAATGAAGTGCTCCTATAGTACAAGTGAGTCTCAAATTGCAACCAGGTTATATTTCTGGACTCATAATGTAAATAAAGACATTGGAAAACATGGGGATGTGTTCCAGTGTTGCTGAAGTAGCCACAAAGTTAGCAATAATCCACCATCAATTTTAAAGAGGGTCAAAGCATAAAATGTCAGAGCTCATTTTTTCCAGGCTATAGAGATATGCAGATGCTCTCCAGAGAAATTAGAAAAGGCAGCAACTACTGATCACAAGAGAACATTGCTGAGGCGAACCAGCTCCTTCAGAGGAGCACACAGGCGGAGAGCAGCTGGTAAGAACCGTGTTCTTCTGCTGTGTCTCCTCCAGCAGGCTTTCCAGATGGAAAAGGCACATCCAGGGGGGCAGCCCATCTCTTACTGTGTTTTCTGCAGCAGGTGCAGAAGGCAGAACAGGAGAAGAGGCCGCACATCTCTTGTACAGTAACCAGCTGCACTGAAAAAGCAAAGCAAACAAAGAAGCAAACTCACTGTTCTTGCCCAAAATGCCTTCTGATTTTATTCCCCCCCCCTCAACAATTCTCTCTCTACTTTTTTCACAGCTTATGTCTGCTTGATCTGGCTACCTTTCCCTTCTCTAAGGCTTCCCTTCTCTTTGCTTCTCAACCCTGGCAGGCTCCTTCTCCTTGTAGTACACCCTTGTTGCTCCCCTCAGTTTTATCCTGGCTCTCCCACTTCTATCTCTAGTGTCTGCTTTCATCCTTCTCCCCACACCCCCCCCCAATTATCCTCTTGCCATCTCAGCATCTCCTGCCCACCTTCTCCCCAGCCAATCATCATCTTCCCATTCCAGAGTGTCCTGCCCTCCTGCCTCCCATTTTCCCTCTTTCCATTCCTTGCCGCAGCTCCCCTTTTATTTCCTCATTGGCTCTTGCTCCTGCCGCTCTTTCACATCTGCTCTTTTCCTCTCCTCTCTTGCTGTCATGTCCTCATTTTCATTCTTCTGCTTTATTTTCCATTCAACCTTCTTACAGTCTCCTTACAGTTCCTGCCCTCCTTCTCATACCTTGGCCTTGGCGCTGCCTTTCTCCTTCACCCCCACCATGTCCCCTGTTCTTCCACTTTTATCTTCCCTACTTTGGCTAGTGTTGTAAATTTAAATGAGACAGTAACATAAATTATGACTTACCTGTGTATACTAAAATAATACACCTTGGAGTAGAAGAATTTAGTTCTGAAATTAGGACCAAAAGTACCACATTTTTTCCACAAAACTTTTGCTTTGGAAACATATAAAGAGAAACCAAAATCTAGCTTTGTTTCCTTTTTAATCATTAAAAATTTAATGTAACTGCAAAGATAAACTGAAAAATATGACTCATGACTGGACTTCTGTTCCATCTGGGGTGTTTGTGCTGAGTGTTGTTGTTGTTTTTGTTGTTTAAGGCTGAACTGAAGAAGCTGTTATTAAAACACACTTAAAGAGTACATTTTTTTCCTTATTGGATATTAATTATATTTTTAGTCAGTTGGCATAAATAGCTTAAGAGCCAAAGACAGTGATTTGTAGCTGAGAAGTGTAGGTTCTAGGCCAAGCTAAGTGATTTATTGCTTTTTCATCAATAATATTACTACTTGGACCAATAAATCTCAGCACACTTCATTGTTTGAAAAAAAATGAAAAATTTAAGCTTCATAGAACACAAAAGCCCCGTTGAAATGCTGGATGTGAAGTCCATTTTTATCTATAAATAAACTGCTATACAGAAAGGAGAATTCCCACACTTTTTTAGTTGTATCTCAATTGTCCAATGGAAAGATCTTTAAATAACAGAACAGAAAACAGAGAATATCATAATAGCTTTATGTTTATGAATCCATTTTGACTGTTCTAATTCTGCTTTTTCCCCATCACTTTTCATCAGCTACTCTTTCAGTATCCATAATTGCATATGCTATCATATCTTAAAAAAAAACAAACCTAAATTTCAAAACCCTTGATGTATGCATCTGCCTTAGCAGTAGATTTTACTTATTTTTAATAGTGAGTCTTTTATTTCAGCAATGTAATCCTCCTGATTCTCACTGATCTGGTAAACTTGTGCTCAGAAGAGTCTCCAGGTTTTTAAGGCTTCTCCTCCTTATCTGCCCACACAGAGGAGAAGTAGCCACTGTTCATAAATTGCTTTCACTCACATGGCCGTCCACTTTTTCAGGTGGGCAAGTGGCACTGACAAATGTGACTAAGACCAGTGGCAATAAATATGGCCCAGAGGAAGAGGCAGGTGAGCAAGTAATGGCTGATATTTCTAGCAGCCATTGTGACTTGGTCACTGACCTAATTAAAAAAAAAACAATTGGTAACAGCATGGTGCTACCGCCATCACTTGAGCAGAACTTGGAAAATTTACTTTTGGGGCAATAGCTCATATAATCCCTTTGGCCAGTGACCATACTGTCTGAGGGAATTAAGGGACCTGTAGTCTATAAAAGTTAATGTTTCCAAGCTCTATTCATGCTCTCTTTTTCTAGGTGCTAGAATAAAATAGAAAGTATTGGGGGGGGGGAATTGCTATTCATGGGTGGTCACACAGATGCCATTGCCAAGCTATACCAGCTGTCATCAGTTATGCTGTGCCTTTATCTAGCAAATGAGGAGGGGGAGAACATGAAGCTGGGATGAATTTGTTGTGGGCTCTCTGAAGGTGTAAGGGGAGTCCACATGCTGTTTGAAGATACCAAGCCCCTGATTCCAGTCCTGACACAGAGCCTGCAACTTTTTTTCTTTTTTAATATAGCTCTTAGAAATATCCAGGCAGCATGTTTTGCATGGAATTCTCTGAGCTTTAGTCTCCCCCCAAAAAAAAAATTAAAAGAAAATAACATTTGCAAGTTTTGCCCTAGCTGTTCCTTCATAGTATTGAATGCCTCTCATTAGCAACAACAACAAGAAGAGCCCTTCCACATATAAAAATAACATTTCGGGGAGAGGTGTTATAACAGGGGTAGAAATCATATGGCCTACCTATGGGCCTTTTTGCACTAGACTGTTATAATGCTATTATTCCACTTTCAACATCCTATGGAATCCTGGGGTTTGCAGTTTAGAGAGGGGCCTTTAGAATTCTCAGCCAGAGAGCTCTTGGGCTTCAGTAAACTACAAACCCCAGAGTTCCACAGAATGTTGAAAGTGGAATAATAGCATTATAACAGTGCGGTATAGAAATGGCCTATGTTGTGGTACTGCAGCCTGTAGCATTCCACACCACTGGATGTGGCACATAAGGCTTCTAGAAACTGCAATCCTACAAGTCCCATCCCTGAGTTGTAACCTAGCTTTCTGTTTGACATACTAGGATGGATGAAATGAAGGTGAAACATTGCATCATGTGAGCAGTATGTAGTATAGCCCAAACAAAGGCTTAACATCTTTGTGAGAACTAGCCTATAATCTGAACAATATTTTCATATACTCCCATACATCCTTTCCAAGCCAATTTGGAAATCAGTCTCTTTTAAGTTAAATTGCGCTTTCTTGTAAGTAAATGGATATAGGATTGCAACTTTTGCTACACTTCTAAACATACGTGGTATTAAGGAGAGAGCAGTTTTGAATTTAGAAAAATTTGCTTGCAGATGTCTAAAGTACTTTTAATCTGACATGCCTAATAAATAATAGCAATGCACAGCATAATTAAAGGGAAATTTACTGATTTAAGAAGAGCTTTGTAATCAGGTTATGTAAACCAGGAGAGACAAAGTGATTTAATATTTCTCCTGCTGTAGTTCATTTATTCATACACTAACTGGTTAGAAAAACTCCTGACCTAGGACTGGATAAAATATTACTTTTGAAATATATTGTATATTACATTTGATTTATATTTATACATTCTATTTGAAATGTGTTAATAAATTTAAAAGAGATTTAGGGTGAGTGCAGAGATACAAATTGATGCAACATTAAACTGCAGTAGCTACATCTCAAATGGAAGTATAATAGCAAAAATATATCAGAATAACCTCCTTCTTATTTTCCAAGTTTTATGGATTGTACCTTTTGAGCCAAATAGAACTGATGTTGGCATATGAAACTAATACGCAAATACTTCACTGTGTTTCGGGTTTTTACAATCACATAACTATGGCGACCATCTGTAGCAGCTGCATTTTACGAATTATTTGCTGAAGCAGACGGCATACAATGACAAAAAATAGTCATCTCAGATGTACTGTTAAAAAAGACAAAATAGCATTGCTTGCTTTTTATACAGAATGGCCATCTGCTGTACAGATGTTATAATAACCAATGACTTCAGATTCAATAATTGTAGAAAATTTTCATTAAAACCTCAACAATTTGCACTTGTTTACTTGAATCTACATAATTCTCCCATGAGACAACACAACACACTAGCGTATTTTTTTAGTTCTCACTAGCAGTGGCTTTGATCCTTTTTGATGTGCAACTTTAATAAACATAGTCAAAAGGCGCTATTCAGAAAACATCATGGAAAAAACTACAAAGGAACAATTATAGCAGCAGAAACTACTCTAATCCTTTACTTACGCAAGCTATTTTTAGTGAAATATGTTTTTTTACAAATTTTATGTGACAGTATTTTATAAACAGTGTAAATGGTCTCTTTTCCAGATGAATCTTTGTGTAAGTGATGGAAGTTGGTTTGTAATGTAAGAGGAATCTTATATGCTGAGAAGCATTTTTTTAAACCTCACTTGGGAATGTGTTGTACGCATGTTTCCTCCCTCGTACAACAAAACAAGCACTTACGACCTTGCCTAATGACTTTAAAGGAGTTTCAGTTAACTGAAAACTCTGCATTAAAATGTTTTATTCCAGAAATTATTAATTAGGATCCTTTAATCAGTAATTTTAATAGCCATTGCCCCTCCTATTACTTTCTACTTTCGGAACTTTGAAAATGTAGTTGTTTTTATTAGTAGGAAATTAACATTTTATTTCATTAAGCTGATTCTTTTTTTCATGTATGATAGGGAAATAGCATGCATGGAACAGATTGTTCACCCTGCTAGCATAGTTACTACTTAGCTTTCTGCGTTGGTGTCATTTGCACCAGTTTGGCAGAACAGGTTGTTAAAAGAGGCAGAGGCTGAGGAGGTTAAAAGGGGAGCCAAATGGAGTGGAGGGAGGGAGAAGAAACCAGAGTTGATGAGGAGGACAGAGAAGCCAGACAGTAAGAGGAAGGCCGTGGGGATGAGAAGTGATTGTTAATTATTTTGAATGACACTACTGGCATTCTGTGCATAGAAAGAAATCCATGCAAAATTTGAATGAACACAGGAAAGAAAAGGAGAAATCCCATCTGGACTGGCACACTTAATGAGTAGATCCATTCCCAATTGCTAAAACAGGCAGAGCAGTGATGCAGTCTGGCTAGCCAATCTGTCTGCCCTTATGGACTTATCTGTATCTTACTGCAGGAGTAAATATGTATCCTTACTGAGATAGGCACACAATGTTCTTTTGTGCATGCTGGCTTTGGATTGGTACCACTCATTAAAATGAGGTTCCCAACTCATGGCCATCCAAATGTTGTTGCACTGCAGTTCCCATCATCACTAGGGCTCATGAAAGTTAGTCCAACAATATCTAAATGGCCATAAGTTGTGCCTCCTGTTCTGTTGTATGGAATCTACCCCTGTTTTTGAAAGTCTATTCTATTTAAGATTACTACTTTATGATTTGAATTTATTAGCGCAAACCAGATTAACAGAGATGTCCCTGTGTTAAATGAGATGGGTATATTGTTCGAAGAGTACTTAGAGTAACTGTTGACCTAAAGAGTCCACTTTGTCACACACATGAGTTTTGGCTTGAATTTACACAAAAACAGCTTCAGTACTGAAGCTATAAAGCAGCACAGCTAAAATAGTTGGAAGACAAGTCGCCTACATAGTTTGCTGGTTTTCATCTTGGACAGCTTACAATTACATGAAAATATTTTCTAATAGCAATTTATTAGCATAATTGCTGCTAAAATAATAATACTGTAATCTGTGTTCATGGTAAAATGTTGTTAGGATCCAAATAGAATCAGTTTAATGTTAGTATAGTGATTATAGAAACCAGATTGCAGAAATGTTGTTATTTATGTTTTTATTAATAGCATTTTTCATCTTTGCAAGCTACTTTTGTAATTAAGCTTAAATATTTAGCTGGTCAGTGAGGTCACAGGCTTGTCACTTGTGATCTCCTCCTACATGCACCAATATCACAATAGGATTCATGGCTTTAGGATGCTTAATTGTCAAGTTGTTCCAAGTTGTACGTTGTCAGGACTAGGTCCCAGTTTGATTAAGAGGCTTAAAAGTCATCTTCAGAGAACAATGAATGACCACTGATATTCTAGCTTTTAGATGCAAAGCCATGGTAAGTCTCTTAACGATGGATGTCAGGAACCAGTTTTCAGATACACAGCACTACAGGTTCTCTCTGTTCCTGTTTCACTCCTGACTCCTTGGGGTCACACTTGAATGTGGTTAAGAGCTAGGAATATGACTTTTAGCAGTGGAGAAGCATATTTGTTTGAGAAACTGAGGTTCTCTACAAGTGCTGGATAATTTTTTCAGAAACAGATTTTGCCTATTGTAATTATGTCCAGAAGAGTTCCTCAGCCTTGTAGCTTGTCCTTACTGATATTCCAGCACTCAGTACATGATATACGTCTTCTCCATACAGTTCTAAACCACTCAGTAATTTTGTTCAGTCCCATAATGTTGAAGTTGATAACAGTGAGGGACACTAGCATAGTGGTGCCCTGGTACTAGAAACAAAATGTTTCTGGCATTGCTGTGTAACCAGTGAAACTGCACAGGCACAGCAGTCAGAGAAGCTCCCTAATTGCTATATCTGAGATGAACAGCTTTGATAGGGCAGGAGCCAATTTTCTGCCCTAGGACTCTCTGGGCACTGCATAGACTCCTTAAAACACCCCTCTGCCCTGAAATGGAAATAGCTGGAAGTCTATCTCTAGCTCCAAAAAACAGGTTCTTCTTCTTCTTTTTTTTTTTAGGTTAAACAGGATGAGGTGGCTGCAACCTATTTTATCTTAAAGTGAATGAAAGCTTTTTGCCCAAAACTAGGCAGTCTGAGTGGAGTTGGGCCCTTTGCGCTGCATGTAGCTCCAGGGCTGCACCGTGCCTGTTGCTGATAAAATGCTTATTTTCTAGTTTAGCAGCTTACAGGATTGTGCTCTTGTTTTACTGAATGTGCAATTTGTGACTTCCTAAAATAAACTTGCAATGTAATCGCAGTCTTGGAAAAGTAAATTAAAACATTGTTCAAACAATTTTTATTTTCTGCATAATGCAAGCAAATATATTAACTAAATTTTGTAGCTGTCGGTTTTCCACCATTTTTAGTGGAAGGTTGTGATATATATGTTGCTATTATATGTGTGTGTATATAAATAATTTAGTTAATTGAACTAGGTCTTTGTCTGTCTTTAAAGTGGTTGTGACACTGTTATTTCGTACCTAAAACAGATGGGGTAAAGATAAATGCTGCTTCCAAAATGAAAGGAGGAAATCCATTTTTTAAAAAAATCTTTCTTTAGTCAAGAGGAAACACATAATGCCTTGAGTCAGAAAAAGAAAAGTGGCAAATTGTGTAGCTGCAGATTAGAATAACTTCCATTGTTCTAATTTTTATATGTAAATATGGTTGTTTCTCTTTTAAATATGCAACAAAAGGAAATTATCTGCCATTGCCAAAAGTTCTAAATCTCAAAAGCTTCAAAATGTGAAATACTGAAAATCTTTATCAATTAGAAAACAGTGCAGTTAATGATGGTATTGAGTAGAAAATGGGGTGTATGTGTGTGGGTGTATGTGTGTGTTTCTGTGTTTCTTCACCTGAGAGTTATCTGTCTCACCTTAGAAAACTAAGGTGTTCCTTAAGATCTACAAGTTAATCTAAGGAGAAATAAAACATCAAATTAATTTTGACTACCTAAAATCATATGCTAGAGTAACAATCCTTTTATAGCACCCAGAAGACCATTGTTACTTTTAGAAAGAAGCATAAACTCTTTCCAACACTTGAACAATAGGAAATGAATTCTTTGTCAGTAAAAGCCAGAGGACAAACTAAACATTTTAATGGCCACTGAGGATTGAAATGGAAGTTCAGCCTGTAGACAGCTATACAAATCACTAACGAAGCGTAATGAATATTGGGTGTGGGCATCAGGGTCCTGTCAGTTTTGACACTGTGTCCCAAGTAGCTTAAACACAACACTCAAGGAAAGGTGGAGACCTCATCAGGTCTCTAACATCTGGGATTTTATTTGTCATTTTGGCATACCCTACAAGCGCAAAAGAAAGAGTAAAAGGGGATTATCTTGACAATGAAATGAGTTACTGAATCTTGTGATAATGAAAAGCAGAACTATTCTAATTCCTTTCTATAGTCCCTGAGGTAGAGGTGCGTTTATAGTTCTGCAGAAGTAAATGTAGGAGGGAAGAACAGATGGCCAAAAATCCATGAAATAAGACACCACCTAATCCCAGGACTGAGTACCACTATTAATCCTGGTCAGGTTCCCTACTGTTACTTTATAATAGAGTTCAGAGTTGCTACTGATGAACTGGCATGTCCTATTTTTTCCAGGGAAGAAAATAAAATTAACTGAAGTTTGATGATTTGGAGAAAGAAAATGCTTTATATATAAAGGTCCATTAAAAATGCTGTTCCACCTGCCAGTTCACTTATGAAAGTGCAAAGCAGGGATGACATTCAGATGGAACTGCCTCAGACTATTTGCTTTCTTTCAAAATCTTTTCCCCCTACTGTTACATTCATAATGGATGTAATAGCATATCCTCTGAGAAAGGAACATTTTGTTTATTAAATTGATGTATGTGCTGTGCAGGAGAGCTGTACACTGGAGTCGTGGGCCCAACACTTTATATTTTACTACTGTAAAACTGCTATCAAAATATTGTTAACTGTAAAGTTAGACTTTGCTGGAACAGCTGCAATCTAATAAATAGAAGATGTAACAGTGAATCTCAAAACTAGGGACTAAGTCTTCTGGAAATAGCTTTTCCACAACATTTGTTTGGTTTTGTGCCGCAAAAATTGGAAAGTGCTTGATGATGATTGTTTTGAAATGACCATTCCAATATTTGAAACATGGGTCAATGCATTCTTTTAACAGTCATTTCGGTGTTTCAGTGTCTTTACTGTCCTGTGGGGTTATAATACTGTTATATTATCAAATATAAACTCCAGTCATCTCTGAACCAGCATTCTTATAATCTTATGTAGTAAATCATAAATAATAGTCAACCAAAAGTGCAAAGGTATGTTTACTAGAACAGTAAACTAAAACAATAGATAAATCAGTCACCTGTGGTCATCTTGTGATTTCCCGACTATTGAACATGCAGTATTGAACACAGAGTACCTGCTAAGTTTTTCTCAAATGGAGATGAGCTCAATAAAGATAACTATCTTTGACTTTGCCCCTGATTCATCACTGGCCTGAACTTCATTTGAACCTTGTTAGATACGAAACAAGCAGGACTGCTTGCCCAGAGTATAAAATATAATTAAGCCCTTTTCAGAAGATGCATAAGAGAGCATTGTTCCCCACCTCTGCCCCTTAATACATATCCACTAAAGCCAGTAGAGATGGAAAAGTTAAAATCAAGCCCTGCTTGCAAAACAAAATACACACCCATGCTACCAGGGCTTCTGTAATGCGGGAGGGACATACATTCATAATGAATTCAGGGATTTGGTCTGTTAAACATCATTAATTTCTGTTTATCATGGGTAACACATTTTGCATTTTTACAGAGCCTAAATGTGGTCATATACAACACTGAAAAAAAATCTTTTAGTGGTGAATGGTTAATTGGTTATGTAGAACTATAGTACTCCTGGGGAGAGTGAACCATTGCAAGACTCTGTTTTACACTAATGAGAAATCCAGTAGTCCAATTTATTGTACTGGATCGTTGCTGGCGTTTTCACTTAACCTGATGATGTACACTTGACCTAGCAGAGCATTTCTGTTAAATGGAGTACCTATTCAAGAAGTCTGTTCTTTCATCTTTTAATGTTCAGGTGTGTTGGCCTTTGCATTCTTCTGAGACCACACTGGCAATTTCTAATTAGGCAGCAAAAGCATGCAAAAAAGAACACACATGTTCTTCATCTGGAAATTGACCATGGCCCTTCAAAAGGCAGAGAATAACAGAGTTGTCTTCTTGTTAGTTGCACTATTTTGAGACTGATTCTTGTACCACTTTTATACAATCTGCAGAATATTCAAGCCCAGGCTTTAGAGCAGAAATGAGAATTATGTAACCCTCCTGAAAAGTCCCAGGAGCACTAACCAGCATGACCAAAGCTGAGGAATGTGGGAAAGTACAGTCCAACTGTGTTTGAAGGGTTTTATGATATCCATCACTGCTTTAGAAATAACAGCACAAAAGAGTGGAGGATGGTGGCGCATGCACGAGGAAGTTTGTGTGGATGATAGGCACTACATGAAGTTTCTTTCTTTCTCCATGTAATCCTCTACACTGTGGTGGTATTTTACATAGATTGATGAACACACAAATGTTGTAATCACATTGGTGGGTCTTGTCACACATGTTCCTACTTGATTGCCACTCACCTCTCTGATGATCATATGAAATATGCCTTATACTGAGATTGTCTAGCTTAGCTTGCTTAGCATTGCCTTTACTGTCACCAGCCCCGAGGCAGAGGAAGATCCTACCCCTACTACCTAGGATCACATATTTGTGGAAGTGCTAGAGACTGAGTCTGAGATTTTGGCATACAAAGGATGTGCTCAGCTGCTGAGCTACAGCCCTTCTAGTAGTGGACACATGCATGACTGAAGCAGTATTTGTGTTTGAACATGGTATAATTCAGTAACACATGCCTGATATTTGTAATCCATCACTTCGTGTTACTCTTCAAATAACATTAATATATAGTTGACCCTCCACATTTGTGGGTTTCACTTTTGTGGATTTGATTATTTGTGAGTTTCTCCAGCCCCTGCCCCCACACCTCAAGTGCTTCTTTTCTGGGGGAACCATCCCTTTTGATGGCTCCAATCAAGTTATACTGCCCTTTAAAAACTGCCTCTCCTCCTCCTCCTCCTCCTCCTCCTCCTCCTCCTCCTCCTCGAGCTGCTGCTTCGCCAGCTGAGGACAGCTCAAAACCCGATTTGTCAGCACCACAAACTTCTCTTAATGTCTCACACACACCCAAGGAAGGATATGGGCAAGAAAGATAAAATATAGGGCCACCATGCCAACCCACTCCCATTCCCTGACCTGGTTTGGAACCTGAGTGTCTGTTCTCCCCACTATGCCTCAAACCCTTTCCACAGACACACACACACACGCACACATGCATTTTGATATTTGTGATTGTTCCACTTCTGTGGGGGTCCTGTGCCCCCAACCCGAACAAATGCGGAGGACCAACTTTCTAAAAAGTGCATAATGGTTGTATGAGTGTACTATATTAACACATAAGTGTTCAGTGGGGTTCCAGTATGTAGTATCCTGTGTCCCAAAAACTGAAAATGATTTCTTTGGCCTGAATCCTTTTGTTAGCCCTGACTAGAGTAGGCTTTCTGAATCAGTGGTATTTATCTATGTGTTGATTTACTATTCAGCAACTGAAGAAGTCTATTCTAGTTGGGAACAAACCACTATAATGTTAGTCCATAAACAGTGAAAAATTGATGCTTCTCTTTAAATGTATACCAGCAGTTCTCTGTACTGGAATTCTCATTGTGATCCATTATAGTTATTACTAATTATTTTAAGCAGCTTAATGATTTTATTAATATCATTACTCATTATCATGTTTAAATACATGTAAATATTTCCTTTTTATATAATCATGCTCTGTATGTGTTGTGTCTGCTTAGACATGTAATTATGTCCCTGTAGTTTGGAAAATATTTATGTAAATATTGATATAATATTTACCAAAGAAATTTTTACCCTGAATTGTGTTCTTTGATTAATAAGCAAAGTTAAAATGCCTAATTTTGGTGAACTTGTCATGTCCACATTTGTATATTCCACTTGCCAAAGTTAATTTGTCTGTGATTTCATGAGCAGGTGCTCCCCGTTTCAAAACATACCTAGATGTAGAATTTTTCGACAGAATTCATCCTTGATGCAAGGTAAATGTATCTTGAAAATTAGGTTAGCAATGGACAGAATTAATTGGTTTGGGGCTTTTTTAAGTGCACAAACATAGAATCATTGGAAGGGTCCCTACAAGCCACTAGGTCCAACCCCATGCTCAGTGCAAGATCTCTAGCTGGAACATCCCCAGCAGGTAGTTGTCCAGTCTCTTTCTATAGACATCCAGAAAGCAGACCTGACCACCTCCTTAGGCAATTGGTTTCATTGCCAAACTACTGTCACTGTCAAGAAGTTCCTTCTAATGTTTAGTTGAAATGTGCCCTCCTGTAAACTTCAAGGCAGTAGAGAAAAATACAGCATTCTCCTTTTCATAGCAGCCATTGAGATATTCTAAAGAGTACAATCATATGACTCTTCAGTCTTCTCTTCACCAAGCTGAACATGCCCAGCTCTTTCAATGTCTCCTCATATGTTTTGTTCTCCATACTTTTTCCCATCCTTGTTGCCCTTCTCTGAACCTGCTCCAACATGTCTATATCCTTCCTAAAATGAATCACCCAGAATTGAAGCCTTAAAAAAAAAAAGGTAAAAAGAGTCAAGGATGGCCCCCAGACACATATTATCTTCTACTCTTCCCTCAGAGACACAACTCTTAACTTGCGTAGACTTGAGACTGCTGGTACTGGCTCCTGGGATGTGGGGCTGCATGGATAATATTTGTGTTTTGGGTTTCTTATATTCTTATGACTACCAGTTCTACCTGGGAAGTTGGTTGCAAGAAGTGAATTATTTCTTGTTTTTTGTACTGTTCTCTTATTTCAGTAATGCAATTAGTTCCACCCACTTGGCTGCATTATTCAGACACAGTGTATTCACATGAATAGCACTGTAAGTAGTACTTCATGTACAGTGTATGAGTTTAAAAGATACCTGGTGTGTAATTCAGTTGTAGAGCATATACTTTTAGTCCCTCCCATCTGCATTTAAAAAGGGGCCAGGTAGCAGGTGATTTAAAATATTTACCTATGAGTAACTGCCCATCACAGTAGAAAGTACTGGGGCAGAAGATACTAAGAAGCTTCGTATTAAATTGTTCCCATGTCATTCTGATTTATTTGTGTGCAGAGGCAATGCAAGAACATGTGCTCACTAGTGACAAGACAACATACAGAGTATCAGTTTGATTGGGGATTATAGAAAACAATGTAAAGAGTTTTAAGATAGGTACTGTTCATTATGGAAGCAAGCATACATGTTTGTAGTTGCGCCGATTGGACTGTAGTAGCCTAGAGAGTAAGCAATTGAAGTTAGACCAAAAACAGTACATGGCCTAAAAATCACTAAGTGACAGATGTAATAGAGTTAAATAATAAGATTTCTTACATTTTTGGGGTAATATCTTTAATTTTCAAAAACACTAGAATTCTGCAGATACATGAAAAAAGAGAAAGCATAATGCATAGAAATTATAGAATAAAGAAGAAAAAGCAAAAAGCAAGAAGGATGATTTCTGTTCTTCCTTTAAACAGTATAACACTCAAACTGTTTCAAGCCTCTTGAAGATAATGTCTCTTTCTCCCCTCTCCTTCTTCCTATTTTACAACAACCTAAAAAGAAATATGAACTTTCTTCTGCTAAAGCAGTGGTTCTCAACCTGGGGGTCGGGACCCCTTTGGGGGTCGAACGACCATTTCACAGGGGTCGCCGCTCCTCAATCCTGCCCCCCTTTTAAAAGAAGGTGGCCTCACAGCCAATGGTAGAAGTGCTTCTGAGACCCCTGCACTGGGGTTCAAACGGCAAGCCCCAGGATTCCATAGGATGGTGAAAGTGGAATAATAGCGCTATAACAGTCTAGTGCAGAAATAGCCAGGATGACTTTCTCCTCTCGCTTTTGTTGTGAGTGGACCCTTGGTGCTTGCCACACGCACGTGTTGTGTTCTTCGCCCTGACTGTCTTGCATTGTTCGCTTTTTGTATGTTCAGCGTCCACACTCCCTTTAAGGGAGGGAGGGAGTGAAACAAAATGCGTCTGCTTATGCCGCTGCCATCTTTCCTCTCTCCCTGTCCTTTCCTCCCTGCGCCTCGTGTAAAATGTGGGCTGTTTCGGCATTGCCTTCGGGAGTGACTGGCTTTTTGAACTGTGGAAACCCAACATTCAGAACTAGAACTACTGCCTTAATTCTGGCATTGATGGACGCTTTCTGTGCTTAAAAAAGGGGGGGAAGGTTACCAGTTTTTAGGCATTAGAAGTCTCTCCAGAGCAGTGATTTAGGGCAGTGTTTCCAATCTATTTGATGTTGGAAATAACTAACTAACTAACTAATAAATAAATAAATAAATAAATAATAACGAAAATGAGTTTATGGTTGGGGGTCACCACAACATGAGGAACAGTATTAAGGGGTCACGGCATTAGGAAGGTTGAGAACCGCTGTGCTAAAGGCTAACGTATCTATCATGCTATATCAGTACTATATCCTATTACGTGTTGCATTTGCATATTAAATCACATTGCTTTTTCTAATCTTCATATTAAAAGCTAGTTGCTGAATTAACTAACTAATTAATTAATTACCTTTCCTAGTTAAAACTGTAAGTCTTTTACATGTTATATAACTTCACTGAATCCAAATGTTTCTATGCCATTTCATATTATAGAATGGTGATTCCCAAATTTGAGTCGTCCAGGTGTTTTGGACTTCAGCTCCCAGAAGTTCCAGATGCCTTGACCAATGATCAATGATTCTGAGAGCCAAAGTGAAAAACACTTGGAAGACCAGAGTTTGGGAAACACTGTTGTAGAGTCCTTTGCACAGTTTATTACCAAATCTAGTTTTCATTGTCTTTCATCTGTAGCCACTTCATAGCCTAGTTTTGACCTACCCACTCCTTTCTCCCCATTTCATTTTGAATTGACCATCTCCTTTCTTTGTATCCACCCTATCTGTGAATTCCCCTCAAAAAACTTCCAGATTCATTTCCTTATCCCTTGTTAATATTTCCAAGTCTCTCCCACTTGTTGAAGTATTCATCCTGAGACAGAATATTTTCTACATTCTGTGCAATTTCTTGTATTTAATTGAAGGGAAAACACAAATATGTGGACCGCAAGAGTTTTGCTACTTAGTTTTGCTGTTCTGTTGTAGTTGCTTTCACTTATTGGGACCTGACCTGCCTTTGTTTTATTATGTTCTCTTTACAAGAAAAATAAACAATTTAGTCATTTCATTAAATTTAATAGTTCTGATTTTTGTAATTGTTATCCAAATACAGCTTCAGGATGCTATCCACTACATGCTTGCAGATTTCTCCAGTCTTTCTAAACCATTTCCAGCTGCATGAAGAGTACCTGAATATGCCTTGCTAACTTGTATCATCCCAGTCTAGTCTTTATAATG
The DNA here is from genome assembly GCA_948474755.1 of Ctenosaura bakeri. Taxonomy (NCBI): domain Eukaryota; kingdom Metazoa; phylum Chordata; class Lepidosauria; order Squamata; family Iguanidae; genus Ctenosaura; species Ctenosaura bakeri. Next base: position 1,178,708 of record CAOLHI010000381.1, on the reverse strand, counting down.
ACATACAGAAGCCTCATTGTAAAGAACGCTGATTGTCTTTTGTTCTATCAGCACAGTGGTTCATCCAAGTGCTATTATAGATCAAAGTGCAGCCTGACAATGTCAGGCTGGTGTGTTTTGTAAACATTATCTGAACCCACATTTATTAGTCTGCTGAAGGGTTATTTTTAAAAGTCGTTAAACTTTTTGGTCCTTGGGTTAAAGTACTGCATTGCCTTAGAAATACGAAAGAGTTCAGTAAGCAGCAATTCAAGTATAGTGTGCTAACTTCTGGATATCTCCACAGTTGTTCAGGAAGATATATATGATTCTTCTGCAAACCACCGTATCAGGTTGAATGGAAGTGGTTACCATGATTTAATCTGTTTAAACTTTAATGGGAATGCTGAATTCCTCAGTAGATATTTTGAGAGTCCCTAGAGAGCTGTATGAAGTGATGTGGGAGGAGTAGAGAAGGAAAGGGGAATATAACTATTTCTTTTTCTCAAACTGAACCATCAAGTTGTAGGAAAGTAACCTTGTAAGTTCCGCTCATATTTTGTAATTCAACAAGCTGCTTAGAAATCCAAAAATAAGACTCTGGGGCATGGTGATATGTTCCATCGATGTTTCAGCACTCCTGTCCTTTAGCATGCAAATTCCCTTTGTCCGTATGTGTTAACCTATTGGGATTCGTCTATATATGATGCTCCAGTGAGAGAAGTTTATTGAAGCCCATGCCTTATTTCACTCACCATTTCCCTTACAGTACATCTGTAGCTGTCTGTCCTTAGCTGTTCTTAAGTACTTATATATTTTTTACCTTTTTTTATTTTTTACCTATATTTTTTACTTTTTATGTCTTCTGAAAATATTTCTCCTTAGGATCCACCCTTCCCTTTTCATTAAGTGTATTATGATTTATATAGCAAGATTTATTTCACCCAAAGGAGGGAACAGAACAGCTGAAAAAGAAAGATATAATATCCTTGAGGAAAATGCTGGCTCTTAGTAAGATTAGAATAAAGAATACATTTCAAAATTGTCTTCGATCCCAGTGCAGTTGTTTTTCACAATGTAAATCATCTTTCTCTGGAATTCAGAGAAGCTTTTTTCTCTAATGGGTCATTCAGATTTAAATGAAATTGATGCTGGTTGGAAAGAATATTCTGTCTCTTTATCATTACGCTACATATTTGAAGGTAAGACTATTTTACAGTACTGATGTTGTGATAGGCCTTGGAACATAGCCCAAAATATTTGAGATACAAAGTACACATGGAGACTTCTGGACAAACAGTGAATTATAAGGGTTGTGATGCACCAAGCTAGTCATACTTTTTAACTGCATTAATGATGCATAATATGGCACAGAAATCAACCATGTGTTGAAATGCACTATGCAGATATCCTGGGAGATATGTATCAAGTCATGCAGTGTTGATATTGAGATGGTCCTTAAATGACCAATAATATGTTAATATAGATGACAGAAACCTATTCAGATCTTTATAGCCCAATCCCATTTATAACTTCTTGAACAACTTAAAGCTGAATTTTTGTCTAAATTAAGCAGTAGGCCTGATTATACTTAACTGTTCTTAAAGCAAGCATGGAAATTAACTATAAAGAAGTAGGGAACATGCCAGGTAGAAGCGCAAAGTACATTACAAGTACATTTACCAGATCCTCATAGTGAAAACAAAATGAATGTGGAACCAAATGAAAACCTAAGTAAGTATTTGAAGGGAGCAGGTATCTGGTGCAGAGACAAGCTTTACTAGGTGAAATGTGTAAGGGTGAAGCATACCTTTCTGTTATGATTTGGAGGAATCCATTTGGGATAGGACAGTAGTTTGATGTCTTTGATATTCATAGTTTTTTAATAAATTGAGTAGTCTCATCTTTTTATTTGGCTGTGGAGTTGTGTTTTCTGCTATTAAGTTGTTTGGGCTGGGTGCCATTCTTGAGAAACTGGAAAATGCTATTTGATTATTGTAGTACAATTTTCTGGCATTAGACAGTGCTAATTGACATATTGGTAGATTGCCATTGTTGACTGTGTCACTGAAATTTTATATATTATTTGAATTGGTGGAATTTTCTTCATGATTTTGCTAGATATTTCTTTTATTATTTTGACAGAAATGTCTCCATTACTGACAGCCACCCTTACCACAAACTTGTTCGTGAAAAGTATTAGAGATAGCTAAGTTGGAGTCACTGTCCATCAGAGTAGAGAAATAGGGGTTCATCACAGATTCTTGGGATGGCATGGAGGAGCAATCCATAATGATTGGGTTAATCCCCACATGTCAACCGGAATTGGCAGGAGTCCACATTCTAAATCAGTTGAGACCATTAGGATCTCACTCCTCCTCCATCAGTTTTTCTTATCCTACCAGCCTAACTGGACATGCTTTCTTCATTCTCTGTCAGTATTTGAAAGAAAGAGTTTTTGGAGGAGCTCAGAGAAAATATGTCTATGGAGACTGACTATCAGATGCCCACCACTCAGCGAGGTTCTGAGAAGGAAATGAAAAATGGATCTAAATGTGTCTTCTCTCAGATGCCTGCTACTCAGTGAGGCTTGGAGTCTGAAATGAAAGATGGTCTTAAAGGAAATTCCTCCCAGATGAACGCAGCAGCGCAACTCTCTGGGGAAGGCAAAATGACAACTTTAAAAAGGTAGTTGTTATTACTGATTGGCAGGTTGGCTTGCACTTAGGGTGCCCCTTTGAATAAGACCTCCAGGACACTGTATTATTAACAACTTTGTTCAGGTTTTGCAAACTCAGGGCTATGGCTTGCTTTATCAACTCAATCCATCTTTAATGTGGTCTTCTTTTCTGTAAAGCCCCATAATTTTTTCTCCCACTTGCATTTTCCCATGTGTCATTCCTTGTTCTCCTTTCCTTTCCTTTTTTTTTTTTTTTTGGCAGTTTCTCACATCTCTTTTTATCCTTCTCTATCCAGTTTTCTATTCTCCCTCTCTCCACCTCTGTTCCTAAACCAGCCTTTTTTGAAAAAGAAATTTTATTTCTCAAGTTTCATTTTTAACATCTATATAAATGTGAAACAGTTACATAGAGAAAACTACATATGTGTCACACCCAAGCATTCTGCAAAAGGAAGCTTGCCTGTTTTTTAAAAAAGGGCTGAACCACAGAGGGTCTTGTGTTCTTGTAGGCTATATGTCTGCAAGAGTATTATGCAGGACATACTAAAAGTGTGTGTATTTGAACAGCCATTTACTGGCCAGACTTGACAAGTGGTTTTCTTTATTTTTTTTTGTACAGAGCAATATCCAAGCTCTTTTGACCAAGGCATCTATTGATGTAGTTGACTGATGTGGATCCTTCTACCTTTTGGCAATTTCTAACATTGCCCTCAAAGAAATGTAGTTCTGTCCTTCTAATGAGTTTCCTCTATCAACTATCTTCACCACTAGTTTACTTTTTCCCATCATGTCTTTTTTCTTCCCATTTGCTCATTCGTTTCTTCCAGAAATTGTTCTGTTTTTGTTGTCTGTCCTTTTCCTCTAAGCTTCTTCTGCACCATCCCCCTCATCTCTCATTTTTCTTTATTTCTTCCCTACTTGCAGTTTGTCTTCCTGCTTTCTTCTTTCAGCACTTTTAGCCAGGAGCCCACCCAATGGCTTTTGGAAGGGTGCTGTGTATAATGTGGTTCTAATGGATTTTTATAACAACTGATCTAGGTGGCTCAGTCATGCACTGCATACGAGTATGGTTGTGTTTCAGTGTTTGCAGGTATCAAAAGACTGTTTCCCTTTTCACCATTTTTTGGGTAGATTTATACATTTTAGGACTCTGCCTGGCCTATTGATTACTTACTTCTGTGGTGTGAGGGGTGCCATGTCTGAAAATGAGGATCAGAGAGAAATAATGTCCTGAGATAGATGGACAAATAGTCACTCTGTGTATAAGACAATTTCCTGTGGTCCACTGTGTTATCTCTTAACTGTGGTTAAGAAGAGTTGTACATTCTATATTGATTCTGTATAAAGATTGTAGAACTGACACTTGTGTATATATTCACTTTAGCATATACATTTTTTTCTACTATTGCCACCTGGATAACCCTTGCATTAGGACCTGAGGGTTTTTTCCCCCCTGCTGCTATTGGATTCAGTGAAAGTATTGAGTGTGTAGTTGCAGAAAAAAGGCTCATGAAACATTATTGTTCTGTAATATAAACCTTATTCTTAAGGAGCAATAACTCAATATATTATGAAATTATTCTTGGCATGATAGGTACATTTGGAAATTTTACATTAAAGAAAAGGCCCAATTTTTCCTAATTTCTAAAGGAGATTAAATAAGCAAATCCCTCTGCTTCTCCCTCCCTTCCCCAGCTCATTAGACACAGGTGTCTCAATGTTATATGCAGGATAGAGTTCTGACTTGTTGAAATCTTTTTTCTTTTTTCTTTTTTTTGAGATTTGAAAAATTTGCTCCATGAAACAGCTGTCTGTTGTAGACCCTAGGTGTTTTTTAATCTTTCATCTTTTATAAATATTAAATTACATTAGGAAAATAAGCTGTAGGCATTACAAATTAACTATGTTGAAATTCAATATTCACAATGACAATTCTAAATATGAATAGCATAGGTTATAGTGGGTGGAGGACTCCTGCCCCTCTAGTCCGTTTCTTTGTATTTGAGGATTTTGAAGGACTTTGAACAACAGTAGAAGTATGGATTTTTAGGCAAAAAAAATCTTTATTAAAATGTAGCTGTGTGGTCAGAACTAACAGCACAATTACTTTAAAGTATTACAAACATAAACTGCAACTGGATAGGTTGTGGAATGGGTTTTAATCTAATATCACACCACATGCAGTGAATTATTTTAACTAGTTTGTCCAGTTGTTTTTTCAACCTTTTCTAGAGACGGTTGTACTTCTGGATCAGCTGTGTAGTTCGGGGGTACTCCTAGAACCATCAATACCACTTGACACATTGGTAGCCTCAGCAGCTAGGATTGATTTGTATCTGCTTAGCCTGATAAACCTGTTGCACCATTATCTAGACAACAGCATGTTACCCCTGCTCTGTCTGGTAATGTGCTTATTGGATTATTGCAATGTGTTGGGCAATTTTTTTTGTAGGGCCACTTTTGAAAACATATTTAAAACTTCAGTTCGTTCACATTAAGGCTGTTAGTTTACTAACTGGAACTGTTATATGATCATATGTGACAGAGGTGCCTTTTCAGCTGCACTAGCTGTCAGTCTTTTTCTGTGCCCAATTGAAAGTATTGGTGATGACCTTTAAACTTCTGAAGAGTTTGGGTCCACAGTATTTCAAAGAACATCAGCTCCCTGGAGCCTTGGATCATCTTCAGAGGCCTTCCTCTAGGTACCTCTGCCGAAGAATGTTGGCTAAAAGAGAGAATGGCTTCTCAAATGTGATGCCCTGTATGTGGAATTTCCTCTGAAAAGAGACCTGGCCTCTGCACTTTCAGTGCCAAAGACCATTTACATTTTTAGACTTTAGAGATTTTAAATGTTTGTATTATGTAGCTATTTTAATACATTTCTTAGTACTATTTGTTTTGTATTTTATATGTTGTGTTTTATTCTCTTAATCTTTTGCAGCCCACCAGGTATCTTTTGTCATTAGATAGATTAACTATATAAATAAATAAATCAGGAACTGGCAAAATCACCTCTGTGTATTCCTTGTCGAAGAAAACGCTATGAAATTCATAAGGTTGCCATAAGTTGACAGGGGATTTGAAGGCAAGTGCACACACACACACACACACAAACTGGAGAAGATGCTAAAGTATCTTCAGTTAAAAGAAGGGCAACTGCGAAGGACACTGAGGCCAGTTTTCACCATTGTAGCTGTCTTGGAAGGCTGCCCCGCCTCATGAGACAGTGAACAGCTGAAAGAGAAATTGGAACTTATTTCTTGTTTCTGACTTCAACCAGGTTTCTTTATTTTATTGTTTTGGTGGGGTATCTGCCACTCATGTAGCTTTTGACCATGGAGGATTCAGGAGCTTGGGGGAGGCTTCTGGGAGTCATATGTTGCCCGTGGGCCACAGTTTGAAGACCATGGCTCATTTTAGGTGAGCATTTAGCGTAGCATTTGGGCTTTGGCCCTGCATAGATGCATACTCCTCTCTGCCTTTTTTGCTATATTCCCTGAGCAGCTGTTTAAAAACAAAGTTAATGAGTAAATATTGAGTGAGAGAATATATAGTCAGAAACAAAAAAATTGGGTTACAAACTCACTTACTTGTTTATATTTTAGAAAGGACAGTTACACATGTCATCCTTTGAGCCTTGGAAGAGTAAATTCATTTATGATTTTATTTATAAATTATTATAAAATAAACAGTTTATAAATAATTTATAAATAAATAATTTATATATTAATCAGTGAATGAATTCAGCCTTGCCAACTTAAAATGGAGCTTAAAATGTTAACACTAACTGTAATAACATATAACTTTAATGATATTATTTTTCTTTTTGTGTGTTAGGTAGAATTAATGGATCGTCATTAATGCTTGACGTCAATGATTTCCTTATTAAGACAAGTCTCCAAGAAAAAAGCAGAATGCTGCTTGGACCTGTTTGCTGTTCTGTCACCATAGAAGCCAAATGGTGTAAACACAGTGGTAATCCTGGTCCAGAGTTGTCAATTCCAAAAGTGCACATTGATGTGAGAGGTGGACTGATGCAGGTCTGTATGTGGTAATTCCTAACTGAGACTTTAGGGGCAGGTGGTCTCAGGCCAATATGAAGTTGCTAGCAGCATGAGAAAATGTCCTAAATCTGAGGAAATTTAACGATGTGTATATTTGTTTTCATATATGGAAGTAGCATACAATTACATATATCTCATAGGGATGTCTTACTAGGCTACTAACTAGACCCTGTTCTGTATTCTCTGTATTGTGCATGTATACCTTGTTTTTTAGCTGTAACTAGTATAAACACTGTGTCTTTTGGACAACACGGGGGCCTGAACCCAATTGTTAGTCCAAACTAGAATAAGCCCATTGACTAAAACACTGCAAAGTAAATCAACATTGATGTTAATCCCATTAATTCTAGTTGGAACTAGCAATTGGATTTAGGACTGAAAACATTTTCTGGGAATCACTTTACTTTGTTAATTGTGATCTCTAGTAACTTAAGATGATTCAGAGTTTTGTTTGTTCCATGGTAGATCTCAGTAGCAGTCTGTTTGTTTCTCTGTTTTTAAGTTTATATTGTGATTATCAGACAATCCACAAAAAAGGACAATATGTAAGAATGTATGCTGATGTTTAAAACAGTCTTTTCTGCTGTCTGAAAATGGATGTCATATGCCCAGTTACAGACTTTTCCCTTGCAAGGAACAGTAAAGAAGCCACAGCAGTGGGACTCAGAGATGGGATAATGATTTTTTTTTTAATACCAACCTACAAAAAAAGCAGCCATTCCTTTAATCTACAGTCGGGGTAGTAGACCTGTGCAGAGGTTCCAAGGGCAAATTTTCATCCTTGGATTGGGACACACTGTGCCATTTTGCAGCTGAAAACAGGTCAATAGGCTTGAGGTAGGGAACTGGGAACAACCTACCATTGCTGGAAGCCTCCAAGAACGACACTAGACCAGTTTTGGCATGAAAATCCTCAGAAAAAAATATTTGGGGGATCTGATGGATTGGATGATCTGGGCAAAGTCTGGGGGCTGCATGCAACCCCAGGTTTGCCCTATTCCTACCCTGATCTGCAGAGTCTTTTTGTCTTTGGTATTTCTATGAAAGAGAACTGCACTTCCAGGCATCAAAATAAGTAGCAAGTATAGTTTTCAGATAGGCTGCTTCATTCTTAATATATGAGAAATCAACCACAAAATATTTGTCATGCAAATTTTTAGACTCCCAGACTTACATGTCATTCACCACTAAATGCCTAATAGAAGAGGTTAATATGCATTCTAATTTAAATAAATAATTTCATATTTTTTGTTGTTAAACTTGTGAATTTGTTTCTCTTTCATGCATTTTCTTCTTAGTGTTGTTTCCTCTCTCCTGCTGTGCTATGATTATGACGCTTATGCCAGGTTTCTCTGATATTTATTTTAAAAAACCCTGTGCTGCAGTGTATCACATGTACAGTCTACATATTCTTAGAAGTGGCTAGTGGATCCATTCTTGATTTTACCACTGTTCCTCCTACAATTGCTCCAACTTGCATGGAAGCCCTGCTAGTTGCTACAAGAGGAACTTCAATAAAATCACAGGTGGATTCAGCAGTCTTGGTGCCATGATCCATTTGCTGCCATGAGAATATGCAGAATATGTAGCAAGCAAAGTTGGGTACTGTAGGGAGAAAGCAACTGTCAAGTCAGAAGATATCTGTTCAAAGGGTGGGAATAATGCAGCCCTCAGGATGTTATTGACTTTAACCTCCGATATTCCTTACCATTTGCTATACTGGCTAGGGCTACTGGGACTTGCAGTCCAACACCATCTGGAGTATTGAGTATGATTCCCACATTTGATCTAATCTAGCCCCTACCAATCAATGCAGCAATCCATAGCTGAAGCAGATGACCATGTAAGCTCTGTTTAATCACAGGAAGACCCATCACTTCCAGGACAGTTCATTCCATTGTCAAATGGTTCTTATCTGATTGTTCTTCCTATTTTTTTCTTTTTATTTAAATCCATTCGTTCAGGTCCAACCTGGCTCCATCTTCTATATGACAGTCCTTCTCAGCCTTCTGCAGTGTAAACATACCCAGCTCCCTCAAAAGCTTCTTAGAGTTTGATTTCCAGACCATTTAGCACCTTGGTCACTCCTTTCTGGATACATTCCAAGTTTTCAATATACTTCTTAAACTACAGTGCCAAGAAACAGACACAATTCTGATATCTGACCAAAATAGAATGGAATGGTATTATTACTTCTCTTGATATGTACCATTTATTTCTTTTAATGCAGGGGTTGGGTTTTAAAAGCTACTACATATACAGTCTCAGCTCTTATCACTTGAGGAGAGGAAGGGAAAGCCAGGAATATCTTCCATTCTGTTTTCTGCTACTGAGGGATATTATTTTTTTCCCCTTGATTTAAGGAAGTTCACCATGAGTTTTTCTAAGAAACTTTGCTGCGCTTAAAACTTTGCCACTATAAATACATCTGCCTTTTCAAGTATTTTGGGGCCAGAATCTTGTCTTCTAAACTCTTCAAAATGTACAAGCTTATTTATCTGTTAAGTCTGGAAAAATTCTAAAATAAACTTACTAGCAATTATGTTGGCTTTGTGATGATTGAACCTAAAGTGTTTAAATGTTTTTGAAATTACTTTCTTCTTCTCTTTTAAGGTTTTTTGGGGACAAGAACACTTGAATTGCTTAGTTCTTCTGCATCAACATTTGCAGAGTTACCTTCTACAAGAAGACAAAGAGGAGAGGGAGGGCCCCACTCAAATATGTCCTATACAGATTCCTGCAGAAAGGAACCAGGGCTCTAAAACAGAGCATACTTCAGATGATTTGCGTACAGGCCTGTTCCAATACATACAAGATACAGGTACAACATGTTTTTAAAATGCACTCCAATTACAAAATAATTTCAGCAGTAGCCTATTAAATATTACTTTCTTTTGACAGATTTTTTTTAGAACCTAAAAAGTCATCTGTTAGAAAATGTTTTGACATTTTCTCCATTTTTACTATGGCTTTTTAAAACTTGAGGTTGCTTTTTTATTTTCACTCCTTTTGATCCAAAGGGATTTGTTTTTAACTGCTTTGGTCTCATAAAACAGCATGCTCCCTTCTTAGAAATTATAAAACCAATTATGGCTTCCTCTCCTAATTTGATAGATGCGCAGAAACTCCCGGCTGCCTATGAAGTTGTGTTTTACAATGAAACAGAGGATAATCCAGGAATGATGCTGTGGAGGTACCCAGAACCCAGAGTGCTCACCGTTGTGAGAATCACTCCAGTTCCTTTTAACACCACTGAAGATCCAGATATTAGCACAGCAGACCTTGGAGATGTCCTTCAGGTTGGTAGCATTTTGGTCAATTTGGAAAATACATTTTAAAGTGGGACTGGGAAGTTTCTAAAAACTTTTAATGTTTGTAAATGTTTGACTACATTTCTGGTTTGAAAAGAACAAGCAAAGACATTATGGTTAGTGAAACTATTTATTTTGGATGCCTTGGTCAGAATAATCCTGGAAAAAAATGTTGGGTAGCTGCAAACATAATGCTATTCAGGAGTAAAAGATCAGAACTGGAATTGCAGACCTCCTACCCAGGCAAGACAACCTACCCCTCATTAATATCTTCCCATCCCTTGTTCTAGGCTATTTCCACACTAGACTGTTATAGTGCTATTATTCCACTTTCAACATCCCATGGAATCCTGGGGTTTGCAGTTTAGGGAAGGGTTTTTGAGGCCCTTCCTTAAACTGCAGACCCCAGGATTCCATGGGATGTTGAAAGTGGAATAATAGCACTGTAACAGTCTAGTGTGGAAATGGCCCTAGATTTGACTATTTAAACCTTGTCAAAATAAACCAGGGACAATCCTAAACTTGGATTCTGTAAAGGATCCAGTAGAATGCACCTAATAGTAGCTATTTGTTTCCCATTCATATTCACAAAAGTTTTTCTCAGTTCGTATTTGCCATTAAAAACTCTTTATTTTGCCTTATCGGTGCATTAGAAATAATATTAGCATTATTTTTGTAGTCTTCCTGTCTGAAGTCTAATACAGTGTAAGGCCCTTTTCACATGGGGTAATTAAAATGGGGCAGTGCGACCTCTAACGGAGGTCGTACACACCGTGGAGTGGATTGGGGCAGACTACTTTAGCGTAGTTCCACACCCCAAACCGCTCTGGAGCGACTGGAAGTGGTGGCGCCGCGTGTTTTTTAAAAACTTCTTTTAAGAGGTCTTTCAAAAGCATGGAGCGTGCAGCCCCGTGCAGCTCCGTCACAGCGCCCCGGTGTAGATTTGCAGCCGCGTGCAAGTGCATGCCTGCAGATCTGCCGGGGGCGGGCTTCTGGCTGGCGAGCTTCTCCGGTTGGTGGAGAGCCTCCGCTAGCCGTAACCTGCCATTTTGGACGCTGCAGGACGCCGCAGGAGTGTGGAGCAGCGAACTCACCCTGCTCCGCATGGCGACAGACTTACCTGTCTGCCGGTAAGCTCCGTTTCAGCGCGTTTTCCCCGTTTCTCCCTCCACGTGTGAAAAGGGCCTAAGACTGTGTTAGGACTTGATAGCAGATATGCTATTTGATTATCCTTGTGGTAGAAGATAACCAGGACATAGACAACCTGATTAGAAGCAGTGCTTCCTTCTCCTTATACTAGTTGTAGTGTTTGAATGATTGAGCATAAAAAAGTATCATATCATTATGATTGCTGGTAACTGTTTGCTGAGTAAATATCGGTTGGCCTTTCTTGTTGGCCATTCAAGTATTATGATTAGCTCTTTTGCTACCTACATATTACTCAGAACTGATAATCCAAAACAGTGAAGAACATTGTCAGGACTAGGAAAACAGCCTGTGGCTTACATAAGTTTTGGCAGCCTCCAACTTATGTGTTCTTCTCTTTCATCTCCTGTTCTTGTGTTACTATATAGACTGTAAATTTCGATTTTTGAATTACCTCTGAATTGGGAGGTGAGCCTGTCTCGTTTAAACTGTGATTTGTTCTAACCAGCCAAGATAATAAACTATGGTATGACCCAACTTGTTTGAATATCTTCCTTCCCTCCTCCTTCAGCCAGTTAATCCTAGGTAGCTGAAGTGAGAAGGTCTGTTAGTCCCTATCTGTCCTTTGTCGTCTTCAGCAAAGAAGAATTCTGGTGTCCAGGGAGAAATGATGGCATGAGGTACTCACCAGACAAATTTACTTCATTTTTTAATACCCCATAGAATTCGACTTTACATATGCCCTTTGAGTGGTCCTCTAAACCCCATAGGTGAATGCAAAACAAAGAAAAAATGTGTGCTCTTTTTGATAGCCAGGTCCTACTTGATACCTTCCGTGTTTTGATAGGAAGGCTAGGTCAAGTTAAGTTTATTTTAATATAGCAATCAGCCATTTTCCTTGTAAGTGTGTTGACTTGGTCTGCCACTTTTGAATTACCCATGTGAGATGTCAGCCAGTAGTTCTGATCTATAAGTCTTCTTCTTCAGGTGAATCTTGTAGAGTTTATGCCATTGTAAATCCGCTTCCTGTAAGATCATTGGGAAAAACAGGCATTATATAAAGAATTTGTGTGTGTGCGACATAACCAAGAACTGCATGATTTATGGATCAGATCCATTAATATTTTAACCTTATCACTGATTCCAAAAGCTTTATGGCAGGTTTGGGTTGGATTTGTAGGTTTTATATTTATGATTTATATTTGTTGAAGAAATATAATGAAAATTTGTAACTTCAGATGAATTGACTGTTTCCATTAAATGGCTTTTTTCCTTTAAATAAAACATATTTGGCCTAAGTGTATTAATATTTTTCAACACATGAACCTGTAAATGTGCCCATTTTAAACAGTCTCCCACTGCTGAAAACAGTGATTAAAGGAAATGCAAACCTGAGAGCAGTTGGCTTTAGATTTATGACATGTCATAATTCAGAAGAGATTTGATGTGACAGTCAACAGGAAACTAATTATGATCAATGTCAAAGACATTCATTCTTCCTTTTAAAAGAGAGTACCTCATTTTTGGCTGGCTCTATTTCCTTCTTGTTTTGCATTCCCCATTGAGACTACTATGTTGAGGTGGTATAGAGAACTTGGGGAAAGGGTTTCTTGGAAAACCGCAAATTCTACTGATGTTTGACTCCTTTCTCATATTTCAAAAGCAAGTATTTGGGAAATCCAAATAATTTGTATATGACAAGGTAGTGATTTAAATCTATAGCATTAGCAAAGAAAGCAGTAAATACTCTGCCACACTTATCAACAGCAAGGATTAGCATTTGCTTCTGTTAAAAGATGACGGTATACCAAACCAACAGTCGTTTAATTGCACAGGTATTTTTAATATGGAATATATATCCCAGACTTGCTATGCTGAAGAAAGCTCAAGTGAACATAGGGGACAGTACTGAAGTTGAAATGACCACAGCTTTATTGGTTTCCACTACTAGAGCCTGGATGCCACATAGGGTGTTGATGCAGACATCAAATAATTCATCTGCTGCAGATGACATCCTGTTATTAGCCTATCTGCTGAGAGAGAATACATAGCAGAGCAGTAACCAGGATCAGATGAGCAGAAACCAGTGAGTATTTCCCACTGGAGGTGTGGCAGTGACTGATGGATCCCCTAGCTGTGCTTGCCCAATAGGAAAACAGGCGCATGAGGTTTACTCTCTTCCCCTGTAGATCCAAGTAATGCCTAAACCAGCACCCTAAAGGTTGTGACAAGTATAAAAACATTCAGTTACCAAAAATAATTTCCCGTTCTGGCATGACTGTGTTGAAACACACATATATAGTTCAAGCCACAGGAGGGAAGACTGCCTGGGAAATGTTTATATGCTCTCCAGGCAGGGGATGATTGATATGTCTGGTTCTGGTCTCTGTGCTGGGTTGTCCCAAACCCCAGTCAGCCATTTTCCTGATTGGCTGGCCATTCCCACTGTTTTCAGGGAGCCTGCACTAGGCACAGTATAAATGCTGAAGATGGTGGCACCTTGCATCTTCCTTTCCACAGCAAGCAAACAGGAGTTTCTACTACATTGGGAGCCTATGCTTCTCAGTAGCTTTAATTGATAAATAAAATGAAAAGAGCTCCAGATACTGTTTAAGTAATAGTTATAGCAGAAGAGTATGTGCTTGAGAGAAAGAGAATGACTCAATCTGGAAAGCATTGCTGTTGTGGAAGCTCAGTTCAGTTTTTACCAAATTCTTTCCTAAAATGCATTTCTTTATTTCCATAATGTGACATTGCCTTCTTCTTCAGAAATGATTGAGGGGAAAATAAATGCAAGGTGTTTTGGACTGTATAGGTTGCAAAATTAACTAGAAAATATTAAGGCCAGAATTCTCATATAACGCCTTTCTGTCTGTCTTTGCCATCAGAAGTTTCAGTGACCTAAAGGGTATATGTGCAATAAAAGATGAGACAAGCCTTTCTTGTATGAAATTATTTTGATATTTTTCAACATATTACTTTATTGCCTTATACATGCACATGTGTCTATATCACACATTGTTCCTCTTTCTGTTCTTATGAAGCTGATTTTTTAAACTTTTGTTTGCTTTTTTAGATTTTAAGGAGAATTAATCTACCCTTTGTGGCACACTAAAATCCATAGTTCCACTCAGCACACCTGCATTTGCTCTATCCCTAGTAGCTTGATGAATTGATAAGATAAGCTGGCCACATGCTTTTTCTAAAAATAAAGGAATGCTACATATTTCTTCCTAAAGGTTAAAAAATATTTCTCAGGGCTCTTGAATTACCATATTCTGATACCAAGGGAAAATAAAACCTCAGCTTAGAGTCTTGTTTGTACTTACAGGGCTTTCCGGACAGGAAGGCAATCTTGATGCAATGCAGTAAGCCACAATACCAGTGGGGCATTACAGGTGAAAAGCACACAGCTGTACCCTGTACCACAATGTATTACAACTGTACAGTGGAATATTTCCTGTACAGAAATAGGGCTTGGTTAACTTCGTTTCCCAAGAGTAGATCACATTAAAATGTTATAAAATCATGATTTCCTGCATCTGAATACTTGTGGTTTCTCAACTGGTTCCAATATTACAATGGGGGTTTTATGGATTCTATTAGTTGAAGATGTATAGAATCCTCTTTCTCAAGTCATCTAAAAGCAGGGAGATATGTAAAAAGAGAAGTATTTTTTTCATGCAGCATTATTTCTCTAGCATTTCAGCTGTATAACTGAACAGCTATGGTTTGCTTTGTTGAACCTAATATGTGTTCAAGTGTTAATAGAATGAGTGTACAGTGTGCTACCTTTGAAGAAATCTCAGTGTATTTACTTGGAAATAAAATGCAGGAGATTTTTTTTCTTTAATTGTAATTTATATGGAAACAAAGAAAGAAAGTAGATTCAAGGCAGTGTATCCTATTACACTGTGATCCTACCCCCCTGCCACTAAACTTTCAGCTCAGTCTACCTGTGACAGTACTTCCAAAAAGATTGTGGCATCTGAACAATTGGATCGATATCCATAGATACTCATTGTAAAACAAACCAGTCTCAAAGGTGCTACTTGATTCCTCCATTTGCCCCCACATCCCACTTTCCATTTTATAATTATTTGTGGATAATTCCATTCAATGGCCCTATTATTACTACTTTATTGTTGTTTTTTGTTAGGTAAACAGAATTAATGTTTCTGATTATCAGTGTAACTATAATTTTGCATATAGAACAACCACTCTGCTGTGTGATTTGTGCTAGATCACAGGAACACAGAATGCAAGGAAGATTCCTATACAAGGGCAAACTATTTGTCCATCTAGTCTATATTGTCTGCTCTGACTGCTGGCTTTGCAGATTCTTGGACAGAAGTACCCAAAGCAAATGATACATATTTAAAGCAGGGCCAATAGGCCCAGGATGGCCTTTCTTTGAATAAAGATAGCCAGACAATTAAGCAGCTGGGGTGAGGATTTGAAGTACACTGCAGAGAAAGAAGATGAAGTAGGACAGGACATGGAGGAATAGACAGCAGCAGGGTATGTGTGTATGTGCCTTCAAGTCTCCTGAATTACATAGGGTTTTCTTAAGCAAGGAATACTCAGAGGTGGCTTTGACAGTTCCTTCCTCTGACTTATAGTCTATATTCATTGGTGGTCTCCTATCCAGGTACTAACCAGACAGGATTTGGTGCCTGTAGCATATTTAGGACAGATGGCCAAATGGTTGACAGACAAGAGGGATGAGGAAGCATCAACAAAGATGGAGGAGCAGCAATGGCGAGACAGTTTGGGCTGTTACTGTAACTGTTACTGACTTCTGTAGCTTTAAATTTAATCCAAAATATAAAAAATATAGTTTTTGGTTGATGATCCTATCTAGTAAATGGGAATGACATTAGAAAATGAGACAAGAGGCTCGTTCACTTCTAAGCCAATGCATTAACTATTTTTTTTCCACAGCCCTCAATTCACCATAATTCACTTTCTCAGGAAATATCATGTCATCTGTTTGGTTATATGACATTTGTCATTGGAATAAAGTAATCCATTTCTGTGATTAGTTTGGTATAATAAAAAGATTTAAAACACATTTCTGTGATTAGTTTAACATGGAACTTCTTTTTTTTAATCTCAGACTTTGTTCCAGAAGGTTAGTGTTAGGACCTGCAATGAGAATTTGTCTTACATTAGGTAAAACTTTCTCTTTTTTCCACTGAACCTGCAGACCTGCACAGTAAGGATTAGAGAGTAAAGCTTTCAGATTAGAGGCCCTACTTCCAGGCAGTCATGGTCCTGGCCATCTCTAATTTTACAAATTAATCACTGACTGTGAGGTATGTTAAGATTTGGCTTTTGTACTTATCCATAGCATTTTCCTGAACCACACTTATTTGCCTCAAATGATGTTAAGATGGCACATTCATTTGAGGGAAATACTGTGGAAACTTTAAAAAGGAAAAAAGTAGAGGGGAGGGATTCCCTGGGAACATTTCTCAGTTATAAAATGTAGATGTCAAAATCTTTGTGTGCATAGATACATATAAACTTTTAAAAGATAATTGACTATACAAACAGAAAAACATTCTGGTATCATGACAGATGTTGACCTCTTGTACGCTGTATTTTATTCTACATCTTCTTGGTTGTGTGTCCTTGATAAAAGATGATAGAGTTCACACCTACACAAATAGTGTGCATAAGTGTGCTTTGTTGTACAATATAATATAATGTGTGTACTTTGCTGTACAAAGCTATTTTTCTGACATAGGCATCCTCAAAGAACAATAAAGAACTCAGAAATTAAAGCTCCTAAAGTAAACATTTAGGGTGTCATCTAGCAGACCTAATCAGTTTCAGTTTAATTGTTAAGTACATGCATAACTTTCTCTGTTAAATCTGTTGAGCTCAAATGCAGTTAACTTCAGTAGGACTGTGACTTAGATTTAACAAAATATATGTGTAGTAAAACAAAAGTTAATATCGCTAATTAAAGAGAGATTCATAACCAATTTCACTTTGGAGTTCATCAGTGTCTGAACTAAGAACAAGAAGCACTGCTGTTTCAGCAGTTGTTAATATGTAAACAGCTGCAAGAAACATTTGCCACCAAGTTGTTACTCAAAGGTGTTGTTTTTATGAGGAGCTAGATACAAACCACACATCTAAATTTGCCACTGTTGCATTTAGAATGAACATATTTTGTTGGTTTATTTTCTCCTAAATTTCCCAGCTGTTAGCAATTGTTAAGGCTGTGTTCTGATCTTTCATTATACAAATTTTGATTAATAAGGTAGTGGGTTTGTATCTTCTATTATGATTTCAAAAATTAAAGAATATTTGGAGGCTGGAGGGATGCTGCAAAGGTGGCAGCTTTCCTGCATGGATAATACTGATTTCTTATTTTGAATATTGATATCTGCTTGTCAAGCCTCATGAGGTTTCAGAGCAGCCCACAAAAGGATTTAAAACAATTTTAAACACCTAAGACTTTTTAAACTAGCATAGCAATATGAAATCATTCTAAACACAGAATGAAAAGATCTTCACTTGGAACCGCAAAGTGAGAGACAGGTGAAGAACATTCCAAAGACGGCATGCTTCTACTACTCCTTGGGTAAAAAAAAAAAAAACTTCACCAGTGAATCTGACATATCAAGTAGGGAGATACCAGATGAGCTAGAAAGGAGACCATGTTGTCATCCCAGTACTAGCACACATTTACTGTTCTCACGCTACCCTCCCTGGAAGTGAGTTCAACTCTTTCTAGCTTTTATTAGCACCTTGTTTCTCTTCCAAGATTTCAATAGTAGCTAGTTAGCTCATCTTCAACAAGGAAAGCTTGAGCCATCGTATCTTTTGCCCTGCCATTTCACCATCTCTGTGCTACTCCACTCTTTTTGCTCCTAGTATATAGAAGGCCCAAAGTGTTGAGTGATACTTTTGTGTGTGTGTGTGTGTGTTCTAACAGTATTTGTCAGTGCCCCCTTTTTAAACTTTTATGGCAGCAGTAGAAGGAGCAATATCCCCAGAGATATCCATTATTTGAAATGTGGGTAAAGTATTAATCATGTTTTTCAAGACAAAAGGAATACAATTTTATTTCACTTATGGGACACTTTCTAGCTCAACTAATATCCTCACTTCCCCTGCCATGAGTCATTTTGTGGAATATACTTGATATCCAAGTTTCAAACTATTATTTTTGGCAGCTGCTACTGCACAAAGCATTCATCTTCCTTTAAATTTCCCAGGCTGGGCCATTAGTAATACACTGCATCCACCCACAAGAACAAATGATGTGATATGGTTAGGAATACACAACTGAAATATGTTTAAATTCCCAAATCCAGTTCCCAAAGCTCTTTTTCACTGTAAACGCTATGGGTTTCAATGGGACTTTCTCCCTTATTCAGCTTTGAATATCAGGTTATCAATCTCTTTTTAATATTTCACATTGCAAAGTTTGCTATTTTAGTATCTTGGTGACTCTCAAAATCCTTAAGGGGGTCACTGAAGGATGAGTGTGCAGTTTTTGTTTTATAACGTACATTATATTTTCACTGCATTCTACATATTTGCTGATGTAGAGGGCTTTCATGTCTTAAACACCTTAGAAGGAGGCATTATGCACAAAGAAATCGGCTTTCTGTTGCTGTCTTGCTTTTGTAAAGGTATATTTTAAAGTTTTTCTATTTAAACAGTTAAGCCAACCTTACTAATAATTATTTGGCTGATTCCTGGTGTGTGTAATAAAACAGGCCTAATGCTTGTTTTAGGCTCTTAGGAGTAGTTAGTTATAGCTTAGCCTTTTTGACTCCTAGATAATCTGCATAGTGAAAATTCAGGATCCCGCATTCAGTTCATTTAGAATCATAGAATCATAGTGTTGGAAGAGACCACAGGGACCATCCGGTCCAACCCCCTGTCATGCAGGAATCCACATCAAAGCACTCCCAGACAGATGGCCATCCAGCTTAGATACAGCAGTGGGCAAGATAATGGTTAACAAGCTGATGTTGAATGTAGATAAGAACAACCTTTTGATGGTTCTTAGGAGAGGTGGGATATCCTGTCCTAGATAGGGTCACAATCTTCCTGAATAAAAAGTCTAAGTGGATAATTAGCTGCTCACTATAATAAATCCTGATCTCTAACAGATGTACAGTAGGAAATGCTACTTTTCTTTCTCTGACTACCATTTGTACCTGTGAGAATTATATCAAAAATGTCAGTCACTTAATCAAAATCCTTGAAAAATGTTTTCCTGGTATGATTGTGTAATTCACATTTGGTAGTATTTGCAACTGCTTAATTTCTATTTTTCTTATATATTTGTATAGAAATTTGAGAGACTTGTATATTGTTTTTAGTAGTTGGTTAAAATATATCCAGATGCCAGTGAAATGGAAAAAAGCCTTTATCAATGTCATATAGATTAATATTAAATTCTGGAAGAAATGTTTAAGAGTGTGACTGAAGAGGTGATAGCAAGTGAAACTATTTAGAAAACCAGCAGTGTAGTAGTTATAAATAATACTATAAATAAATGTTGTTCTATTTTTCTCACAATGACATGCAACTAAGGTTAGTTTCATGAAATGTTACAGATTCCTTGCAGTTTGGAATATTGGGATGAGCTCCAGAAGGCATTTGTTGCTTTCAGAGAATTCAGCCTATCAGAAAGCAAAGTTTGTGAGTTGTCACTGCCTACCATCAGCCCAGTGACTGACCAGAAAGAGCTTGTTGCCTCAGATCTTTGGAGGATTGTCTTGAATGGCAACCAGAATTCAGGGGATGATCAAAGGTAATCAAAATTTCAGTTGTTTTTGATTAAAGAGATAATTCAGTCACAGAAGTAGATCACCAAAGCAGGATCATTCACTCTGCTCACAATATATTTTCCAAGCACAACCATTATCTAGTCTGGCACATGCAGTGAGGGAGAACATATTATGTTTAAAACATTCTTGATAAATGTACAGCCTTGTTAGTGTGTGTGTGATTTTTTTGTTTGCTTCCTATATTTTAATCATTTTTCTCTAGTGATCTGAGGAGTTTCTCTCCTTTTCTGCTTTATCATCACAACAACACTTTAGTTTAGTTTGGGTTAAGAAATAGTGACCAGCATAGGGTCATCTAGTGTCCTTCATAGTTCAGTAGGGACTTGCAACCTGATTTCGAAAGGCCTGATGTAATAATGAACCACTATACCAGCATTGGTTCTTAGACTGAACACAGAAACACCAGGTAAGTTTTGTGCCTTTATGAACAATTGTCTGTTGTGGACACAGCAAGCCGTTGAAGAGTACTGAGTACACATCTTGATGATTTGCTTGATTGCACACACAGCTTGTGATCTACATACATGTACGTACACCCACACTTATGCTTCACAAAAAGTAATAATGGTAATTAAGCAGATCATCAGTCAGTAGAATGGACTGCACAATTCTTGGCTGCAGTTTGCCTGTGCATATAATATACTAGAATCAATAAAAAAAATCAATTAAAAATTGAACATCTGGTTTCCATTGATCATATCAGGTTGAAATGATCTCTTCATGTTAATTGCAAAGGAATGCATTTTCATCACTGAGAAGTTAAGCATTTCAGACAAGGTTAATTCCTCAGAATGTGGGACCATCACAAAATTACCTTTGTGGTTAGCTTAGTATCACAAGTATGAACTCTTTGGGAACCGGGCATAAAGCTTGTGGAGTTCAATAGACTCTTTTTTTTTTCATGAAAGCATTTAGCACTATAGTCAAAATTGTTGTTATGTGGTCATTTGGGACATGCCATTCTGGTTAATATTTTGTTAAAAAGTATTCTCTGGAAAAGCTTTGTCGGTGGTAACCCTGACAGTATCTGAAGAAATTATAATTGACAAAACAATAATATGACTCAGAGGGTACTTTCAGGCATTAGGAGATTACATTGGTTAATACGGGGGGTCAGGGGAGCAGTAAAATGCTACATAGTGGAGCTACATATGCTGCATACTAGCGGAGCTACATATGCTGCATCGTAGGGCTGGTAATGACCCTAACACCTCCTCCTTTCCAGCATTTCACATAAATCCCTTTGTGTGTTTTTCCCCTTCTGTACTGTGTATAATGTTGGTCTTCCAATTGTTCTTATTCTTGGCAGCCAGAATATAAATGTATATTATTGTACTTGAAGAAAATAACATTTGAGTTCATTCAATTTAAATGCCTGGAAGTAACCTACTATCTATAATTCATCAATCTACCTGTCAGATATCAGTGGAGGCTACATGTAACCCTTGAGTGTTTAGCCACTATCACCATATTTGCAACTCAAAATGCAATGAAAGAGTCCCTTGTATCAGGAAGACCTGTGAAATGCTCTGGCACCCACCAGCTCCTCCTGCTTTATTTACTGCCAAATTTCAATAGTGGAGATGGAAGCAGCAACAAAATAAATGGTGGTACAACCCCCAGTGTGTTCTCAGAGATCTGGGGCTGTCATTCTCCTTGCAAATCTTGGCAACTTTCCTGCTTCTGAAATATTCTTTCACACACAGATGTAGGGAATGAGAGAGAGAGAGAGAGAGAGAGAGAGAGAGAAATCGCATGATGTTAGCCCATATAGTATTTCCAGAACAATCTTATGCCTGCCTACTCAGGCGTCTTATAGAAGGGGTTTAGGACTGCAGCATTGGAAACTAGATGTTTAAGAATGTTGGTTTAATAATTTTTGGAAGCATTTTGTGGTACCATGAGTTGTTACTGGGAGACAGTGCAATAGGACAGTGATTCTTAACCTGGGTCTGCAAAGCCCTGCTACTGGACATCAACATCAACAGCAGCAACAGGGACATGGCAGCCGGGGAGTTGTGGGTGTTGAAAATGCTCCCTCATTTGCAAATAAAGGAGCAGTTTGAGCGCACATACACATATCTCCACTGCTGCATCCCTGATAAAAGGGATGCAGCGGCATTGTGTGTGTGCACCCAACTATGACTCTGATGACAAGGGTTTGAATCCCCCTGGGTAACCTCATGCAAGTCACATTCTCTCAGCCTCAGAGAAGGCAAAGGCAACAACTCTTGCCAAGAAAACCCTCATGGTAGGTTTGCCTTGGGGTTACCAGAAATCAGTTTTCAAAGGGGAGAGACATGCTGGCTAGAAAGAACCTCTCCCTGTGAACAGCACTTTGTAGTCCCTTCAAGTCACTTCTGTCTTGTGGCAGCCCTAAGGTGCACCTATCACAGGAAGGATTTTTTTTTTTTGGCGAGTTTTATTTAGAGGGGGTGTGCCTTTGCCTTCCTTTGAGGCTGAGAGAATGTGACCCACCCAAGGTCATTCAGTATCTGAGCTGGGATTTGAATCCTAGTCTCCAGAAGCTTTAAATAAATAAATAAATGTTTGAAAATTTAAATAAATATTTGAATATTTACATATAAATTTAAATATTTAAATCTTGAGTTAAATCTTGTTGGTCCCCAGCAAAAAATTATATTTGTAGAGAGTCCCTGGTGAGGAAAGGTTAAGAACCACTGCAATAGGATATTTAATTATAAAATTGCATTCTTAGAATTTTGTTTTAAAATCTAGACCTTTGCACATTTAAATCATTTTTTTCTTAATATCTGTGCAGTGGCACAGAATGTGTACAGAAATGTGAAGAACAGCATCTTTCTTTATACTTATATTTTTTAAATGCTATATTTCATTGCTGAAACTAATGCAGAGTAGATATGTTTGACAGTTGCTGAATTCTCAAACTCATTTCCTGTTCTAACACACTGGCATATTTAATTTGTTCTCCTTCAATTAAAAGAGGTAGTGAGTTGAAATATCCATTGTGCAAGTTCTTCCTAAAAGTAATATGTTGCAGTTAACAATATATGTATGTATAGGTATATGTATCTTGGTCATTTCTGTATTTTTGCCCAAAATCAACAGTACAAATGGCCAAATACCTTGATAAGTACCAGGATATGTTGAAGCATTGCTCTCTGTTTATTTTCCCCCTCAGCTCTGAAAGTGAATCGGGCTCCCAAAGTGCTTGTGACCAGCTTGTAACTCCTACTGCACTAGCAGCCTGTACTAGGGTGGATTCATGCTTTACCCCTTGGTTTGTGCCTTCTCTTGGAGTTTCAATCCAGTTTGCTCATTTGGAACTCCACCTTTGCCATCATCTGGATCAGTTGGGCACAGGTATGTATCTTACACTCATGAAGGGGAGACTGTTGCCTTTACTTTTATGCATCATTGCCACACCTGGTTTATATTTGCAGTTTCTTTGTTGCTAGAACCATATGCTCGGTTAACTTACACCTACTTATCGGTAGCAGGAATGTGTAGAAAAGAGTGTTTGGATTCAGTAACTGCAGAAGGTGATGTATTTTCTAAGCCCTGACTAATGGTTGCAAGTGCCCCATTCACTTTATTCTGAGCTATCTGATAAAACAAATTCAGCCTTTTGATTTAGTCAGAATACTTGTACTTATGCTGAAAGTTTTTACATCCCTTGAGTAAAGAGATTCTAAAGAAAAGTTTAAGAACTGAAAACTCAGTTGTTGTTGTAAAAGATGGGAGAAGTCCATCTGTTTTTGTTCAGTAGTATGTGCTGTTATACTGGTGTTGAGTTTACTCCAAGAAACTTTGTTAGATTGTCTATTTCAAATAATACTTCCCAGGAAAGATAGCAAAAATCTACTTTTTTACTTTTTTAAAAAAGTAGGGCTTTGCATTGAAGTGGTTTCTTCTTTTTCAGGTAACAAAATATTCAATTGAAAATTTTGCAAACATGAATGTTATACGAACTTGAAAACAGTGATTTAACATTGCTTTTAGCTCTTCTCATTTCCATATTTTTGACATTTCATATGACATACAATGAGTAAAGCAAAAGCATCTTGAATCAAACAAAGTTCATGTTGGCATTTGTAATTACCTTTTCCAGAAAGAATTATGCTTAGGCTACTGTTAATTATAATTGTTTTCTTTGCTAGTTTACCCACAGCAGAACAATTAAGTATCCACAACCGTGGGTGTTGCAGACTGACTTTTAAGTCTACTTAATAACCATTTATTTCTAGAATAATGGTATTCTGTAGATTGAAAGTAATCTGTTGTTCTGTAATTTGGATAGCCATTTACTTAAAATAATGTTTGTGTGTGTGTATGTGTACACCTTCAGGTTGCCTGTTGACTTATGGTGACCCCATATATTTTATAGGATTTTCTTAGGCAAGGAATATTCAGAGGTGATTTTGCCAGTTCCATCCTTGAAAATATAGCATACAGCATCTGATATTTGTTGGTAGTCTCCCATCCAGTTCTAACCAGATCTGATCCTGCTTAGTTTCCAAGATCAGATGGGATCTGGTACCTTTGGGATATTTAGATATTCTAAAATACCAGGTGCTGTAGTCTATATTTCCAAAGAAGGAACTGGGAAAACCATCTCTGAGTATTCCTTGCCTAAGAAAACCCTATGAAATTCATGGGGCTGCTGTAAGTTGACAGGTGACTTAAAGGCTCATAGACACACACAGAATATCGTTCACATTTTTTAAAAAATCTGCATGACGCATGCCCGAGATGGTTCTGTCTCCTGACGTTTTTTTAAAAAATGCATTCAATAATGGGATATATTTTAACCAGTTCTATTTCTTTTCTTTTTCCCTGCATTTGCTAGGTGCTGATCCATGTAACCCTTAACAATTTATTTTTTTGTCACCTTGCACATGTGCTGCAGAACTAAATAGATGTTGCAGCTGAGTTTATCCCCAATGTTCCCTCAGCCCTAATTTACTATCCTGCTTTTATTTTCCGGTCAAAGATGTGTAATTTGCATCTGGAGTTTGTTGTTAAACCATGATAATTATTTCTATTTTTATTGCCATGGTCATTATCATCAAGATTTATTGCAATAATAGTCTGTTGATAATAACTAATGGCTATAGTATATTGCTAACTTCCTAGAATGGTAACTTTTATATAGTACACACAATAGATTATTTTTTACATTTGCACTCCACCTTTTGTCTATCAAAGGAATGTATGTGAGAAGCCCAGGTAGTCTAGTCTCAACACTGATTAGACCCAGACCTATGTGAGTACTCTAAGATGTAATTTTGTGATAGGAATAAGCAATATGTTGACCTTTGCATGTATTGGACTACACCTTCATGATACCCTGCCTTTGGTCATGCGGCCTGTACTTTATTGGCATTGTAACCTAAAACACTCAGAAGGCCTCTACCTACTTCACACTGTTTCCTGGTACCTGTGCTTAAATGTGCGTGCGTGCGCACGCACACACACACAGAACAAAACAAGGTCTGAAAAAATAAACTGGGTTCAGTTTAGACCCACTCTGGTAGGTATAGACATTTAAACATACACGATTAGCATTTGGTTTGTAACTTAAAAGAAAATAAATAATAAAGGATAAGATTTGAGTGCTTAAGATAAGAATGTCCTTGATAGAGAAAAATGTCTTTTATTTTTAGCAAAGAAATTTGAATCTTGAATGTTCTTAGTATTTAAGTTATAGGCTTCATTTTAATTTCAAATATTGCTATGTTGGTTTCAATAGATTATTAGTATGAAATGTTAACTACTTAAGATCTGCAAATATATCTATTGATAAGAATTATAATATTTATTGTAAAAAAATTGAGCTGATCTAGAAAATGTGTAATTTGTTCAGTCAGTAGATACGTTTCTCATCATCAGATAGATTCATTTCTATTTTGTATTGCAATATTGTACTATGGATTTTTTTCTCTCCACAGCATCACCAAAGTTCCTTCATCCATTTATCTCAGATAAAAATGTGCCATCTGAGCTAGAATACTCAATAATTTCATTCAAAAAACCACATATCTGTTTAAGACAGTGGAATGATGGATCAATCTCCAAGGAGATCCAATTCTCTACTAAGATTGACTGCAGGCTTTTGGAATATAGAAACGTAACAATGCAGGATGTTGTAAAGCCATTTGGTGTGTTTGGGCAGATTGCAATTTCTGGCAATTTAATGGAAAAGGTATTAGATGGAAATGTGATGGTGGATCCAATATTCATCAGCTTTGGACAACACGCTGTTTATTCTCTACATAAAACTGTTCAAGCTTGGCAACAGGTAAGGCAAATAACCAAACATTAAATTTAAAAGTCAATCTAGATATTCTAATTTAGGATTTCTAAGAATGGAGAAGATTGGCAAGGTGCAAGGAAAATATAGGTGTGGGTCAACTGGCAACAAGTAGAACCATAGATGTTATTGACTATGAATTGGGAGAACAGGCATGCAAGAGCAGTACATCGTACCAGTTCAAATATAATGGCAAACAATTATTTGAGCAAATTTCTGCATTGTGCATTCTCTCTTCTCCCTTATACGCTTATATTCAACTGGCACTAATCCTTTATAGAAACCATAGTTTGGATTTACATCCAAACCAGCAAGCTATTGTTTATATTTTTCCCCATGCCATAAGTACAAACTATGTTATAAATATAGCTTGTGATTGCACTTTGGGGTGCAAGCGCAAGCCATAGTTTTCTGGTCAGATATAACAGCAACGGGTGCATTGTTTTTCAACAGGAACCGACTAGCTCTGAGAATGTGAGAACAATGCATGGGTGAGGAGTCATGGCAACCCACAGTACATTCCTGTTCCTACAGGCCATTAATTGGATCTGAAGAGTGGAAAAGCATTTCCATTCTTCCATATAATTCCCCCCACCCCAACATTTTCTGTTGATTCCTTCTTCTGATTCAGCCCTGTGTTCCTCTCCCATCACATGACATTTCCTACAGTAACCCAAAAGATTAAGTGCTTGAAGATGTATTACTGTTGCACAGAACATGATTTCAAGTTCCATGGGTGATTTTGGATAGATTTAATCCTGTGTAGTGGAGATCGGAATTTGACCTAATGAATCATTGTAATATGAAACATTTCATTTTTGTAATCTAATAAAATCAGTGTTGTATATGATAGACTACCAAGGAGCAAGCTACCTCTGGAGGTGGTAGCTTAACCACAGACTTCTCTCTCTCTCTCTTTTAAAAGTACAGATGATTGTGGTGTTAGTGGTGGTAGCTGTTAATTAGATCAGGAAAAAATGCAGAGGTTTTAACCCTTTCCTTCAGCTTCACATCATAGTTTGAAATCACCTTCCTCTAAGCTTCTATTTATACTGTGAGACTGAAAAACAACATTACCTTCATTACATTTGATGTCTGATATGTCCTTTATTATCTAATTGAAAGTATTCACTATATAATGTATTATATTCTGTATATGCAGAAATAATCATCCAAAACAATCAAATATGTTCACATTTTTGCACTTTATTCAGAATGTCTTGAGTTATCCCCAGCTATCCAGTCCCATAAGAAAGTATTTCTCTTTAGCTGTCTGAATGTTTAAACAAAGTTCTGTGCATTAATTACCCATCACAAACTACAATAGTAAAGCTAGAAAAGATAAAACATCTGTTTCATATCAGAGTTTCTTTTTTCAAGGCATTCCATGGTTTTCTTATTGTAAAAGGACATTCATAAAACAAGAGCTAGTGTGATTTAAATCTTTACAGCTGGTTCAAATATCACTGTGAAAAAAGAGTCTTTGTAGCTCCAATTTCTGCTTTTTGTCATATTTTGAGCAATGTGCTTAACAGAAAACAAGCAAACAGAATTTTGGATGAGACCCATTATGCATGGATTCACAGGGCAGCAACTACTGCAAAATGGCCTTCAGAAAAGGGTAGTGGTTTGTAAAGTTAAAAAGTCTCTCAGACAGTATATACATAAAAATAAAATGCAGTGTATAAATATTTAAATGTTTGAGACCACATCAGAGTGTGAATGACTGACTTGGACTGCAGGGTGCCTTAAAGGAATATTCTGAGTTGGAAACAACAGAACTGTATATTTGATTAAGTAGACCCATATGTTACAGGGCAGCATATTCCTAACAGGTACATTTTGTGAATGGTTGGGTCTGATTTATACATGGGGGTGGCAGTGTTCAAATGACCCACAGGTGGATACGCTTCTGTAATTGTTGTTGTAATTTTCTTGTTTCCTCTCATGTCAGGAGTTCTTGCCACCATCTTCTGATGTGGTGGGTGGGTCTTGATTAAAACCTCACCCTAGTTTTCAATTAGGAGACATCAGATGCAGAAGTGGGTTCAGAACTGCTTATTAAGGTTAATTGTTAACAACATGTTCCTTATGTGGCTTCCCCTCTGCCACATACCAAATATTAACTTCCCACTGCTAAGTGTTATTTGGTGTTTAGCCTTCACAATCGATACATTATGCTGCCAGACAAAATCAAGAGCTCCACCATTAGTCAAATTCTTCACATTTTCTAACTGAATATCAGAGACAAGTAATTTTGTACACAGTGTAGATGGGAGCTGACATTTGAAGCATAAAGCAATTTGGCCTTGCACCTTTAGGTCAAGAGTTCAAGATTAACAGAAGCCTCTGTCAGTATTTGTTTCTCCCAATATGTGAGAGAATTTTGTTCTTGAATAATGATTGAAGTTTTAGAAGTAGATTAGGCTTTAAAGACATCATCATCCTCTTTGCTTGATAATTCTAGGTCACATGTTCAAATCCCAAGATGATGGATCTTTTTCTTTTGTGGGGCTGTATGTGTGTCAGTAATTTGCTTCTGTAGGTAACTGTTTCCTAGTCCAGGGTTTCAATCTTACTATGCGTATTTGTTTGAGAGTTAGTCTCACTTAATTCAGTGGGTCTTACTCTTGTCTAAATCTGTATAGTATTACATTGTTATATCTAGGAATAGATAATGTCATCTGAAACACAGGGGTTATAGTCCAGCTCAGACTCGTTTTATATGCTTAATTCTAGTGATCTGCTTGATTCTCCCATTAAAATAGATCAAACATAAATGCTGGACAGGTTGTACTCAAGTGTTGGTAACAAGGCAGGGCCTTATTAAATGTCATAGAGAAGTCATTTACTATTCAAAACAGTTCTAGTGGGCTTGAAAGTTTGTATTCTTTTTGCCTTAAAATATCCCAATTAAAGCTATTTCCTCCCTTATGAAGCTTGGGCTATAAGTAAGATTTTATTTTTAAAAATTCTTAAATGGATAGCAATGTTTCTCAAGCTATCTGGCAACCAGTTGTTAATCCCAGTTTCCAGTCTCAGGTTGCAGGAAGGCTGAGATAAGGGTGCAAATTCTCCAGTTTTGGTGGAGAAATCAGCCCTGATCTCTGCCTTTGTAAGTATTGTAAGTACAGTATTGTGATGTCTCTCTTTTCAAAGAAAAGGACTTTATGCCTCAGAATCTTCTGTCTTGATATAGCCCAAATGTTTCCAGTGGTGGAATCATTCCAAAACTTTGTTCCAGAAACAACAACAAGGGCTCTAGTTTTAAGAAGGGCATTACAGCTCTAGGTCACAGAGCATTATATAAAATTCTTCTATTTTATTTCGGCCTTCTTCCAAGCAACCTCAGGGTGGGATGCATAGAATTTTATCTTTACAATAGCCCTATAAGGTAGATAAAGCGAAAGATACTAATTGACCAGAGCCACCCATTGAGTTCAGTGCCTTGACATGGACTTGGAACAGGGGTCTCTTTGTTCCAGTTCAACATTCTGTTCACTATACCAACAAGTATGTTTTCTAACTCAAAGCAGATAAATGAACACAGAGCTGTATGCTGAGTGAAAATCTGTAGTTCCGAAGTATATTTGGTTTGTTTTTCTCCCTTTCAGTTTTCACAAAAATATCTGAAATTCTCCAGATATCCCAAAGGGAGAATAGAGGTTGATGAATCTTGTTGAGAGGATGGTGGTGCTATTTCTATAAAGCTGCTTTGCCATAGACAGCTGGGGCTGCCTCCTGTTGAGTCTTTTGATTTTCAAAGCTTTTATTCATATGTTTTATTCTGTAAATTCTCATTTTAGGCTCTTGGTTTTTTATCCTTCTATAGCCAATTGTATGGCATCATTCCTGTTTAAAGCCCATTTGGTTAATCTAGTTTCTTTGTATGCAGTGACTAAGGTTAAGCACATATTCTCTCCTTACTAATGAGGAAACTTCCAGTCAGCATTCTCCAATGTGGCATCCCTCCCAGGTGTTTTGTCTACCCAGTCATGCTAGCTGCAGGTGATGGTAGCTGAACACTTCTGGGCTTTCCAGGTTGGGGGAGGATGATCTAAGATGTTGGGTTAAGATTGCTCAAAATCATTCACAAAGCCAATTAGTCTAATGAGCTTTATCTGCTTTTTTGCCATGGGAAACTGGAGTTTCTAGTGGCTGTCATTTTATCTGGGAATTTCGCTAAATGTGATGTGGAATGTAAAGTTCCAGAACTCACCCAGACTTCTTACTGTTTCCCTAATCTACTACAAGTACAGAAATATTTCCTGAGGATATAAAACCCTACATTCTCATTTTTTCTAGTTTTCTTTCTGATGCAGTATTGCAAGATCTCTGGTTCCTGAAGCATTTAAATTAAGAAAAATATAAGAAGTCTAGTGTGAAAGGGGGAGATCTGCTTTGGCTGGTCAGATCGGGTTAGAATGTTAGTTTATGACAGAATTTTCCATATGCTGCTCTGAGATGTTCTCTCAGATACGGTCGGAAGGGTTGTGGGGGCTCTATCACAAATTTAAGAGAAGTGCAGAGGAATTGTTTCTTATTATGAGTAAAAACAATTAAGTTTTTTAGCTCTGAGCCTCAGCTTGAACCAAAGAAGGAGGGGGGAGATGGCCTCACAGTCAATAAAGCGAGATTAAATTACCACCAACTGAACTTCAAATTTATGCGTATATTCATTACTTATTTCTTTTATTTGAAGTATTTCTTAACCATCAAAAAGATTCCCCAGCTGTGTATAAAAGTGCATTTTCTAAATCTATAGAACTTATTCGGAGAGACTGTATCTCTGTTAGTAACTAGACACTGGACACACTGATTGTGGTGTAGACTAGAGCCTTGATTTGTACCATAAAGGTCCAGTCTCTTACAGCCTCAAACAGATGCTTAATATTTTGCAGACCAGTCTGTTTCTATTCTTTAGATTGAGACTGGCAAACTGTTGTATTCCTGGAAACCACTCTCTTTTCCAGATGGTGGTCTTGAAGCAGAAGTATATAGTGCTTTACAAGCTGACCCTTCTAACCCTCACAACTGATGAGGTTCCATATACATTTGGCACCATCCAGCAGTAAGAACTTCACAGATACGCAGCATATGTGCTATGGCATAATGTTACACATAGATATATACATTTGTCTGTTACATAATATTAATACAATATAGAAAAGATGAGTAATACTGAAGTGTGGAATCTCTCTCTTCAGTATACTACTTGAAAGCATTTTTCTTCATTATAAGTAAAATTGTAGCTGATTTCTTCCCCTACTCTGTTTGAAAATTTTGTAGAATTAAAGGGTTCAGCTTACATACCATTAACTGGCCTTACTGTAGAACACAGTTCGTTCTATACTTTCTCACACCTGCCTCACTGTGTTCAATGGGTTTTCGTATATGTTTGCAGGACTGCAGCTTTTATTACTGAAATTAGAAATTATTGGAAATGTATGTAGTTTTTCACTTCAGAAGTTGGAATTCAATCAAATTATTAAGATTAATAGAAAAATAGTGAATGTGGTGTTTTCTGTACAGGTTTTCATATCATAGGTTTAAACTCAGTACCATGCACAAATGTTCCTGCAATTTGGTCCTTATTGCCGTTGAAAGATTCCTTACATTATTATCTGCTGAAGAAATGGGACTTATATTATTTTCTTTACATCAGTAAATTGATAATAAAACTTCAAATGAACATATTCTACAAGATAAATTTTAAATGTCTTGCAGGGCTAAGCTTCTGTCTACAAGTTTAACAGGAAAATCCAGTAGATAGCTGCCTTGGGGTGAAATGTTTTATATATTCTTCTGTTTTTCTTCAACATACAAACATCTTTAGATGTTAAATCCTTCCTTTTAAGAAGACCATTTTATAAATCTGCAACAAGAAAATCCATGTTTGTGGGTACTTCTCTGAGCATGTGGGTATGGCAGCCTGACAATATAAAGTCATAGATCCACCATTAAAGAATGCCAAAACAAACTCTGTGCTCTGAAGCGATATCAAGAGTGTCAGTCTTGGTTTCCTCTGATACTACTGCAGATTGTACATACAGAGGCTCAGTAGTACACTTCACTACTTATAAAATGTGGATCTTTGGTTGTTCTGTAGACTTTTTCCATGAGAAGCATGTTGGTGAGAACTATACCAGATTAAATGTTTTATATGATATTATTACAAAGATCATATGAGTCTGGAAGTTCCAGATGAGAATGACTTACATCCAGCTCTAACCAAGCTACATAGAGCACTGTTCCTGAGCATGGGCTAATGAATAGATTGGTTATAGATACGTGTTACAAATAAATTGAGAAGAAAGAAAAGGTTAAGGATATATAAGTAGTCTATTGGGAAAGGGTACAAAGTATGTTTTCATATGAATGCTGCTCTTTTCGCCATTATTTTATTCATTCTCTGGAAAAGAAAGTAATGAAGCCAAGTGGGAATGCTGAGAAAACACAGGAATGCAGGGTTTGGGTTTATTTTATTTTTTTTAAAAAAAGCATAATGGAAAATGGAGAATACACATTTGGTTATGAAGTCACCATAGAAACCAATTTCTGCTTGGGGATGTTCAGACTTCTTACAGATGTTAATGTATGTATCCAAGGATATTTTTGCGTAACTCTGAAAATCAATGGATCACATATTTTACACACCTAAGAACTGAACATTGGGCCCTTCATGTTTGTCAAAGTGAAGTGCTGACAACAGCAGCTACCAGAGTGAGCTCTGTGAAAAACTAGTGGCCAAGAAAGAGTTGGCTAGCTAGAGAGAACTGGCCCTCATCCTTGTTTTTATATGCTTCTATGAGTTCATTGGCATTTTGCTGACAAAACTTTGAAATAATTGTAAACAACCAGGGAAGATCCAGTCTTGAGGATTGTGGGAGAGGGTCCTGTGAAAGGAAAAGACGCTGAGAAATAAGTCCAGTTCTAAGACTGTAGACCACAACAAAGCTGACAAACAACCTGATAGAGGGGAAATGGTCAGAAAGAGGCAGAACGGATAAA
Organism: Ctenosaura bakeri; assembly: GCA_948474755.1. Taxonomy (NCBI): domain Eukaryota; kingdom Metazoa; phylum Chordata; class Lepidosauria; order Squamata; family Iguanidae; genus Ctenosaura; species Ctenosaura bakeri. The sequence continues at coordinate 1,145,397 of CAOLHI010000381.1, read as the reverse complement.
GAAAAAGATAAAGTGAAGAGAATGACATGAGTAACGGTGAAATAATGTGATATGTTACTTTATTGGTTGGATGGTAGTGTGAATTAGGCTTAAAATAATAGATTAACAGGATAGAAACATCTTGCATAACTAATAGGGTTAGAAATTTGTTGCCAGACTTGTGACAGTGTTGCCACTTGCTCTTCTACTAGCCTCAAATCATTATTGTAATTCAAAGGATTACCAGGATTAATTAATCTCTGAGAGTTTAATAATTTATACAGACTCTTGAATAATTTAAGGACTGTGGATTAAACTTCTTACTGCTGGTGGAAAGATACCCAGTATGTTCTTTGTTTCAGTCTGATCACTCAGTGCAGATTGAAACCAAATGCAGATTAATAAATAGCGTTGACAGTGACATATTCTCACTCATTTAAATTGAATTTTGAGAGTATGCTGGGCAGCATACTACTTTCAGGGCTGAATCTATTCTGTTGTTTGCCCTTGAATAGACCTCAATGAGAGGTTGATGAGTTAACACTCATGTACGTTTCATTGTGCAGCTGATTCTACTCCAGTTGGTGTGCTTGGATTTAGGTTTAAATGTCAGCAGTGCATAATGTATTTGAAACAAAATTTCATGGATGTGCAAGTCCTTCTACTGTCTTTCACTTCCACATTTTCTGGATTTTGATACATGAACAAGGATGCGGAAGCATTTTGGGATAGAGTAATTCAATTACATGTGATGAAGCTTGTGTCTCAATAGTCTTCAAGATTTGTTTTCAAGTTTAGGATGTTCTATTGTAATTTTCAGATCTTATTTTGCAGTAATCTGCCTGTTCCTGTCTACTGATTCTCTTGTTTATCCCCAGCTATTGTCCATGCAGCTGTCTGAGGGTAATATTATAACAGTTGCTGCCAGAAGAATAGTAAAAATAAGATTTTTCCCCCCAAAGAATATCCAAAAGTGTGTGGTGTTGGTGGTTGCCATGAAATAGAAGAAAATGTTGATCAACTCCTTACATAAGTTCCAGAATGATTACTGTTTTGTCATGTTTGAGATGCGCTGTTTACATCATGGAAGTGGCAAGCACAATTGGTTCATCCTTTCATTTCATAAAACCAACTGAGTGCTTTAACATGTTGTTTACACACATCCTAGCACAAATGGATGTGACTACATTTTATTTGCTTACATCAGTGCAACAGAGCATTCCAGAATTTCTGTGTGAACAGTAAGGCTAAGCCCAATTCAGGGAACTGAAGTCAGCTTTTTTTAAAAAAATACAAAGTGAAATCTAAGCTTGACATTTTACTATTTGACATTTCTGCTTTAAATTAGGAGAGCATATTTGAGTGTATATATGTAATCAAATGTCAGTAGCTAAGTGCAAATTTCAGTATTGCTGTTGTAATGTTAGTTAAAAAAAGTTCTCAAAAATAGATTTTATTTTTCTAAAACTTCACTCTAAATCTTAAAATATCGGTTCAGTACACTTGTCTATAGTATAAATGATACTTTATTTCCAACACACGTTGAACTGTTGATTCAATTCAAATAACCTCTTAAAAGCTGAGATTCCATTGTCTCTTTGGTTGTTTGTGGTTTACAGTTCAAGGAGTATAAATGAAAATACATTTTGGGGATCCATAAATTGCTTTGCTGTTTATGATACAGAAAGAAAGCTTTCTAGAAAACCTTGTGACAGGGGACTTTTTTTGGTGCAGAAACTTTCGCCATTGAGCAGACAGCTGCCAAACATCTTGCAATTAATCTGACGCTTGTTTGGCTTGCATATTCTTTTCCTTTCAGAACCAGTGCCCCGAGGCAGAAGAGTTGGTCTTCAGCCATTTTGTAATCTGTAATGACACACAGGAGACACTGCGGTTTGGCCAAGTGGATACTGATGAAAATGTTTTGCTGGCTAGCCTCCACAGTCACCAGTACAGCTGGCGTTCTCACAAGTCCCCACAGGTATGTCAGAAAAAGCCTTACAAGTGCAATGATTGTTAAAAACGGGTGGTGGTTTAATAATTGATTCTGGTTTTTATTCATGCATTCAGCTATCTTTAGCCTCCCAGATTCCATCTGAGGTCACATGCTTTAGCTGCAAGAGACATAAGAGATAAACAATAAGGATGAGGAAACCCAGAAGTGTTTAGATTTCATTCAAGTTTGAAACTATATGCCCACAACCTTTCCAATCTTTTAGGAAGAATTTTAGGCTTATGAAACAGAGCATAGTAATTTAAGGGGAGATACTAGTCTTCAGGTTTTGGGATGTTGATCCTCTATTGGCACAAAGTTCTGTTGAAATTAAAGCATTCTAAAATTAAAGCGTAAATTGCAAATTAGGGTTTCAGGAAAGAATTTCAGATGAAGCATCTGTTCCTTCTATATATAAAAACACTCATGTCCCCCACAGATAATAACCCCTTCATAGTTTTTGTGGTATTCATAGATATCAGCACATATTTGTGATGGTCCTTTGCAAAGTAACAAATAAGCCACATCATATATTAAACAATTGCAAAAATGTCATGAAGTAATGAACAAGCTTTCAGATTTACTGGCACTCTTCTTCAAGCTGCAATAGGGGATGTGGAAAAGGATTTAGTGGTCATGCTAGAAAAGTCAATCTACTTGTTGTAAGAGACTTAATTAAATACACATTTTGCAGAAAATCATGGTTTTAAAAAAATCAAGATACATTCCCCATTTCCCTAGCAATAATGCTCAAGGTGGCTAGCAACAGTAACCTAAAACATTGTAGTGAAAAAAGGAAAATCAAATGTAAAACTTATCAATAGAGTTAAAAATAAATAGGACCAGTTTAAACCTGTTCTCCAGCCAGTGGCCAGTGCAAAGAACTGGCAGGTGTATCACTCATCAAATATAATGCCACACCAATTTAGGATTACCAAGGCAGGTGTGTCATTCAGCAGATAAAATACCACACTAACTTAGGATCACAGTAATGGGCAAATAGATGACAAACTCACCATGTGAGAAGATTTTCCACCACTGGGTTTGTAGGCTGTCCGTATTAAGACTTACTAAATTTTTCTGAGCTGTCTGTGGTGACACTTTTCTTTTGCTACAAATTCTGCTCTATGGCAGAAGCTTGACTTCTGTCAAATGATTAGGTTTCTCTAACCACTTAGTAAGTAAGTTGTCTCTATTAGAAATCTATGGCACTGAGTAAGGAAGGGACTTTAGCTAATTCTGGTTAGTACTGTGTAGAAGGAAACACTGATAAAACATTCCTCAGTGCCTTTTCCCTTGGAAATATTATGATGAAACAATTCAAAATGAAATGAGTGTAGGAGGATGAGACACTGAGGTCAGAAGGCGTTCCACTGGCTATTAGGTCAGAGCACAATGCAAGTAGGAACAACACTGTACCTGATGGCTGGAGCCAAAAGGATGTTCAGCTGCTCAGATGTAAAAGAAAAGTACAAATCTGCACAACATTCGTAGTAGGGATGTAGAATGTGAAAAGCGTATCAGAAGAAGCTAGAAATTTTAAAACAAGAAATGGAAGGTATAGGTATACCTCAGTTAATGAAGTTGATGTGCTCCTAGGGATTACTTTTTTTAACAGAAAACACTGTACCAAATGCAGAAATAACATGAGAGCATAACAATAGGTTTCTACACCACAGAAAGGAAGCACATTTTGACATGTTCCAGCAAACTTTTTTTTTTCAAAACTAACAATATATTCATGTAAAATGAAACGACTAGGCCAGGTAAGCCTTGCATGTGTAAACAAATTTTTTTTGATCCTTCTAGAAACCACTTGAAGGTTTTTCCAAAATGCATTAAGGAAAGACTTTTTCTTTCAAAAACACCAATTTTTCTTCTGATTTCCATTTTGGTGGCCAGACTTACAAATGTTTTTGGTTTTGGTTTTAACATGCTGGTAGTAGCTGGTAAAGGAGGCTTATCTGCTTTCACATTTTCTTTCTGTGTAACCTAAAAGAAAGAAAATTCTCATTGTATGCTGATGAAAATTTTCTGACAGTTAAGGATAGATGAAAAAACAAAAATAAACAGGGGCAGAAATAGTCAGAAACCTAACATTGCATAATTGGGACAAAATTAAGATGATACATAGAACAGATGAAAGTATGGCTGATTCCTTCAAAGCATGACTTTGGACAAACAATCTACAATTTTTAGGAAGTGAAATGGAATCTGCTCTCTGAGTACTCTGGAGAACTAAGTCACTAGGAACAAATGGAATACCAATATTGCTATTTCAGACTACAGAGACAAATTCTAACAAAAATCTGCCAACAAGTTATATTGTTGTGTGCCTTCAATAGTTTCTGACTTATGGCAGCTCCAAGGCAGACATATCATAGAGTTTTGTTGGCAAGATTTGTTCAGAGGGAAGTTGTATTTGCTGAGGATGAGAAAGTATGACTTGCCCAGGGTAAACCCGTGGGTTTCCATGGCTAAGTGGGGATTTTAATCCTGGTGTCCCAAGTCCAGTGCTCAAATCCTTACACCATGCTGGCTGTCAGCAAACAAGTACAGAAAATGAAACAATGGCCCACAGATTAGAAACATTCTCTATATACTGCATTCACTAAGAAAATGGACACTGAGGATAATAGCGACCATAAGACCATTGCATGAATCTCCCATGCAAGGAAAGTGGTGCTCAAGATTTTGCAACAAAGATTTTTACTATATGTATGAGGAGAGAAATGCCAGACATCCAAACTGGATTCAGAAAAGAAAGAGTCACTAGAGATCACATTACAGACAAATGTTGGCTAATGGAATGCACCAAAGGAAAAAAACATCCTGTGCTTTATGGATTATAGCAAAATGTTTGATTATGTAGAGCATGACAAATTATAGCTCGCTTTAAAAGAAATGGGTATGCCACAACATTTGATTGTCCTGTTGCATAATCTTTATTCAGGAGAACAGGCCACTCTCAGGACAGAATATTGAAAAACAGAACAGTTTCAAATTGCCAAAGCAATCAGACAAGACTGCATCTTATCACTCTGTTTAATTTATATGCAGAATATATCATATGGAAAGTGGGATCAGATTCAGAGCCAGGAGATATGAAAATCTGAGCAAGTAACATATAAGATATGTAAGGCATGTGATATTGCTAGTAGAAAACAAAGACAACTACTAATGAAAGTTAGGGAAGTAAGTGCAAAAGCAGGATTACAACTGAATGTTCAGAAAACAATAATTATGACCACAGAAGTTTTACAGAATTTAAAAATGGACAATGAAGGCATTGAAATAGTTATAGCTGTTACTGGTAAACTGACAGAATAGGACCCAGTAACCACTCAGCTTATCACTTATCTAGTGATCACTTATCACTTATCAAGTGATGTATGAGAAATGAACACTATACTGGCAGGCAAAAATAATGAACAAGTGTATAAAACAAAGATTGGAAGACATTTGGTAAAGGAAAAAGCAGGTCAGCAACTATGAACAGCATTTGTCACTTGCAGGGCAGGAGTGCTTTGGCTTTCTGAAACTTTAGAATCTTTAGATTTAGATGTAAAGGAAGAATAAAAGGGAGAAAAAAGAAATGTGGCAGTACCTTTAACTGGTTTTTAATTTTGCATGAGCTTTTGTGGTCATAAACCCACTTCTTCAGATGCAGTACCAAGTGGTATTAAGGCCTCAAGTACAAAATATATTTATACAGTTGTAGGACTGGGATAGAATGTAATAGCATCCAAAAAAATTATTCAAGTTATGACCCTTGCTCTAAAATTTCAAAGAACAGTGTAAACTGATACAGGTCTATCAGATCTTTACAGTGGTCAGTTAGGGTTGATGTGTGAAAGCAATAAATCTACTTACATAAAGTGAGTTTCCCAGAGTTCAAAATTCTCTTTGAGAAGATTCTTTTCGTTATATGTGCAGTAGTGAGGATGCTTGTATTAATATATGTAGTGTGCCATGAAGCCATGAAGCTCCACTAATGGACTAGAATTTGTGAATATAATTCAATTCAGCAGTTTCTAGTCTTCCTTTGTACTTTCCTTGTTCAAGAACTGCAACCTGTCAATCCCATATTGTTTGTCTAGAAAGGATGAAATGTTCTGCAACTGGTTTTTGGGTATTGTATTTTTTAATGTCAGATTTGTCTCCATTAATCTTCTTGCATAGAGACTGTCTTGCTTGCCCGGTGTAGAGTGTAGAGGGGCATTGCTGGCCTTGAATGGCATATATCAGATTGGAGGAAGAGCAAGTACATGTGACATTGATGTTGTGAATAATGTTATTGGCTGCTGTGATATTGCTTCCAGAGTAGATGTAGGAATAGAGTTGGCGTATTGGTTTGTGGTAGGGTCTTACATGACTATTAATCTTATGTATCCTGTTGTAAGGGAGTAGTTGTTTAAGATTTGGAGGCAGTCTTTGAGCCAATAAAGGCTTTCTTCTCAGAGCTTGTAAGAGAGCTGTGTTACTCTGTACATGATTGTAGCTGACTGATGATATGTTTCAGAGGCCTCAGCTGGGGACAGTAGATGACCACTAGGAGTGCTCTGTCATTTTTTGTTTGAGGTTTGTCTTACACTAAACGGTTCTTTGGTATTAATCTTGCCTTGTCAACTTGTTTCTTCACTTCCTTAGGTGGGTTTATCTAAATCTAAGAGATTTAGATACTTTCTGGCAAGAAAGTACTACCCCTAAACAAATAACTGCCTCACACCTACCCCAGCACAAGACTGGTAATACTCCTCTGCTTTGTTGTTGCTTTGTTGGTATTGTTGTTGTGTACCTTCAAGTTGTTTCTGACTTAGGGTGACCGTGAGGCAAGCCTACCATGGGGTTTTCTTGGGAAGATTTGTTCAGAGAGAGCTTGCGTTTGCCTTCCTCTGAGGCTAAGAGAACGTGACTTGCCTGTGGTCACCCACTTGGTTTCCCTGGTCAGATGGAGATTCAAACCCTGGTTTCCTGTGTCTTTAGTCCAACACCCAAATCACTACATCTGGTTCTCTTATTGTTGTCCTGCTGGCATTTTATTGCCTTGCCCATGACAATAGAGTTTAGAAACGCAAGTGAAACATTTAGGTAGCTTGATGGGTTGCCAGAACATAAGGAACTTTTCCCACAGAAGCCGGAGCATTCACTGAATGTTGCTACATTTGATTCTAGGTGTAGTTTGTATGATTAAAACCTAAACAAGTAATTGTGATCTTGCATTGTTTGGAAAGAACAGTGAACAGCTCAGCTCAGTGCTTTATTTTCTTGGATAAGCAAAGCTCTATGTTTAACACCATGTCTTAAATATTTCATGAAGAGTATATTTATATGTGGAAGAAATTTGTACGACTTCATTTAGCTTGTTTTGTGCATTGTATTGTGACACCTTCCAAATTGCTTCAGTACTGGAATGGGATTTGAGGAACTCATTATCCAAAGGTCAGAATAGTGCCCAAGCATAGACAAGCTACAAGTGTCAGATTAATGGAATGCCGGATGACCTCATAGTTTTGAAGCTATTTCATTCCTCATGATAGTTCTCATCTTGCCAAGTTAGTGAATTTTAAGAACTCTGAGAGCAGATTGTAAGATAAATGTGAAATATGAAATAATCCATACTTTTGGAGTCAGGGACTTTCCTCTAGGCATTAGTTCATGTTTGACTTGGTTGACTCACACTTGGGGATAAAATGAGTTAGGACAAGGTCTCAGATACCACATTCCCTTACTAGGGGGAAAAACCCACTTGCAGAACCTTGGTGAGCTCATGTTTCTTGTTACACAGGCACTAAGCAGCAGCGGTTGCCATAAAATACTTTATTTAACCTTTGCAAAAATGTTTTTTTTACTATGGCAAAGCAGGCCAGTTAAATGAAAATAAATAGTTTTCAAAGGATTGGGTTTCATTAACATTCATATCATTTAAAGTCTTAATTTTTCTTTTGCTGATTAAAGTTGAGAAGAGGTGTTGTAATTACCCATTTTAATACATAATAAAAATAAATGAAAGAAGTCTTAAAATTCCTTTGGTTTTGCTATGGTGGTATGAAGCTAAAACCTCAAAACATATTTGCTTCAGATGTAAATTTATATAAAGAATTGAATCATTGCATTCAAGAATAAATCTTTTATTTAATAGTTACTTTACAACAGTAGTAAAAGCTTGTGTTTTAATATCTAATATTTTATAAACCCACTGAAAATCTCAATGAGTATAAGGGTTTGGGTGAGGGGGCTGGAATTCCTCAAAATTATCCCTTCTGTTTCATTCTTTTCCCTCTCTAAATGTCCTGCTTCTGAATCACTCATTATGTTAGGTTAAATTTAATTTCATTATTGGATGATGGTTTATGCCCACTTTCTTCCTGGTTTCAACTATATGCTTGTTTGTAAGTTCCTAACTTACTTGAGTTCAAGACATCTTTGAATATGTTGTTCTACTCAACTTAGAAGTTGCGAATGATGAAATGTCTGATAAATTCAAATTGCAGTTAGGACTTCATGGCCCCATGAAGACCTGGTGTAAATATATAGGACAATAAGAGGTCTTTTGAAAGTCAGGTTGATAGAGATGGAAGGCAGCAACACTTGGTGTTTAGCATTAAACTCAGCATTCCATCACTGAAATTATGAAGCTGCCTCAAACAAACTGAGACCATTCAGGCCTGTAGCCCAGGACTTCCTACTTTAACTCTCCAAACACTCTCATTCAGCATATACTGTACCGGAACTAATAACACTCAGAATCCCCAGCCACCAAAGCCACAAGATTTAAAAAGTAATATATTCAGATTTTGGGCACTAAGTTTATCCTCTGCCATTATGGCGCAAGACCCAGTCTTTTTAGTGCTGCTGATCAGGAACTGCCAAATACAATATGCAGTATACAGACTGCACAATGTATTTTTTAACAGCTCCAAAAATTTGTATTAAATTACTTCAGCAGAATGTCAATGATATGTGACCTTGACTTGTGTGAAAGAAATGCTCCCCTGTCCTTTTCCTTACCCTGTTCACAGTACTTCATACTATCTGCAACTCCGTTGTACACCTAGCTGTAAAAACCAGTATGCCTTCGTTTCTTACTTATGATGAACCTAAGGCAAATCTGTCACTCAGTTTTCTGAGGCTGAAAGTGTGTGATGTGTCCAAGGTCACCCAAAAGGGGAATTGAACCCTGGTGTCCAGGGTTGTAGTCCAACACTCAAACCACTAACTACATCATGCTGGCTCTCACTGTTAAATCACTACTCAGTTTAAACCACTCTTGTTCGTTATTTCCCAGCCACAGGTTTCAGATTGTCCTTTTCTTGTTTGTGCTTTGCTTTATTAATCTGCAAATAGACCTTTGAATTTAGCAACACTGTTTAGCATGGATCAAGTACTGATCACAAAATTTGCAGTTTCTCACAACTATCTTGCAGTAATGGTGCAATGATCCCAAACAGAAAGTTTTCTGTAAACAGGTTTGCTTATAACTAGATTTAGTAACTGGGAACAGAATAACACAGGCAAGTCAAATTGAATATTGAGTGAAACCCAACTGTAATGGACATTATGGACAAGGCCAACCCTCTCCCTGCAAAAAGGCTTTCTGTATTATTTTGTCTCCCATTCCAGCAGATTGATTCTAAACATTTCCACCAGGATATTTGCTGGCAAAGGAAAAAGTGGGTTTTCACATTACAGTAGCACAGTAGTTGGTGTTTCTACCATAAATGTTTGTTTTCTGATACGGTGAATATCAGCCTGACAACAGATGTATTACACAATGTCATGATATATACACTTTTGGAGCATTAATCAATAAGGATACATGAGAAAAAGATGAAATCAGAATTATACCAACCTCTACAGACCAGGAATCCTACTACAGTTTTTGTCTGTTTATCTCTATAGCATCAATAATGTACATAGTGTAAAGCATGAGAGGCAAAGTTCTTGCCCTACAGATTTCACAGTCTAAAACTTGGCATTGGGGAAAACAGAATGGGGAAGTAAAGGCAGCAGTTAATGGGGAGAATTTGCATTTATTTGTGTTCCAGTTAAGCTTAGAGTATGGCAGTGGAGACTAAACTGCCCCTTCAGATATTTTACTGAAAACATAAAAATCCCTCACACATTATCATCACCAACTTCCCTATAACATTAGAAGCCACTTCTCCTGTCCAATCCACAAGCCCCCCAGCTTCTTCTTCTAAGTGGTCCCTGGCAGTGTTGAAAATCACGGTGGAAAGATACCAGGTATAACATGGGTAATTCCCTTTGTTTCTCTTACCCTTGTGCTGTGCCTTCTGACATGCTACTTCCTGTTTCAAAAACCTGCTACTCTGTTCATCAGGTTCCTCCTCTGTCAACTGATAAATATATTTTCAAAGACTAATTCTTTAACAAAGCTTTTCCTGAGCTGTCTCTTTTCACTGTACCTGCTTTTTCACCAGTATTTACCCCTTCTCTCATTACTACTGTAGTTAATGGTTAGCAGTTGACTTGGCACAATTCCTCAGTCTATTCTAGAACAATCTCCCAATCAGGGGCTGTTGTCTTTTTGTTTTCTGTCTTTTGTCAAACACAGACTAAGGATGTAACAAATACTCACAAAGATGTTTTGCCTTTAGCAAGAGCAAAACCCAGCACTTTTCCACTGGGGACGAAAATATAGTTGAGCACAGGCTACTTTCACACTTCGAACTCAGTTTGCAGCAACTGAAGTAAGGCCCTTTCTGCACAACAATCTTATAGCGCGATTGTTCCACTTTCAACCTCCTAGGGAATCCTGGGGTTTGCAGCTTCGGGAAGCTGCAAACCCCAGGATTCCCTAGGAGGTTGAAAGTGGAATAATCGCGCTATAAGACTGTTGTGCAGAAAGAACCTAAGGTGAGAATAAAGGGGGCAAGTGGAAGAAGAAGAGATAAACTGAGACATTTTAAAAGCATCTGAAAAAGTGGCATGACCAAGGATTAATCCAGCCTGTCACTACCAAATCAGGATGGTTGGAAGATCTGCACTGAATTTAAATCCAGTTGACAATCTAATCTGTATGTGAATTGGGGAGGGACATCACCTGATCCTTTACTTTAGATAGCAATATGTCTTGGACCAGTCCTAAGCCAATATGAATTATTCCTTCATGTATAGCCACAGTTGAACTGAACTGCTAGTTTTTGTGTATCCTCACTGCCTACTATGAAACCGTTTATAAGAGGGACTGAAGGTAACTTCATACATCTGGGGGGATGGGAGGGATTTCTATCCTGAGATGGCTATTTTCCTAACCTTTTCATAATCTTTCTTGCTAAGTCTTAATTTCAAATGTATATAAATCATTGTGGTGTGAAGTCAGAAAATTATTAAGTCAGTCTTCTGTAATCTAATGTCTGTTAGATGAAAACTGACAGCATATTCCTTGGTGATTCTGAGTTAATGAACTAGCTGTTTATACAAGACGAAAGGGGGTGCTCCAGAGAGGAAATTCTGTGCTCTGGCTAATGATTATCAATTACATCTTAGTCCAGACCATTTCATTTTGGAGTTAAACATTTTTAGTATGTTGTTAACTGGGATCAACCATGCCTCCATTTTGTTTTTCCAGCTACAGTGTTTCTTTTCAGGTTCAGAAGCTTTTTCCTCTTTTATGTTTTAGAGTATGTGGCACCCTCGCCTGACTGTGGCTGTAAGCAACTCGTTTCATGGTTTCAGTTATGACAGTTTTTCTTTATTCTGTGACTAAGATTTAAATATCAAAGCTATCAGATGCTTTTATGTCACTGAGTACATTTTCCCCTCAGGGTACTTATTATCTTGTATATTTGTGTTAGGAGTCAAGGCCTAACTCTTATAATTCAAAAGCCACCCACTGTTTTGGACGTGTTTGTTTTACATACAATTTTGTGCTGAGAACAAAAACTGCCAGGAGGCTACTGGGTTGTAGCATCTTAGCAGTTTGTTTCTGTGGCTCTGTCTTAAAGGTCAATGTCAAACTCCAATGGAAAAAGCATAATTTCAGAGTGCTTGGTCCATTAGCCTTGATTCATTGTCCTTGCTGTGTGTGGGGAGAGATTTGTTATCTCCTTTCTCTAAACCTTCTAGCTTTGTTTAGTTTTCTTTTTAGCATTCAAAGGATATAAAATTTGTAACACTCTTTTGGTGGGTAGATAGGTAGATGGTGTCCACATAAACACCTGTGTGGTAGACCTATGCAAATTAACCTTTCTTAAAATAGACAAGTTATATGTAAGATTTTACCTTTCAAGACTGGAAGTTATTTACTTTATTAAATATAAAATGCACAATCACCTAGGCCTTTAGCACTCCAGCAAAAAAGCTTCCATGGTTTGTGCAGCTTGTTTATTTTTCCGGTTCAAGATATTAAATGTGTTTATTTATTGATTTCAGAACTTTTCCAAGCAATATAGGTTTGCTTTGTTTTCTTTTGCTATAAGCATAGCTGATTATTATAGGCCATTAATTGATTCTAATTGTTTACTTTTGTTTTTGTTTATCATTTTCAGCTGCTGCATATCTGTATTGAAGGTTGGGGAAACTGGCGGTGGTCTGAGCCATTTAGTATAGATAATGCAGGAACATTTATCAGAACTATTCAGTACAAGGGAAGGACAGCATCACTTATTATCAAGGTCCAGCCACTCAATGGAGTACAAAAACAAGTAAGTGTTCGGACATGTGCAGTACATGGGGATTTTTACGCAGTGATTCTTTCCCCATCAAAAATAAATTGCCTGCAGATGCCAGTAACTATAACTGTGCCCAATAATAGAAACAGATATGTTGATACCGTAGGAACAAATATAGTTTTGAGGCAGTTCTTTGTATCTGAACAAACTAAATAAAAATATTTTGAAAACAATGCTGGTTTCATATTGTTACAATCCTGGGAGTTTGTTATAAGTTCATTAACCCTGTATTTTAGGCCTAGCAGACAAAATAGTGTAAAAAGTATGAGAGGTACCATTGTTCTGCTAGTGATTGTTTAACCAATCCAAAGAGGCCTTAGCATAATGAAACTGTAACAAGTAACAGAGCCATTTGCACTATGGCTTGCACAAGTGGAATATGTTGTTCATTGAAATGAAACAAATGAAAATGGGTACATCTTGTAATTTCTTAAATGTGTGATTGCATTAATATGTTTATGCTGAAACAGTCATATCTGATTTTGGAAGCTAAGTGGGGTAAAGCCTGGTTAGTACTTGGATGGAAATACCAGAGGCTATTAGGTTATATTGAGAGGTAGGCAATGGCAAACTGCCTCTGAGTGTTCTTTGCCTAAGAAGACCCGATCAAATGCATGGGGCTGCTGTAAGTTGACAGGTGACTTGAAGGAACATGCGCACGCATGGTTTACTGACCTGTTTCAGATGTAGTAATCTGGTCCTGATTTTGTAGACTGCTTTTAAGGCACCATTTAAACTAAGTTCCTAGATTCTGAGAAGTGTGGTTTAACAAACCATAGTATTTTCCTCAGAATCACAGAGGAATGAACAAGGAGGGAGCATAGATCACAAGGCTTCTTTTCCATGTGGTAAAGAATAGTTTATGTGGTAAAGAGTAGTTTATCTGTCAGAGATCATTATGCTGACTAGAGCCTTATCTCTGTAGGAGCATCCACAAAATACACATGATAATTTCTACATTGAGGGTTTCATAGTAGAATTTGATTTCTGTATAATATGTCTCTGTGTCTGCCTTTTTTAAAATATAGATTATCATTTGTGGAAGACAAATTGTGTGCAGTTACCTGTCTGAAAGCATTGAGATGAAAGTTGTACAGCATTATATTGGACAAGATGGACAGGCAGTTGTGAAGGAGCATTTTGACTGTCTTGCACCTAAACAGAAGCTGCCATCCTATGTCCTAGAAAACAGTGAACTAACAGAATTGAGCGTAAAGGCTAAAGGGGATGAAGATTGGTCAAGAGATGTATCACTTGAGTCTAAATACACTGAATACAGCACAGTCATCCAGGTATGCAATAAGTATTTTGTAAATCAAAGATCTTAATTGTTTAAGAAATCATATCCTTTCTTATCTAAAGGCTCTACCCTACATGAGGATTATGGTTGGGTACTCACTACCCACTCTCTGTGATGTGTTATTGTAGAATCAGATAGATAGATTCTATCTGATTGCCTGTTTTAAGGGAGTGGTATCTTCCAATGCAGAGATGAATAATGTATGGCTCTCCTGATGTTGTTGATTTGTAGTTCCAATCATCCTTCAAAATAATTTCTGCTGTTGAACCTTAGTGAGAATTGCAGTGCAAAAACATCTGGAGAACCAAACATTCCTACCACTCTTCGAGGGACCAAACTAGACATGCTGTCATTCACACAATTGCACAAATTCTGTTTTTAGTCAAAAATGGGCCTGCACCCTCATCTGAATTGGAACTATGGTAGAAGCCATTAACCCTTTCTGTGTTCCAAGGTGGCAGCCTGCACCTGCTATTTGCATTGGGAGGAAAGATCTAATTGATGCCAGTGGGGTGTTCCTACCGATACAAATAGGAGGATTGCAGCCTGATTCAGAACAAGACTGAAGGTATAGAATTGAATCTGCCTGCACACCCTCTGTGAGGGTTCCAGTTCACACCAAGGTGCTTGCTACTTACTCTTAAAAAAAAATCAATTGCTAATTATGTAAATGGTTTCACATCTGATTTTGGATTTTAAATCCAGTGGCCTGTATAACCATTCTTTCTAAAAATAATATGCAAAAAGTGGAGAAGATTTTTCTCTGAGAACTGATCTTTCTAATTGGCACTGTGTCTTTTGTTGTTGATGATGATATAAAATATTCAGCTCTGTGGGGCTACAGTAACCTCAGTTAGTACCTATTTTTCTTCTTGTCTGCAGGTGCCATCGTCAAACAGCTCCATGATTTATGTTTGGTGCATGGTTTTGACATTAGAGGCCAATTCTCAAGTGGAGCAACGAATTGTGAGTACATTCCTTATTGTCCAAATTGATCTTACCTCTTACGTTCTGTGATAATTACGGTCAGATTGACCCTAAACAAAGATTTATTGACAGTTTGTTATAGCTGGAATGCTGCAGCTGGATGGCGAGATCCAAGCGTAATGTTTGTTCTGTTCCTTTGATTTTGTAGATTGTTTTCAGCCCTCTTTTTATCATGAGAAGTCATCTTCCAGATTCCATCATCATACATTTAGAGAAAAGGAGTCTGGGGCTGAACGAAATACAAATGATTCCAGGAAAAGGGCAAGAAAAATCATTGCAAAATATAGAACCAGATCTAACTCATCACCTGACCTTTCAAGCCAGGTATATCTTGGGCTTTTTTACCTATTAAAAACATTAGCCTAAATCCACCATTATACTGCCCCTGCAGCACCAACATGTGGAAAATTATTTCCTTTCCCTGTCCCCTGCTGCTCTCCACACCAACCAGAAACCACTTCCGGAGATTTTGGGGATATACCTGAAAGAATACACTAGTCCCACTTCCCATAGATTCGACTGTTTCACCAGTGAAAGTCTAGAATTGGATACTATTCATTCCTAAGCATATTAGATTGTAAGGTATCTTTAGCTAATGCAAAGTCTTGTCACAATTGTCCATATCTTGGATAGAAACTAACAGTGCCACTCTTTAAGTTCCCAAACTTGGTTCTCCAGATGCTGCTGGCTTACAACTCCAGTCATGTCTGATAATAGACCGTGTTGTCTAGGGATTATGGAAACAGTATTCTAACACCGTTTAGGAATGCTAGATTGGATACCAGTGCTGTAAAGCATACATACAGCTTTTTCTAATAAATCTATATAATGAATGTTGTTGCTGTTGTTATTGTTGTTTGTCTTCAAGTCATTTCTGACTTATGATGACCCTATCAAGGGGCTTTCTGCAGCCGAGAGTGTTGATGCACCCAAGGTCACCTAATGAGTTTCCATGGCTGAGCAGGAAATTAAACCCTGGTTTCCAGCATTATAGTCCAACACTCAAACCACACCAGCTGTCATATAATAAATGCCACACCTATATTGTTCTTTATTCTTGTGACAGGGAAGAAGATGATCCATCTGAGTGTGCAGTTCCTATCTCAACAGCCCTTATTAAGCAGATTGCCACCAAATCAAATGCAGGGGGCACTGCAAATGAAATACTTGCTGATTTCTATGGATGTGGCAATCTCCCCCAATCTGTATGGCCTTATACAAAGAAGGATTTTGTCAGGTACTGTGTCTTGTTAACTGTTTCTATTTGGAGATATTCTGTTTGCAGTGAAAAGTTTGCAAAGGATGTGCCTGAAATAGTACTTTTTGTTGAATGATTTAATAATGTTACGTATTTTATTTTTCTGTATGTATTTTATTTTTCATTTTTAAGTAGCTACCAGTCAGATAATTTGGTGAGGAAGGACCACAGCTCAGTGCCAGAGCATACTGAAGAGTCCTAGGTTCAATTCTTGGCAGGTACATGAGGAAAGATCCTCCTCTGATATCCTGGATAACTGGTTCCAGTCAGTGTTGATAGTACTGCCTAAAACTGACCAGTGTTTACACTTGGTACAAGAAAACTTCCTTTGATAACAAAGCTTGATAACACCAATAAATTCCAACAAAATTGCAATACAGAATAACATCAGGATCTTAGGAAAAGTGGTCTCTATGTTGTGAGGACAGCATAGTCCTTGAGTGCTAGATTTCTGTCCAAGAAATCTGTATCCCAAATTCAATTCAACAAATAGCAGAAGGCTGCCTTCTTCATTACACTTTTGTTAATGATATCAATAATCACCTGTACTAGAAGATTGTTGCATAAATTAATATGTGTATAACATTAGACACAATAAAAGTACAGAGAAAATATATTATCTCTGTGGGAAACATGGTGCTTGTCTAGAAAAACTCTTAGCTTGGTTTAGAAGTACGTTATTGCCCTAAATAAAAGTAGTAATTGTATATAGTTTGAAAACTTACTATTTTGAAAATATCTAAAGCAAGTGGGGGTAAAGTGGGCTGCATGGAGCCCATGGGCTGCATGGAGCCAGCAGGGCCATTGTTGTGGCCCCCAAGATCAGCCAGGGGTAAAAATTTGTGTTCCAAAATACCCCAAAAAATATATTTAGGTGTGGGCATTTCCACCACTTTTGGAGCCCCTTAGAACATCCAGGAACAAAATCAAATTTTGTGAAATTTTACAAAACTTCTCCAAAAAAAATCACCTCAAAATATTTCAAAAATGCCCTGTAGGAAGGCCGCAAAATATGGCCTCATTTTGTGGCCAAAAAAAAAGGTTTTCCTTTTTTGTGAGAGCAGATACAGCCATTCAAGGTCTCCTGGAGGGCTAATGGGGCTCTCTAGTCTTCCACAATTGCCCATCCCTGATCTAATGTGATATTTTCTCTGCTAGCAATGCAGATGTCTTCCTGGGCATTACTCCATTAACAAAAAGTATGGTACCAGAGGTAGAAATAATATGGGAAATAGAGGGTAGGTTCCTACACCACAAAAGAAAAGGGCGGGGAGGAAGCAGTTAAACCTGTTCAAGCTAAAAAAATTTTACTCAAAACTAACATTATACACTTGTGAAGTGAAACAACCAACTCAGCTAGGCCTTTTATAAACAAACAGAAACATTTTGGACCTTCTAGAGACCATTTGATGGTTTCTTCCTGAGTGCCTCTAAGGATGACATTTTCTTTTGCCAGCCTTTCTAATGATTCCCATTTTGATGGCTTGACTTATAGATCTATGTTGTTGGGTTGTTTTTTTAACATGCTGTGGATAGCGGGTAAGGCTCATATGTTCTTCTCTTTTCTCTGTTTTTCTGTTCCTGCATGCACAGCAAGATTCCAAAGGCAGCTGCTTTTTACGTTGCCTGTTATAGGCAGGCACATAAGTAAGATAGAATAGAATCCCGTTCTTTCCCAACTCAAATCTTTTTGGTGTTGTTTACTGGAGACACACTGCTGCAACTTGACACCAAAAGTCTGGTTCCCCAGCCATCCTTACTATCCTCCTAATGTCAGTTCTGGGGGAAAAAAATCCAGCTAAACAGGGGAAAAGAGAAAAAGGGGAAGCTGGGGACATAAGATTTTGTAAAAGAAAGCTTCACTGTCAGAGGCTTTGTTAAATGAGGTATTTATGTATATAAACTAGAATTAAAACAGTTAACATAGTAAAATATTACAAGAAAGCATACCAAAAGCATTCATAGTGAATAGGAAAAGTAGCCATATTATTACAGCTGAAGTTTAAAAACTGTATGGAAAGTAGCTTTTTAACAACAGCTTTGAATTCAGTAGGCAATTTTTTTTCAAGAATTCCATTTTCAGTTCCCATGGTGTACTTATATATGCTCTTGTTCTACTATTCAGTGTAGAGTGCTTTTTTTTCATATGGCAACATAGGTAATAAAAAATTAAAAATAGGAATCATATTTCCAAGAAAGCATATTTGCGATCACTTTTTGTAGGAGTAAGAAACAGTCAAGGAGATTTGGTGCCAGGTGGTGTTCTGAGACAACTTTTAATTCAATTATTTAAAAATATGACTTGCTTTTTGATCCTTGAATAATGGTCTGTTTCAATCAAAGGAGAAAACCCACCTAAATCGGGGACAGTTTTCTCTGGCAGATTATCTTTGTATTTCAAAATCATATCTGTTATCAGGAGGCACTGCAAAGTAACAGAAGCTTTATGAATGGCTAGAATGATGAACTGCAAATCTTACCAATGAATTAACAATTTTCTTTTATCTCTCCTTTGATACCTTGCTGGAACAGCAGCGAACAGCTCACTCAGTGGGATAGCCCAATGCGAGTGAAACTGTCAATGTGGAAGCCATGTGTAAAAACGCTGCTGATAGAACTCCTGCCATGGGCTCTGCTGATCAATCATTCCAAGTGGGATCTTTGGCTGTTTGAAGGCGAGAAGATTGTGCTGCAGATACCTGCTGGGAAAATCATGATACCTCCAAACTTTCAGGCAAGATTACTATTAAAATATTTATTTTATTGGATAAGGCCTGGTCAAAGGACATAAGGCCTGTGCTGAACTATGACAGGGGACATTAACACTCAGAGTGTTCAAAACTAGGTGCATACAACAATGACAGACATCCTCCACCCCCACCTGAAATCTTGGTCCAGTTGTTCAGGTGTTTCTATTGCAGGACAAATAGTGACCCTTCCATGTGCCCACTAGTCAAAACTTATCTGCTATGGGATGTGAGAATAACTACCATGTTCTGAGATTTCAAAGGGAACTTAAATGAAGGAAAAAATAAAACATCCTTATCACTGTACTAAGGTCCATTAATTCAACTTACCCATCTCTCACAAGGTAAGTTCTGTTAATTCAACTCACCCATCTCCCAGTAGGTATGGAGTGCAGATTATTTTATTAATCTGAAATGTGTCTTTTGACAGCATGGGCCAAGAATAAGCCATTTACTTCTGGACTCATTTTTTTTTAGTATCTTAGATATACAAGATACAAAAGGAATCTTAGTACATACAGACGGATGCTGGCATAAGGCTCTCTCCCCTCACACACAAGTTTTCAGTGTCAGGTGGGGACTTCTCATCTGTAGCCAGTTACACAGAGGGCAACTTCATCTGTGCAATTATCTGTATATGAAGTTCACACTTCATCATGGACATAAGGGGCCCCAACAGTTTCTTCATCACAATATTGCAGGACCTCTCTTGGCATTTATAGGCTGGGTCTTATTATTTACTGTAGCTAAGGACCGTAAAATCTCACAGTAAATAATAATTCAGCATGCATATTGGGTGATTGGTGTCATACAGTATAAATAAAAATAAACCTAGAACGTGAAGAAATACTCAGCATGACAAAATGTTTTTGTTGTAGGAAGCTTTCCAAATAGGAATATACTGGGCAAATACTAACACTGTACACAAGTCGGTAGCAATCAAGCTGGTCCACAACATGACATCACCCAAATGGAAGGATGGTGACAATGAGGAGGTGGTGACTTTGGATGAAGAAGGGTTTGTTGAAGCTGAAATAAGACTTGGAGCCTTTCAAGGACATCAGAAGGTCAGAAATATTTAAATGTAATCCTGTTTAAATACTAGAAGAGAATCTGTCCATACACATCCAGCATCAAATTAGGAAATATTTGTGTCATTCAGAAAGAAGGTACCTTAAGAAGTATACGTAAAAGATTGGCTGGTCAAACATATCCACAAGAAAAAAGTGACTAGGGATGGTCTGCTAAATGATGTAAATTCAGATTAACACACTTCTCCTGGATTCCATGATGTGTTTGTGTACATGCCTTCAAGTTGCCTGTCAAATTCTGGCAACCCCATAAATTTCACAGGGTTTTAATATGCCAGATCCTTAACACTAACACAGAGGATTTATTCTAGAAGTGGGATTCAGCTCCTACAAAGCTATGGTAGTAGACACTATTGTTGCTTTGCCTTGCTATACTATAGAAATCACTTCAAATTGTAGCTCTTTCATACAGTACTTTAACCTTTAGATCGTTGATCTAATACATCCCCCTGTAAATGGGGTGTCATGTGTAATGATCTCATTGGGTTGGATTCAGTATTACTGTTCAAACAGTGATAGTGATCCCATTCTTCTGAGCAGATTTCTTGGGGATGCAGGGTATCAAGGGAATTGACAAAAACAATTCCTGCCTTATGCAGCAGCTTTAGCTGCATTAACAGCTTTTGGAGACAGAATGAGTCCTTCCATCTAGGATTTATTCTAAGCCTTTTTCCCAAGTGCAGAAGAATCCAGGGGGATGGTGTCAAAAAGACATTTCTTCCCTGTTTGCCTGGCATCATACATTATTTTGTGTGGCTATGCATGATGCAGCTACAGTTCAGCCCCATGCTCCAGAAGCAGATGTGTGATTGTAGCATATGAAGGAGGTTCATCAAAGTTACCAGTGTTAGTAGCATGTGTAGAAGGATTATTCCTCTGGCCGTCCCTACATATGCTACAGCCAGGAAAGATTTGATTTCCCCTGCTTGTAGGGAGAGATCAGATCGTTAATTTCTGCTCCATTGTACATAGGCACACGAAATAATGTACAATGCCATCTCAAGAAGAGAAAGTATCCTTCATTCAGACCCTGGTGCAAGCACAAGATCCTCAGTCCTTTGAGTTCTTTCTGAATCTTATCAGCTTCAAAAAACTTGTTGTGGTGGGGGTAGTGAAAGAGATAAGAAGGTCAGAATTATTCAGAAAAATTGGAGACAAAGAGGAAGGAAGGATTGGAAAATAGGAAGAGAGTGAACGAGAAAGATTGTCGTCCTTTGGGATAGACAGGGATAGGGACAGTATAACTCCCTCAGAAAGGCTTTGTAAGGTATACTAGGAATAGTAAGAGACACTTTCCTTTAGACATTGATCAAAGAGACATTGGCACCATGCCTGAAGTATGATCACGCTGTGAACTGAACCAGAATTATGTAATGATGAAAACCAGGGCTTTCTCAGTGCCAGTGATTCCCTGGAGCCATGGTGCTAAAGGAATGCTGGCTGCAGTTGACCCTCCCAGCAGCAGCACAGGTAGATCCATACTGACTACATGACTCTTCATGTATGTGTCCTTCTTGCCCACAGATGGAGTAGTCAAGTGGTTGTTACCAAGAAAATGCTGTTGGTAGAAGGTCACAAAGACTGAAAGATGGCAGTAGTCACTTTAATTATCTATTTTGTTTACTCATCTCATTGTTTTAGGAAATAGCATTGTGCCTCACTAAAGCCTATATTGCCAATTACAACAAAACCTACTTCTTGTTACACTTTTTATTTTTCTACTGCGTAATTTATTTTTCTATTGCAAAATGTGTCCAATTGCACATGAGAACAATGTGTGTTTTGATCCACAGGAGTAACTTTGTTAATCTGAACCAGTGTTGGTTGCTTTTTTTTTCTCTACTTCAGAACAAAAGAATACATTTAAGGGCAGATGATGCACTTCTATTGCTCCAGCTAAGCAAGGGTTGGTCCTGTTCAGGAGCCATCAACAGGAGTAATGTTAAAGCTATTTAGAGAACCAAAGCACTCTCAAATGAATAGGCTTTATAAGAAGGTAGTTGTGAGCAGAGATTTTTAAAAATTTTCTTCCAAGTTACTTACACAAATGTACATGCAATCTTGCTATGTCATTTCCAGAAAAAAAGAATTTATGTGCCTTCTATGTTGGAAAAGGTATGTTCATTCATAATTTTCTATTACTGTTTTATCCTGCAGCTGTGTCAGTTCTGCATCTCTTCTATTGTTCAACGTGGTATTCAGATTTTGCAGATTGAAGACAAAAGTATCATTGTGAATAACACTCCATACCAAATCTATTATAGACCACAGCTATCTGTTAAGAAGTCCCTGCTGACAGAGGAGGTAAAATATTAACAATGTTTTTGTTTAATTTCTACAATGGGTAGAAAGTCACATTTATATAAAGTCTGAATGTCTCGTTGAAAAGAAAACAATGGATCAGGAGTTAATAAAAGTCATTCACTTTAGGTTGTTTTAATTAAAAACATAGATGCCACAGTACAGTCAACTCTGGTAATTAACTATGATCTCTGCATAGTAGAAGATTTTGATACTTTGTGGAATTAGTTCTGCCTGGTCCCCATCTGTTCAGAAGCTGAGGGCTGCGGCTGAAACAGAGGCAGCATAATCTATAATAGCTGTTGAAACAGTTCTAAGAATTTGTACAAAGTTCTCATACAGAGAGGTACATCTGCTGCCAGGCTGAAATTGTTTACAGCACCTAAACTTAAATCTGTTGGGTTATAACTACTTCAAAGCTATATGATCTTTGGGGACTTCAATCATGTCAGTCATCTATTTCTTCATTCTAGCAAAATAAACTTTGCACAGATAACACTGTAATTTTACTGTAGCACTTAAGCTTTATAAATTCCCCTCAAAGGAACATGAAGTTTGTACCCAAATGTATTTTAAATCATTTTTTTATTCTTATTGAATGGGTATCTCATTGTCCAGGACAGTTCTCCTTTGGTCTGGCATATTAAGTAGCAGTGGCTATGGCATAGTTTTACAAGATTTAAATATGATTAATATAATCTGAATTATGTCTGTCCCTCTGTGAAATCAGCAGAAATGTAATCCTGCAATTAGAATACATTAAGAAGCTTAGGAAAATGACAGCTTGTACTTTCTTTCTTGTTTTCTTTCCAGTTCTTCCATGTTCCAGACAGTAGTACGTTCAGCATCTGCTCAGCTATGGGGTCAGACACTGCCAAAGCAAGTTCCATCCTTTTCTGGGACTTGATGCCTGATGTTGGCCAGTCTATTTCTGATGCACTCCCTTTTCAAAAGTACATGTTGCTAAGCTTCAAACATGGCACAAGTGATCACACCATTCCAAGCTGGAGCCCACCAGCTATCATCAGACAGGAATTCCCACGGCAGAGCATAGCCATACCTATTTGTAGTAGAGATGAACATGGATTCGCCACCAGGTATGTAGACTATGTGTTAAGGAGGTTGAAAATACTGTTTGATGTTCTAGGCTAGTGCTTCCCAAACTCTGGTTTGCCAGATGTTTTGTACTTCATCTCCCAGAATTCCTAATTGACCAAGCTGACTAAAACTTCTGGCAGTTGAAGTCCAAGATACCTGGAGGACCACATTTTGGCAACCACTGTTCTAGGCTCTTTAATGAAAGGATGAATGTTCTGCCTATGTGCAACAAATCCGGTTGTTCCAGGTACACATGATTTTTTTATATTGTTGTTGATGGTGATGATGTTCTTTTCATCATCATTATCATAATCATCCCATGTTTTCCCCAGTTCAGGGTTCAAGGTGGCTTACAGCAGTTAAAACAATCTTATGTAAAAAAATCATGGCATACAAACAATAAAGATAATTAAACTGTGGGGGAAAATAGAAACCGTTTAAGAACACAAATTGTTAAGTAAACAGCTAAAAAATCCAGTATGTTATACAAGTTCATTTCCCCCCTTTAAAAAAAATCAGTTTTAAAAGGTCTGCCAGAACAAGGTCTTTGTCTTCCTATAAAGAGATAATAAAGAAGGTGCCAGTCTAATCTCTGTCGAAAGGGAGTGCCAGAACCAGAGGGAAGTCACAGAGAAGGTCCTCTCTCATGTTGCCACCAGATGTACTTGTGAGGGTGATAAACAGAGAGAAGAGGCTGTTAGACAAAACCAGGAAGATTTGTAAGGAGGAATACAGTCCTTCATGTCAGTGTTATCATCATCTCCTCCTCTTCACCCTTCCTTAATTAGATTTAATCAATTATTTTTAAAATTAGATAGTTTAAAGACATATTTGTTAAATTATGCTCGTATTATACATTTCTAGTTTGATTCCCCAGTCGGCCATGAAATCCCACTGGGTAACCTTGGGCACATCACACACTCTCAGCTGCAGAAAACCCTGTGATAGGTTGACCTTAGCCTGTAGGTTGGAAATGACTTGAGGGCACATAGCAGCAGCAGCAACAATAATACATTTTTAATGAAAAGAAAGGGGAGGATAGCACAGTGTATAATAAATATACATAATATATAATGGGATGATAAACATGTAGGCTAAGGCAAACTTATCATGAAGTTTTCTCAACAAGATTTGTTCAGAGGGGTTTTTCCAGTGCCTCTGGCCAGGATTCAAATCTCCACTCAGCCATAGAAAGCCACTGGAAGACCCTGGGCAAGTCACATTCTCTCATCTTCAAAGAAAGGCAAAGGCAAACTTCCTCTGAACAAGTCTTGCTGAGAAGATCTCATGATAGGTTTCCTTAGGGTTGATTTATGTTGGAAATGACTTGAAGACACATAAGAAGAAACATGTAGCCCTCCAGATGCTGGACTTCAACTCCCAGGTTCATCATTATTGGATATGCTAGCTACAGCAGCTGGAAGTTGGAAGTACAATAATGTTTGGATGGCTAGGTGATTTCAGTCCAATATGTATTTCAATATTCACTGTAATCTCTTTCAAGATAGTGATTATAAACAATACAAGCCAGAAGTCATAAAGGAGAGGTTACCATGTCATTCCTAAGAAACGAAAATATTTCCTCCTGGATTCTCCAAGAGCTGGCTTTTCCTCTTTGCTCCTCTGCACTTTTTAGGATAAGTGGATTTTTTTTTAACCACTCCATCATTATGGCATGTACAGACCACAGAGGCAGCCAGAGAACTTACTCATGGTATCTTATGCACTTCTGGAATCCCCTCCCTCTTTGGAAATTCAGTCCAGTCACTACCTGAGCATCTTGATAAAGCACTGTCATGAGTTTTGGTTTGAGCCAAGCTAGAATTGGCCTGGAAGAGAATTGGTTACAAATTCAACACTAGATAAGGGCTTAGTCATGCTTGGTCTTAAAAATGCCCATAAAAACTTACACCAAATACAATTTTTTAATCTTTAAGATGCTACAGGACTCTTTGTTGTTCTGTTTTTTATAACCACATTCCACATAGCACTTACATAAAAAAACTCTTAATTCCAGATATAAGGGAATTGCAGTCTTAATGTTTGCAAAGCATGTTATGTATCTGTTTCATGAAAAAAAAATCTGTTCTGCAATTATGCTTTTCATTCCTTATAGCAGGCATAAATTGATATGAAAATTTATTTTGTTATCTGTCCAGATAGCCAGAGATTTTCATGCACTCGATGACTTTGTTAACAATTATATTTTCGTAATCTGTTTTTCTGCATGTCTGACCAATACAGCTGTTTGGGAAACTTCTAACTTTTTAAAGATGTGAAAAGGAGAAGACATGAAAAAAAATGGGAGAAAAACTTAAATCAGGAAACTTAGTATCTTGGGAATGTAGAAGGAAAAACTTTCCAAGTCTGAATGGTTGCTTATAAGCAAGATTGCATTTTCCTCTTTGAAAATAAGCCACTTTATGCAGTAAAAATTCCATTGCTGAGTAGAGGACTTGATTTCCATTTCCTGGCCCCAAAATTAATTTTGTTCTTACTGCAGAATGCAGATATAAATAAGGAGCTATATAAAGCTCACTCAGCTCTAAACCAGCCATATGGTATTGCCCTTGTTGTGAGCTGTGTGGGAGATGCTTTGAAGACAACCTGTTTCAAACCCTAAGCATTAAAGAACAGAATGCCTTATATCATTTTAGTCACTCAGCAGTGACCCTTCTGGATGATTTATGAACAGTGTGTCTGGGCTCAAAGAGATTCCAGTATAAGTCTGGGAGGAAAAGATGTTGACAAAATACACTGATCCTAACAGTTAAACAAGAGCAGGAGATAATGGTAGACTTCTGAAAAGGAAATATCCCCTCCTCCAAACTGATATGTTTTGATCATATTATTTTATCATGTTTACGTATTCTATAAAATTCCTTTAATGAATTAAATGTAAACAGACAAGTAAAAAAAATCTCTGCAAATAGGAATATACTCAGTATGTGTGGGAGCCCCATGTTGAACATAATACTGTCAGACACTGTCCTGGTTGATATTTTAGTTCTTTCTGTTGATTTTTTGGCTCATTGGAGTACTGTTGCTACTCTATATCTCTTTTGTGCCAACAGTGTGCTAGGTGCTATATGATTCTGTTAAGCATGCAAGCTACTTTCCTATGCAAGAAGGCAGCTTTTCCTTTCTTTCACTGCATATATATTGTCCTTTAAAAATCTCATCTCAGAAGTCTAACATTTATGTATTAGTTCCAACCATGGTACACATTGTCCTTATGCCAAATACTTTCTAGAGAGAGTCTAACACTGCATACTCTGAATAGTTTCATGGCTGACATTCATTTATTCATACACACTTTTCAATCCTATCCTGTCAAATTTATTCAGCAGTAAATGGCTAAAACTGATACTGCACAAGGCTTTGAAGCAGCCACTTTATAACTTCTTGTAATAATTATGTTTTCTCATAGGAAGTTTGATTGCTCACTTCTCTTCCTTTCTTTTGTAAACTTCCTAGTGGTAGACACATTGTCAGATTTTTAAAGTGTGGCAGTTATTCATAAGATCTTGCTTTTGAGAGAGAGAGAGAGAGACTTCCTCAAAGTTTTTCTTTTAATACATTATTAAGTTGGTATGGAGTTTGTAATAGCAAATGAAGCCTGTGTAAAAATGTGTGTAATATTATGATCTTGTTCGCTTTAGAGCTGTAGCACTAACTTATCAGGAACATCTTGGGGTGACATATTTAACTCTGTCAGAAGATCCTAGTCCTCGTATAATTATCCACAACAGGTGTCCTGTCTCACTGCTTATCAAAGAAAACTTCAAAGGTAGGACATTTATACTGCTATAGAATAACGTTTTAAGTCTTTGAGTAGAGCACCTTGTTTTTGCCTCTTATACTCTTTGTTTCAGTAAATTTATTCATAATGAATACATTTAAGCGGAGGCACCATTTGTGTGGGTGTGGCTGAGAAAATAAGTTCTGTAAAATAGACGAAAAAGTTGTAATTATGTGTACTGATAATCTATCAGGCAGACTCCATTAGAGGCTAGCGTGCATGTGTATGTGGAGATAATATGGAACTGTGCCATAATCACAAACATCTTTCTTTAAAGAGCCTGTTTGACCTTTTATTACATTCCAGAAACACCAAAGTTTGATGTTTACTGCAAGCATGTTCCAGCTGAAAGTTCAGTACATCATGAGCTGTATCATCAAGTCTCCAGTTATCCAGATTGCAAAACCAAAGATTTGGTACCCAGCATTGTTTTGAAAGTTATATCATCAGAAGAGCTAACAAATGAATGGAGTGATTTTGTGGACATTAATAACCAAGGGACCCAGGTTAGTGTTTTATTTTTTATTCTAAATTTATAGAATAAAGCATTTTGAAACAGGTGATTGACACTCTAAACTGTTAGAAGACTTCTGCGTAACTGCACTCAACATAACATTCACTTCAGGATCACGAGCTTGAGCAAAAGGGGACACAGTTACATATTTAACATCCACATTTTGCATGTGGAGCTTAATTAAATGCATTTTAGAATTAGGACTCAAAGATAACACATAATTAATTCACTGAGAAATTTTAGTTTGCTACATCTAGTGAAAGTATCAAAAAGTGCATACATGTGTGTTGGGAATTCCCACTTATCACTGTGATGGCTTGTGTAAAAAAAAATTTCTTACAAGATTATAAGATTTTAGTCTTATAATTTTTTTTCTTATTTGCCCATTCTAAATGGCCTTATTTCTAGACAGGAGCACAATTTTTATGTTTAATTCTTGAACTAGAGAGAGGCTCTTGTTCAAATGAGTTTTCCTCCTTTTGTAAGAGCTCTGTAAATTATCTTTCTCTTAATTGTTTTATTCCACTCCCCAAAAAGTGATACTGTGTCTATGTGCAGAAGTTCCAACAGCCAGGCTGTGTGGAAGGAGCCAAGGAGATAATCAGAGAGTGTTGGGAGCAACCACTTTCTCTTTCTCTCTATGATACAAAGGAATAAATTCCACCACCATCAGAATGTGGCCCAAGGGGACACAAAGGGAACAGGCTGAAGCTTGCTCAGTAGCACATCAGGGCCAATGAGACCAACTGTCTTCCTGTCCGCCTTCTTTTGTTTTCTGGTAAAAGTTCCCCACTACACAAAAGAGAGCAGCAGCTCCTTCAGCAGCCAGAATTGTGTTTGTTTTTGTGGGAGAAAACCTGGACAGATGGGGATGTGATGCAGGGGTGGGAGACCTGGAAAGTAGTTTTGTGGAAGGAAAAATGGAGTGGTGAAAAGTGGCATGAATATTTAGGGAGTAGACTAGGGAGAAACAAAGCAATGAGGAGGACTTGAATAGGGATAGAGAGGTGTGGAGAGCGGGGGAAATTATGTGAGTTTTCTTAAGGAGGCTATATGTGTGAATACTTGGGGTGGCATATACACGAGTGCTTATGTGTGGATGGATGTGGGCTAATGGAGCCATGTGTGTGTGCAAACGGGCAGCTATTTGTGCAGCCACTTGTAGCTCTAAAACTTCACAAAGATGCAGGCTTTTGCACTTGAATATTTGCATGTATCTGGGGCTCCAAATTAACTATTCATAGTCTTGCAGCCTAGGAATGGTTATGATCTTTCAACAAAAGCAACTTTTGAGTAGTCCAGTTCTTTTTACTTGATTTTGTTATCTTTCCTTTTTGGAATTTCTTTAGTATTTAGGATTAAACTCAATATTGTTCTTTTTGCATTGTTTTTTATTTGAGCCATTAAAAAGCATATCTTATTTTAAATCATGTTTTGTAGAGGAGGGAGAGAAATGCGCTCTACTCTATCCCTCTATTTATAATGGGGTCCTCCTCTTTTTCTGCTGCCTTCTGCTTTATAAGCATTATCATCTTTTCCAGTGAGTCACGTCATCCCATGATATCTCCAAAATGGCTCTATTTTAGTTTAACTTCTAATGGGAGTTCAGATTTAATTTGTTCTGGACCCATTTATTTATCCTTTTGGCAGCCCACAATATCCATAGAACTCTCCTCTCAGACCACATTTCAAATTAGTTGATTTTCTTCCTGCCAGATTTCTTGGATGTCTAGATTTCACAACCATACATAGAAAGCAAGAATAAGATGGCATAGATGATTTTGACATTTAGTATTTCATGATATATTTTTAGACATCAGGATTTTATCTATTTCCTTCATATCTTCCTTCCGAGTCCCAGTCTTCTGTCTTGACTGCAGGTCTCCGTTTTGGTTGATGCTAAGTCAAGGTGTAGAAAATCATTTAACTACTCCCATGCTTTTATCTTCCACCCTAAAAGTTATGTAAATAATCTGTCGTCATGGTTTTTGTTTTATTAATATTTATCTTTAACTCTGATTGCAAATCTGTTGGAATTTTCTTCTAATATATTAACTGCATATCTTACATTTTTTTCTCCAAGTCTAATCCCATTTTCTGTATAGTATATTCTGTGTACAAACTAAAGAAATATAGTGATGGAAAGCAGTCTTGTCTCTCCTCGTTAATAGTTAGAAACAATTCTGTTTTTTACTAATCAATCCTTGCAGGGACCTCTCATTCAGTATGTAGAGTATGCACTGCATCAGAACAATCAAGTGTCCTATAACTACCAAAATGGTGTGTGAGGAAAGCTATTAATGCATTTTCCTTTTTCTTCATGAGATAGTTGATCTCTTTGGTGGCTGACTTGGATGATTCACACTGAACATGTTGTTACAATATATCCAAGTTAATTAAACTAAACTATGTGTGAATAACTGAATGTGACGTGTGTGAGAGAGATTACAGTATTTAATTGTTAAAGTTTAGGCAGACCTCCTAATCTACATAAAAGCTTTCTCCGCTTATCTGACAGGTTAAGGACTGGAACACTGTAAAAAATTGAATTGGCTGAAAAGCAGAACGCATGTCCTATATTGTAGGGAGCATGGAGGCTCACTTGGGACCAGCCATGTATGTGCTGCTTACAACATCTCAGTTAACTGTTTGGCACCTTTTTTCCCCTTTCTTTGCAAGCAGCACACATGTGCAAGCCATCCAAAGCGAGTCTCTGTAAGCAAGAAGAATTAATGAAAGAGTGGAACTCCCATCAAATTAATGGAACTTGTCCTTAATTTGGAAGCACTGAGAGAGCAAGTTGTCAGATAACAGGATGTCAAAAAGATAGTAGCAGAAAGGCAAAAGGACAGTAAACAAACAGAGAAGTAGAGATAAGAGACACAAAGATAGTTTAAATGGCAAATACAACAGGATAATAAGAGCAGTCAGTATAACTTTCACACCTAAAAAACCAAAAAGAAATAAACAGATGCTGCATACTTAGAAGAATTAAGTGCAACTCTGATCTTGGCCACCGTGAAGCCACCAAAATCCAGAAGTTCATGTCTCTCTCCCTGTTTCTTCCCATAATGTCTAGAAAGATGCCTCCTCCCCTCGACAATAAGGAATGGCAAATGTCATTACTTCACACCTTTCCCTTGCTAAATTTGTTAGAGGGGAAGGAGAATATTGGTTATGGGACTGCTGTTTTTGTGGCAAACCCCTGATCAGTGAGTCTAGTTAACCCTACATCTATATGCATTCTGCATAGCTGAAGGCTTATAGTGAAAGCACATTATTCCTGTGATGGAAACATCTTTATCCTGAGAGTGTCACTTACCATTTTATTTATGCATTTGCATTTTTCATTATTGTATGTTAAAGTTTAAAGACCTGAGCAGTGTATCGCCTAAAAACATATCTACCCAAAGGAATTTGGCTCTCTTGAAAACCTGAATGTTGGAATAGAATAAATTATGCAAAACAAGCAAATAATACCAGTAATTTATCAGAAGCGCAGAATTTGTTTGTTCCCCTTGCACTAGAATTTGATTGCTATAAATATTGTTCTAGTACAAAATATACACACCTCTGATCTCACCGGATCAGGAATCACTTACTCTTTCAGTCCAGCTGTGAATTTAAGCTAAGTGCTCTTTCTTCCACTTGTAAGAAAGCTCTATATTTACTGAAATTCACATCTGCC
Source organism: Ctenosaura bakeri (assembly GCA_948474755.1). Taxonomy (NCBI): domain Eukaryota; kingdom Metazoa; phylum Chordata; class Lepidosauria; order Squamata; family Iguanidae; genus Ctenosaura; species Ctenosaura bakeri. Next base: position 1,113,942 of record CAOLHI010000381.1, on the reverse strand, counting down.
ATCCGCTATCAGAGCCAGTTTTGGCTCAGAGTCCAAAATGATTTGATTGAAGTTTTCAGAAACATGCAAGAGTTGTGAAGGCAAAAAGCATTTTCCACAATGGAAGATTAAAAGGATACTTGGTGAAAGGGAATGTCTGTTAATGTAAAGAAACTAAATAGGAATACTTCCTCTGCTGTGTTTATTTGACCTGTGGGATTAATTGCCATCAGGAAATCTTCAAAGAAATAATTTAGCAAGATGTTATTTCATGTATCAGAGCAGTGCTATGGCCACTAATAACATTTCTAAGCCAAGATAAGGGTAGTCCGGAAACAAAAAAAGAATAACGTATCCAGCTTTTAATAACAGAGTTGCCTTTGGAAAGGACTCTTTCTCTCCACTGTTCAGTTAGTGTATCCCGTTGTTGTTCTTCTGATTCAAAGCAAATGTGCATGGGTCATAAGTATAGAAAGATGAGGCAGACCAGTGGCATGATGATGCAGCCAGAATAAAGAATGCGGATCTTCTTCTGGACTAGTCAGGGAAGTTTGGCCTATTATAATGGGCAACTGCCCTACTAGCACCCTCCCTCTTTCCTCTTTACCGTAGTTGGGAATCATACAGTTCTCCAGGTGTTGTGGGATTAGAATTCCCAGCAACCTTCACCTATATAACCAATGATGAGGAATGCTGGGAGTTGCAGTCCCACATCATCAGGAGGGCCACATGATTCTTCCTCCTGATGTTTACCCAACAGTTAGGTGGGAATGAGGAACCTCTCAGAGTCTGAGAGCTGCTTTGCCATCGCTCTCAATCCACCTGGAGTGCATATTTCACTGTCACTACCAGGGTTGCACCATACCATGAAAAGCTGTTTTTTAATTCTGTACTTTTAAATCTTTTTTAAAAAATAAGATTGCAAGTATGTTCTAAGTGTTTAATTTCTTTTTAACTTTTTTAAACTGAATGTTTTATCTTTATCTTTTTAGATCATTGTATTGTAATAAATAAATAAATAAATAAATCCTGAGAGGTACAGCAGCCGAAAGAAAAGGGGGGGTAAGACGAGGTGTTCAGAGAGTGTGCACCTTGTTCTGAAGCATGGTCACATGTCTGGCAGACTCACAGGAAGATAATTCCATCTTCAAAACAAAGCCTCTGCTCCCTGTGAACCTGTCTATCATGTTTGTCTTATTTCCTTTTAAGTGTAAGATTTTTCTTTCCAAAACAAACAAACAAAAACCAGAGCAGGAACTACAGCATAGTGGTAGGGACACTTTAGCCCCCACCTCACCTCAGTTCCAGGACAGGTTAGGGACCCTGCCCATGCAGTTTACTTGTTTTTAAAATCTCTAATGAAAGCATATTGCTGTTTTTTTCCTCTTGCAAAATGTAAGTGAGAGGACCCAATCTGCGTTGGTTATTTCTGAAAGAAAAATCCTGTACTTGAGAACAAATTAGTGTTGTGTGTAAATGACTTACTGCCATTTCTCCATTTAGATTTTGGCTTTTCTTTAGAGAACTTTTGTTTTGAGTGAGTTACCCTGGTTAGCTTGTGTGTTCAACCTGCAGTTGTATATAGCTACATAACATCCGCTCTACATGCTGCTGTTTGATTTCTTGTTCCACAAAAAACAAATGTTACACTTTGACTATGGAAAAAGTAAACTAGGCTACAGCTATCACAACATTCCAAGTTGTTAGGTTTGTTAACTTAAAACCAAGAGCCATCCTTAAAACTACATATCTTAGAAACTACTGTGTGTTACATAATGTTCTTGCTATTGATCTGTCAACATTTGGACTTTCCATTCAGCAAAGATACCCACTGAGTTTCCTGAGTGTTTTAAGTTTGTTTTTTCTCAGCAAACTCTTGCACTTGAGCTTCACATAAGTTTCATGCAGGGTTTTTTCCATGTATGAAATAATCTTCTGCATTTTTTCTGAAATAAATACTGGTACTTATAGCAAGTAGTCTTCTCCATTCAACTTTAGCTGAGGTTACCCTTATGATACAGATTTTTGTGCAAGCCATTGATTTGTTTCATTTCTCAAAAGTTGTGCTACAAAAAATTAGGAGGTCCTTTTAATTTCATGACATCTCTTTGTAATTTCCTGAAGAAACAAGTGTTTTCTCAGCATTAATGCTGAAAAGCCGTATTTCTTAATTTTTAATTTTTTAATTTTAGCAATACATTGATTATAATTATTACCCACCCACTTACACCTTCCCTATCCTTGTTTATAACAAAGTTCATGATCAGTCACCATGTACATAGTAAAATCAGAGTCTGTTGTTCATTAGATGAGATGATGATGGACAAAAGCCACACGAGGTGTTGGAAACATGCTGAAGTCTTTCTTTCCAAAGTAGCATCAGTAGCCGCAAAAGTATTCTAGAGCAGATTATTGCTTCATTTATAAATATCTGCTGCCAAAACTGTACTATCTTTTATGATTTTATGTCCATTTTGTTAAAGAAACTGATACGAAATCAGAGAACAGAATAGAAAGAAATCTTCAACATGATATTGTCACCAATAAAAGGCTGGAAAAAGATATGAACACAGTTCTGGAACTACTGGTTTGTGTAATTTGATGAGAAAGAAGGGAATGCAGAATTAAAAGATGTGGGGAGAGAAAAAACTCAGGCAAGTTCTTGTAGAAATTAGTGGCCCAAATATACTGCCTGTTTCTCCTCAACATACCTTCTTAGGGTAAACTGTTACTTCTGTTCCAATGCATGATTCTTTAGTATTCCTGTTTATACAAGATCTTCCTCCAGAACTGTTCCTTTTGATACCCTTTTTAGGTCTGTCATTCTATTTGTTTCTTCATTCTCTTTGTTTCTTTACATCTTAGCCTAAAATTCACCATCTGATGGATTCAGAACAATTTTATGTTGGCTATGATTGGAGGACTAGAGGTGGGTGCTGCATCAGAGTAATGCCACAGTTGGTGACATTCTGTCAGTGACCAGACCCGATGTGAGATCTGCAGATCTAATTATAGCACACCTAGTACTGGCAGTGGGAGAGTTCATAATAAGAATTTTAGAACTGAAAGAACTGCCAGACCAAGGTTGTCTTCATGCTACAGCTGTTTCACAGTACTAATATGTACTACTTCAGTTTGCTGGGGGAAATCATTTAAGTAAAATGATCCCAATATCAAAAGTACAAGCTTGGTTGTTCCTTTCCCTTTTCATCACAGGTGAAATGGGCTGTTCTACAAACATGACTTTTACACACTTGAACAAGCTCTCAGCCATAATATTACTGAGGGTAGTGCTATGAGAGTATCACTTCTTGGTAGTGCTGTGGTATAAATGAAAATATAAGTAGAATACTGTAGATGGATATAATTAAAATACATCTTAGCAGTATAACAGTAGATGTCCCCTTCTATCTCCCACTCAATCATTTAATGTAGATCAAATCTGTTTCTTAACCTGGATCCAGTGCTGGTAATTGGGAACACTGCTATGTTTGAGAAGTGTGAGCGTTGTAAACTCATCTGTTCTCCATATATACTGCAGTGAGCCTAGGCAGGCAAGACTAGTTAAGTTAAGAGGGGAAAATGCATTGTTCCAGGTTCTCTCAGACAACCAAGCCGACTGATCTTTGGAGATACCAGAACCTGAGCTTGGCAGATGTTTTCATCTAAATCTGTAGTACATGGACTGTAAGGAGTTGGTGGATGGGCTTCCGGGAATACATAAACAGTCTTTTAATCTGTGTTTTTTATTTCTTCATGTTACTTGTGAAAACTTTACTTAAGTACCGTATGTTTTTTCTGGGCTTTCATCAGATTCTCAAGATAGTACATGGAGAAAAAGTGTGGGAACTGCTATGTAGACCTGCTTTTATTTTCTTCAATTGCAACAGAACGCAGACATTAAACATCACTGTTCTGAAGCAACATGTTTCAATATAATTTTACAGATGTCACTGTTACTACTGTGGTGTAACTGTTCTGTCCAACCAGAGCAACATGATTGAATCAAGGAATAGCCATGTTTTGCAGATTACTAAGTACTGTTTTTTGTTTTTTGTTTTGTCTTAGATTGTATTCTTAATTGGCTTTGGCTACATTTATGTGGATGTTGCTCATCAGTGCGGGTCAATAGTGATCACTTTAGCGCCTGAAGGAAGACCAGGACACCAGGCCAGTTTGAACAGGTATGTTAAAACTCCTTGGGAGATCCTAAAGAAAGTTGTCCTGTGTAAGCTGTTCACCCTCTAGGTGTGAACTGACTTATTAAATATAGCACCACTGTTTGTTTTGTCTGGTGTCCTTGCGTATGTGTGGCGTATGTTTAGACCACATGTTAACATTTTGTATATCATAGTAAAACATGACAATCTAACATCTGAGGTCATGTCACTCTAGGATAAACACAAAATGCCTGGTACAATAAACAAGGCTCAGAGCAGACTCACAAGTTTAAAGTTTATTTGGCCAGAAAAGCAGTCCTTACTTGCACAGAACTCCCATTGAGGTATGTGGGAGTTCTTACTTGTGATGAAGGACAGAAGAATGGTCCCATGCAAACTATGTAGTCGATCATCTTTATTACACTTCCTTATGCGCTAAAATTGCAAAATGTTCATAGCAAGCTCCACTCAACTTAAATTATAGCATCACCTATTTATAAACTGGCCAAGTGTGCGGCTTCCAGAAGCGATGCCAAAGGGAGAACAGAATCTGTTCTGTGGATTTTTAAAAATGTGTCTTGTTGTTGAATCCCCTTGAAATTAGTGGTTATCAGTTATTAAACCTACTTGTTAGTTAAACTCAGCCAAGAGCAGTCAACACTGTGAAGCAAACAGTACTACCATCAGTCTAAAACAGTCATGGTGATTTAGTAGAGGAATATATACTTCCATAATGTGGAGTTAATGATCCGTAATAGAAACAGCCCACATTGTCTGCAGCAAAAGAGCCAAAATCTGACAACGTGTGAGGATATTTTTCATTGTCTGCTTGAGCTTCATGCTACATTGCAAGTATGATTGAGAACTACTGTGCATAAAATGTTAAAGGGAAGTTCAGACACAACTTGTTCCTAAAGGGTCAGGACAGTGTTATTTGGCACCAGCTAGCAATAATATTTCTCTGTGTATGTTGACTGCAGCTAATTTGCATCCATAGGCCTAGTTCATATTAATCACGTTTGCATTTGATTTAACTTTGATTTGAAATCTTATTGCTGTTGTTTTCTGTCTACAGAACTAAAGAGCAGAGTCTCGTGTTTAAAACATTCATCAACCAGCTGAGCCTCACTGTGAACGATGACATCACAAACTCCAAAATGTCATCCGAACTTCTGAGGTTCACAATAGACCACATTTACCTTCATATGGTTCCAGTTGCCAGCTATCTTAGGCCTCTTTCACGTGAATTTAATGGAGAAGCTAACAACAGTCTTCAGCAATTTTATACTCTCCAAATCTATTGTGGAGACTTACAACTGGACAATCAGCTTTATAGCAAATCCAGTTTCCACTTTCCAGTCTTGTTGTGCCAGGGAGAGAAAAATGACACCGTACAGTGGACCAAAATTCATAGCCTCATTGTATCCAGCAAAGATCTGGAAGAATATAGTGAAAACTCCTTCATCAAACTCTGCCTCACTTTGTCAGAAGAGCAAAATTTACTGTTCCATGTGAATGAACTCAGCTTTGAAATGAAACCAGCTAGGTTATATGTGGAAGACACATTTGTTTATTATGTTAAGACTTTATTTGAGTCCTACCTCCCAGACAGTAAAAGCATTCACCATCCCACTAAAGCTTCAGCTTTTAGTCAGATATTACCTGAACAAGTGAGGCAGCATGCTAATGCTTTAGTTAATCCAGTGAAGTTAAGAAAGTTAGCAATCCAACCAGTTAGTCTCTTAGTTAGCATCCATGCTTCGCTGAAACTATACATTGCTTCAGATCACACTCCTCTCTCCTTTTCTGTGTTTGAACGGGGACCCATCTTCACGACTGCCAGACAGCTCATCCATGCATTGGCCATGCATTATGCTGCAGGAGCATTGTTCAGGGCAGGTATGTTTCTTTTTTATAACACTTTTGTACCATTTTAGGATCATGTGTCTAAGTGATTGAAGCATTTGATAACATTCCTGAACATCAGCATTGGAGGGTACACTTGATCATATGGTGAGCCTGACCAGCAGTCTCCAATATTAAGGAAGTCAAGGATGACCACAGTTTGTCTATTGTCATATATCACAGGAATTTGATGTGTTGTGACTCCATCAGCCAAAGTAAGCTAGATGCTGATTAGATTAGACTTCTCATTTTATTTTATTCAAAAATATCACTGCCAGAACTGTGTATGTGCCTTCCAGTCACTTCTCAACTTATGTCAGCCCCATGAATTTCATGAAATTCATTTTATGAATTTCAAAGTATACTCAGATGGTTTTGCAAGTTCCTTCCTTTGAAATATAGCCTACAGCACCTGGTATTCATCGGCAGTCTCCCATCTAAGTACCAATGAGAGCTGACTCTGCTTAGCTTCCAAGATCAGACAGGATCTGGTGCCTTTAGGCTATTTAGGCTTCTACCCTCCATTATGTTATCACCCCTAAAACCATGGTAGCATGGAAAGAAGATACTATCTTCAAGGTAGCATGGGTAGAATTCAGAGTATAAGTGTACTGTGTGCTGTGTACCATGAAACTCTACTTATTTCAAAATTATTTCACTTTTTAATTTTTGGACTAATTAGATAGGCTTACCATGTAACTATCACCCAGATACCCTAAGGTCACCAGATCTTGACTGATCTTGGAATCTAAGCAGGTTCAGCCCTGGTTAGTACTTGGATAGGAGATCACAAATGAATACCAGGTGCTATAGGCTATATTTCAGAGGAAGGAGCTGGCAAAACCACCTAGAATCATAGGCCCTATGGACTATCAAGGTCCAACTCCCTGCTCAGTGCAGGATCTCCAGCTAGACCATCCTCAGCAGGTAGCTGTCTAGCCTCCTTTTGGAAAGAAGGATGTCACACACATACAAAGCTCAGTCCTCCACGTACGTATCTTCTGCTCAAAGGGCTCTTCAGAGTCCAGTTGAAAGCAGAAGAACAGTACTACCTAAGAAGGGAGTGCAGGAGCCTTGAAGGTGTGTGCATGCGCATACACACACACCTTCAAGTCATCTGTCAACCTACGGCAATCCCATGAATTTCTCCTTAGGTAAGGAATGCTCAGAGGTGGTTTGCCAGTTCCTTCCTCTGAAGTATAGTCTACAGCACCTAGTATTTGTTGGCAGTCTCACCTCCAAGTACTGACCAGAGCTGACCCTGTTTAGTTTTCATGATCAGAGGAGATGTGGTGCCTTTAGGGTATTTAAGTGGTGCCAACACTGTACATAATTCTTCTTGCTATACAATTGCACAATGATTGTTATGTCTGAAGAAATATATTGTCTTTATAAAAGTATTCTTTAAGGAGGAGTTAAATAAAATGATAAAACTGAAAGTGACATGAACATGAGAAAGCAGCAGTCAGCCTCTTGAAGGATATTTGCAAAGCTTGTGAGAAACTGAGAAATATATTGTGTCATGTTTTTCCTTTTGTTGTCCCAGCCAGCCTGTACAACCCAGAACTCAAAACTAATTCCTAACATGGACTCACAAAAAGATTTTCTTTCTTCAATCTGTTTCTATACATTTGAAGCAAATTATTCCATTGAACACTGTTTTCTTGTTCAATCTCCCTTTGGCTGCCGTTTATGATTAGCAATCTGTCTTTCTTCACAGAATCCTCATGCTAGACTGGCACACAGATGTTTATTGTCCTTTGATCTGAGGAGTGTGTTTGTTTTACTGATTCTTTCCCATACAAGATCAATAGTGAGCAAACAGTCTATTAGATTAATGGATGCCTTGTCTGATTTCCATACATGTGCATTTGTAAAGTGACTCCATCTCTGCTATACCTTTGCCCACATAGAACATGTACATTACAATGGATAGAGAAACCACCCCATAACTAGAGCTTTCACTGAACTATGATTGTCATCATCCTCTATACCAGTTGCTATTGTGCTCCATACAATTCCAAGCAATGTACATCTGTGTCAGTTGGTGTATAAGTGACTAGGAAAGGATCATGCAGTGTTACTGTGTATCACATACAATTCAGAAAGCTCAAGCTACTCAAAGCCAGACAGAGCTTGTAGGAGGAATTCTAAGTACTCTTGAACATACCTGAATCTCATGATGGAGCCATGCAGGGACTTCAGCCTGTGCAAGAACCCAAATCCCCTAATGGAACAAACTGTAGCTCAGTGCTAGAACATATAGTTTGTATGTGTAAGTTTCTAGGATCAGTCCTTGGACCTGTCCAGCTAAAAGGACCAGGTAGAAAGTGATGCCAAAGACCTCTGTCTGTAGCCACAGAAAACCAGTTAGAGTAGATGATACTGGGTTGAATCGTCTAATTGTTGTTAGGGAACTTCATCTACTATATAAAAGTCAAAAGGTTATGATTTTGTCTGTGTCAGACAGGCAAAGACCTCATACGATTGGCTGTGTGAGACGAGAAAACCTCATATGATTAGCTGGCTGTGAAGATTCTATGGAATCCTGGGGTTGGCAGTTCAGGGAGGGGCCTTTAGATTCTCAGCCAGAGAGCTCTGAATAGGCTGGTTGCTATGGAGATGAGGCCTAGCAGCAAGTCCCCTCACAAACCCAACCTCTGTATGTTAACAACTCTGAATACAGACTAGATTGGGGAATATAGGGAAAAGTTACAGGTACTGAATAACACATTTTGGGGAATTAGAGACACATGATCTCAAATCTGTGTATTTCAACTGCATCTAGCTTCTAAGGTAAGGTAAAATAGTTCCTAAGGTATTCTAACAAGTGTTACCTATGAGAAAATAAAATCCCGGGCAACACCAGGTAAATATGCTAGTATATTTATATGTTCAAGCTATGCAGTTCTTCAGAATGGCTTTTCTCATGATTTCCCCCTAACTCAGTGTGAACAGCCAGCCTGCCTCAGCCATTAAGAGAGCATGTGAAATAATATGCAGTTTAAAAGGTGGGCCTCATGATCCCTTAGTGCGGATGTATGTAACTGTGGTCTCCCAGATGTTGTCAGACTACTATTACCATCAGCCCTAGTCAGCATAGTTACTGATGAGTTTCAGTCAAATGTCTAAAGAGCCACAGTTGTCCATCTTGTGTTAAGGAGAATATTGAGGAGCAAAATTAGGTGTGCATGACATTTGAGCATTGCACCTACCAGCCTGCTGTGTCCTGTATATCCTTATGTGCGCTTGCAGACATTTGAAGCAGTGCTTGATGGTACCCTTGTTTACTGATTGTTGAATGCTTTCGTGTGAGTAACAGGTCAACAATATCGCTGATTGTGTTTGTTTGCTGCCTTGAGTTGCTATTCTGGGCAGAAGGTAGGATGTAACCTTTTATATATGAATAAGTCGCAGACATAAAAGAACCACTTGAATGATACTCTCAGTTTCAGATATTTGTCCCAGAACACTGTTCAGGTATTTGAGGACTCTTCATAATGTAAGTCCCAAGGATAGAAATGTCCATGTATGTATATCAGTTACAGGAGCCACAGCCTACCAGCAAGTTAATGTGGCAGGTATCCCCTCCCAACTCTTTTCCAAGTACTATGTATTCAATTTCTTGCATGTGTTTTATATATTTCTGCTAAAATCACTCAATTAGGCCAGCCTCATCCATGCTTATCCAAATCACAAAAATTGAACTTTATAAATGTTGTCCATTTTTCTGAGGCGGGCTTTCTCAGGAATCCCTTTTATTCCTGGTCTTTGAACAGATTGTATAGCGCAGAAAAGCAGTTCTGGCCTCAGGCAGAAGCCAGATTGTACCATATGAGCCAGGAGCAGATAGAATTGGAGGAGGAGAATCCTGCCCAAGGCTATATTTTGTCATGCTTTTTGCAAGAAGGAGGTGGCAGCTGAAGTTTTAAGCAGGCACTGGAGGTGGAAAATGTTCCACACAAGAGTCATCTCTGTTAGGTGAATGACCCTTGTATAAATTGTGTGTGCTTGCAAGTCCCCCAATTGTTTGTGTGTGCCTTCAAGTCCCCTGTGAACTTATGGTGACCTCATGAATTTCATTGGGTTTTTCTTAGGCAAGGAATATTAATACAGCCTACAGCACCTCATGTTCCTTGGAGATCCCCATCCAAGTCCTAACGAAGCCTGGCCCTGCTTAGCTTCCAAGAGCAGATAAGATCTGATACCTCCAGGGTGTTTAGGATTGTAATGTTATTACTCAGATTTAGTGTAGATTTTCAAGGAAGCCTGCAGCTTTTGAAATATAAGGAGATGAAAAGGGGAGCAGTTTAATTTCTTGACCCTTTGCTGCAGAATAGAAGAAACAGTTTCTGACAAAATGACCTCTGCCACATGGACGTTTATGTTTCAGTATGTTTGTTAGTCTTTGAAGGAGCCACACATCTCTTTGGTAGGTTTTTCTAAGTAAGTTTTACATGTTTTGTTCAGAGAGGAATGAATATATAATGAATCTTGGAATGTTAAAAAGATTTTTACCTCTGTGCTTGCAAATTGGTATACAAAATTACTCCTGGATTTTCCATGTAACCTTGTTTGACTCATGAGTTGATAGATTGTCTCAGGTTATGAGGCATGACTCAAAAGATTTATGTCACATTATGATTTGCTACCAAAGTTACAGAGGCACAGCACTGAGCAAAAACAAACAAAACAAAAACCTGTGGATGTGCAGAATCCTCCCTCTTCTGTGCCTACTCCCACTGTAATGAACATCACTGTTAGATACAGGCACAATCCACCCTGCCATCCAAAACAGAAGTTCTAATCGTCTTTGGGGGCATTCCAAGTAGCCCACATGGTGCCACTATCATGGCTGCTGCAAACAACAGTCATGACTTTACAATAACAGTTCTGTTTCAATAGTAGTTCTGGCTTCCAGACCAGCACTGCATCACAGCTTGTAGGAAACCAACGGCAATATGCTTGGACATTGGGCTATCAGCCAGCAACTGTAATTTTATGCAGGGAACTCAATCCAAGGAATCCTCCAACCTCATCCCCTTGTGGGGAACTCATAAGGGATCCTCCCTCTGAGTAACTTAATCAGCATGCAAATGCCATTTCTGTTTACACAACTGTGCTGAGCAAAAAGCCATTTATCTAGCTATAACTAGACTCTACAAGAAAGTGATCAGCACAGAGCTGTTGGGCTGGATTAAAATAATTCCTTACACACTTGTCAAAAATCTGCATCCTCTTTCCCAACACCCCATCAAGCAGCTGACCTTCACACTCCCCCAAGGCTATACACTGTATCACTGTAAACTAGCTGTCATGAGTCTTTCGCTGTGAGAATGTGAAATAACAAAGTTGCTTTGCAAGATGTAAAGCCTCCTAAGCAAAATAAGCCCCTGCTCCTATTACTTCAAGCCATTCGAATGCAGCATCCATCTCTCCACACACAGTTTTAGCAGAAATACGGGAGGCTCATGGAAGGAAGTCATTTTAAAGCTATTTGTGTTTTTGCCAAAGGGATTTCTTTGATTTAGAAAGCATGAAAGATTGCCATTGTTGAATCTGTAGTGGATGAGCTATTTCCCGTGTTTTTCTCAAAGGAAGTTCATGATGTGATAAATTTTAGTGTAAAAATGGCATGAGGGAGCAAGAAAGTAGAGAGGTTTTTCTTCCCTTTTTCTTTAAAAAAAAAAAAAACTACTACTGGTGTTTCTGTGATTTCAGCGAGCATCAATATTTTGTTCCCTCCTGTCTTGCATTGTAGGATGGGTGGTTGGATCTCTGGAAATTCTTGGCAGCCCAGCCAGCTTGGTAAGAAGCATAGGCAATGGGATAGCAGACTTCTTCAGGCTTCCATACGAAGGGCTGACCCGTGGTCCTGGAGCCTTTGTTAGTGGAGTCTCCAGAGGAACAACATCATTTGTGAAGCACATCTCCAAAGGTAGATATCCCCCAGCAACCACCAAGTCATAAAAGGAAGGCACTGACCATTTTAGATGGATTTGTCTTCCTCGGCTTTGTTCTAACTGTTTGAGTCTTGATGAAATGCTGGGTAACAAAGCTCATCTACTCACTGTGTTTTGAAAACAGATCATTTCTTTAACAATAGCATCCCAGAAACGCTAGTGATTTAAGCTTTTCCGGATGGCCACTTTGTCACACAGTAACTAAACGGAGATGTTACAGAAGTTCGTACTTCTGCTGTACCTCAGAAATCCTACACCACATTGCCTCATCATATGTAGTCTTTTTTTTAAAAAAGGCACTGTTGTTAGAGATTTCTTAGTATGTTTTTGAAGCAACCAGTGCAGCTGGATGTTCCTGGATTTGAGCACAGACATAGTGCCATCTAGTGGCTTCAGAGCACTGCTGCAAAATGCAGAGGACTCAGAGCAGGAAAAAATGTTTTTAGCATTTTAGTGGTATATAAGTGGTCCTTGTGTGGGTTCATTTTCTGAATCTGCATTTCTACTGCCATTTTCTAAAGATATCCATATTTGGTTTTGGATTCTCTGGCCAATTATTGATGGAAGATCTGGTGGGTTATAGTTACAGCAGGCCTCATAAGAAACCAGGCTAAAGTGAAACTGGACCTTTAAGTCAATGAAGCTGGTCCTTAAAGTTAGAAATATAGGATGGCATTCTATATTGCAGTTACAGATTCATAACTCAGGTACAGATCTGTAACTGCTCCACATTCAGTAACACTACGTAGTCATATTGTAAGACTACATAAATGCCTCCATAAGCCCACCTTGACAGCCAGCAGCCACATTGGGCGAAAGAAGTCTTTTCATCTCCCAGCTGGGGTGTGAGGAAGATGACATTTGAACTCCTCCTTCATCCAGCAAAAGAGACTGCAACAATCAGAAGCAGGGGCCCAGTATAATTCCCCGTTGCAGTCTTCCTCGCTAGTGGGAGGCACTTGCAAACATCATTCTCTGTGCACCCCGGTCAGCAGCTGAACACACCTTCTTTGCTTGATGCGGCTGTTGACTATTGAGATGGGCTGGGGGAAGTTGTGCTGGGAGATGTTAATTAGTTATGCATACATAACTAAGTAGCTAAGTAGGCGATGTACAATATCAACAATAATTTATATGTCATGAGCCTGACTTAGATAAAATTGTGGTTATTTAATGTCATCTGTTTGCAAACAAAGCAATTTCATTCAAAACTTGGGAAAATTACTTTTTGGGCTACAACTTTCAGAATCCCCCCATCCAACATGGCTGCTGGGGGATTCTGGGAGGAATCGTCCAAAAAAGGATTATTTCATTGTCCTCGTTCTAAGTAAAACATTGATTTGATTATCTGACTTTACAATTAGGTACACTGACATCAATTACCAACCTGGCAACAAGCCTTGCTCGCAATATGGATAGGCTGTCCCTGGATGAGGAGCATTACAATAGGCAGGAGGAGTGGAGAAGGCAGCTCCCTGAGAACCTGGGAGAAGGACTGCGCCAGGGCCTCTCTCGATTGGGCATCAGCCTACTAGGTAACTATGTCTGATTTCACTATCATTGTATCAAAGGTTTTGGGGAATGAAATCTGAGAAAGAACTGTACAATCTGTATTCATATTTTGGGTCATTCATTTGGAGGTTTTGTTTTTGTAGACATTGAGAAAGGATGTGGTTGTGAGTTTAGTTTAGGTTCTAGTTTCTTGTATTCTATTGTCAGTTTCAGTTTCTCATCATGAGTGGGGGACTGAATCTCACAGAGTAAGTGATTGGCAGAGGCAAGAGGATTGTGGGCTTTGGTGTAGAGAGTGCAGTCTGTGCTGAGCAAAGCACACATTCTTCACTACTATCAGCCTTTCTAGTCTTTTTTTTCATTTAGCCGACACTGACTGGTATGTTTTCAGCCTTTTCTCTGACGTCATTGCCAACTGCAAAGGTTTTTTGAAGTGAAAACTCTAGTCAGGCCCCTCAGTGTCAAGTGCAGAGGACAGAGTCAAGGAAACATCCAGAAAAGGAAAAAGCAGAAATTGAATCTGTGGTGGGGACAGTAGCACAAGTGGAGTTCTTAACATTCCCTTGGGAATGCAAGGTAACTGTTGGGGAAGAGTATAGGGTTCCTGAGAAGATTCGAGATCTCAAAGCTGGTGGAATCCTCTCACTTCTGCCAGCAGGTGGACTTATTGCCATGAGAAGGCAATTTTCACTGATCCATATCCATTTGCAAGAATAACTACATCCCAACCCACCCAATCATCTCAACCTGATTTAAGAAGGAAGCTTAGGAAGAGCCATGTCTCCTTATGGAAGAATTGTCACAGGTGTGAATTACTGTGGGAAGAGGCAATCATCACAAGGTAGAATAAATTAGAAGGGACTCAAAAAGATTGACTCAGAGTCAACTTGACTTAGAGACTTCTGTGGAGGCCATGTTTTGCCATATGGGCTCACATACTCTATCTAAGCTTCTTGTAAATTCAGTGTGTCCCTTGTGACTCCCATTTATAGTTTTCTCCATCTTGACTTCCAAGATTGAATAGACTAAATCCTAACTTCTCATAGTCTCAAGATGATGTCCACTGCAAAGAGGATTAATTTCTCAAACTTGATTATTTCCTTTGCATCATAAATAACCTGGATGCTTGCTTTTGTTTATAAACCACTTAAATATAGTTCAGGTGTCAAGTTGACTTTCATGAAAACTATTTCCCGAGCTAAAACATCTGCACTATACCAGCATTCTGCTATGAGATCACCTTGACTGGAAATAAGCAGGTGTAAAAGTTTAGAAGATACACACTTGAAAAGATTTCTTCTGTTTTGTGTTGCTTCTTGTTTTAATTTTAATCCTAAACAGCTCAAACTAAGAGTGAAACTACACAGCATACAGTCTTCAAGAACTACACAGCATACAGTCTTCATTAAGAATGGCCATTCAATTCTGATTCTCCCTACCATGAACCAATGGTGTGGATTTGCTATGCATTTCACTGTCCCCACAAAGAAAGTAAGGAAATTACCAATACCAAGAGCCCTGATTCAGAGTGCAGAGTAACTTATTCAACACAGTATTGGGAAGATTCTGCTTTCAGTGGGAGGTCCATCTTTTGTTGTGTGTGATTCTTTCCAAAGAAGCGCCAACAAAGATTTGGTGATAGGGTGGAAATTAGGTTGAGGTCACTGGAAATTATTTCCTGGAAAAATGCCAAGGTTTGGCCCAGTCTGGCCCTGCAGTAGGAACTAGCTGCATCAAGAAGTGCCGTGAGTGGGGGGATAGGAGTGAAGGGAGGGAAACTGGGGCATCAAGATGAACCAGGATAGTAGCTAGAAGATGCCCTGGAAGTAAATAAAGACAGTAAATGAAAACACCAACAGTTGTGGTGAAAAGTGGAAAGCTAAAGAACATGGTCTTCTGTGATGTTTTCTTGTGAAGTGAATAGAACAGCTTAAGAGCAATTATATACTCATTAAGTATTTGCATGCAGAATCCTCAATGGCAAAAATAAATTAAATAAAATGTCACTGTGGTTTTTAAGCAGTGCTATTTCTGGTTTGGCTGTACTAAGAGGGAGGAGTGACCACAAGGGAAGAATTGTGGTGTGCGATTAATAAATACCCACAGTGTCCAACATTTAACTAGTGCTACTGGAATCCATGTGGTACACAGCTCTGTGGAAGGTTCTTCAGCAGTTCTGGCAATGTTTCAAAGTTGCTTTGTATGGTAGAAACTACTTTTGTTAGATTTTCATTGTTTCTAATGTGGATGGACATACATGATGCATTTAATTATTCATGCTGTAAAGAGGCCCTAGAAGGTTCTTATGATTATGTGAACACTCTTCAGTTTTGCTGGTGGTGGTGACCTGCAAGAGAACAATAGAACTTTGATTTCGCAGGCACTTAGATATTTTGCTGAGAATCTGAAGCTACTGCACTTAGATTGCGTTTTGTTCTGATTTGCTTTCTTTACTCAAGATATGAAGTTCTCAAGTTAGTTTAAACCACAGTTGCCAGCAGTGTTTTGCTTAAAATGAATGTGGAGCTTGTCCCATCACTTTGGTTTTGTTTACAAATACTTTGTTAATGAAATAACCCCCACTATTCTTAGAGAAAATAATGAACCACCCAAAATAAATATCTACAAGTACATAGTTATGTGAATAAAATGTCTAGAATGTATTTTAAAAGTGAGGAATTAGCAGATACAGTTAATCATGGACATGAATTCTGTGTCTGAAGGCATTATGTTCCAGCCTCAACTACTTTCTAAATTGTTTAACCACCAATATATCCTTTCTCAGCACAGAATCCTAGGAATTGTGGTTTCGAGAGAGGGCAAATCTCTAGCAGCAGCACTTTCTCAGAACACTCGGTTCCTACGGTTCTTTGGGAGGAAGAACAGCACAGTGATCATACCCTAAGGATGTTTATTCTACATGTGAGGAAAAAGAAGTGTGCTAATCTCACCACATCCATCTCCAGTGACAGTCTGAAGCAGAGAGCCTCCTCTATCTGTGGAAATGGATGTTCCAGGGCTTCCAGAATTCAAACTCAGATGTAGAGCTTCCATGGATCTAGGAGACTCTCAGGTTCAGAAACATCATCTTCCAGATATGGTCCTCCCTCCACATTCACAGGTTTGACCATTGCAAATTTGATTATTCGTGAGGCACACACGTGCCTCCCCTCCACCCCATTCTCTTCCTCCCATTCCCTTGCATTTAGCTGGGCACAGAGAAGGAAGGCAAGTACCCAGACAAAAGGCAAGGAAATGGGGAAGGGAGGCACAGGTGCACCTTCATTCTCCTTTCTGGGGCTCTCTCCTCTCATTCCCTTGCCTCTGGCCCTGGTGTGCAAAAAGGAAGGAAATGGGAGGGAGGAGCCCCAGAAGCAAGATGGGGGAAGTTATTCGTGTTTTTCCCACTTTTGTGAGGGTTCTGCAGCCTGAACTGTCGTGAAAGAGGAGTGGCCACTGTAATGGAGAATGGTGGAGGTAACAGTGGAGGGGGCAGGACTAGCATATTTCCCTGCTCATTTGTTGAGTAAATAAATGTAGTGAATGGTCAAACAAGGCTAGTGTTTTAAGTTTGTAGTTCAAAGACAGCTTGACTGCTCCTCCTGCTTATGCTCTTCCTTGCTCATACGTATCTAACTGATGAGGTGTCACATCTCTACAGGAGTATTAAAAAGACTTTTGAAGCTATCAGTTCTTTTGACAACAGATCTGTTCAGTTAATTGGGGGGGGTGGGGGAGGTCCCACTGATACAGAAGGAGCATTGTGCTAGATGTGTCCACTAGCAAACTAGTCACCAACATGCTCTGTCTCATAAGTATTTGCTTTTGTCAGCCTCTTTCCTCCAGGTTTACTAACAGAAAAGAAGAGCACAGAGTGCACAGGAAGCATTTATTAGTACATAGTAACATTGTTCAAGTGTGTTGCAGAAAAGAATGTACTAGTTCCAACATTAAAGAAGTTTAAATACATTTAATAGGGTAATAATGTCTGAGCAGTCTCTATGAATGACCAACAGAGATAGGATGAAAGAAACCAGTAGGGTAACATTATATTGCCAGAGGGAAAAGCACCGAATATTTTGCTTGGCTTTTCAGATGCCTCACTGTGATACCAAACCAAAGGAAAGAGGGAGATTTGTTTTGAAATGAAGAGCTGACTCACATTTCATTTAACTAGCGAACAGCAGGAAGGATGAACTGTTAATGGGGAAGAATGAATTGAAAATACTTTCCTTTCCTGACAGAAGAGACAAGAATTAAATGTGTCTGAGGGTCAAACTACACATTACAATCCTTTTGGCCCCTATAAATGAGCATGTGTCCCTTTCTAGCCATCTCTCACCTAAACTGCTTCTCCACTCACCCCACCTGCTTTCCTGGTATTCTAGTCCTAAGAGCTAAACACATGCCAAGTAAGAACAAAAACAAGGGTAAAGGGAGCTGGGAAATAATGAAGTTTGGGGGGGGGGTAAAGCAACTGGTAAACCAAAAAGTTACGTGCTCTCTTCCCACTCTTGTTGTTGTGTTCCTTCAAGTCTTCTCCGACTTATGGAGACCCTAAGGCAAATCTATCACAGGGTTTTCTGGTGCTGAGAATGCATGAAACAAAGATCAAACATACAGTGAGGTTTTAAGCCAGATAGGAAAAGCAATTATTGTAATTGCATTTGTGGGAAAGCATCACACATTTGCTGAATATTTGATAACATGCAAAAAATTGTGTGCACCTTGTCCACAGAAATAGATATAAGTCTATATTTCACATGATGTAAATGCTAAAAAGTACACAAACTCATCACATAAGCACAATTTTCTATAAAGGTGTGCCATCTTCCTTGAGATATCCAGATTTGTCAGGCTTCTTTTTTTCCAGTGCAAAGCTCATTCTGACTCAGAGGTCTACATTGGATTACAATCCTTTATGTGTGTATGCACTCATAATTTGTATGTACTTCTGTTCACATTTTACAAAACAAAAGCATTATTCACGTGGACATATTTTATACACATTTTCTTTTGAATGAAGTATGTTGATGTACCTATTTCAAATGGATGCATTTTTCCTAAGATGCATTTTTCTGCACTTCTGGGAACACTTTTTTGATGCTTATTCAGATTGCATTGCAAGCTGAGTAGCTGTAGGCATTATCAACTACAAATTTCATTTGGGTCCACATTTGGTTCCAGGAAGTATAAATTGGGTAATCTCAAATTCAGATGCAAGCCCAGAAAATTCCAAATCCATCCTTATCTATAAAACCTAAATCCAATGTGATCCTAGAAGTAAATGGTAAGAAATCATATGATTAAGAATGGGCAGAAAATCTTGTTTTTTGCAATGGTACTTTGCAAAACTACCACTAAAGCCATGCAGTGGTTTTGATCATATATTTGTTGTTTCTTAATTTGTTCAATTGTTTAAAAAAAGTAGCTAATAAACTAATGAAGAGGAAGTTGTAATACTGCTGATAAATAGGCAGTTGTTTGCCAGTAGAATGCTTTTCTTCCTTCCCTCCCTTATCCTAGCATTTAGGAATATGTTAGAAATGTATGTTTGTATACTTTGAGAGCCAGCATGGTATTGTGGCTTGGGCACTGCAGACCTCCTCTGAACAAATCTTGCCAAGAACCCCTATGATATGGCCTTAGGGTCACAATAAATTGATTAAAGGCAAACAACAACAACAACAAAAACAGCAATAACAGATCTTAGTTTTATGCTCAAAACAACCCAAGAAAGGGATTAGACTGAAATGCAATGGAATGCATCTCTAATATTTCTAAAGTATAAAATTTTAAGTCACCTGCACATAATAAAGAGCATTCTCTGTGGTGCCCACTTACTGTCCTCTGCACAGGACCAAAGAGATGTCCCTCCCAGGGCAGCTGTTTGGTCTCTGTTTTTCTACAAAGCTGTTGCAGGGAAGTCTGCAGACTTTATCCGCTGATTTCCTCTGTGCTGAACAATGACCTTGAGCTCAGGCACTTCAGATTCAAATTGCCGTCACATAACACCTTGTCATTTTGTTCAATCATTGTCCTTTTAGTGAGTTCCAAATAGCTTATCCATCAAAGTTACAACAACTAGAGACATCTCTCTGGTAAGTGGCTTGAGTAAACGTGAGATCAAAGAGAGATCCCACCTTACATACCTGTTTACATTTAGGAAGATTTAAACTGCAGTCCTCTGTTGATACTAAAAGCCAGAGGGGTCATTAAGGCACTTGTAAAAGTTTGACCCATGCGCATTAAAATAAAATATGGTTGTGTTCGCAAAGACAGTAACAAAAAGTCCCAAAGCCTAATTCTGCTAAGCTTAGTAATATATCAGAGGTTGCATTAGTTTATGAGCATTTCTGGCAATAGAAGGGGATATTAAAGTGATATATGAAATGCAGGCTTTTTTTTTCCTTTATGAAGTCAATCTTAGGCTTACATGAAAATCGCATGTCTGTAACAGCTAAAAGTCTCTCAGTGCTAGGAGACATTTGTTCCCATCTGAAGTACCTATATATACAGTATTCTAAATTCTACCAGGACAACAAAGATACTTCAAAAGAAAACATCTGAGAGGATAAATTGTGCTATGAAGTCACAAAGTGTAAATGTTTATATAAAAGACAAACACAGGGGGAGCAAGCAGGAGTGAGAGAGACCTTGTCTGAATTAAAGAAAGTGGGTTATTGCTCAAGTTTCACTGCATTTGCAGATGGCAGTCATATTTTGCTTCCAAACAAAATTGTTTCAGGGCCACACTTCCCTCTTGTTCTGTTCTGTTATTCTTCTGTAACACTTGGAAACTCTCATTACAGGTGCAATTGCTGGTATTGTAGACCAGCCAATGCAGAACTTCCAGAAAACCTCAGAAGCCCAGGCTTCCGCTGGACACAAGGCCAAAGGGGTTATCTCAGGTGTGGGGAAAGGAATTATGGGTGTTTTTGCCAAGCCCATTGGAGGAGCAGCTGAGCTAGTCTCACAGACTGGTTATGGTAGGTTTAATGAATCTGTAAATTCAGTGTGGATGGTACCTAATTGACTACAAGTTTTCACTTTGCTTTTAATGTTAGCATGTTGCATTCTTACATTTTTAAAACATGGATGTTTCTTCCTGATATCATAACCTTCTAATGCCACCATAGTCTTGGTACTTAAGGTTTTTAGACTTTGTTACAATGTTTGAGTCATAATAAACAGTGGTAGACGTATTCTATGTATAAGAAAACCCAGGTTGCTGCTGAATTTTATGGAAGCAAAATTGAGGTCAAAATGCGAGTATGTAAAGGCTGAGCTAGTTTTCAAAATGGTATGCACTTTCTTCCATTATGACTACATGATGCAACATGACTGAGAGAAATGTAGTTGTATGAAAGAGAACTGAATGGGCCAGATGGATTTTTCCAAGCTATCCTCAGTCCATCATAAAACTAGCAGATTCCATAGCAGAAATCTTCTTGGGGATTTCTCACATCTCTAATCAGATCTTGTGAAAATATAAACATTTCAAAAGAAAGCCAACAAATGCCAGCTTACCCCAAGCCACTAAAAGCTAACCCAAACAGGAAATCCAGGAGACCCAAAGGTAGTCTAAGACTTTAGCTGTTTTGTAAGGGAAGTAAGGTGGTTCTGTAACTGTCAAGCAGGTATAAAGAACGTGTCTTTCAGTGCCATGATCATATCACTGTGGAATACACATGATATAATAACAAGGAACTCTTGGCCAATTTCAGTCAAAACAAGATGACTGAGAAGGTTGTATTTTAGCAGCATCAAACCCAATACATTTAGGCCGTTGAGCAAGGTATGTTGTTTAATAGAAATTAATTCTGACTTGAATGTCCATGCTTAATCCTAACATGTTTAGGATGCCTTCCTCCCACCTGATTAATGTTATATCTTTGACACATTCTTGTGTAATACACTTTTCCAAGAGACTTCAAGGTAGCTAACAACAAGATATATGAACAATACCATATAAAAATGCAAAAATTCAAAACAGCAGCAGCAGCAAAATAATTTTTAAAGACATGTACATTTATTTTAGTGGATTTTTAAAGCCAGGAAGATTCCATTAATAGTAGTACAAAGCACGCTTCCCTAAGGATGAAGTTCCAGAACTTAAAGTCAACCGGTATATTTCAGAGATCTTTGGGACAGACACAGGCTGCCAACTGAGTATTGTAATAAGCAGAGAGATTTATACAGGATGAGGTGGTCCTTCAGATATCCTGGCCCCAAGCTGTAATAAATGTTAAATGTCAGTCTGGAGATTCTTGTCTCAACCCCATGGTAGCATCACCCCATGTTCTGAGACATTACATCTGTGGTCACTAAATTTTGTTAGCTAACAGAAAACTCCCCACCCCCAGCAACAGTTAGATTCTGTCTACCAATTCTTGTGTTGGAAGTTAGATCCTCTCTCTTGTATTATACAAAATTTCCACAGTAACTAGGATACGCTAAGAAACTATTGGTTTTTCTATTGTGAAGGACTTGTGCTGGAGAGAAGTATGAGGACATTTTCTAAATTTTCCTGTGTCAAGGTATCTGAACCCTGGTACTGCATGCTAACCACTTAGTTCAGTGTAGCCCATAGACATAATTGTTCCATTAATGATGTAATAAAGCAATCCAAATATTTGTAAATATTTTACTTTTTACTTGTATAATGTAAAAGTCCCTTTTTCTTTAACGGGCTCAAGTTTTACTTCCTTAAAATTTGAGTCACTGACCACTTAACATTGGCAGGGAGGGCCTCACTTCATTTTTTAAGATTTTCATTAACTACACTTTTAGACATTGCATTGCACCCAAAGGAGTGTACTAAGAGATAGTCTTTTTGCTCAGTTCACTCATGCCTTTTAATGCGCCTTGGATATAATGGCCCTGGCTATTAGGGGCCCAAGTTCCACGTGGAACCCACAGGTGCTTTTCCATACATAGTGCAGAGGTGGGGGGAGAAGACATTGTATCTGAAAGTCACTGTCATAGAATGAGACTTTCCTCCTCTCCTCTCCATTATATTACACTGTGCCCTTAAAAGAGCCCCTCCTGGAGAATCATGAGATCTTCGGGAACACCTGGAATGTATCATTCAGAGAACTAATGAAAATCATGCAAGCTAGAGCTAGCATGGAGAAGTGATTTAAATATTGGACTCTAGAGATCAGGGATTTGAATCCCTTCTCAGTCATGAAAACCCACCAAGTAACCTTGGGCAAGTCACATTCTCTCAGCCTCATAAGAAGGCAAAGGCAAACCTCCTCTGAACAAATCCTGCCAAGAAAACTCCAAGAGAGTGCAGAGGAGGCATGAAAACCCCATTGGGTCAATAGCACCCAGCTCACTTTCATTTTGTGGTTTTGTGTGTGAATGTGCTAATCTTTAGTTTGCTGAGTGTTTCGAAGTTTGAGGAACAGATAAGAGTAGCTTGTGATAGCTTTAGTGAAAACTAAGCCTTCAGGGACCAAAACTGAAGCAGAATGAAAATAAATTAATCAAGATAAGTAAAGATGAGATCCTCTGAACTCCTAAGGAGAAGAAAGTTCAAAGAAGGGAGATACTGCCTGCAATAGATTTTCCATGCATTTGTTTTACAACCTTTTTTTAAAAAAACTCTATAATAATGGAGAGGCACACTTTACTGCAAACAATGGCCTGCATCCAGAGAGCTACTTTAGGAGACCACAAGGGCTTATGTGCACCCAGTAGGATTTTTTTAAAATTTGTTCCCTTGGAACAACTGCCATCCCCCTTGAAACATTACTAACTGGAGACTCCCCTCAGTTTGAAAAATAGTTTGGAGTGCAGTTGCCTTGGATACACTGAACAAGTTTCACAGTTTTTTGGATCCTGGCCAGTATATACAAGATGTTGCATGGACTTCCCA
Organism: Ctenosaura bakeri; assembly: GCA_948474755.1. Classification (NCBI taxonomy): domain Eukaryota; kingdom Metazoa; phylum Chordata; class Lepidosauria; order Squamata; family Iguanidae; genus Ctenosaura; species Ctenosaura bakeri. Next base: position 1,090,537 of record CAOLHI010000381.1, on the reverse strand, counting down.
CATCTATGTGGACAAGAGAGCTAAGAATACACAAGAAGCCATTTCAGAAATCAATGGTGGCAAATGGATGAATATCTTGGCCACAGCTAGACTGCAAATGGGATTTTGCCCACTGAGAGGAATGAGAGTGTGGGAGACCACACAGAAGTCAGCACATGTTCTTGCTTTTTGCAACTGCAAATGACATTTTCTTTCACATAACACTGAAAAACCTCAGTTAGTTAATTGTTACAAGTGGAATGCATCTTTTAAGCATTACCATTTGCTTCTGTGTTAAACATTAAGCTGCATTTCCCCCACAACCAATGCATTGTTTAATAAAACAGGCTCCCAGGTTGCTTACATCCCAGTGCAGAAATGCCTACTGTGTCATGGGAGCATGCAACTTGTTAAAGCCCTTCCCTCAGCACCAGCATCATTGCTCCATTACATACATACCGGTATTTGTGCTCAGTTGTCTGCACCCTTTAACTCTGCAGCATCAAGCTTAGCCTAGCTTCCATCAGTCTTGTAAAACTTTTATTATATCTGTGAAGTTTTTACACCCTGCTAATTCGCAATCTAATGACCATGCCTTCATTTATAAAAATTTACAAGCCACTAGAAAGCACACATGCCAGGTCACCCCTTAGCTCTGGCAATTCTGCTTAGAACAAACAGGAAAAGAAGCAGCTCCAGAGAACTCTACCTTGGCACAAAGAAGCACTCCTCATATTTTGGATGCCCCGAGAGAACTCATAAATGTTTAGGATCCATGTTTAACAGCTGGATTAAGTAACCTATATTGAAATGCAGTATCTAGGGCAAGTTTGCCTTCTAATGTTTACTAATCATGACATATATGTGGAGGAATTCAAGTATGAAGCAGGGAAGTTAGGAGTGGACTTGAATTTTTATACATACATTGTTAAGTGACATGTACAATCCAATTCTGAACTGATGGGACTTCAGAGCATTGTGTTTCCCCTAATTGCTAGTATTTGACTGTCATTCTGACTTTTGTTTATTTCTAGCTAATGCTAAAACCCACTAGGGTAAGTTTTGTATTCTAATGTTATCTCCACTACACCATCCAAAGAAATGACATCAGTTCAGATCTGCACTGTTTTATGGACTGCTCTAAGATGACATCACTGCAGCATGTTCCCGTTTAAAAGTAAAAAAAAGTAAAAGCCATTATGTTTTTTACCACAGGTATTTTGCATGGAGCTGGACTTTCTCAGCATCCCAAACAGCGCTGTCCTCCAAGTGATCAACATGCTGAGCAGGCACCAAACAGCCACGTCAAATATGTCTGGTAAAATTATGGAGACACTTGCTCATTTTTATATCCGCATTTGTTGATTAATAGATTCTGGCCTGTGGTCAAGTTAACAGGCTGTTGCTCTAGGAAAAGGCTGAGTTACAACAGTTTATTTAGGAATGCTAAACACAAGGTTACTGCACAGAGGCCCACGTTGCAAACAGTGAACCGATGATCTCCTAGGAACTTAGGTGCTATTCTGTGTCTTGTTTACCAAAGATTTTACTTGGTTGCCTGTACATTGAGGTCAAATACTGCATGATTCCTGAAATAGCTGCTAGTTTATTTCTATTTGGTTCCAGTTTTTTGGGGTAGGATGAGAAATGAGTCAAACAAAGGGAATGTGAATATGACCATCAATTAGATCAGTCTGAGTGCTGATGATTGAACTTTTATAATGTTACAAAATAAACATGACATCCTTAGTAGAATGTCATTTGTTCGTTTTGGGGGGGGGTATGGCAGCAGCTTCAGAGACATATGCTCAAACTGTCAGTTTAAGTTCTTAATCTTGAGGTCTTTTTTAAATAGGAAAATGCTTCAGTCTCTAGGAAGACCAGAGGCTCACATGGCCTTGGATGTGGTAATTGTGAGCGGGTCAGGCCAAGAACATGAAGGATGTTTGCTGCTTACCTCAGAGGTACTGTTCGTAGTTAGCATCAGTGAGGACACACAGCAGCAGGCATTTCCAGTGACAGAAATCGAGTGTCTACAAGATGGTGAGCAAAGCAACTTGCTGAAGGTGCAACTCAAACAACAGAGAGTTCCTTGTGACTCAGAGGTAATGCTGGACAGAGTGATTCGTAGTCTTTAAAAATAGTTGTTTTGGGGAGGGTAATGTGCAGGGGAAGAGTATATATTTCAGTAAATTGTGCTCTCTGATTTCAGGCAGATGGAGGTAGAGAGAGATTGTCTGAGCAACAGTACAACAGACTTGTGGACTACATCACCAAAGCATCGTATCATTTTGTTCCTGGCACTGTATCTGTACAAACCACAGCACATGTGGTTGCTGCAGAACCAACTCCTACAACAGTTAAGACTTATCAGTATCTTGTTGATCCTGTTTTTGCCCAAGTATTCATCAGTAAATTTACCATGGTCAAAAATAAAGCTTTGAGAAGGGGGTTTAACTGAAAACACTCTGTGGGGAAAAAACCCATTCCATTTATAAAGTAACACCTATGCAATTGTTCAGTGTGAACTTCTAACTCCGTCTCACATTAACCAGATCTGTTTAAACTTTGTGGGCTAGTATAGAAAAGTAGCAGTTTTTTTTTTAAAAAAAGCATATTTTCTGCCCACCTTGTATAGAATATGGTTATTTCTGCTAACTGCTTGAGACAGAACACTAAAAAGATACTTATCGCAAGCTATAAAGAAGGGTAACAACCCCAAAGGAAGACAGTGAAATCCTTTGTCTTAAGCCTGGAAATCAGACTTCAGAGAATAAGACAAAATGCACATTTAGGTGTTCTTGTCCAACAAAGAGCAGCCCTTTTTTGCTCTATTCTATTTAGGGTCTGCCAGTTTCTGTTATAAGCAAGGTTTATAACGCAGCTGTAAAAACTTGCTCAGGGCTGAAATTTTTACTCCAAGTGCTCCATCCTTATAGCAAAACATTTCCTCCCACTCAATCTGAAAGCATTGAAGTGGCCGTTTTAAGTTACTAGTGACAGCTGGGTTTTAGCACTGCTCTAACCTTATAATTGCATCCTTTATTTGACAGAAATCTTGCAGGACTTTAGTCCTTAATATAAACTAGTGCCTTTGTGTAGTTTGGAGAGCAAAATGTTAACTACAGCATTAATTTATTTTTTAAACTACTTGTCTATAGTACTCTTATTTCATCATTAGATTTTTCTTCAGACTTTTGAATGTATATACTGTTGTGGGTTGTTTGACTATACCTAATTATGCAAGAAGTGTTATTGGTTTTTATTGTGGGACCAGTAATATGCATTGTATAAAGCTTTAGGAGTGATGTGCTCAGTCAAGTGTACCAAAAAACCCAGCTAAAATCCAGTCTCTCATCCAAGATGTAGTTAGTCAGAGAGAAGCCCCACCGAAAGCTTTGCTTCTAAGTAACATGGATAGAATTCTTGTGTCAGTAGCAAAACTTTCAACCAGTAGATGATCTTCTCCTTCAGAAGTTCCCTTTAGGTTCCTGTGTCTCCACTTTCCCAGGGATATGCATGATTTCCCTTCCCCTAATGCAGGGAGGGGTAATTTTGGCCTTTCGATTTTTTTTTTTTTTTTTGACAGTACCTCCTGTAATTAATGCCTCACCATTGGGTATGCTAGATCAGGCAGAGGGACATGTAGGTAAAACATATAGTTGCCCATCTGTAAGAAATAAAAGAGCAAAAGCAAACAAAGCAGCAGATCTTAGCACTGATGTCATCATTCTGCACCTGGCTTTAGTGAGCTAGCTAAACACCTCTCTGAGCCTGCCTGCTCACTGTGAATACCAGAATGGCCATGCAGGGCAGCTTTAGGAGCTTTTTGGGAAGTTGTGGGGAGCCTATGGGCACTGTGGAGGCAGGGAGGGTATGCCATCCCCCTCCCTCACTCCCCAAAAAGGATGCCCGCACACATAAGGGAGACTTGCCTATGCAGATGTCCCTAACACACAATTCCAACCTGAAATTGTGACTGATGTGACTGTAAGTGCTACAGTCTAGTCCTAGTTACACAAACTGCTGCATTACTACGGCTTCTCACACTCATAGAACTTGCCCATCTATGCTGGATTGTCCATTGCACGTTGTTCATGCTTTCAGGACTTCAATACTAGACAAATGTAATTTGTTGCAAGTGCTTCAAATTCTGTTTTACAGTCTGGACTTTGAAAGAAATCACTGTTGTCATGACAGCTATTAGAGTATTGAAACTGGATCAGCAGGCTTCAATTTGCAGAAATCTCCTTGATGTTAGTTCTCAGTGATTGTCTGTTTCTACTTGAAAACAGGACCCTAAGTGGTTCTCCTCCTGGATCAGGTTTTCAGGTCAGAAGCTCACCATTCATCTGTGGAGAATCTTGCTAAACTTCAAAACTGGGTGTAAGAACTGAAATTAAATCAAATCACTGCCTTTCACCATTATCTAATTTTCCCTGGTGTCTCTACTTCATACTAGCACACACACATACAGAAAACAAAGAATGTATTGGTTCCAGTATGCTTTTTATGTATCCCTTTTTGTTACTGAGTTACCTTTGAAAGACAAGTCTATTGTTTATTGATTATGCAAAGTGTGAAACAAGCCTACCCTCTGTTAACATTTCATACATTGATCTATCAGCTTGGTCAATGTTTACCTTTAAAAAGCACTACTTAAAAATTAGTGGGTAGTGGGTTTCATTCCTGAATCTTTTATGAGAATAAAGAGTTATATTGCCAGCTTTGTCTGCAGACTGTGTATATTACAACTATTTCATCAAAGGGAACTATTTTTTTCCTGTATTTTGTAACACACATCCAAATTGCTGCAGCTGGACAAGAACATGAGAGGTTAAAGTTATAATCTATCTTTGAGTCAACTTACCTTATAGCAGTTGCTTAATGCTTCTTCCACTATCTCCCTTACAATTCTTGCAAAAGTAACTTTACCCCAACCCAGCTATGGGAGGTGCATGAAGACTACTGAATTCCTAGTTTGCTGGCTTATGAGCATTGGGCATAAATCTGGTGTGAAGCGCAAGACTACAACAAAATGCCAATGCTGTCTAACCTGTCTGTGTTTGGACAGGGATCTCTCTCCACATTCTGGTGTAACAAGTAATACAAATTCTATCATTACATGCAACCAAATTTGGATTGGGGTGCTTCAGTGCAGATGTGTTGAGCTGCAGTTTTCAAGGAGTTGTAAAAATCTCTCAATGCTTGTACAATGTATAGCAAGCCCAATTTAAATTGTCTTCATTATGTTAAAGATCAATCCAAGATGATTAACAGAATTATGCTCTCTGCAATTAGACTGGGTGTTTCAGGAGCAGATGTCATAACTCTTAATAGCTACTCCTGTTTACAACCCTGTTTAAGAGTAAGGTAGATATTTCAGGGTATCTAGAAATCAGATGTAGAAATCTTACAGCTTGTATGAAAATGCATTCATAAGTAGCATTTGAAATCACTAAGAGCTTCAGGCAATATATACAGATACCTCTGACACAGTATTTCTACCAAATGTGTCATCAAGAAGTCCAAATCAATTACTTGCTCAAACAACCTTCTGGCCCATTTAATCTGTAGACTTGAACTGTCAAATATTTTTCCTATTCTTTTCCCTACAAATATGGCTGCATTTTTTAGAACACTTTGAGCACAGTGCAAAAGCGCCAGGATGTACACTGTTGCATGCATCTGCATCTAGTCAACATCAGCGGCATTAAGGTCAAGACTTTTTTCAAGCTATTGCACTGAACTCAGGATCACCTTTTCCAAGAATGCCTCTGCTTACTAAAGGTACATCTCTCGCCTTCTCAGGGATCTTCCCCTGCACATACGTGCGCGCACGTGCACACACACACACACACACACTGCAGTTCACTCTAGGCAGTACAACCTCCCAGCCTCTGTATATAGCACTTCCAGCAAGCTAGAGAGGCTGCTACAGGAGGAGAAACAGGAAACTCTGCTGCTGGCAATCCAGTTTCAAGGATCTAAATGAGATTCAGCATATCAATGCCAACAAAACACCCAACAGCGAAATTCATTCTGCTGGTTCTGCTGCATATCTTACAACTAGCAGTTGCACCCTGTGAATATCATCCCAACCAAGTAAAAAACTGTAGTAAAGAAAACATCTAAGGATGCATTTATGTCAATCAGCTCAAAGTGCAAAGTTGTTCTTCTTTCTTACTGCAATTACATTCACATCACTCATTACAAAGGGCAACTGACTGCAGATTCAGTGAAGCACCTTCTCCCCAAGGAAGGGCTACAGAATTTGAGACTTCTTGTGTAGAAAAATTATGACACTAGAATTTGCAGTCACCCAACAAAACTGATTAGATGCAGTATCATTCATTGCCACAGGCTATACCAATTACACCTATACTGGCAAGCATGGAGGGAGTAAGATATATTCATGACAGACAACCGTTACCATCTACTGGCTATGCTCACTAAATGCAATCTTCAGTCAGCGCCACACAAAACCAAACAGTAGTTTCTAAGAAACAACAGCTGAGATAAATTATTACCTCCAGAAAGCCCAGCAGCAAATTAACTTATTGGCCACTTTAGAAAAAAAGGATACTAGACTGTGCACAAGAAACACTTTCAATCTAAGCAAGCACTGCATTCATACAGTCCCTATATCTATGATTCCATTGCTTCCTACTTAGCAGCTGTAATCTTTTTGCAGATACACAGGCTGCATGGGGAAGCTGATATTGATAGCAGTTTCTTATGATTCTTGTGGTGAAAAATCCAAGATGATGACTATCTTTGCGTAGCCTATTCAGGGAAGGACTGGAAGGATGGGGAAGTCAACCCACATGGTTGTCCATATACCTTCCTCCGTCCTCCATATAAACAAATACAGAATAGCAGCACCTGTGCTTCGTCAATAGGGGCACTCCTTTTTTACAATAGTACTTGAGTCACTGGTTTTAGTGGTTCCAACATAATCATCCAGCTAGCACAGAGAATTATTGCCACAAACATTTCTTTCAGTTATCTATTAAGTCTTCACATAAAACACATTTCCAAATTAAACCATCTGTATTTTATTTTTAAGCTTGTAAATTCAAATTATGCTAGCCAAACATCTATTTCAAATTGACCATTAACATCTCACCACTCTATATGTGTACACATCATCCAAATCATTCACTCTCGTGAAGCTACTTAGTAACTTCTTAGTTGATTCAAAACACGAAGCAATAACAAGGATCTTCATGTTTTCCAACCTGTCTTAAATTAGGGAATAGATTTTTACTGGCTTTTTAAACATCAATATTGGAAGAGCATTCTAATAGCCAAATGCATTCATATACTCCTCTGTTAGAGGTCAGCTGAAGAGCTATTTACTGCTGGAAGTAACACTGTAAGAAGTTAGCAGAAAGACTTCAAGAGACTGTAACTAGCAAATGCCCCCAAAAAAGTTAACATTATGCTAGGAGAAAAGGCAACATTTTAAATTATCAAAAGGAAAGTAAATTTTCCCTTCCTCCTCCCTTCCTTTTTCAACTTGTAGGTGTAACCAATGCAGTCTCTAGCATGTCAAACATTTACACTGCAATCCCATTTACTCTGAAACAACTAACAAAACCAATAGAGTAGCTTCCAAGTAACTGTCTTGTAGAAATTGAGCAAAACCACATTATCAAGTCTACAAATTAGTCTACCAATATGTCCAATCTACATATTGGCAACTAAGACAAAACTTCATGCTTTATCATCCACAAATCACTAAACAACTACAGACAGCTGAAACTGGATCAATGACATGGGCAAAATCTTATGTGAAAACATGCCAGAGGTGACATGCAGTTTCACGGTTTATCTGAAACAACCCCAGGGAATTTTGGGTTACTTTCTGCAACTTACAAAAGGCCTCTTCTCGGTCTACAATGGTCCAGGGGGCCAAAAACATGAGGAAATTGCTCTAAAGGGCATCTGGGACAACAAAAAAAAAACAACTTCTTTGGCAGGGAAGCTGCAGCCCTCTGAAGTCTCCTGGAGGAACAGTATCAGCTCCTAGCCCCCAGCAACTGCCCATCCCTACGTTAGATCTTCCTCCATTATAGTAAGATAGCTACAAGAAGCATACCTATCTTGCTCAACTGCATTCTGGTATATGTTAAGTATTTAATAAAATGATATTAGATGCAATAACTATGTTAACCCCAGGATAACTTAAAGGCTCTAAGAGCCCTGCGCTGACATCTTTTTTTAGACCAGGAAACTAAAACCTCTGGTGAGCTAAAGAATGTTGGATTCCAAGTTCCACCAGGCACAGCCAACATGGTTGAAGCTCAACAATAGTCTGGAGGGTTACAGGTTCCCCAGTGAGAGAGGAAAAATCTGCAAGTGTTACATTATATCATCACAGCTTTCTTTCACTCATTCCTTCATTTAAACTTTTTAAAAAAAAAGAAAGTTTAAACAAAGATGAAAGACAGACTCATTAACATCTTGTAACCAGTATTACTACTTCCTAAACACTTAAGCTTGAAATTTGTCACTTTGATGTCAACTGAAAAAGGCCAAGGCATTTGAGATAAGTATTTCATTTAATGAGCAATATTACAGCATGTCCAACACTGAGGTGAATCACAAGGTACAGTTCTCTGAAACAGCGAGGCTTAGTTGTATATCCAAATCTGAAAGAGAAAACCCACAAGTGATAAAGATCAAGTGTCTGTATTCATTCTCAAGATATAAAACATTTTCATCTAAAGTGAGTAACAGATTGCCTTTTCAGAATATTTATACGTAACTGGTAAATAGGTATTGTTTACAAACAAAACTGGACCAAAACCCTGACAGACTTCTAACTGATAATTATGTATGCAGTTATAACCACACTGAATGCCTGCACCATCAGGATATAAAAGAGCCAACAGAATGCTTTGAACAAGCAACCTTTGAAAAAGGCACGAAAACAGCAACAGTAGTCTAGAAAAGAGGCCAAACAATGGTTTTCTTGTCTAGTCCCCTCTGCTGTGCTTAAGAGGAAATCAGAGGTGAAGGGGCAACAGTAGCAGGTTCACAAGTAAGTGTTTAGTAGTGATATACTAACTACTAGCCAAAAGCACCAAAGATATTATTTAAGGCCCCTGGAATTCTGATGGATGCACTGCTGAATATGTATGCTATACCATTTCAAAGCAGGGTTTGCAAAGCAATACCTTCCTGTTTATTTTTCCCCACCATTTTCTGACATCAGCGCATCTGTCGCTACCATTTCGTTTTTCCCTGTCATTGTTTCCTCACGCTGTTCTCCAATGTGAAGCACCAGTTTACCATAGAAGAGCAGCATATTAAATACAAATACACAACTTTACTATCTCAGTGTTCATACTAATCTCACTTATCAAATTGTACACAGCAGAGCTTATCAAAAGACTGCTGCCACACACACACTGTGAGCCTCTATGATACAGCAGATTACAAATTCTACAAGTATTACCAAAAAGAGATATCAACAGGAGTGATAACCTTGCATTGTCTAAAAGTTATCTAGATACCTGTTTATGATCATTTGGGTCCCACACTCTGAAAAACCCCAGCTTTCCTCATTTCCTCAAAGTCCTTCATGGCATCATAGTTTTTGTAAAAGTCTGCATATGCTTTCTTCCTTGGTTCAGCCACACCAAACTGAAGAGAAAAAAAGATCAAATTGAACAAAATATTCAAAATTAAGGTTTTTGTTTTTTTAAAAATTTAAACATCTCAGGCTACATTCTACAAAGAAAGATTTTACCAATGTGCGGCTTATATTATCTAGAGCAGGGCTTTCCAAACGGTGTGCCGTGACATGTTACTGTGCTGCCTGAAGTGTGTAGGTGTGTCGCCTACAATCTTGGAAATGTATATTATTTATAAATCATATTTTTTTAAAAAATATATGAAAGGTTTTCATGAGATATGTTGTGTCCCTATATATTTTGTTATTACAATTTATGTCTATATCTCTTACAAGGGGTTAATTTAACCTCTGGTTTGCTAGTAAAGCTGAATTACTGTGTCGCAAAATGATGAATGTCTAAAAAGTGTGTCACCAACACGAAAAGTTTGGAAAGCTCTGATCTAGAGGCTTGGTTCCTTATAAAACATTAACTATAACAGCACTGAACTGCTGGCCAACTCCACTTCCTTATTAAGGCTTCAGTCATGTATGGATTTAACAGGAAGAAACACCCACTTAAAGGCATGAGGCTTATTACACAGTGGACGCACACACAATTGTAAGAGAATATTATAAGAAACTGCTCTCCTATATACTGACCTTGTAGGAAGCTGCACATCCCAAAGCAAAGACAAATGCTATTGTAATGTGTTTTCTCAGACGTTTGGCCAGAAGGCCTCTCATCTGTGGTTTGGGCAACAAAGCAGCTGACATGGTGATAATTCTCCTAAAAATGGAAAAGCACCAAAACAAAAGCAGTTGTTATCATAGTGCCATCATTAAAATCTACAAAGAAGAAAAGTGACAGCAATGAAGGTAAGATTATTAAAATCAAGAAACCTGGTGCAACTTAATTCCACTTCACAGAACTGATGGAGTTACTGACAAAGCTGCCCACTTTCTTAATAAATTGACAATTTTTCACTTTGCAACAAATATTTAATGAATGCTATGCACACAATGTTTACTTACTTTCTATTTTTGACTAATTCCCATTTGAGGGTTTAATTATAACTGTACACATTTGGAAACAAAGCTATTCAACAATAGAGACATTAAACTTATGTGATGTTACTACTTATATTTCCCCATCTCCAAAGTGTTCAAGATGCATTGTTACCTTCCCTCTTTCCTTTAACACCTCTGGTAGGTGAAGCTGAGTCACAAACACTAGTTCAAGTTCATCCAGTGAACGTTGTCACCTAGTCATGAATTGAACTTCAAGTCTCAATCCAACACTGTTCGCTGCTATAACACCACTGGCCTTCATCACATACTTTTGTCTCTACTTTTAAACCTCACAACAACTCAAAGGGCTAGTTAAAAATGAAAAGCTTTGCTTCATGCTTTTGAGAACAGCCCAACACTGTACCTGCCAGTTTAGCCTTCCCAATTCTATTATGGACAGCACGCACCTCTTTAAAATGCAAACAAAAGCTAACTAGTAATGGACCTTGTCTACATTCTCCTATGCCGCAGTCACAGATACCTGGGTGGGAACAGGACTGAAGTGGTAACATTTCATTATTTGAAACACCATATCTCCCTTAATGAGCCCATCTCTCTCAATGAATTTAGAGCTCTAAAACCTTCAGGAGATGCCCTCCTCTCTGTCTGACCCACTTTTCAGGCTCATTTGGTAAAAGCTAGGGAAAAGGCTTCTTGGTGGCTGCTCCTAGGCTTTGGAACATCCTATCCAGGGAAACCCATTCCTTGCTCTCCTACCGCTGTCAAGTTAAAATATTCTTATGCTGTTGAGAATTAAATCCATGATGCAGAAAATTTTGAAGATCAAGATTAAATGGAAACCAGAATTTTTTTTGTTGGGGTTATTAATCTGGCATATGTTGTTGGTGGCAAGAATTGTATTTGCCAGACACTGGAGATTACCTTCCATTCCGACAGTAGAGAAATGGGTGGAGAAGTTGATCAATACAGCCGAGATGGATAAACTCATGTATGTATTGGACGGCAAACTGGACAATAAATTCTGTAAGGATTGGGCAGTGCTCCAAGAATGTTTACAGAATAAATTAAGAATAACAATGTGCCTGGATTTAATTACTGACTGGGGTTTTGATTAATGCAATTTGTTTCAGGTAGAATTTTATGTGATCTATTACTTCTGATGATGTTTGTTATTTAGGGTAGACTATCTCAGTTGGATTCACCCAGAATTTATAAATTTGGGAGGAGAGTTATTAATTAGAAAGAAGAGTAAATTGTGAAATATAACTTCTTTGTGTGTAATATCTTCACATGAGTTTTTTTAAAATGTTTCTGGTCTTTTTTTAATGTATTCTTAGCATAAATGGAGGAACTAAATAAAGGGGAATAACATTTCCACATATATAATGAAAGCTGTAACCTAGTTTCTCAGCCTTTTTGTAAATAAAAGAAGTTTGAGTTTAGCTTCTTATAGTACTAGCTGTAACCTTAACAGGTGAGGAAGTCCTATTCTTTCTGTATGTAAGTTTTGTGTGTGTGTGTGTGTAAATATGTATATATTGTTTTGTTTAGTCCTGTCTGCCTGTACATATTGCAATTTGCTGCCTGCTTGCAGTTTTTTTTCCTTTTTTTTTTGCAGTAGTATCCTTTAGCAGTATTGTGGTACACAGTATTACAATACTGTACTGTAGTTTTGTTCTTTCTTGATCAGATGTTTGTCTATATCAACTTTCTTTGCTTATATGTAAGTATGTATGTAAGTGTAGAATTTTATCTTTTTTCAATAAATATACATTAAAAAATACTCTTATGCTGACAGGCTTTTAGAAACTGACTGGGATGGGCTTTTGATGGTGTCTTGTGCTGTTCTGGGACAATTGTTTAATTGTTCTTTAAATAACTTTTATAGTTACAGTGGCCCCTCAATTTTCACAAGGGTTTGTGGTGCAAAACCCTCGTGAGAGTTAAACACACACATGCACACACAATACCCCCCACCTCAGTGAGTGCTCCCCCTCCCATTCCCCTGCCTTTTACACCTGGGCAAAAGGCAGGCGAATGGTGGGGACATCCCCATGGGCAGAGAAGGCGCACACATACGCCTCCTCCCTCCATTCTCCCGCCTGTTACTCGGGTGCCCTATTTTCTTTCTGTGCATGCAGGCCAAAGGCAAGCAAATGGAGGAGGAAATATCTCCCCCCTCCATTCTCCTGCCTGTTGCCTGGGCACCCTGCCTCCTTTCTGCATGTCTGGGCAAAAGGCAAGCAAATGGAGGGGGGAAAAGGCTGAGCACGCACAAACCTTTCCCCTCCCATTTCCTTCCCTTTTGCTGGGATGCACAGAAGGAAGGCAGTGCTCCTGGGCAGGAGGCCAGTGAAGGCAAGGGGGAGAATAGGTGGGGCGGCAAGCAGGCACCTTGCGGATAAAAAAAAACTGTGATGGTTAAACCCACGAATGTGGACGGAGAACTATATATTAAGCAACTTTGTATACGTACACTTTCTGTATAGTTTTAATCTGTATTGCTTATAAGGTGTAATCAGTCGCCTTGAGTCCCATTACTAGAGGAAAAGGTGGGATATATACCAACAAAATAAATACGATGAGGTGTTAGTTTCTCTTCTTCAGCCGGCTGGGGGGGGGGGTGGACACTGTTCCAGACAGACGAGGGCGCTTGCCAAAAAGGCTCCCACCCCCACTGCAAGCCTGGTCATCGCCAAGTCCACCACCCGGCCACTCTTAGGCTTGCTGGGCTTTTTGTTTTGTTTTCAACGGACTGTTATAGGCTTTCCACGCAAGTGATGGAGCTGGCAGGTGAATCCTCCCAGAGCCACGCGAGAGGCAAACACTCCTCATCATCCGTGAGAGCTGCGAAGGCGCCTCCCCAAGCAGGCAGAGGGAGGGAAAGTGAACGTGGCCTCCTAAGAAAACCCGACGACATTCGCGGGGCTGCCCTAAGTCGACGAGCGACCTGAAGGCCCCCCAACCCACACACACCCCTCAGCGAACAAGGGGCGCCCTCGGCACCCCCTGGGCAGGCCCAGCCCCTGGTATTCCCCGGCGGGGCAAGAAAAAATATAAGAGGGGCTCCCTCACGGAACGGAAGACACGGCGCCGCCGCCCCTGTGGTAAAGCCGGGGCTGGAGCGGCCCCACCGGAAACAGGAGAGGGCTCCTAGGCCTGTAACGGTCGCGCAGAAAAGACACTCTTTCCGTGCAGCTAAATAACAGGCACCCACCCGCCGAAACGCCTTCTTCTGCACAACCACTGAAGCCACGGCGCCCTCCCCTCAGTTCCCACCCCGGCGACCCTAAAGGCCAGAGGGCCCAGGGCCGCCTTCCCGCCCGCTCAGGCCCGGGCCTCGCCTGGGCGGCTGCCCAAGGACTGCGCCTCACCGCCGCGGCCGCAAACCACCCTCCACGAGCAGCGTCGCGCCCGACCGTCCGCCGCCTCAGCTTCTTCCGGCAACGCCGAGCGAACTCACAGTAGGCCGCGGACGAAGAGACTCACCTCTCACGACAAGGCCAGAAGGAACAAACCTCCCCTCTCTCCCTCTGGAAGCCGCCGAAACCGCCGCTGCCCTTCCTCTTTCACCTCTACAAGAAGCAGCCTCGTTCTGCGCACGCGCATCACGAGAACGCCGCTACGGCAAGGGGTTGGGGCCACATTTGATCGCGAGGGCGACTTTTCCTTTGCGCAAGCGCGGGGCGCGGTGGAGCTAGTCACAGATAGGAAAGGCGCGAGTGGTGGGTTTGAGGGGGTGAAGTGTGTATCGGATAGTCAACGGGATTCGGGCCATTTCCGCACTAGGCTGTTATAGCGTGATGATTCCACTTTCAACCTCCTCTGGCATCCTGGGGTTTGCAGTCTCCCGAAACTGCAAACCCCAGGATGCCAGAGGAGGTTGAAAGTGGAATCATCGCGCTATAACAGCCTAGTGCGGAAATGGCCTCGGAGGAGTTATTCAGTTATTAAGAGGGGGCTGTGGTTTTATGCACATTTACTTAAGAATAAGTAACTGTGGGTACGGCGGAAGTGAATACCGTTGCCTTGTTAGCTGAGCGACTTGTATTTCTTCAGGCGATCAGCTATGGCTTTTCCGCACTAGTCTGCTACAGCGCTATTATGCCGCTTTCAACATCCTATGAAATCCTGGGGTTTGCAGTTTAGGGAGGGGCCTCAAAGGCCTCAGACCGCAAAGGTCCCTCCCTAAAATGCAAACCCGAGGATTCCAGAGGATGTTGAAAGTGGAATAATAGCACAGTAACAGACTAGTGCGGAAATGGCCAGTGTTTGAGAGGAAGGAACTGGCAAACCGCTTCTGGGCCTCCCTTGCCCATGAAATTCGCAGGGTGGCCATAAGTCTACAGGTGACTTGGGAGGCACGTAATAATAATAATGATAATAATAATTTATATCCCGCCTCTCCCGACGGATCAAGGCGGTACTACAACAGTACATCAAGTACATTAAAAGCAATTAAAACATAACCCATCCTCCCCACCCACCAACCCATCTAAAACCCCCTAAAACATTAACTACATTAAAGAACAGGAGGACAGTTGGTGGGAGGCGGTGGAGCACTAGTCTGGGAAGGCCTGTCGGAAGAGAACGGTCTTGACGGCTTTTTTAAAGCCGTCAAAACTGGGAATATGCCGGGTCTCTTCCGGCAGGCCATTCCATAACTTGGAGGGTACACGTAGAAACACCTAGTATTAGACTTCCCACCTAAAACATAAGACTCGTGTTATCTTTAACGACTGCCTGTAATGAGGGATTTCAGCCACGTGTTGGTCATCATGCAAAACTCCGCTGGCTTTTAAGTCCCTCTCCCTTTATCCCTTTAGATATCAGATCAGAGAGTCCTGGTGGCGCAGTGGTTAAATGCCAGTACTGCAACCACAAGGTTGTGAGTTCGATCCTGCCGGGCTCCAAGGTTGACTCAGCCTTCCATCCTTCTGCAGGTCAGTAAAATGAGTACCCAGCTTGTTGGGGGCATGTATAGAAATGTTTCGAAAATACATGCTATTTGTAAGTTGTTCGCCGCCTCGATCCATATGGAGAGGTGGGACACAAATAAATAATTTAAAAAAAGAGATGTTACAGTACACTAAAAGTGTGGCCTGGCATCCTGTTATATGCAGTATCTTAAGTTTTATCTTAAACCTTGTAACTGTCTCTTATTCGCAATTACAATTGTGCTACCATTGTCCTCAAAACACTCTCTGGCGAATGGGCATGAAAGATGAGGTTCCAGGCTCCCTCCCACCCATGACTGGCACACTGTGACAGTACCCTGCGTCTGCTCAGTGGAAAGCTGGCATCAGCAGGCTGGGCTTGTCATCTCTCAGCAGCACCGCGGAATTCTGCCCCTTTGTGCAAGTGGGTGGATTGTAAGGTAAGTTTCAGGGGTCAGATCAGAACATACATCATAGCCATGACATCATGGCTACATGTCTGGCACAGGATCTTGGCCATGGTATTTTAAAATGGCAGTTAAATAGAACACATCACAGATTTATTATGGTTTTTTTTTTATAGAATTTACCAAATCCCCAAACGTATAAGGCAAGAATAGAAACTAAACTGAAATGTATGGGTCACACATGGTTATAACATTTGTGTTCACTCTTCCTTTGCAACAGTTAGGCAATATCTTTATGAAAACAATGAACTGCCACAGAAGTGCCACATCACTGAATTCTCTGAGGCCATTTCTACACTAGCCTGTTATAGCGCGATGATTCCACTTTCAACATCCTCTGGAATCCTGGGGTTTGCAGTTTCGGGAGGGGCCAGGCGCCCCTCCCGAAACTGCAAACCCCAGGATTCCAGAGGATGTTGAAAGTGGAATCATCGCGCTGTAACAGGCTAGTGCGGAAATGGCCTAAAACTCCTAATTAGAGAAGGTAGTATAAAAAGCAGGGGTTGAGAGAGAAACAGAAAAATCCAAACATTTCCACAATATACAGGAAATGTTTCCTGGAATTTCCAGGTCATACGGAAATTTCCAGATCGAACAGAGTGACCACTGATAAGTGTCCCAGTTATCAAGTTATATTTAGCAAAGGCTTCTGGGACAAGAAAGTAATGAAGCTTCCCCTTCTTTTCTGAAAACATTGCTATTTAATGCTGGTGAAGTATAAAGTTCTGCTGGCATAACTTTGCAGGAGGGACACAGGAAGTCCAGGAGGGAGGGTTGTGGCACAAGGGCATCCTCACACATCCACCTCAAGCCAACCAGTGGCTGTTTGTGCTGGGGTGCAACTGTGCCTGGAACCATCCAGCTGCCTGTGCACATCCTGGAGAAAAGTGCTGCAGAGGAAGGTACTAGATACCTCCTTGCACAACTTTCAAAAAAGTACTTAGATTGGTGTATCTTGCAGTTACACCAGTATAAGCTACTAAAAGGATTGCAGCCATAAATGCCAGAAAAGCAACTCAGATCTCTTAACCTGATTCAAACAAACAGGTTCCACATGAGTTAATTGTTTCTGTAACTAAATTTCTAGTCTTAAAGCATAGCAATATCCTGGTGACATTGTTTGCTTTTCACATTTAGCTCATTCTTGCCATGACATCATGGCAAGGGAGAAAGAAAAAGATAGATGTTCCCATTTGCAAACCTCCAGTGAATCACCCTCTTTAAAGTTTAGACTATACTTGGCATCAACTGTTTTCATTGCAAAATGGCCTGTTTCTACTTTATTGTTTTCTCAGAAAAAGAATCTAATTAAGAAATTGTGGATCTCATGTTCCCTCTACATTGACATATTTGAGCCTGGTGATTAACAGAACTGGCAGTAGATAACAGTCTGAACAATCTGAGTTAAATGTATTTTGATTGAATGATTTTGGTACACATTTTCTTAAGGCTTACTTGGCCACCTTCAGTTTGCTAAAATATGTATACATGATGGGGAGGGGGATTGTGGCATCATCTACTTTCCACCCCCATGAAGACAGCACGGGACTGCTGCAATCCCTAGTCCCCACCTCAGTATTAATTAGATTGTCTCACCAGCCAGAGCTGTAATATATATAAATGAAATTCTAGAAAGGCATCAGCAAGAACAAGATGTTGGAGCCAAATGGAAAACATGAACCAATAAAAAAGGCTGAACCAGTAGAAGTGCAAGTTTGCCCTTTGAAGTTGTTTCAAGTACTGCATGCTTTAATTTTGGAGTAATCGTATGGTGATGGATACAAACAAAAGAATGTAGGATCAGCTTGTGTAATTTTTGGACCAACCGGAGATGAATCAACATGTTGATGGTTACCAGTGATTGCCACTGTCACTGAAAACACTGCTTGTTGTTAAGTTGGATTTTTAATCATTGATTTGAGAAAGATTTGTGAGCATGGGAGTGCAAGTTTCTAGTGCCAGCACTTTTTAATGGGGTTAAATCTCAGAGCTTCATAGAAAGTTTAACCCAAATAAACCAGATGGTCTTGGTCATTTGGCAAGCGACAACAAACTTGAATTTCTTCATTTCAGATGTTTGCATAACTCATTCATCTTAATGAGTCTGTTTATGCCTAATTTCCTATGACAGTACAGTAATGATAAATGTGCATGAGACAAGCAAGATTCTCTCTCATTCTTTAAGATTGCTCTTTTTGGCAATATTCAGACATTCATGTTCCACATAAATGTTCCACATAAATATCCATGTTGCCCTGTCTCTGCTTCCTGATGTGGTCATAGGAAAACCTGAAGCTTCCTTCTTGTATTGTCAGACCCTAGTCTACCTACTCCAGTATCTGAGCTAATAGCAGCTGTTTGACATCTTCTCATTTTTTTCCCATTATCTGCTACCTCATTGGACCTCAGGTGAGGTCCGATTGAACCTAGAATAAACCTGAGATTGTGTTGTTGTGGGTTTTTCAGGCTATGAGGCTGTGTTCTAGTAGTATTTGCTCCTGATGTTTCCCCTCCATCTGTGGTTAGCAGATGGAGAGATTCACTGCGTTAGATCCAGAGTAGCCCCCAGTACAGTTCTTTTGCTGCTGGAGGAAAGAGGTAAAGGCAATCTTTGTTATTCGTCCTTCCCTTGTAGCCCCTTGAACAGACTTTAAAACATGCTCATCCAGGGTGTTACCATAAAAAATATCAGTCCTCCCAGATCTGGAAATAAGAACAGCCTGAAATTATTTCAGCATGACTAACAAAAGATTCCTCATTTGTAAAACAAAAACAAAAATACTCCCCTAAAACGGAATCAGTGCCATTTTGCATTTTAAAAAACATCTCTTTCTGCTAGATATTTGTTGAGTGAGTGAGTGTTCACCCTGAAGCAGTATTAGGCAAAATTCAGCCATGTAGATGTTTTTGGATTCCAACATCAAACGTTCTTCACCAATGAGTGTACTGGATACTGTGTCAGTCCAACAAAATTTGGAGGGCCTCAGTCATGTAGGGATGGGGAGGCGATGGGAGCAGTTCACCCTGGGCAGCAAAGTTTTTAGGGCATCCCAGCCCATAGTCATGCCCCCGCGCACCCTGGCCATGCCCCCACATGCCCTGGCCACACCCCCATGCACCATGGCCATACCCCCATGCACCATGGCCATGCCCCCATGCCATAGACCCTCCCCCTCCCACCCCCCTCCACACACTCCAAGCTCTGCCACTCAAGGGCCTGATTTTTCTCATCCTTACATTAAGAGAAGGACCTATGTGCATTGACATCACAAATGTAAAGTAAAAGTTCCAGGCCCTTCCAGTGTATAACAAACTTGAAATGTGAAAAAAGGATGAACAATGTGATAAGGTCCTAGAGTCAGGACTATCTCAGGCCCTGAGATACCTTGACAGGTTAGGACTATCTCAGTCTCTGAGATTTCAGTGCCAAGATCTGAGACCTAAGCATGACCAGCATGATTCTGGAGACCAGAGTTTGAATCCCAACTCAGCTGTGGAAGCCCACTGGGCGACCTTGGGCAAGTCTTACTCTCTCAGCTCAGAGGATGGCAAGGAAAATCCCCCTCTAAACAAATCTTGCCAAGAATACCCTTGGGATCACCATGAGTCAAAAATGACTTGAAGGCACACAACAACAAATGCTTTTCAAATGAAAAACAGCAAATCTAACAAGTAAGGAAAGTATACATATACATACACTTTTAAAGGCAGCCTTCTTGCCCTAAGTCTTCTCTCCCTTACCCTAAGGACTGCAGGAGAGCGGCCAGACCCTGAGAGTTTTTCATGAAATGAATCTTTTAATTCCATTGGGAAGTTGTACAGCAAGGGTGGTCTAGATCTGGGTTAATGCTGACTAATATATCTTATCCCAAAGTTTAGCTATTCATTCACAGGTCCATCATACGTGGTAAAGGAGCCTTATATTTTGCAGAGTTATTCAAACAGAAATACTGTGTTATATGTGTAAAATAGTAAATTCCAATAATGATGATGATGATGGGTGAGTTCTAAAAACACAAATGTATTTCTCTCTACTTTTTAACGATGAACATCAATAATACTGTAATAATGCAGATATTTGTAATTTATGTTTTTTGTTGTTGTTGTTGTGTTGCCTTCAAGTGATTTCCAACTTGCGGTGACTCTAAGGCAAACCTATCATGGGGTTTTCTGGAGAGTGTGTGACAGACCCAGGTTAGACATTTGTAATTTTAGATGTATAATTTATCATTTTAGAGTTTTGATGATCAGCATTTATAATTTGTAATTTAACTGTATGTATGTGAGTATATTTTATGTAAGACTGTTAGCTGCTCTGAGTTCATACTGGGAAGGAAAATGTACAGAATGAGGGAAAGTATGGCCCTTTTGCAGTGCCTAAAGATGCCTTTAAAATTCCTGAGCACTTCTACATTTTTTTTTTAAAGTGCAAATTTTTGGGTGACTTCCCCCACAAGCAAGGGTTTTCTTTTCCATCTAACAATCCCTCACCCAGAAATAAGCATGCCTTTTTCAGGTAGATTTCAGCCAAAAATAGTGACCAGGAGTCACTTCTGGTGCACCAGGAAATACTGGTATGGCCCACAAGGGGTGAAAATTGACCCCACTCCACCCAACATAGCCCCCCACCCAAATAATATTTGCTCCTTCACACCAATCTGTTACCTGGAGTTTGGATTGTTGTGCTATTGTTTCTTAATCAGTATTTGGGGAACCAAAATAATATCATTAAATTAAGGTCAGTGGTACAGCCATCTAAATAATTTTAGACCTTGGACTGAATGGTTAAATGAGTTGGGGAGGTTTAGACAGTCCTGTAAATCAGTGCTCCTCAAAGTGGTGGTGTGTGGATTGATGCTGGTCCACAACTATTGACTGCTCATCTGCAGTAAGTTTCCAGGAAAGCAACAGTTTTAGTCCATGGGGAAAATATGGTGTCAATTCCTGGCATACTGGGACGAAGAAAAAAACAACAACCCTGCCAGTCCCCTACATTAGACAGCTTAAGAAATATCGGGGTATAATTCTGTAATCATGAAGCACTTTTAAATTCTCCAACTGCTCCTGATATGTTAAAAAAAGGAAATGAATTAACAAAAACAGTTTACCAGCTCTGATGAAAAAAGAAAATACCTCAAGTACATATAATTTCACATTTTAAACTCACTTAAATGATACCATACAATGCAATGACAACAAGATTTTTTTTAAGTACCAAGAAAGTTCACTTTTTAAATGGAATTTGTTAAGCAGCTTGTTATAAAGGCACACAGAGACTGTAATTTATTGCTATTAACCTGTTATTTTTAAAAAAAAAATCCTTGGGTAATTCATTACACTGCTTGTTGCTGTTATGTTGTTGTTTTTTTAAGAACTATTTAGGATTGACACAAGACCAAGATAAAGTCTGGATAAAAAAAAAATCCTAAAAAATGCCCATTAAAAGTAACTAGAAGGTTAACAAGAATGTGTGAAGCTGTTACACACATGCATGAGTGCACACACACACACACACACACACACACACACTCACCCCTAGCTATCTGGTTTTTGCATTGTTCTTGCTTTTGTTAACTGCCATCAGGTTGACCTTGACCTATGGCAACTGTTTAGATGGGAGATCTCCAAGCCATCTATCTCTCTGCTCAGGTCTTGCACAGTCAGGGACATGTCTTCCTTGATGGAGTCTATCCAGTCTTGAGTCTTGTTCTATCCCTTGTTATTTTTAAAATCTAATATGCCCTTTTCTCCTCTCTCCCTGAAAAATCAACTCAACTATGTTGCTAGTAGCTCTTTACATCCAAGCTCTAAATAAAAAGGAGCTTGTTTCTGCTGCCTGAATGGCTTTAACATTCCATTATTTGCCTTTGACATTACTGTCTAAAATTTTGTAGTGGGGGGGCTGTATGTCAAATATATAAATATGTTAAATATTGCATATTTAAAAAAATAGAAAAGCCTCACTGTTTACCTCTGTTTACTACAACAGAACATGTTTACTAGCTTTCTGTTAATATAGGTGGCACCTAAACTGGGGCAGGAAAAAAATCAAAAAGCAACACATATTTATTTATTTATTTTATTATAAATTATATTTTATTATAAATTAATAATAATATTATTAAAAAGAAAACCATCACACATGACTTTACATTGTGACTGCATTTGTCTTACAAGAAACAATAACCACCATTTGGTTACATACATTGATTGTCAAGTTGCTTTTCTTCAATAAAGGAAACAAACAATTCAGTCCTACCAATGGCTGGAATCCTATTGGTGATGTGTGCTTGCATGCAAGTGTCTGTCTTTTTTTCTGAATGTTGCAGAAGGAGGTATTCAATACCTGCTTGCACAACATTCCTCTTCCCGAAAGGCAGCTGCCAAGCAGTGGAGGGTTCTGCCATGGCCATTTCATTGCCAGAGGAGGTCCAGATATGCCTGGACAGTGTGGGGAAAGACCTCCAGATAATAAATACAGGAATCCCCAGTTAAATAAGCAAAGCGTAGGAGCCTCAAATAGTAAATGTAGACCAGACTTTTCCAATCTTGTACTTTCCAGAGGAGCTAGTCCAGCTCCTCTGAAGAGTGAAGGAGAAAGGTTGATTTAGATATACATACTGTATCTCCCAAACAACAAATCTCATCCTGGACTGCAAATTCATCACTGCTTTTCCAATAGCACTTCTTTTCTCAGTAGTTTCATAAATTCTGGAATAAGTGCAGATTGTAATACCTGGAATGTTTTTGAACATTTATCTCATTTATATTATTGCATATTTGCGAAATGCATAAGATGTAACAATGAGATTAAATTTTAAAGGTACATGAAACTAGATATTTAAACATTTCCACAAATAGGTAAAGTGACCTCTCTTGACTGGAGGGATGGTATGAAATGCCCAATTACTTCTATGCATTATGTAGGCTCTAATCTGGAGCTGGGCTACTTCCAGAGGTCAAAGGAGCACATACCTCTCTTCATAAGAATACCCCCACCCCCTGCCAGTTCCTCCAACCTGACGCTTTTTACTTTAAAAAGACCCTTGCAGCTTCTAGGGGGTGTTATAAGTATTGTTGCTGTTATTGGTAGAATGTGATTATAAAGAGAGGTCAGAGAAATAAAATGCAGAAAATGATGGATATTC
Organism: Ctenosaura bakeri; assembly: GCA_948474755.1. Taxonomy (NCBI): domain Eukaryota; kingdom Metazoa; phylum Chordata; class Lepidosauria; order Squamata; family Iguanidae; genus Ctenosaura; species Ctenosaura bakeri. The sequence continues at coordinate 1,067,352 of CAOLHI010000381.1, read as the reverse complement.
TGAAAACAATTTTAGGTGTTAATACAACCATCCTGGCATTATAAGATAATTAATAAATGTAATGCAATTTTAAAAAGAAAGCTTTTATCCCAATTCAAGCTAAAGGCGATAGAAATGAAACTCTTGTTGGAGATTAAATTCAGGTGTTTCAGTGTCAGCCTCTTGTACAGTATGTAAATAAATTCAACTAACATACAGTTTAACTTAGTAGCATTTGGAAATATTTCTTTTAAAAAGCAGAATAAATCAGTCTTTTGACACAACAGATTTTTTGTTTTGTTTTGTTTAGTCACAGAACAAAAGAGATGAACTCCAGAACAAAAGAGATCAGACTCCAAATAACTTAACTTGGCTGGATCATAACTCTGTTTCTATTTCTTTTTTAGTTATACATGGAGATTTGACCATTTATTGGAGATATCAAGGTCAACATTAATTCATGAAGTAATCTGAAAGGCTTAATGCTGATAAAGCAAAGAAAGAATGAACAATTTTACCAGATCAGTAAAGAAATTCCCGTCCTTATGTGGCAGACAAATAAGGAACTTCCTTACATGACTTCCATCAATGCCAAAGGGGAAAGAGTTGCTTTACTGAATGGAGGGATATACAGTCATCTCTCGACATTCACTAGGATCAGGGGCACAGGACCCCCGTGAATGTGGAAAAAACATGAATAACTCTAAGCCCGCCCAATCCATGTTAAACACACACAAAAAGTATTATTACCATATTTAACCCACCTTGGATTCCTTTGAGGCATCAGGGTTCCTTCCCAAGGCAGAAGTGGGAGGCCGGTGGGGCTTACTGCCACCTCCACTGCTGCCCCACACCATTTTTTAAGAGGGGCTTACAAGCCTCATTCGCAGTTTCTTAGTCTCTCAAAGGGAGGCAGCAGAGGTGACAGCAAATCATCTGTGAATAATCAAATGTGCAAAAGTGAAACCCACAAATGTGGAGGGCTAAATGTAATTCTGCAAGAATGCATAGCATTCTTTGAAGGTTTACCCTCTCTGGCAAATTTCTGGATAATATCCTTCATATAACAGGTTAAATAAATATGACTCAAAGAGAGCTACTGAATAAGTTAAAGAGAGCCTTTGGTTATTAAATGTTTGAAGGTATAATAGGAAACACAGAAATGCATGAATTGATTGACTTGTGGAAAGTTGCACAGGTATCTCAGATCAAAACTGTGGGTACAGAGTTAGTTTTATAGTTTTCCCTTGCCGTAAGAATTTATGAAGGGCGAGGTTAAAGCTTCCTGCAATTTTTTTTGTATATGATATTAGTTCATTATTGCAGCAGTTTCTACCAACAGAGAGAGAAATGTGTCCTGACAGTGATTTTTTGTCATATGATGAAGAAAATGGTCTTCTAATAGAGGGGGGGAGAGCCAGAGGAAATCTATTGCTAAAATTGAGGGTTTAAAAAAAAAATTCACATGACATTGCCCTTTTCACAAAACATTCAGAGCCAATTCCCAACACAAATAGAAATATTTTATTTCTACCTAGAAGTTTAGTTCGTTTATTTGTTTGTTTTAATTCCAGGGGATATCGCAGCAACCACCATTTTGAGTTGGTGGTTCTCTAGTTTCGGTTAAAGGGCATACCTCTGGTGGGAGGGGGAGGACAGGGCCTTTATGTTAGAACAGTAAGATTTTTTTTTTAAATACTATGTTGTTAAGAAGGCAGGCCCACCCAAATCTCCAGAGCAATAATAACAAAGAGATCTATGATTGGGCAATTGCCTATAGTGTTATGAAATCTGAATGTTTATTGGTCCTATTCAGCTTCTTTCATCCTCCTCCTCCTCCCTGCTGGCCAGAGTGGACAATGTGGACTGAAAATGCTTTTCAAGGAAAACCTGACAGGTAATAAATGAAGCTTTCTGTTGCAAGAAATCTCAAATTTTTGTAATAGTTCAGACAGAGATTAACCTGAACTAAATCAACACTACTGAATTTCTTCATCACTGGACCAGAATGGAAGAAAGGAAAGATCTAATGTGTTTGTTATCACTCTCAGTTCAATTTACAACTTATAGCAAGGATTAAAGTTAGCTTTAAAATAGGAACAGATAACTTGTCCCCCCAATATTGTTGGACTGCAACTCACAGCATTTTTCATCATTGGCTGTTCTGGCTGGGGCTGATGGGAGTGGCAACCTAATAATAGGATTCTGCTTCTGCTCATTCAACATGCCAGAAAGCAAGAGGTACTGCCTTTGTTTTCCTTGTATCTTAGAAAGCAGAATCCAAGCAACCACCTCTTGCCAAAATCATCCCCGACCATCACCACAAATAACCACACCAGTGAACTTTTCTGTTGCCATCTGGATCCCTCATCCCATCCTTGACTGAACTGCAACAACATGTAGATTTCAAGGAGAGGTTGAATGAAGGTACTCATCTTGTGCAAAAACATTCCATGTAATTCTGGATTGTGTATTCCAGAGATCTTCAGCCTTTGGCCCTCCAGATGTTTTGGACTTTAATTCTCATAATTCTCACTAACATGATCAATGGTAGTCAGGGACTCTGGGAGACGATAGCCAGAGCATCTGGAAAGCCAACAGTTGAGAATCACTCTTCTCCTGCCTGAAATACTGTCCACTGTTTGAGGCAGGATTCTCTCCAGACCTTACCTAGAAATACCAGGGATCAAACTTTTACATGCAAAGTATGTGGTCTGTCACTGAATTAGAACTGAACTGTTAGAACTGAATCATTAAGTTCTTTGTAATCATGTTCATCAACAATTACTCCTTCCCAAAGCAAAAAGCATAAAAACATAATCCCCCAATAAATAAGATTGTCACTGAAGCCAGTCTCTTCTGTTAACAATTCAGTTAAAAGATGGATGCCAATCTTCTCTGAGTATCACTAAAAGCTAATAACCTACATTAGTTTATTTCTACTGTAGACAGTTCCTACAATGGCTGCAAATCCATGTATAATTTCTTTGTCATCTTCCTTAAGGTTTTGGAGTTCCTGTGAAGAGGGGAAAACACAAGGCATTAAAATGAAATAAAGTATGACAAACATATCTGTGAAAAAGAAAAAGAATAATGTTCTCTACAGTGATGATTAAGAATTCTAGGTAGATTGTGTACTATTTTTGGCTCCCTTTCATTCCTAATGTTAAGAATGCCTTCTTTCCACTTGTTTCTTTCCTGTGAATACGACTAGTGGGCCAGGTATCAACAGAAATACAGATTTAAATTATTATCATAGCAGTTTAGCAACAACAAATGACATCATTATGCTCAATAAATATGAACACTTGGGAATCTAAATAATTGCTTTAAAGATATAACATGGGGCATGAATGCGCCTAGTATGACTTAAGCCTGGACCAGCTCAAGGCATTTTGTTGTGAAGTAGTTGCACCTCCCTTTCAAGTCCAGAACTGATTGGACTGGCAGCTGAATCACATTGCAACAGTGCCAATAGGATAGGGCCTTCCATCACACCTAAAGACAGCAGGCCAGTTTAGGAGGGACAAAAGAGACCACATGGCGTTCATCTCTATCATGCGAGTGGGGAGATGGATGAATGGTGAAGAAGTTCAGGAGGAATAGCAAAGGAGCTGCTGTGCCCTCACCACCTGCTGTGTGAGATACTCCTTCACTCTGCTGAATGGTGGGATGGCTTATATTGAATCAGCTGTGTTGTTGCCTGCAAGTTGTTTCTGAATTATAGTGACCCTTAGGCAAACCTATTATGGGGTTTTCTTGGCAAGATTTGTTCAGAGGTTTGCTTTTGTCTTCCTCTGAGACTGAGAAAGTGTGACTTGCCCAAGGGCCACCAGTGGGTTTCCAGGGATTTCCAGGGGAAAACCAGGGATTGGCAACTATGAAAGGCTAGGAGGCTTAGCCCCTGAAGAGTCTTTGGAGGGCTGAATCCCCTCCCCCACACACACACACACTCCCACAAAACAAAAACATTTTTGGACCTAAACGTCCTCAAGAGAACATGGGGGCATTTTCATCATGGTTTTGGGTCTTCCTGTACTCTAGAAGTCATTTTGGGGCATTTTGAGCCAAAAGCTTTTTGAAAAATTTTGCAAAAGTTTGACTTCTGGGGTCCACAGGGCCTCCAGACCTAGTGGAATTATCTTCAATAACCCCAGAGGTCATTTTGTGGCATTTTGGAAGGAAAAAAATTACAGAGTTTTTTTCCAACTTCTTGGAGCCATAAAATCATTTGAGAGGTGCATGCATCTCATAGCTCACACTTTGCCCACCCCTAGTTTAAACAAATACAGGTTGAGTATCCCTTATCCTAATGCTTGGGACCAGAGGTGTTTCAGATTTTGATCTTTTTTATTATTTTGAAATATTTGCAGATCCACAATGAGATTATAGACCATTCCTTTGAGGCAAGATCCACTCTTTCATCTGTTCTTCTCCTCTTGCTTTCCTCCTGTAGGCAACATGAGGGAATTACGGAGGCTTGCATTGGATTGCAAACAAGCTGCTCGCAAAGCAAACTGAGAAGTGCAGGGGGGGAGGCACCAAAACAACTGACAGACTTTACAGGCAGTGTGCGCACAGTCCCAGTGGAGCCTCTGTAGCTCCCTCAAGTTTCCTTACAGGAAGAAGACTAGGTCCTGCTTTTCAAAAGTTTCAGATTTTGGAGCATTACAGATTTTTGGATAACGGATACTCAGCCTTTATTGTCAGTGCTTTCTGGTAATGGCTCTTCAGAGTTTCAAAGAGAAGTCTCTTCCAGCCCTATCTGGAGATGCTGGAAGCACGTTCTTGGCCACTGTTCTGTCGGCTGTTTTCATCATCCTACCATAGCACCACATATTAATCTTGCAATCTTACATTACTGCTTGCTTTCAGGAGGGCATTTAAAAGTTTTTCTTTTTAATAAGAATGTTGAGTCCTCCTTAATACTTTGGCTGCTGGATGTTTTACAATTTATTATTACTGGATTTTGTCTGATTTCCTTAGGGAGAAAGGATGGGATTGTAATAGTTTTCAGTATATTAATTTTTTAAAAAACAAGTAACTATAATCTTGCTATTTTATCTTACTGTAAAGTGTGCCCACCATATATATTTGATTTTCCTTTCCAGAAACCTCTGTGTAAAACAAAAAACTGTGAGTGTTGCATCTCATTGTAGTCAATGGACACAACCTGTTTGCGCCCGCAGCAATGCAAGTACGCACCTGTTGCATCCATTGACTATAATGGGACGCAGTGCTTCGTGTGACCTTGGATTAATGCATGCATAAGTTGCACTAGAAGAGGGCACACGGTGTGATACAAACTATAAAGTATTAGAAATGGTATTTTATTTACAGATATTTAATATAGACCTTTAAAATGTATCCGTTCAAACTGGTGTGCATGTTTCACTATTTATTTATGTAGACATGGTCTGAAAACACAGGCATAATGAATGTCATCTTTAGCATGGAGAAGAATAAAATTTCAGAGCATGGTCTATTTGGTTCAAGAAAAATGAAGATTCACTCACCTGTGAGTGAACCCAACTAAACACTGCAGGAATCCTATATATGTTTACTTGGAATCAAGACTGCAGTACCAAGGACATTCTGTCACAGAGCTGGAACACACTGCAAGGGCCATTCAGTCCAATCTGCTGCCATGCAGGAATCTATAGCTAATGCTCTCCTGAGAGATGGCCATCCAACTTCTGTTTAAAAATTTCCAGAGAAGGGAGTCCATTGTCCTCGGAGGTGGCCTATTCCATTATCAAATAGCTTGTACAGTACATATGTTCCTCCTAATTTTTAGGTGGAACCTCTTTTAGAGAAAGCCTTGTGATTCTGTCCGTGTTCACTCACAGACATGTCCCATCTAATTCAACTGGACTTACGCTCCAATTAATGTCCATGGTAATGCAATCTTGACTGACATGTATAGGATTTTAAGTCCCACAGTGTTTACCAGGATTCACTCTCAGGGAAATGAACCTTCAGCCTAAGAGCAAACATTTTAATAACTAGTTCACTAAAATTTTTTAGAACATGCTTAACTATTTCCACCTGAAACTGATGAGATTTGAAAAGGCTTAACTCTGGTTGAATCATGCCCTAAAAATGTGAAAATGTTAATATTTGCAAGCAAGAACCCTGGTGTGTTGGTGTGACATCACTATGCAGATGGGACGATCAGCAATAATCAAAATAATGAAAATATATCAGCGCCAGTAATTCTGGTGAAAATGGACTTTGGCAAAACAAGAAGGAGAGGAAGCAAGCCCTGCAGGAGCAGCTTTTCCACACTGCAGGCAGGGTGACAAGAACATGAAGTCAGTGTAGCACGAATGGAAGCACGGATGGTGGCAGAAGACAAGATGCAGCAAGAAGCCAGGGCATTCATGGCCAGCCTGCCAATACAGCTGAGGCTGTTTAAGTACGCAGGGAGAAAAGGGGAATGTAATTAACTGAGGCATGAAAAGGGCCAATGTTACATCAAGCCTTCAGAACCACTGCAGAAATTGTGGGTAATTGCTAAGTATTAATAAAGTTGTTAATTATTATTAATTGCAATTATTTAATAATTATTTCCAATATTAAGCATTATACATTGCTAATCCAGAGAAACTGTGGGATGATGACAATCATGATGATGACTTACAAAAATTAACACCAACAAAAAAGCTCACATAGTAAAAAAAACATACAAAAGTTAAAATGCAATTAAACTTAAAATCTGAAGCATTAAAAAGCAAGAAATATAGAGAACACAGTACATGACTTAACATGCTTTCCCCATAAACAGATCCCAAAGGTCAAGTGAAACAAAAAAGGCTCCACCTTTGGGAAAAGTTAGTTATTGGCCATTTCTGCACTACACCCTTATAGTGCAATGATTCTACTTTCAACATCCTATGGAATCCTGAGGTTTGCAGTTGAGGGAGAGTCCAGCGGCCCTCCCGAAACTGCAAACCCCAGGATTGCATAGGATGTTGAAAGTGGAATCATAGCGCTATAACAGTCTGGTGTGGAAAGGGCCACTGACTGAGCACCCAGAATCCCTCTGGCAGTATGACCAGTGTCCAAAAAGACAAAAGGCCTTCTATGAGCAGTAGTCTTTAAAAGTAACTTTTCAAACCTCTCCTATAGATAGTAGATAATTCTGAGATCTAGTAGCTGGAAATAGTGTTCAGATATTTTAAAGGGGGCCAGAACGCTTCATTTCTCTTGAGGAGAGTAACTCTGCACATGCAACTGCACCCCCCGCTCCACATTTAATTCCACACACAATTCCATGCTTCTCCTCCCCTGGCAGCTGTCTAGCCCTGCGAGGGGGGTACTTCTGTGACCATTTAACAACCAGAAGCAAGGGAACGGCAAGGTGCCTTCAGATGACAAAGCGCATTCCATCTTGGACCCATGGAGAGAGAAATTAGGTCACTCTTAGTTTGGAAGAGCAACCTCATTTCTGTTCCCCTCACTGTTCAGATGGGATGCTTCTTTGTCACCTGAGCCCTCTCTCTGCCTTAGCCACTATACTACCAAAGCAGTGCCCCCCTTGGAGCTTCACACCTGCCTAGAAGAAAGTTTTGTGTGGTGCACAAGGGACTACTGAATGGCTACTTGTTTACCATTAAGTCCAAGACATTGGCTTAACCTTAGAGTCTGGAACTATGAGATAGTTCACTGTCCCAACGCACTTTGGCAGGCCCTTCCCAAGAATTTTCCATCTTGTTAGACTGGATTACCTTCAGGACCATCACTAACAGGATTCTAGTCTCTATGTATTTACTTCTTGAACCATTGCAAGCCACTTCTGGTTTGATTGCTATCTAACAGAATCAACGATATTTCATGGGATTTTTATTAGCAATGGGAAAATATAGTTTAATAAGCAAATTCTAAACTAAAAAATTAATCAACCTTTCTGTGAAACATACTTTCATTGTCTTTGGGTGGATATGGACGTTGTTGCTTGACAAAAGCTGAGGTGAACGGTGGTGGGTAAACCGGTCGCTCAGATACAGGATGAACCACATGATAATCACTCTTCAGTGTGAAAATGGATGAGACGCCTGAATTACAAACAAATGAATGATTGAAAACTGAAGAACAGCCCAGAGTTTTCTGACTTTAAAGCATTAAGAAATGCAACAGTTTTAGGGCTTGCTCAACAGAACGCACAGGACAGAACTGATCCTAAGATCCATGAGACAGACAGTAAGAAACTGTAGAACAACGTAAAAAAAAAAAAAGGCTGCATCACAATGGCTTATGAAGCGTCTCTGTCAGTGTGTTAAATTTGAAGTACTAAAACAAACATTCATTTACAGTTTCTCAGTAAACACTGTAACAAGCTATATTTTCCTCTATTGTCCAAGCTACATCCTAAACCTCTTCCTTCCAGTTTTCTCAGAAACAATCCTGGGGTGGACATTCCTCTTGTCTCAAAAATTCCACAGGACATGAACAATGATATTTACGAATAATATAAACTGCAATGAAATACAGTCACCCCTCCATATTTGCAGATTTAACTTTCATGGATTTGATTATTTGTGAGTTTCTCCAACCCCTGCCACTCTACCTCAGGTACTTCTTTTCCAGGAAAACCTTCCTTCTCAGCAGCTCTGATCAGGCCATGCAGCCCCTCAAAAACCCACCCCAGTCCTCCTCCTCCTCCTCCTCCTCCTCCTCCTCCTCCACCACCACCACCACCACCACCACCACCACCAGCCACTGCATGGACAGCTAAAGATGGCTCACAGCCTTATTTCTCAGCACCCCAAACCCTCTCCTAATGCCCCCCTACACGCAAGGAAGGAGATGGGAGACATAGGGTCATCATGCCTACCCACCCCCTTTCCCTTTTCTTTCCCTGACCTGGTTTGGACCCTGGGTGCTTGTTCTTCCCACTAGGCTTCAGCCCCTTTCCCACAGATACACATTAGCATTTCTAAGGCCAATTATATTACAGTGCACAGTGTTGATGTTTAGCATTCCAGACATCCATTTCCTTTCCATTTCCCCATTCTCCCATTTTCCATCCTATTCACTAGCACAGTCATGTTCAGTTCATATGGGGTTGTTTGAGGGGGGAATTTTCCCACTTCTTAGTGTCTTCCCCTTAAAATTCTTTTGTAACTATTCCAAACTGATGCAAACCAGAGCAGCCTGAGTATTCTCCTGTGATGTCCAGGCATTGCTGTTTTGACTACAGAAGCAACAGCATTGACCTCTGAATACTGGAAAAAGAGAAGATGATGGGCTACAGTGGTGGGAATCTGTGGTCTGTCAGGTGCTCCTGAAATCCAGCTCCCATAAGCCCCAGACAGCATGGGTAGTGATCAGAAATGATGCGACATGTAGTCTGACAACATCTTGAGACCAGCAGCTTTCATCACCCTTTTGGCGACAGTGACAATGCTGATCTTGTCAGTGAACAGGCTTAGCACATAATTCATCTTTTCAAATATAGACTAAATTCTTTCTTGCAAAGAATTCAAGGTACCATGGTTCCTGTCCTGAGAAATTTCAGTTCCTTATAGATGCAATTTACTTAAAACATTTATATTTTATTTTGCTCTGTACTCAGAGGTGTCTGCTTTTTTAATTCTTTTGCTTTGGAGTCATTAATCCAGAATAACAGAATCCTTCTGTTGCATCTGATAGAGGGGCCTCTAGTCCGTGAAAGCTTATGACAGACAAATTGTTGGTTGGTGGACCTTTGCAGAAGAAATATTCTAATGGTAGAACTTCTGCTTAAGGAACCCTGGCACACACTCTCTCTCTCCCTCTCTGGTTTAAGATGTCTGGCTACAATAGTTTTACTTCAAAGGACTTTAAAGGTCTTTACTTGAATACTACGTCAATCTCCCTAGGATGATCCAGACTAAGGATGCCATAAGTTTGGCCAGTCACATGGGATTCTGGAAACTGAAGTCTAAAATATTTAGAATAACTGTTACAATGCATAGAATATTAGGTATAGCCTAAGGAGACTGAATTCAAATCCCTACTCAGCGAGGATGCTTACGCAGTAAATAGGGCCATCACTATCTGTCAGCCTAAACTACCTCACAGGCTTCCTGTGAGAATAAAATCCATAGAGAGGCAAATCAAGTGCGGCCCTGAACCTGCTTAATGAGGGATAAAATGAAAGGATTGAACCCAATGTTATTGCTACTTAATTAGACCTATTGAAATTAATGGAACTTAATTAGGCAACTTACAAGTTCCATTTGTTTCAATAGTAGTACTTTGGTAGGACTGATGTTGGATTTATCCCAAAGTGTAATTAATACATAGTTTATAAACTGCCTTGAAGGTTTCTTTGATAAATGTTTATAAATCTTAATCATTTTGTAAAAAAATAGAGAACACCGTACAACTAAAAAACATTTCCTGAAAAATGGATGGAAATCTAATTTAGGGGGTACAAATCATGGCCACAAATAAAAGAAGTAACTATGAATATGCACCAAAGCAGTGCTTGGAAAAGTTACTATTTTGTACACTACTCAGAATACTCCAGCCAACTTGGCCATTGGGAGTTGTCTGATGTACATGTAACTTTTTCAAGGCTTGTATTGAAGTAGTAGAGGCTATCCAAAACTTTCAAAGGGAGAAAAATGTGAATACCAAGGTGTTGCTTAGTTCATATACAGTCCTCCCTCCACATTTGCAGATTTGACCTTTGCAAATTTGATTATTCATGAGCACATGTGCTTGACTCTCCCCATTCTCCTCCTCCTCTTCCCTTATGCTTTGCTGAGCACAGAGAAAGCAGGCAAGTGCACCCTGGAAAAAGGGAAGAGAATGCGAGGGGCGGCACTTGTGCACGTTCTCCCCTCCAGAGCTCCCCGCTGCCATTCCCATGCATTTTGCCCCACAGTGGAGAATGCATTCTGAGGCAAAACACAAGAGAATTGGAGGGGGGAGCCCCAGAAGGGAATGGGAGGGAGAGCTATAGGGGGAGTTATTCATAGGTTTTCCACTTTTGCAAGGTTCTGTGCTCCAAACCCTCCCAAAAGTGGAGGGGCCACTGTAGTGAGAAAGAAGGATATAAATGGATCCATAACAATCCCTCTCTAGCTGCAACAACCCAGTTAAAATTGACCTGTATACGCTGATGAAGTGGCTGCTTTTTTCTCTAGATCATCCTGAATCTTCAGGAGAACTCTTTCCTGCTGGAGAGCTTCTATGTACTTTGAATAATTCCACGAAAGCTGCAAGGGCCATTTAAAAATTGAAACAAACATGTTTATTCATTCATTTATTTGAATATTTCTATCCCATCTCATATCAGAAAATGGGATACAGTCAATAAAACAGCTTTAAAGCCATTTGGAAACAGTTTAAATAATTTGATAACCATTCAATATGATCAAAGAACTGAGGAAAAACAAAACAAAGGACAAGATATACAATACGATGAGCTAAGATAAAACCACAGTCACCCAAGTCACAAAAACTTGGGTAAAATGAAGTCAACATCAACACCAATCAGGGAGGGTATTCCAAACTGGGTTGCCACAGCCAAGATGTCTTCATAGTGCATTGCTCCCAAGAACAGGATCCAGATGTGGCCTCCTCAGCTGATCTGAATGCTTGGGAGGGTATATCTTGCTTAGCTATAGTATGTAAATTTGATGGATGATTGTCATTCTAATAAAAGGAAGTTTTCTTTATACTGATGTAACCCCCATCAGGCCTAGCCAGTGTAGCCCATGGTGGAGAAGGGGCTCAAGTTATTTTATTTAAATAAATAAACGTGGGATGATGGGAGCTGTAGCTCTACAAGGTAATACAAGGTAATTTTTTTTTTCACCCTGAAATTGTAAAATGGATTGATAAGAACATTATGGCTCTACTAGTAAGAGAGAAAGAGGGACAGCAAACATCCTTTTGTGGCTCCTTGATACCATCTGTAGACATAAAGGCACCTTTCTGATCCAAGCCTCTTATGACCCTGCAATTTTCTAGCTTCTTCTGGGCCCCACTTATTTGAACAAGGTGTGAAGATCACACCAGAACCAAGACAAGCTGAACTTGTACACTTAATCAGCTGGAATGCTCTGAAATGCTATAGATTGTCCCATATTGACCAGTATATTGTCTAAATTTCTGGCTTTCAGAATAAATTGCTGAACCACAACGGGGAGAAGACATTAGACTGCGGTATTACCTTGATTCCTGACTAAATTAAAAATCCTACAGAAAATCTTTCCTTTCATAGCTACAGTGAAGGAGACATTGGAAGAAAAGATGAAAATCAGTTTTGACTTGAACAACAGGAAGAGAAATCTCTCAGCCTGGCAATTAACCTGGACCCATACCTGTGATCCTTCACTAAAAGCTGTTCACTTGAGCTTGGTACCAATTCATCAATTCCACATCAATCTGATATTAGTAACTAGAAAAATCTAGATCTTGGAAGCAACTAGTTACAAACAATGCATATAACTATGACTTTCATTGTTGTAAACTGATCTGCTGCAAATATGACCTTCAAGGTTGTAATGAAATTAAATTTCAAAAGCAACATGAGCAGAATTAATATTCATTTACAGAGGGGCATAACAATATCATTTTATAAACACTTTTTAGTTACTTCATGAGTAACCCACCAGTAAATAAGTAACATAACAAACTACTAACCATTTGTGTAACCTGTCCTGATCCAACCCCCCCCCGTGAAACCTGACAGAAACTTTATTCACTTGTACTCCAATCACTAGCAAAATGGATCTCTTTCTCCCCATGCAGCTGATGCCTAGTAAAGTAGGTGTGGGAGGGAGTTACAATAGTGGCAATAGTATTGTAAGCATGACTGAGGTCCTTTTCGCAAGGCATTTGCCATGTGAAAGGGCCTCTGCAGCATCGTGCAATTGTGAGAAGCTGTCCACATGACGTCCTTGCAATTGTGCGATGCTGCGGGGGCCGGCAGGTGCTGATCATGCACTATTTCATTTTTGGTTTCTAGCCGAAAATGGTGTGTGATCACGCATCGCTCTAGGGCCCCGCAGCACTCACACTTCCTGCCCCAGTGCAGCCTGGGGAAATCCCAGGCTGCACTGTGGAAGGAAGAGGAAGAGCCATCACACTGCCTGCTCACTAGCAGGTAGCAGCTGTGAAAGCGAAGCAGCAGGGACGCAAGAGCCTCTCACAAGAGGCTGCTCACGCGATCCCCATGCCTCAGCGCCAAGAACAGGTAAGTTGCGGAAAGGACCTATGTAGTGATTGTGAATAACATTTATGTTAGCATATTTCATGGGTTACAGCTCACTTCCTCAGAGGCATCAGATAAAGAGGTAAACACACGTAATACCTTAGCACAGCAAATTAATAGCTCCTGGTTGATAAACCATTTTACTTTTCAAAGATGAGTAAAGATGGTTCAATAATTTGGGCAGAATAGAGCTAGGAAAAGTTGCTTTCCAAACAACAGCTCCAACAGCAGCATCACAGAGTAAACTCCTCTCATTGGTACAAAAAAGGAACTATTGCCTATCATTTATAATTTAATCACCTGTTTCCCATATCCAGAAAAGCTTGGTGTAGATGAAAGTTCACTTTTGCTCGTTCGCCTAGAATCAAGACCTGTGCTCCCGGCTGAAGCTGCACCTGGAATGGTCCCTGTCTTTACAGATGTGGCAGATTTGTTCCTTTGGGCCTAGCAATAAAAAAAAGATAAAGCTTTTGATCAATCTCTGTAAAATAAAGCATTGGAGTGTCATGGGAGGATTTTTATAACATCACTCACAGACTTATTTATCCTTAACAGCATTTCTTTGAATAGCCAGGAGCAATTATCTCAGTACTGTAGTATGTTGGACATCTAGAATGAATACAAATGTTTCCAAGGCTGCTGCCCCTCATCATGAATTCCCTCTTCACTGAACCATCCAAGACTGAAACCTGTGTTGGTTTGAACTTATGAACAAGTCTATGAACTTGTTAGACTTCAAATAACAGCGGATTCAACAGTTTGGTAAGGAGCACACAATGTGAGTAGAGATAACAAACAGGATAGGGATATAGAGTTTTGAAGAAAATTGAAGGATGGTGTTGGTTTGTTCTTTGTTTTTCCTCCCCATCTGGGGACCCTTGGCCTCCATCTCCAAGGTGACACACAGAGATCTGGCTCTGACACAGCTGTGCCAGAGTACATAATGTTCCAAAGCATGCTGCTCATCCTCCCTGCAGTCTCCTTATGTGAGAAAAAGGGTTCAGCTTTCCATTCTCAGCAGCTGCTGGATTTCCTGTCTCTTGAGCTGGTTGAAGGAAGCAAACTGCTTTCATTCCCACCATAATTACCTCTCCTTGTTCCTGTTCAGGACTAGAACTTGCACACCAGCACACATGGCTGGGACTACTCTGGGAAGTTTACATGTACTAACCATGGCGGCAGCTAATTATGCAGAGCTGGATGGTGGTTATTTCTTTTGTTTGTTTGTATGTGATTAATATTGTATTAAGTTTATATAATCAGAATTAAAAATACAGATCTACTTCTTACTACATTTTCCATATACTATGTTTAAAAAGGGGAGGGAAAGGGGAAAAAGTCAAAAGAATGAAAGATAAAGAAAAGAAAGAAAGTGAGGAGACAAAATGAGAAAAGAGAAAAATAACCCTATCCCTCCCCCAAAAAAAATTTCGCAGTAAGAAAAGATATTTCTACCGTTGTTAGAAAACCTGTTTTACACGGCTTTTTCATTTAAGGCTGGATTGTCTACCAATCATTAGAGCAGTTGTTCACAAACTTGCTCCCTAGATATTGTTGGACTAGAAATCTGAGAGGCCATGACCAGCATGGCCAAATAGTCAAGGCTTCTGAGAGATGGATCATTTTTTAGCATCACTAGGAACTATTTTTATTTGAACTGACTGAATAGGTTTTAGCTTGTATGTTAACATTTTACCCACATGTTGATATATGCTTTAAATTACTTTAAAATATTGTTACTTGTTTCAGTAACTGAATCCAACAAGCTATGGAGAAAAAGAAAACACTCTACAATGTAGACATTGGTGTTCTTCCCCCACTCTTGGTTGCTGCAGAATTTGGTTCAGACCTATATATCTAGATTGTCTTACAGGCCAGCCTGTATAAAGCTTCTTATGCTTCTTCCTAGCTTCCCTCACCTTATCTTCTGCTTCTCTTGCTCTTTTCATTTTTTCTAACTTCTTCTCTCTCTGCTTGTCCAGAAGAGGCAAAATCTTCTCATCAGCCAAATTGCTGCGGAAGTCACAAAATTTTGGCCAAAATTTAAAGAGAAGTGCAAAAATGGTCATCTAGAACAGAAAGAAGAGGGAAGAGACATATTATAAAACCAAATAGAAACAGATGGTTTGTTGTTATTGTTGTCTGCCTACAAGTTGTTTATGGCTTATGGAGACTAAGGCAAACATATTACGAGGTTTCCATGCCTGAGAGGGGAATCGAACTCTGGTCTCCCGGGTTGTAGTCAAATGCTCAAACCACTACACTTAGCTGGTTCTGATAGAACCTCTATGCAATTGGGACATTTCACCATCACACTGAAACAAACATTTCTTCTTTAGTGAGCAGGACAAACCTTCACCACTACCACCGCCCCCCATGCTGTCTCCTAGTATTTTAGTCTAGACTTGCATATGCTTCTCATCAGTATGTGTTTACTGCTGATGAGAAACCTTCCTAAACCACAGTTGAAAAGGCCTTCCCTCTTTTTAAAACATCATCCTAAATAACTGCTTGCATTAATAAAAACATTAAGTGGTGTTATTGGCTTGTTTTTAACATGTAGGTTTTAAATAAAAAAAATTAAAAATAAAATATTCATCAGTACTGTTGTGTTTAATCCAACTGTTGCCCAGTATATGCATTCCACTTACATAAGCAAGAGGCCTTCTATTAAAATGTTACTTTAGGAGAAGAGGATTTTGCCTTTGGAGAACTTCTAAAAACAACATTGCTGATCTATGAGGAAATGTTTTAAGTGATACAATCTCATTGTAAGGTCTGTTTTAAACTAGCAGAGACAGAGATTCAAAGCAAAGAAACAGATTCAAAGAATGACCTCAATTAAGGCATTAACACTGTGAACCAATAAAATGATGCATACTTTTGAAAGGAGCTTTTAGAACTGAATTTAATTCTGCAGTTCTGGAAATTATCATGAGGGAAATAGAACAGATTCAATGGCAATTTACATCTCATACCAAACAGTAACTTTGAGTGTGCAAGATATTCATTGAGATCAAGGCATGTGGAGGAAGGATTCTTTTTTTAAAAAGGACCTACTACACATTATGATCCCTCCCTAAAGTAGGCTGCCCCACATTTTCTATTTGAAGTTTAAAAAAGAAGCATGCACTCTGGAACTATGTGTTTAGCATCTGTTCTTCAGAGCTCACGTTCTCAACCTCTGTCAGGGCTGGGCTTAGATATTGGAGCACAATGACCGTTCCTCGCCCTCCATTGCTGAGCATATGTTCAGAGCTTGGAGATGTTATCTTTTCGACAACTCACAAGATACTCCACCCAATGTGGCTGCTGAGAGATTCTGGAGGTTGTTATCCAGACAAGTAAAATGTCCACACTTTAGTTTTGCCTCCCTTCCTTTTTGTGAAACCTCAGAATACCCTCAACAATTCCCTTATTCTTCTCCTAGACCTGTTTACCACTATGAACTGTGCAGTTGTAACGTGATATTTGGTGCTAAGGATTACTAAGATTCTATTAAACAGCAACTCTGTTGCTCACAAATGATTGTGAATTGCCTTGAATCCTGTGCTGGGAGAAAGGAGAGATATAAATAAAATAAACAGATGATAGATAGATAGACAGACAGACAGACCCATATGGTACACTGCTGGGCAATTGACTATGTGAGCTCTGCCTAATGCTGCTTATGTAATGAGCGCACTGGATGTCTCTCAAATTGGGTCAATTCATAACAGCTTCTTGCTATAAAATTCTGTTATCTAGCATGATGGAAGAATGCTGTGCATTCTTGAACCTCACCAGCAGCTGCCAGATAAGGTTATCAGGAATCTGTTGTGATGTTGTCCATATGCCTACACAAGCAGTATAGCACATGAGGCTGAATTCATTATCTGCTTTTAAAACAATGTTTTAAATAGTTACTATTCTATAGTGAGTTTAATACTATTTTAATCATGTTTTTATCCTACGTATGTTTTTACTTGTATCGTTTTTTGTTTTATTTTTCAATTCTTGTAAGCTGTCTTGAGTCCCAGTTTTTCTAGGGGAGGTATAAATATAGAAATAGAATGGAAAGCAAAGGAATGGAATGGTAATAGAATAGGAGAGGTCATTCCATGAACAGAAAGCTTCCTTCAGTTCATGGAAAGTGCCAGAACCCAGTGGAGGCTCCTCACTGAAGCAAGGAAGTGAGCAATTTATCCCTATTTCCCCTACTCCATGCTGTGCCCTACAGTGCACCTATCCCTTAAGCGCAGCTTTACAGGGGGTGGCAGAGCGAATCACAAAGACAGTATCCCTGTCTCCTTCCTCCAGAGTTACTCTGTATCAAACCCATTGTTACTCTAATTTTGCTGTGTAGCTTTGAGGACAACAGAAGAGACTCTGGCCCTTTCCACACTACACTGTTGTGGTGCTATTATTCCACTTTCAACATCCTGCAGAATTCTGGGGTTTGTGGTTTACTGAGGTCAAAGAGCTTTCTGGCTGAGAACTCTAAATGCCTCTCCTTAAACTGCAAACCCTAGGATTCTACAGGATGTTGAAAGTGGAATAATAGCACTATATCAGTGTAGTCTGGAAATGGCCTGTGACTCAATCTAAAACCATCCAAGTTTTCTTTGCCAAGCAGGGATGTAGAGCATAGGAGAGCCAGGGTGGTGTGGTGGTCTGAGCATTAGACTACAACTCTAGAGACCAAGGTCTGAATCCCAGCTCAGTCATGGAAATCTTCTGGATGATCCTGGCCAAGTCACACTCTCTCAGGCAAAGGCAAAGCTCCCTGAACAAATCTTGCCAAGAAAACCCCACAATAGGTTTGCCTCAGAGTTGCCATAAGTCAGAAACGGCTTGAAGGCACACAACAACAATGGTGTGGAGCATACTCTCCAACATTTCACAGATGAAAACCAAGATATGCATGACCAAGCAACATCGAGATGTGGTCATGTTGTTAATGAGGAACACATAAGCTACGAGTTGCTGCTGCGGTTTGCTTTTGCCTGAGTCTTCTGAGAATTCTCCTCTCCTCTTCTCTGGCTGTATTAATTGAGTGCAAACTACTTTTGCACTTTTAACTTAGTTTGCAATTGAAGCAAGGTAAGGAAAAGAGGAAACATGAGAGGAGGAGAGAAAAATTGGGACATTTTAAAAACAATTGAAAAAGTAAAATATCAGATGATTAATCAGGAGGGCCCTGCTAAATTGGGACAATTGAAGGGTATAGCAGAGGTCCCAGGTCTGATTTTTTTCTCACATTCTCTGTATAATTCTTCCTGTGCAAACCAGAAGACCCACCGACAGCCTCTTTGCTTGTACATTTCTACCTGGCATGGCCTCTAAGGCAGAGTTTGGAAAGTTACTTTGTAAATGTAATTAATTGTATAACTTGGGGAGAAACCCTAAAGGTAAATTGCTACTGGTAGCAGCACTTTAATTCATTAAATTGCACATTGCTTTTTCAAGGAAAATCTATGTGAGGCCTAAAATTTAAGATTTCCCTCAGAATTTCGCAGAGAACCACTCTCTTAAAAAGTAACAAGTAATGAGTAAATATAGCCCATTGCATGTTGGGGGGGGGGTATAGTGATATTATAATATATTGTTATTTGCAAAAGTAATTATGCCCTTGGACAAAAAGTAACACATTATGGGTAAAATGTGCCCTAATTATGCATAGCACATTATACTTATTATACCATCACAAAAATATGCTGTGATTGTTGTGTGAGAGCAATAATGTAAGTGAAATCCATTTCCATAAACTCCATTATAAAGAGGGAGACCTGAAGCAAAGCACTAGTGAACTTGCCCAGTGCTGTGTATGAGTTTGTAACTAAGGGGGGACTTGAATTCAGATCAACTAGCACACTTTTCATTATCTTGGTGAAAACATCTTTTCATTATTGGGATCAATCTTCATAGAGTTCTACCCTGCATTTTTGCACTACTGTTCCCCCCCCTCATTTACTGGACCTTTGTTGTTGTAGTGTGCCTTCAAGTCATTTCCAATCTATAGTGACTCTAAGGCAAACCTATCACAGGGTTTTCAGGGGCTCTGTGTGTGTGTGACGCACCCAGTGGGTTTCCATGGCTGAACGGGGAATACAACCGTGGTCTCTAGAGTCAGTGGCAAAGCTTGGACTGTGTGGAGGGGGGGCAGGAGGGGGTGGGCCTATGGCATGAGGGGTGTGGCCACTTTGGGGGGCGTGGCTGGTGCGTGGGGGCATGGCCAGGGCACATGGAGGCATGGCCAGGGCACACAGGGGTGTGGCTATGGGCCAGATGCCCCAAAAACATTGCCACCTGGGGCGAATCGCTCCCTCCCACCCCCACGTCCCTAAGCAACTGTCCAAAGTAATAGCCCAGTGTTCAAACCACTACACCACAATGGCTTTTACAGACTTTTTCCAATCTGCCAAAATTCTGTTATCTTCCTGATCACTGGCCTTTTGTGATCATAGAAAGTTTTATTTACTCATTTTAAAATCTTTTAAAGCTGAGTCCCAGTTTGGAGGAAAAGGAAGGGTAAAGCGAGCAGCAACAACAACACAATAACAATTGTTGGTAATATTTGGCAGGGAAGGGAGGGACAAGTTAGTGAAATGCCCTTTGAAAACAAGAACATAAAAGGCAATAACTACCAATGGCCAACAACATTGTTTTAACAAATAGCTCTGTTTGCTCAGTGTAGCAGAATGGATGGTTGTTGTTTTTAAAGATGGGGATAAGAGGAGAGAACAAGAGTCTGCAATGATACTGTTCAACTAAAGAAAAAAGATCTTCTAAAGTCAAACTGCCCTTGTGCATTATTAATATTTGTAAAATAGCAAGCTCAGACTGAAAGGTCTCTGGGCTTCTGTACACAGAAAGATACATTGGATTTTTCATACTAATGGACATGCCTCCTTATGCTGTCTTGCCCACCCCTCTGAAGGATCCTTTTACTTTCTGGAGATATTTTTCAGGAGTCAAAAGAAGCTGATGTGGGAAGGGACTTTCAAAGGTACCAAAGGTTGTATATAATCACCTGGGACATAATTGGAAAGTCTGCCTGTGGAATAAACCTATACAATATTCTTCATATTTGTTTTTTCATACACCGAGGATCTGTCTCTGTCTCATCCAAGGCCCTAATGAGACAACTTCATATGCACTGCAAATATTCATAGGCAGAAATCTTGGCCCACAAAACCAGAGGATTTTTCTAACCCTCAAGTCCAGAGCTTGCAATCCTTATTTTTAAAACAGACATGTTAATATTAGTGTTTCTACAAAGAATAATTTGTTGACATCACTGTTTCAAAAAAGAAAAAAAGACATATTTTGTTACTCTTTGGCAGTGCGTTAATAACATGTTGCTTCTACAGTTTTATAAGTACTAAAAATAATCCAAATGTCTTCCCTAAAATAACGACTTACAGCAATGAGGATGGCTACTCAAAAATATAATATTGTTGCCATTTTAAAAGAAAAGATGCTCACTCTCCATTTTTAAAGAGGAACATTACTTCTTTTTGCTCAGGCTCAGCCAGATCTAGCAGATCCATTCTATGTACCTGTGCCTCCCTGAACACATAAGGACCTAGCTCTTTTCTGTGTTCAATGATCTTCTGGGCTTGCTCTTCAGGTACGTCAATCTGAATTGCTGGTGGAATGGGTGAATTAATGAAGCAGTTGATGATTGCTGTGATCTTATTTTGGATTGCGGCATCATCATAATGGGAATGACACATATCCTGCAAAAGGAAGAGTAGGATATGTGAGAAAGTGTGTGGAAAGGCACTATTAGAATATTAGGTCTCATATTTTTCAAAATATTTATTTTATTCATATAACAACTAAAATAAATGTTTAAAAGAATGTAGTACAATACAGGCATTAATGCAATGCAAAACTGCATAGAACAGTAGCAGATTTTAAAAAGCAAATAATTGGAAAGCCAGATTTTTAAAAGTGTAGAAATCGTGTGTGTGTGTGCGTACGTGTGTGTGTGTGTGTGTGTGCATGTATGTTAAAAACCTGTGTAAATATGAAGGTCATCTTCTTATGCCAGACAGACAACAGGCTCAGTGACAGGTGAGCCCACCTCAGCAGAACATTTTAAAATCACAACTACAATTGAAAAGGTTCCCTCTCAGATTGCCTCACTTCAGCAGCGAAAGGGATCCAAATTAGAATCTGAAAGAAAGATGTCAATAATTGGACTGGTTCATGTGGGAAAAGGCATTCCTTAAGGTAATCTAATGAAGTCTTAACTCAGAAGATAATCTTTCATTTATTACTCTTTTATTATACTCCCTGTAATAATAATAATAATTTTAAAATGAAGTTTCTAGCCTCTAAAGACTATTTTTAAGACTTGTCCAAAACTGGCCATTCTGTGCCGCTGACGACTTTTGTTTTACTATTGCACCAAACACCCATATAACCATCCTAAGTGCTAAAGTAAGGCAGCCTGTAGACAGATAACAGCCAATACTACAATATTTGGTAACAGTTTGATTTTTCCACCATCTCCATGGCATGGCCTTCTAACAATTTCAACAAAGTCCTTAACGGTATTAGGAATTCACTGGGATGAAGGCATTCAAGGCCTTTCCTGCTCATGTGTTCTCCCATTTCTGCACAGCAAACCACAGCTGACTTTATCCAGTTACCACCATTAAGAAACGAAACAGAAATGGGGAGATGGAAAGGCATGCCCTGAAATGAGAATGTTTGAGACCAAACAGGAGCAATCTACACTGCAGTTATTTTCTTGCACGTCCCACTTCTTTACTTCAAATAGTCACAAGAGTCTTGCAGAGTATCAGGCCGCAGTCAGAAATACAATGCATGCACACTTTCTGTTAGTGGCAATATGGATTCTCGAAACTGCTTAAAGCCCTCTGATGTAATAAATGTTCAAGTCTCATACTTCCACAATGGATCTATGAATTTATTTTGAGGGGCCATCATCTTTTAGTGTTAAATATTTGTGGTCTGTCAACAAGGACTCTTTGTTCTCTACAGCTGGTGTCTCTTGTTAAGAACCACAAAGATGCCATCACAGAAGAATTTAACATCTTTGACACAGTTGCATGACTATGACTCTTGTGCAAATAATGTGAGCAGTTTTTTTACCCATAAAATGTGAACATCAGTTTCAGGCCCTCTGATCTTTCAGTCACATACTTTCCTCAATACTACTGAAGTAACAATATTTATGTGAAAAAAGGAATAAGGCTTCATAATGGGTTACATTTATATTAATTTTAAAATCAGCAGTAAAAATAGTCTCTTCCGGTAGGCCTATCCAGATTATGCTTTTCAAAGTATTTATTGATAGATTTTAGCATATATTAGTTTTATATGTTGTGTTATCCCCACTTCAATCCACAAGGAGATGTGGGTAAGAAATGACAACGACGACAACAACAACAGCAACTACAACAACAGATTGGTCCTTCACTAACTCCTTGGCTGTTGCATACTGAATCGGACCTGCTCAAATTCTTTTCATTAGGTCTATCCTATTTAGAAGTTATTACTATTAATGCCAATTCAACTGCAAAGGTATACCAAAGCTAAAGCAAACCATGGCCAGTCCAAGGTATTTTGCCTGCCTGAAGCAGATAAAGATACCAATCCAGGTGTGAATTCTGACTAGATTAGTAGCTGAATCCTGTTTTTAACATTGACAATGCAACAACAGCATCCTCTATCATACCTGAAATCAAAAAGATATGTTAGAGGCTTCAGGTGGCACACATCAAACATATGCTGCCTGAGGCGATTGCCTCAGTTTGGCTAAACGTAGGCTGGGTGTTAAACTGCACCATGGGAGGGAAATAACATGGGAAAGAAGGTGAGGGAACATGGGAGCATGTGGCATGCTGTTGGGAGCATTATGCCTGCACAGGGTCATTATGGGACAGGACTCCTTTCATCTTGACCAATTCTTCCTTCTCTTTCCTCCCCGAAGCTATAGTAGACTTTCTAGTATTTAATCTACCAAGCTAGAAATGGTATGGTTTCTTCTGGTACCCAAACCCATAGCAGAGGCCTCCTTGCCTTGTTCACCTAGGCCCTTTCCACTCAATGCACCCAATTCGCCATGAGAACAGGAGAAGGATGGGACTCGGACGATGTTTATGCATGACATTGTTCCAATCCTGTCCTTCTCCTGTCCCCAGGTGGCGTGATCATGCCGCAAATCATTGACAGATTTTCCTCATCAATGACCAGTGATCACGCCACTCTCCCGCCATGTGCCTACACTTACATTGCTTGTGGAGATCCTGGAAGTGCAATGGTTGTGCTTCCTGCCCCAGCGCAGCCTGGGACAATACCTGGCTGTGCTGCAGCAGGAAGAGGCATGGCCATTGTACTTCCTGGATCCTGAGGCAGCTGGTGTGGAGCAGGAGAGCTGCTGCCACCATTGTCCCCAGACACTGTCAGCATGGTGAGGAAAGGGCCTTAGTCTGGAAACAATTCTCCATGGCAGGCCTTGAGGAATCAGAGTCACCCCCTAGTTTCCCATTCCACAAAGAATGCCTTTGCTCTAGATAGAAATGTCAGTTTCTCAGAAATAGCATTTATGTCTATTCCTTGACAGAACTGTACCTTGTATTTCTGCACCTCTTGCCAGAAGATTACTCCATTCTCCAGTAAATCTCCTTTCAGTGACACAAAACGCTGAAACTGAAAGGCTGTGATGGGATTCAACAGGGCTTTGCGGAAAGTAATTATTTCCCGAGATGAAGAAACCCACTTATTGTCCACATGCTGTCAAAAGGAAGAGGGAGATGAGAGGAAAGAAAGCACACTGAGTAAACTCCATTTCAAAAAATGCAGTAATACAAGCATTAGTTAGGATAAACTGTCTGATGCTTATCTTTGCGTTGACCCTAACGTTCAGTAGTTTATTACATGAACACAATAGAACTTGGCAACCATTTTCTCTCTCCCACTCTTTTGTTTGATTTGGGCAGCATTTCTTTGGAAGAGACAAAAGGAGAAAGGAAATGACTAACAATGATTTAGAACATATGACTCTCTACTGTAAGTATGGAAACAGCAATCACTGTTGATTATGGCAAGAAACCTTTTAGGGGGAGAGGGGTTACGAGTACAGGGAAAAGAAGATCTATTTCGGATCTTCTAGAAACAAACAACAGAGTGGAAGAAACAGGCAAACCACAGAGCTTACACACATAAAACTCCCTTTGACAACAATCTTGCTAACAAAAATTGCTTTGAAATCTATTGCCATGATTGTGGACAGAAGCAGAAAGTTTGTTGTTTCTGGAACATTTCTTTCACCAATAGTAAAATGTGATTTAATGTCATCAAAACAGTTAGGAGGTCTTTAAACTTAGAAACAAGGAGCATGCAAAACAGGTGCAAACAAGTAGAAAGCTTGCAAGGAAACTGGAAGATATGGAGAGAAAATCTAGAGATGAAAGACTGGAGAAAAAAGTTACAGTACCTAAAAACCCAAGAGCCAGTGTAGTTTAATGGCTTGGGTGTTGGACTATGACTCTGGAAACCAGGTTTGAATCCCTGCTCAGTCATGGAAATCCACTGGGTGACCTTGGGCAAATCATACTCTCTTAGCTTCAGAGGAAAGGCAGTGGCAAACCCCCTCTGAATAAATCTTGCCAAGAAAACCCCCTGGTAGCTTTCCCTTAGGGTTGCCATACGCTGGAAATGACTTGAAGGCACACAAAAAGGACAACAATAACAACAGCAGCAACTTAAAAGACTGTCTTGCTTCACTTCTGAGTGAGTCAGACACAGACTCAGAAGTTACATCACCTGTATCTGAGGGTGAAGCAGGAGTGGACATTAAACCCTAGCAGACAGAAGAAGATTTAACTCACAGGAGAAGACACTGAGAGCATGTTACCTACATTTACGGAGGAAGGGGAGTCAAAGAGAACATGCACAGGTCAGAATGCTTCTCAAGAGACACTAATTAATTAGACACCAGCTGTATGAGGACAGCCAGCTATAAATTATCCCAGCAGTTCTCTGGCAGATTGTTGCTTACAAGCGACCTATCTGGCTAAAGCAACTTTTCTGGCTTTGTATTTTTTTTTGTGACCTAGGATCTTGCTTTGTTAGACAAATGTTGCTTTTGGACTCCCTTCTGACTTTAAATTTCTGCTTTGCTGCTATGACTCCAACCAGCTGACAACTGCACTCTTTTTCACTCCTTTCATTGTGGTGAGTCACCTGTGACTGATGGGGACAGGATAATGACCTGACAGCTTCTACACTTCAGCCGTCTCTTTCTGAGCTCTGGGCAATTGCTGGCAAAAACAGAACAAATACCAATCCAGCAAATCAAATAAGAGTTACACCACAGGCAATTCTTTGCAATTTGAAAGTACAGCTCTCACAAACAGACATCAAGAACTCTGAATTTCATTTGCCTTCCATCAGCTTCAACTTTTTGGGGAGCACTGCTAAGACAGGCAGTTTCTGTCTTAACCCCAGAAGGGAGACCGCACTTCTTTGTTTCCAGACTACTTCCATATACCACAAAAATCTGCCCATCTTATTCTCAAATCCCATACCCATTTGAAATCGCCGAGGAAACTGGGAACTGGTTAACACCAAATCAAGTAAACAGAGGTCATACAGGAATTGCAAGAAAAGATATAAAGAAGCAGGAGAGGGCTGCCTCAGTGCATGTGTGGATGTTCCTTCACTGGAAGATTTTAAGCAGAGGTTGGATGGTCACCCCTCAGGGGTACTTCAGTGACAGATTGATACACTGGAAGGGGGTGGATTGGATGGTTCTTCGATCTATGGTTCTATGACTTAAGTCATAGCCTTGAGGTTCACATGTCTAGCTGTCCCTTTTGAAATAAAAAAAAGAGTCAACTATCACTAACATTAAGAAACATACCGGGGTTATATTATTATGATAGAGAAAATATTTGGGAAACTTCAGATGGGCACTACCAGAATAATGTGCATCTGGAACTCCTATATTATCATACAGTTTACTCTTACTACATGATCCCAAAAGTCCAAAATGAAGGCATAACAATTAATGTGCTTTCAGTTTAAGTATTTTATGATAACATTGCATTCTAACATCCCTTAGTATGGTATGCCTAGTATGGTATGTTCCATCCAGGAATTTAAGATCTACAAGCACTTGTTCCACCAATGTGCACAGCTCTGTCAAGGCTGCAAGCCTTTTAAGATCTGGCTCTACATTTGTGGGATGGTCTTCCTGTGGAACTCCAACTGGAGGAGGATCTCACCCTTTTCATACAAGTTGAAGACACATCTTAGGCCACTGAGTTGTATTTAAGGTCCTGAGATGGGTAGCAACTGGTGGGGTGTTCGGGATTTCATCCATGTGTTGCTATAGTTTATTGTTCATGTCCTTGACTGTATATGTTGTTGTTCTGCCCTTTGGTGAAAAGGGTGTTATAAATAAATATTATTATTATTATTACATGAAAAGTGATATTATTTTACTTCTCAGTTATCTTATGTTACATACTTGGTGAGCCCTTTTTTTTCA
Source organism: Ctenosaura bakeri (assembly GCA_948474755.1). Lineage (NCBI taxonomy): Eukaryota > Metazoa > Chordata > Lepidosauria > Squamata > Iguanidae > Ctenosaura > Ctenosaura bakeri. Next base: position 1,040,647 of record CAOLHI010000381.1, on the reverse strand, counting down.
GCTAAATCCACTGCTAGTCCCAAAAACAGTAGATCCAAATGGTTAGTCAACATTTAGCATAAACTACGCTGCTTATATAGTTCAGACTAGCAACGAGATCTTTGGCTGCTGCATGAGGAGCTATTAATACTACAGAAGGACCAAAGAACAGTGGAAGATAGCAAAAACTCACATTTGACTCCATTCATCAAACATGTCTGTATCAGATGCTACATTTCAAGGATATGATAAAGTCCTCTGTGTATATATTACACACACACACTGCATATGGCAGATTTACACATTTTCCCATCAAATAACTGATCAACAAATGAAAACAGATGGAGTTTTAAAAATTCATATGGAACATTCAGCTTGGCACTATATGGAATGTTTCCCATTAGGGGGTTAACTCTGGTAATCTTTACATCAAACATTAAACATGTTTAACAATGCATAGCCTTCCAAATTTATCTCCCAACTTTTTAATACTTGTTCAAGTGATCCTTTGGGCCCTACAGTTTAGAGGCAGCTAAACTTTGAATTTTCGCAACTCTCATCGCTCCTACTTTGTGCAACCTGAAATAAAGGATTTTCACAGGCAGTGTTGTTCAATGTGAGTTGTAGTCCACCTTGAAGGCCAAAGATTCTCATATGTCCACACACACTGCACTTTACCTGCTTTGCATCTAACTATGGCCATTTCCGCACTACACTGTTAGAATGTCATTATTCCACTTCCAACCTCCTGTGGAATTCTGGGGTTTGTAGTTTCCTGAGGCCCAAGGGCTCTCTGGCTGAGAACTCTAAAGGCCCCTCCTTAAACTACAAATGCCAGGATTCCATAGAAGGTTGAAAGTGGAATAATTGCACTATAACAGTGTAGTGCAGAAATGGCCTATGTCGGTCACCCTCATTATACTCAATCATTTCAGCTGAAAATACCTTGCTATGGTTTCATCTGTGGCACCTGAAGACATTGCAAGAACTTAGGAGTGCAAGGCCAGCTCTCCTTCAACCGCTTGCCACTGTTCTGGGCCCCTAGCACTTTCTGGCACAAGCAGCTGCCTCATTCTGCCTAATGGAAGGGCTGGGCCTTGCTTCAGCCTTATAAAAGTAGCTAGAAAAATCTTCTTTTCCCAAGTTAGTTCTTGGCCAGGGTGTGCTGACAAAGTCCATTTTGGTATGAATCTGCCTTTGTCTATTTCCTCTTCAAATGTTTTCTCTCTGCTCTATGTTCTTGTGAGCCTTTCCCTTCATGCTTGCAACAGTACATCTCAGTCTTCTCTTGGTGTCTTGCCCTTGCTTGGATTCCCTTGTGTCCTTACACCTCTCTGGTCCTGATCTAGCAATTCATGCTCATATCTCAGCTGGTTCCTGGCACTGGCTAACTAGCAATATGGAGCCCAGACAAAAAGAAAAATTCCCCACCCTTCACATAAATGTAGACAACATGTGTTACAAAGAGTTTGCTGCTCTTTGGGAGAGAAAGAGTAGAAGAAGAAGAAATTAAACCCACCCCTCCCGAGATATGTTACACTACTTTAAGATGTTTAACAATTGATATGATCTTCACGTTAGAATGCAATTCTAAATGAAACAGATACTGTGAGATATGATTAATCCTGCCCACTTTTCCTGCATACTTCAGATTCTTTTTTGGTGACTGCATTTAATCACTCTCAATAATAAATTATCTTCCAGATGCTGGAGTGAACAGCTTGTCCCAATGAGTTTACCAAATGTAGACTGTACAGAAAATATGCATTAAGATTACATATATTATTTCCTACAGTAATAGTCATGGCAAACAAATGCCATGGGAGCCTGGAAAAAAAAGGGGCTCTGATGACAGTGGCAGTGGGATTCAGAAGCCAGTTAGCTCCTTGTATCCATGCAAAGAGATCTTTATTGCATTGCAGTTTTGTTATAGAGAATGTAATTCGGTGATCCCAAACCTAATTGGGCCACCAATTGTCCACATCTGCCTCAGGAGGTATTAGAATAAGGCAAGTGCTAATGGAGTAAACCACTATTGCCCAAGAGGCAATGCTCTCGCTTGCACAGGAAATTATGGACCTAGTTCCTCAAGATATATTTGAAAAGAACACCTAATTTCCCAGGATATCTTCTGGGCTGTCTTGTAAAACCTGTCTCTACAAATGTATGTCTTATGTATGCATAAGACATACATACAAATGTCTATATGAGCAGACAGATGTGCATGTATGTGCATGTATAGTTTTAAGTTTACATAAGGTTTTGTGTTTTTTAAAAGAAAGAATCAAATGGTTTTGTTTCTTTTGTTTGCTTCCCTCCTTCCAATGAGCCTAGGGGCTGCTTGATGTGAAACAACACCACCAGTCTCACCTGTGACAGAGAAAGCATTCAGATGACAACACTGTTTGACATCAAGACTTCTCCCATCCTTCCACTTTCCCTTTCCCCTCCATGCTTTGTGAAACAGCCTGCCTGACAAACAGATTTGATGGCCTCAAAAGCTTGAGTGGATGTTTGCACCTTCATGGGTGGCCCAGTGAAGATATTACCACAATATGGTAAGGGAGCCCTCGTGATGCAGTGGTTAAATGCCAGTACTGCAAGCCACAAGGTTGTGAGTTTGATTCTGCCCGGCTCCAAGGTTGACTCAGCCTTCCATCCTTTCGCAGGTCGGTGAAATGAGTACCCAGCTTGTTGGGGGCACGTATAGAAATGTTTCGAAATACATGCTATTTGTAAGTTGTTCGCCGCCTCGATCCATATGGAGAGGCGGGATACAAATAAATAAATAAAAATATGCATTTTGAATTTTTCTTACAGCCAAAACAGCCGCTACTCCTGTTGTTAACGTTGGTTTCTGTGCCCCAATTTTAACCATGTCCTAGGTGCAACAGGAAGAAGAAATAGCTACTGCATTAACCCTCCTGGACCAGGATGAGACATTTTAGTCCTACAGAGCCATGTTTTTTTGCAAAATCCACATAAAACTAGACCTACAATGTAGGCATTCTAAATTGTCACCTGAATGACTCCCAGGTTGCAAGCACTTGCAATCTACAGTGATTTTGTTCTTTTTCAACAAATGAGAAAAATTGGGACAAAAAAATATCCCAACAAATATTTTTGCTATTGGGGTACTTTTTTGTCCCAGGCAATGTACTATATTGGGGAAAATGTCCCATAGCATTATCTAGCAAACTATGATGCTGAGAAGCAGAAGTGGAATCCTTTAGTTCTCAGTAGGATGACCTCATTAAATGAGGAAGGGAAACACTGATATTTTTGTGGGGTCAGAAAGTACAGGTAGTTTATGTGAAGCCCTAATTCTAATCAACGCTAACCACAGTGCAAATCTAGCTCTAACCTTCAGTATCTTTATGTTCTCACTTAAGCCAGAAAATACTGTACAATTTAACGAAGTGCAAGATTGTTGTGTTTTTAAGTCCTTGAACATAAAGGTTAAATTGATTTCTACAACAGTTATAGTAACAATGTGATCCTACGGTTTATAGCAGCCTCTCACCCTGGTACCTTCCTGATGTATTGGCTTGTAACTTCTGTTGGCCATGCTGGCTGGGGGTAATGGAAGTTGTGGTCAAATACATCTGGAGAGCACCAGGTTGTGAAAAAATTGGCTCATAGTGCTAGGCATGTAATGGTGACTAGACTTGCTCAGTGGTAAGCAAGCTTAGTCTTTGGCTTCAGGTGGCTATAGGAAGTCCGTAGGCTTTAGAAATCTCTAAGGCTGGACAATCAAAAGCACGGGACAACAAACAGAACTTGCCTTCCATGGTTCTGTTTTCTTCTCGAATCTCTGAATTAAGATATCTTCAGCAGCATCTTGTAGGTGTGGCTGAAAGCAAATAAGGAAAAAGGCAGCATGGATATTGTTGATGTTCACATTAAAAATGTTTTTATGATTACTATGCACACTGAAGGATATGCATGATAGCTCTATTTTCAGAATTAGAATTTAGTGTACTATTCCCAAAGAAAGCAGATTATAATTCTCATTTAAGTTAATGAAGTCAGCATCTGGACAGTCAGGTTGCTTATACCAGCCTTCCTAAAATATGATGGCAGCGTGGAAAAGCCACTCACTTTCCTTCCTGAATTAGCTGAATCTGTCCACTTTCAGAAAGAAAGGCTACTTGACTGAATGAAACATTGCTGAAAAGGCATAGGAGCTCACATGTCTACCAATGCACTTTCCTAAAAGTGATTATGTTTTCTTGCAAAGAGATGTAATTATTCATATAACAGATCCTGAAGAAATGAGAGGACAGCACAAAAATAACGACCTGCTCATTTCTTTCACTGGTGGTATACGAGCAGCTCTAGTGCCATAAAAACTCAATGAAATGAAGACTTTTCAAGTTCACTAGTTTTTGCTCTCTGTTACATCACCAGGTTCAATGCTTCTTCCTACTCAGTAGATTCATTATGCAATGTAGCAAATATTAAGTCTTTCGTACAGTCAGTCAAAGATGTGGCTGATCACTAGCCAATAATGGCCTATTTAACTATTGTGCAGAAGAAGGGAACAGAACCATTTGTGATAGAATAAGCAGCCCCAGATGGAAGGCTGGTGAGGGAATAGTGCAAGAAACAGACACAGCAGAGTGTTAGAAAGTCATGCTCTTTTTCTTTGGGATTGTTTCCCTCTGTACTGCTCAACAGCTTACAGCTTCCATGTGCTGTTCCAGTGAGGGAGGGACGGTGTATGAAGGGTGGAATTCTACAGCAAAAAGATCAAACTCTCTGCACCACCATCCCTCCCCAATTACACCCTAGAAAACATGCCAGATGATGTCTTCAGAGGCTAATAGGAACATCAGCTAGATGGGGTCAATTAGAACAAAAACTGCATATGTTAAAAATAAATAGTGTGCAGCTAAGCTTCAGTTTCTATCTTACTCCAAACTAAATGCATGTGGGCTTCATCTGGATTGGGATTACTGTGGATAGGCAGGGCCATTTTAAACCACCCTTCCCTGAAGCCATTTTTTCCCTTTTCTCCCCATCTCACCCTCTGAAGGAGTTAAAAAAATGGTGAAAGTCCATTGGTCCCAATAGAATCACTTCATTTTAATCCCTGAGAGTTGAACTTAAGGGAGTGGTAGCTGGGTTTAAGCCTTTTCTACTGGAACACGGTGGTCTGTATTTGAATAGGACTCACATACACATAATTGGGAGCAAGAAAGAAACTGAAGCTTATTTGCACACTCTTGCATTTACCGTAGTGTTTTGTTTAGCCCTTTCATCTGGCATGCTTCACATATTCTTCTGTTTATGTCAGCTTTAAGATAATTGATTATTCTGGTGTGTGTGCATGTGTGTGTGTACACATCATCATGGAAGCAAAATACATGGCAATGCTGCAGAAATTGGTAAAATGTTACCTTTGGTTTTTTCTGTGGTCCTGATTCTTCACTTGCAAAATATAGCGGCAGCCACTTTTTCTCAAGCCTTGCCTGGATGCTTTTTTGGACCTCTAGCAGGACCATAGGACAAACTTGTTCATGAAGTACTTGTCCCCAGCCTCCACCTAATTTCATTATCTTCAGGAAAAAATGCAAATACATCAGTGGACTGCAGAGACTTTGTTCCAACAACAGAATTATGTTGGAAATGCTATGTTTTAGATTACAACTCCCAGAATTCCCCTGCCAGCATGGGCAATGGCCATGTTGACTGGGGGATTCTGGGAACTGTAATCCAATTTTTCCATCCATCCATCCACCTATCCATTTTTTTACATTGAACTCTGACCACAAGAAGTGCAATGGAAAAAAAGAAAACATTTTTTGCAGAGGCTAAATGCTTCTCAACATCTGGTCATACATAATTTCTATTAAAAATGAAGTCGCCTACAGATTACTGCACAACATATAGTCTAAACCTTATCTTTCTGAGCAAATAATCATTTATGTTTGTTGTCGATATGTGCCTTCAAGTCAACTCTTGACTTATGGCAACTCTCTTTTAAGGTTTTCTTGGCAAGATATATTCAGAGGAGGGTCTCAATTGCTAAGATCAACAGTGTGTAACTTGCCCAAAGGCATCCAGTGGGTGTCCATAACTAAATGGGGGTTTGAACCCTGGTCTCCTAGAGCTTTGTTTCTCACTCAAACCACTACACTATGCTGGCTCAACATTACTAGAATAAGAATACCCTGGAGAACCCTTCTGCAACCTGCTATCCTTTTAGTATACAACTTTCCATCTTCAAGGGTTTCACGGAAACGCTGAACATCAAGGGGGATCACTCAAAAAGAAATCCTTGGATGCTTCCAGGTGATCAACAGTCCCTGCCCTCTCCATGGAATTGTACAAGGGGTTCAGATGTCTGTTTACTTTGAGACTAATTTAATAATAATTGGAGATTAGCATTTTTCCTGCAATCCATATATAGATTTGCTTACATAAGTTGTTCATATGACTGTAATTCCTATGCACTTGTAGCATTATAGATTATAGTAAACTTCTTCTGAGCTGGTTAGGGAGAAAATGTAAAATTTCAGTATCAGTTACCTCCTTATCTGTAACTATACTTGTTGATTATCTCTTCTCCTGACTGTAACATCCAAAAAAATCAGGTTTTTTCCTGTCATCTCAGATCAAATAGTCTCATGCATCTTATTCCACCTATTGTCAAATTTTAAGAGTGTCTTCAGAGCCTTTTGAGATAAAATATGTGTAACTTAGGTAGAATTTATAATCATAAGACTGGCATGAAATCTATTTTTAGGCTGTATTATATACTCCTGTCCCAGTCTATCCATGAACAGGTTTGCTAGATCAGGGGCAAACCTGTGCTCTATCACACTGTAACTGCTATTCGCCAAAAGAAATATTTTCCCATTTTAGTATGCTATTTGTGCAAAACAGCATAAAACTACTCAGTGAATAAGATCATCCCTTTTATTTAGAATTAAATCAATGCTTGCCAGGATGTGATCCTGAGAAACATTAGTAGAGATGAAACATCTATGGACACCATGTAGATATCTGTTCAATCCAACTGTACAATGAAAATTCAAAATGTCTCTTCTGTATGACTGGTGTGTACAATAAATGCTTTGAGGAAATAGTGAACAAACACATAAATTAATGCACAACCAGATAAAATAGGGTGACCAGGGACAAGACAAGTTGTTAAGATAGAACTATGCACTCTTCCAACAGACTCAAGCAGCAAATCATATATTGGTTTAACAATACATCCCACTGCAAAATTCCGATATCTCCCCATTTTACAAACATGAAATACTGCTTAACTGCAGAAGCATAGGTCACTATTTGAATGCTGGAATTACTGGAGCAAATTAGGATCAGTCTAAACAGCTCTGGGGGAAATTACAGAAACAATTATATTAGAATTTCAGGCAGATAGTTAAACAACCAGTTAGGACAGTGAAGCACCCTGCCCTGAGGGTCCTCTTTTTGTCATCAGCTGATCAACCAAAGTGTCTCTTCATTTATTATACAAAGCTCTTGTATAATGCTGGGATTCTGGGCTGCATTCAGCTCATGTGAGGTAATAACCTAGGACTGCATTTTAGTCCTACTTAGCGAAGACTCAAGGAATTATATGGAACTGTAACTGTGACAAAATCCTATTAATTTCAGTGGGTCTGCTTTTGGGAGAAGGAACACTGGATTTAGCCCAAAAGCTGTAGAGCCTCACTATTGCACTGTATGGATCCATCTAAAATTCAATTTCTAGCAATTCTGTGTTACAGGTGAAATTCTTGAGTGATGAGCCAGCTCTTTGACGGAAACTTGTCCGTCATTACTCATCTTTGCACAAGTTACTGATAAGCATTTGAAGAACAGATTATTTTCCAGGATACAATTTGAGACCACTAGTTTAAAGAAACCCGTTTGTGTGGAGGAACCCTCAGCCTAGATGAAGCAACGTTTGGCAGCAATGTGTAAATAACAAGGAACCCTGTTATCTATAATGTGCTACTTTCTCAGAGTAACAAGTAGGCAACATTAATTTTTTTTTAGAAAAATCACATTGACTGGTAACATTGTTATTTTGTATAGTTCTAAAACTTTGGGGGTCATTTGAGGTGATGTTCGGCCATTCATGTATTTGTTTGTGTTTTTTTTTTAATTAAAAAGTAACAAAAAAATAATTCAGAAGTAACAGTTTACTTGAAAAATAACACATAATGCTCTATTTAAAAACAAACACCTGTCACCTAACAAATTGGTTTGTTAAAATAATATTCTAAACTCTGAGATTAAGGCTTTCATTAGAATTACCAACTAATGAAACACAGGTTACTTCCTGACATTTAATTGTTTGTTTTTTCAAACCTCTGTAATAGTACAGTTGTATTTTAATTTTTGTAAGCCTTGAGTTCCTTGGTGGAAGAAAGGTAAGGTATAAATTAAACGAATAAATAAATAATGAAAAGACAATCTGCCCGTACCATATGGGTTATATCATTTACATGTTCTGTGGGGAGGCATAATGAAAAAGAAACTCTTGTGTGACTCTGAGTTTAGCTGTAAAGTGTTGCAGTTAAATGAAATTGTAGTCCATATCTTGGGTCAGAAAGACACTAGGCACAGTAAATCTCCCCCAAGTCAGATTTTATTTATTTACCACCTTTCAAATACAATTTCCCAAAGTAGCATACAAATCCTAAAAAATAAAATTCAAAATTAAGAGAACACCTCTTTTTTACCACCACCAACAACAACAGCAACAGCAACAATACATTGACCTCTGAAACATTCACACACTCAAAAGGCCAGAAAACGAAAAATAAACTCAACATAATACATTCCCAACATTCCTTAAGAAAAAGTGTACCAAAATTTCAAAAATCAGCAGGGATAGATCAAAGTATATTTGGGGATTTTGCAAGTAAGGAAGTATCACTGGAAAAGCCCTATCTCCTTGTGCTTACTAATCTAGTTGTTGCCAATGATGGGCAAAAACATAGGGTGGATATCAACAAGGTTCTTCAAATGCAATTTGCATTTTCTTAATGCAACGAAAGAATCAATACAAATATCCACAGCAGGAACGTTTATTAAGATTTTAAAAGCTAAAGTTACCTGCTCTTGTTCCTCTTTTGTAGCTGGGCTGTCAGGTCCAAAGAAGTATTTCTTATTTAGATATTTATTTTTAATCTCCTTTACTTTTTCATCTCTCTGTGCTTTGTTTTTATGGAGCATCCTCCTGAATTGCTCAATGTCTATCCAGCACATGAGGTCTACACTACAAATAAGGAAAAGAGTATTTCTCTGTTACCTATTTTCTCTAGCACCTTAATGAATTATGGCTTTAATTAAACCATATAGTCGTTATCACACAGAAGCAATAATACTATGTGCATTGACTAGGGGGTTAGACCAAGTGAAATTAGTGGGAAATGCTACAGAATAAATATGGAAAGGACTGCACTAGGAAGTTATTGTGTATGGCAAGCAATTTACCAAGTGATTTTGCTACATACTTGTAGGAGCGATGATGAAGAAATCTAGAATGGTGTCATGAAAACAAGGAGGAGTCTTGCAGCACCTTTAAATACTGTAATATTTATGGTGGCATATAAGACTTTGTGGACTAGGAATCAGTTCATCCATAAATAAATAAATAGATAGGTAGGTAGGTAGGCAGGCAGGCAGACAGACAGAGAGACAGACGGACAGACAGATAGTAGAATGCTTATTGTGGAGATAGACAATCTGCCCAAGCCACATGGGTTATGTTTACATGCTCTGTGGGAAGGCATTGTGAAAAAGAACCTTCCATGTGGCTCTGGTTTGGGCTGAAAGGTGTTGATTAAATGAAACTATAGTCCATACCTTACATTGGAAAGACTCCAGCTACGGTAAATTAAGTCAGCTTTATTAACTTACTTACTTATATGCCACCTTTCAAGTACAATTTCCCAAAGTAGCATACAAATCCTGAACCGCTGTCCTATGGTGGCAGGCATATAAACATAAGTTTTAGAGCAGAATAGGGAATCTTTAGTCCTCCACATGTTTTGTCTACAATGCCCACCAGTTTCCCTAGTATGGCAATTGAAAAAAGACTAGGGAAGGGTAGCAGCCCTAAACTTCTGGAGGGCCAAAATTCCTAACCCCTAGTTTTCATACGTATACATATATATAGATATAGACATAGATACACACACACAAAGATTGGCAGTACAGTCAGAGGGGAATGAAACAACGTACAGACTGTAATAATTACATTAAAGCTTCAGTGTGATAAAATACATTGCCATGACTTTTTACAGTGCAGTTTTGACAATAGTGCATCTGGCAGTGGTAACCCTCCTGGCAAGCTGTCAGGATGTATCATGCTGGAAACAGACTCCACCTGTGATGATTTCATATGGTCTTGACAGCTGTGATGAGTGCACCGGACTGTAACTATCCATCAGAAGATGCTAAATGTGATGTTCACTTTCCGTTATGTCCCTTGTCATGCTAGCTGAGACCAGAACACAGGGCCACTACTTTGAACAACAACTCCCAAAATCCCCCAGCCAGGTTAGACCATACCTATGATGGCTAGAGGGCTTTGGATGCTGTAGTTCAAACAAATTTACTTTTCTATACTCCAGAAAACACTGAGGATGAGGGTATATATAGCATGGGAACAGGCTCAATTATTTTTCCATTTGGTCAGTGGAGGCTGGTGGCTTTCATGTCAGTGGGACACTGAATCCACTCCAGGTTTTCATCTGAACTTTAAAGGAATTATTCTAGGAGCTGAACCAATCTTGGGGACAGAATTCAGTACCCTGGATGGGTCCTTTCTAGTCCAGACCAGAACACAGAATGAATTCACTGAAATGGTAATCATCACCTGCGACTGTGTTTGACCAGTCCTTCAGCTGCTACCACCTCCACCATCCCATCTAAATTTAAACAATGAGCAGATATCTGGCTTTAGTTTATACTAGTCTGTGAAGCATCATGTGCACTTTATAATCACTTTATAAATGACTGCAGTATATACAACTTTGCATAAGCATTCCAAGCGGAAGAGTGATAGGTAATCACACTTCAGAGCAAAGGGGTCAGGGAAAACAGACACAATACACAAGGCAAGAGCTGCTCTCTTGGAGTACCACATAGGGGATATGTCATAGGTCCTTGGTATTGGTAGTGCAGAAACTGAGAAATGCATCCCAGAAGCTCCTGTGACAAGCCATCTAATGGGACTGGGCTGAGGAACAGATTTTGAATGTTACTGGTCTGCTGTGCCATAAAAGGTCTTGAGTCAACTTCTTCACACACCTTATATTTCCTTTCTGTGGATAAGATACTCCTGAAGATATGAAAACAAGATGTTTCTTCTCTTAGGACAGGGTGAAGAGGAGGGTTCAGAGGTGAGGTTCAGAAATGAAACAAATATATGCATGTTTTGCATGTGCTCAGACACACACAGCTATTCCTGATTACTATTAGCTTCACTCCTGGTTTTTCCTTTGTTTTGGATATAATAGCTTTCCTCATGGTTGTGACTGCCAGATTGTCAGGCTACAATTTCAATCATCCCCAGCCAACACTGACAATGTGGTCTAGTGGTAATGTGAGCTGCAGTCCAACATTTATGGGTGCATGTGTACCTGATTGGGAGGGTTTGTTATACATCCAGTCTCTGTAATAATCTGCATGATCATTGCATGATCTCATCAGCATTGATGAGATCAGATACCAGTATCATAGGCATCTCTCAAGTAGATAGCTTTTTATGGCAAGGTCACACTCTGACATAAGCAGAAATACCTGGCAGATTGCTGTTCAAGAAAGATTCTGAACTGTTCCAAATCCAGCCGGTTGTGCAACAATTCAGCAATGCTGTAGAACTTTTCTTCTGCAGGGAGGATTTGACTTGGTCGTTCTGTAACTTCAGTGGCATCGGAGAGCTGTGGGACCTTCTCTTCTTCCACTGCCAAAACCTGATGAAAGAATTGTACAGTGCAGTCCATATAACTCTTTCTCCCAGCTTTTCCTAATCCCCATAGATTTCTCTTTCTTCCTTCTTTGTACAGAGAACTAACACTGCTTTGCCACAGAACTGGATTTCAGGACCAATGTTTTAAGGGGCAGCTACATGTATCAAGATTTGCAACTGGCTGTGTTCTACCAAGGATAACTGTTGTAAAGCCTCCTGTCATTGCAATATGGCTTATGTAAGAACCAGAGCTTGGGAATATTACTATTTTGGATTGTAAATTCCAGAAACTGCTTGGGAGTTTGTGGGAGCTACCATCCAAAAAACTAAGTTTCCATTGATGAGAGGGAGAAAGAGAGGGGGTGGGGGTGGGAGAGAACTAATATTGTTGGTTGATTCAGCAAGCCACTTCTCACTGGATGTATGCAACACTGTGCTTCAGTTTGTGTGTATGAACTGGGCTTCCACATGAAGAGCTTCTCTTGAAAGCCAGCAAGGCTGAGACATGGCATGTAAAATACTACTGCTTCTCAAAAGTTTTGTCTCACTCAGGAAATACAAAGTGTTAACCTCCTAATGATAGGCAAAAATAAAGAATTTATTTTTGCTAATAGGTGCTTGTCTTACCTCACTCTTCTTGGAAACACTTTTTTTATGCAAAGCCTGCAGCTTTCTAAAGTACACTGAGTCCAGCTGTCGAGTTTCTTCCACCAGCCCCACCTAATAAAAATAATATCTTATGTCATCCACACAGTGCACATTATAGAAAAGAAAGATGAAGAGGTAGGAGAGGCAGGCTGCCAGAGACAGTGGGTAAAAAAGACCAACATTTGCCAAAAACAAGGCAGATGTTTAGAAGGCATATCAGTGGATGTTGCATTCCCTGGAGCAAATGACTTAAGGAAATGATTTGCTGCAACAGCTAAAGCAAACATTTCTTCTTAGAGCAGGACATGCTTCTCACTCAGGGGTAGTCCTTCACACAGTACAGAGTTAAACTATGGGATTCACATCCACAGGATACAGTGAGGGCCACCAACTTGGACGGCTTTAAAAGGGGATTAGACAAATCCATGAGGATAAAGCTATTAGTAGCTACTAGTCATAAAGTCTATATATCCATTGCCTCCAGCATTGGACGCAGTATGCTTCTGAATGCCAGCTGCTGGGGAACAAACAAGGAAAATGTTACCACACTCCTGGCCTCAAGTGGGCTTCCCATAGGCAACTGGTTGATCACTGTGAGAAGAGAATGCCAAACTGTAGACATCTTTGGTTTGATCCTGCACAGCTTCTCTTCTGTTCTTAAGTTACCTTCCCATAAGTTTCTCTGTCTTGTTCCACCATCTTCATCCATGGAACCAAGAGAAGAGTAAGGATGTATTCTTCTGCTGGATCAAAAAGATCCTCAAATGGTGGCTCAATTTTTGAATAAATCTCATTTTTTGCAGCTTGTTGTAGCCCAATATCCATGCTGGCAGAAGGAGCGATGTAATTAGCATAAAGGAACTGTTGTAAATAGAAAGAGAAGCCAATAACTTACCATGCTTCTGTCCTAATAGACACAGTAAATATGTTTTTCTAAGAAGGGAGAAAATGATTGAAGACATACCTGCAGTACCATGTTTCGTTCAACATCAAGCTCAACATATGCTGTTGTTATACTCCTATTTGTGATTCCAAAATACAGCATCTGTCCCCCATACTTATGAAACGTCCTATCATAGATTCCACTGCTGTTGATATCTCATCAGTTTTGCCAGGAAACATGGTATCTGAGGAACATGTGCCCTGTTTTTCCAACAGAATCATGCTCCCAGATGGACTATTAAGTGAGCAATTCTTCTGGGAAAGAAGGTGTGCACTCTCCATGTCAGGACTTAGAAGAGTCATGTTTTTGGACTACAGCTCTGAGAACCCCAGCCCAGTGCTACAGTCTAGATGGTCAGAGCTATCCAGCAGTGGAATATGCTGCCTCAGAGTGTGGTAGAGTCTCCTTCTTTGGAGGTCTTTAAGCAGAGGTTGGATGCCCATCTGTCAAGAGTGCTTTGATGTGGGTTCTTGCATGGCAAGGGGTTGAACTCGATGGCCCATGTGGTCTCTTCCAACTGTATGATTCTATGATTCTTTTAACGTAGCTTTCATTCCACATACCACATTTCTCAGAAGAGTCACTCACTTTCTAATGGCAGTGGAAACACAGTTGGGCTGTCTGTCATTGCCAGTGGGAGGCTACCCAGCCAAATAGATTCCAGTAGAAGGCAATGTAACCCCCATTTGTGGGAAATTGCCCATTTCTGTCTTGCAACACCCAAAATGCAGTTCTTTGCATCTTTGTGCACTTCTCCAAACTGCAACCTATCTACCCAACATTCTACTGAATCACATTGTTCTTAAGCTTAACTGAAGTGTTTATTTTTCAGGGATCTTCTGGGCATTACAAGTAATATCTGTTAATAGACAGTAATTCACCAATCCCTGTAACAAAGAAGGTATTTGGCAATTTTGGAAAAATTATGGCTGGAATTAGTGAGACTTGTCTGAAACATCCAGAGGGCACCCAGCTTCCTTAAAGAGGAATACTTATTTTAACAAAGGAAACATGAACTCATTGTGCAAGAAAAATGATAGTAAATTAAATCTATGCAGTCCTCAAAAATAACATATTAGACAAAATATATCAAATCACCTAAGTGCAAAATAAATTGAAATTTTCAGATGTTACAGCTCTAATTAGACCAAATGGTACCAAATCTTGGAAGCTATATGGAAAAGAATGCTACAATTATATTACATTTTAATGTTTCACACGTAAAAAGCTACATTAGCAAAGAACAGAGCAAACATTAAACATTGCAATATCTATAAAGCCATTTATATGCCATTTTATTCAGGCTGAGCTGGGAAGCTTCAAGGCCAAATTGATTGCTCTCCTATGACTCATAAAACAACACATTAGAGCTGAGAAAAGGAAAGGATGAAAGAAAGAAAATCGCTTTCCTTGCTGGAAATATTTTCTCACCAGTGTGTGTTATTTTAGAAGTTCAAATATTGTGTTTTTCACTTTACTGTCATCTTGTATGCCAATTAACTATAGACCAATTCTAAAGGCATTAATATGAGTTGAACAGAATAGTAACTTCTACATTTTGTTGTATTGAAACCATCATATTTTCTTCTAGAGTTTCATATATGAGCTGCTTAAAGCCTCAGATTTAGTTCCTTCTACGAGTATCTCAACTGGAGTGACAAATGTCTGAGTGATTCAAATGCAGATAAGGGGCATAACACTGAGACAGATCACTGCTCCATCTTGCTCTATGTTAGCCATGTATGTTGACAAGCAATGACTCTCCGGGGCCTTTTGAGGCCAAACCGGATATAACATACTCTTCAAATGTCCTGACTTGACAGGGACAGTCCCAGTTAATCCTGTGCCATCCCACTTTTCCCACTGTTTTTAAAATGTCCTAGTTACTCTCTCCTCCTGCTTTTCCCTTTCATCCTTAGTTTACATCAGTTGGTGCAAACTGAGTTCAAAATGCAAAGGTAGTTTGCACTCAGTTGAATCAATGAAGGGAAGAAGAAGAAGACAGGAGAGGATGGAGTAGGAGAGGGCAGGATGTTGAGCCTTTTCAACAGGCTCAGGCAAAAGGCAAATGGCTGTAGCCTGTCCTAGTCTGTGTTTTTTCCCTCATTAATAAGTTTTGCCATCTTGGTCACAGTGTAATGTTACTTTGCTCCACATGCCCTAGTTTTCATCTGTAAAATTATGATGATCATCTTATTCAAATCTTTAGCCCTTGCATAAGTGCTCCTTTAAATAAAAATCAATAGCACATACAGCAGCCTTAACTAGACTGGAATCATGATGTCGTAGAATATTTGGTATGTGGAATGGGTGTGAGGGGGTGTTTAACCTTTTACTGTTGCAGAAGAAGATCAAAGCACAAAATATTTGCCTATATAAAGCCCCTGGTTCAATCCTCAACATCCCCAAATAGGACCAGGGAAGATTTCTATCTTAAATCCTGGTGAGACTCAAGTACAGACAACACTAACCTAGATGAATGAGCAGCCTGACTCAGTAGCCTCCTATGCCTAAATAACAATAATGTAAGTGCTGCACAAATCTCTTGGGGCAGAAAATTCCAAAGAAGGGGGCCACCACTGAGAAGATCCTCTCTTCAGTTACCACTCACCTAGCCCTTGATAGGAAGTGCAGACAGGAAAGAGCTTGTGAAGCTGATTATAAACGTTGGGGTACCATTTATGAGTCACTGAGAGTTCAATAATCTCAAATTGACAGAGCCTATGAGAAGCTCAGCTGCTGTGTGTGACATTTAAATCAAGACTAGAAACAGATAATAGATTTTAAGGCAAGGGTGGGAAAATGTGGCCTTCCAGATGTTGTTAATTGCAACTGCCATGAGTTCTAGCCAGCAGAGACAATTGTGAGGAATGTTGGGAATTATTGTGGGATGGTGCAGCCCACAAGGCAGGTCTGAGGGAGAGCAAACTGGCCCTTGGCCCTCATGCAGTTATTCACCCCTGTTCTTCATCATATATGATTTTATACATCTCTAACACTTCTGCCCCTACCTGGCTTTTTGGAGACTGAAAGCCCTTATCTGTTGGCACCTTTACTCAGTCTCTTGATAATCTGGGTTGCTTTCAGCTTACATTTCTAAACTCTGAACATATGATGGCTACAATTTCCAATCCAGAATTTTCTTTTTCTCAATAGTGAAGCCTCTCTATTAATGGTCATTTCATTTCTCACTCCATTTGCACTTTTCAGAATCCTACTGGAACAACAAAACTTCCCAATGCCCTTTGGACAGGACAGGACCCCAAACAAATAAAGTATGATGCTGTCCATTACATGAAAAAAATTGTTTTAACTGGCTGTCTATAAATGCCTGAAAAGTTCAGACAAAAGTCACAGCACTTATAATAGCGTATCAGACTTCATTTACCCAGTGATTTCTTTTTTATTTCAGTAAAAGAAGAATGCATTTTCCTATATTGCCTCTATATATTTCCCTATAATATAAAATGTATTGAAGTTAGAGATGAGCTTAAAGCAAATTCCAGATGTGGACTGTGCTTAGGGTTTGCATCTTTATATAATTTACAAAACCAAAAAGCAGAGACAGTAAATCCAATTCTCCTATCGTCAAATCAGATCTGCATTCAGGTATAAACATCATGAATCCAGAAAAGCAAATAGGCATTTGGCTTAGTTAAAGACAGAACTTGTCCTCGGGTATGTATTTCTGAAATCCAAAGAATCATGGTTTAACCAGAATTAAGCATTACCTCTGTTTGAATTATATGGGAAAGTTATGCCATGTTATGTCAGGTAATGCCAGAAAGTTAGGTAATGCCAGAAAATTGGGCTCTATACTTGCACATCCAGAGACAGTGAAGGTTGTCAGATTTAATCTTAAACAATTTAATTCCCTTACACAGAATCATGGTCATTCTTTTTATTTAAATTATCTATGGTATAAGAACAATATATTTCCCATAACTGCCTTACTTTTTTCTACCTCTAAATAGCATGTTTTCCCAGAGCTCATTTCCACATGTGTTTGTCATTTTCCTTTTTCAATACATTTTGCACTTTACTATACGTACTTTCAGCAAAGTAACCACACATATTCCTTTTGCAACACACACACACAGAGCAACAATCCCTCTGGAATGCATTACCATATCTTTGGTATATCATAAAGCATACATAGAAGTGCATTGAAGAAATGAAAAGTGCTTAAAAACAAGAATATTTAAATACATAGTTTTGGTGGCCTAATGACAAATTGGAAATCATATTTCCGATTTCTACATATGGTTGTGATGCTGGAAAGTTAAGAAAAGCTGATAGGAAGAGAACTGATTCATTTGAAATGTGCTGTTGGAAGGAAGTGCTACCAAAAAGACAAATGAATGGCTATTAGATCCAATGAAGCCTGAACCCTCCCTAGAAGCCAAGATGACTAAACTGAGGCCATTTCTGCACTACATTGTTATAGTGCTATTATTCCACTTTCAACATCCTATGGAATCCTAGGGTTTGCAGTTTAGGGAGGGGCATTTAGAATTCTCAGGAAGAGAGCTCTTTGGCCTCAGTAAACTACAAACCCCAGAATTCCACAAGATGTTGAAACAAATGGAATAATAGCACTGTAACAATGCAGCAATGGCCTGAGACTGTCATACTTTGGACATATCACAAGAAGACGGGACTCATTAGAAAACACAACAATGCTTTGTAAGAAAGAAAGCAGTACAAAAAGAGGGAGACCACATTACATACATCTGGATAGACTCAGACAAGGAAGCCATAGCCCTGAGTTTGCAAGACCTGAGAAGGACCACTGACACCCTGATAACTTGGAGATCTCTCATTCATCAGATCACCGTACATCAAAATTGCCTTGATGGCAATTAATGATACCAAATAAGTGCATGCAAACACAAAAGAGGTGAGAAAGGCTTTGGGGGCTGGAAATTGTCATTTGCAAACCCCACCAAGCCCCACTCTGAGAGCTCTTGCACAGCACCCCACCTTCCAAACAAGATTGGCTAGTGGCCACAGATGGATTCCATGTCAGGGTGATGGTCAATTTTCTCTGGGTTTTAGTCCAAACATTGAATGAACTTTCCAATATGCTGAGCCATACTCCCCACATCACTTTGGATAGCTACTTTAAAGCTAGAACTAAAACCCAAAGCAGATTCAAGGCTCCATCACCATCAGCTGCCCCGAAAGAAAGGTACCAGGAGGTTTGGGAAACTTAAAGATTTGCAGAAGCACAAAACAAGTAAGGAAAGAAAAATAATAGCTGGTAAAATATTGCAATAAGCAAGTACTGAGCATGTTTGGTTGCCATAGAATACTGGGTCTGTATGGAGAAGACAGAAATCCCATGATAGTGGAATGGAGTATCCTAGAAGATGACACATTTGACTGACTGGAACTTTGGGAAACAGCAGTTCACATTGCAGCATCTTGCTGAATGTCCTGCTCGTTTGGTTCTATGGCATATTTATTCAGGAAAACTCTGCATTGGACTCTACTCCTATCTCTTCTTGTGTAGAATATTTATTGTCTATTTGTGTTATAAAGTCGCCCATTCTTAGGGCTCTGGGAACATTATAGCATAAAACACTATGCATAAAATACTCCTACAAAAGGGCAGCTGTAGCACTAGGTATTTTAATACACATGGTCCTCATTTCCAACCAGTGAAAAGTTTCAGGAGCTTCTGTACTTTCCCAGGGATCAGTTTCCTTTGAAGAACATTAGAGACACGTGGCATTTTTGTGATACAAGGTTTATTTACATGGGGTGGGGTGGCAACATCAGCCAGTCTTTGTGCCATTTCTTTGCCCCAGAACCCTCTGGGATCACACACTGACTGCCCCCCCCAAAAAAAAGTAAAAAAATCACCACAAAACCTCCTCAAACTGGCCGGAAGCCCATTTCTGTTTCTCAAAAGTAAGTATTTTTTTATGTTAAAGAGCATAAGAATTCAAAATCTATTTAAAAAGTAAATTGTCACATCTAGGGCTTCTACAAACAGCAGTTCACCCTCCTTTTTGGATCAGAAAAGTCTGGGGATTCTGGAGGTGGCAAGGACAACAAAACACCCTTTGGGGGCTACATGCAGCCATCATCTGCATGTTGCCCACCCCAATCTACACATATATACAAGCTGAGCATTAAGATGAGGGATCACAGCAGTAGCACTCAGAAAGATTCTTGCTCTCTATCAGATTTACACAAGAACATAGCATCTGGGTGAGTTTGGTGCTTCATACCCTCTCAGCCCCAGCAAACTCCATGATTGCTTTGCCTTTGGGTCACCATAAGTCAGAAATCACTTGAAGGCACCCAACAACAACATCAAGTGTTGTACATCTTCCTAGTCAAAGCCAGTTCTAAAACAGAATGAGTTCCCAATATGCACTCAAAGTCCATTCATCTTCATGCTTTGTACAGGGGGAAAAAGAAAGCTAAGTCATCTTCCCCCATTCTGGATGCCTTTCTAAACCATCCTTGCTCCCACTGAAACATATCACTAAAATGCTATTGGCTATCGACTACTCTTTCAGTATAAGTGAACCTTTACTCCACAACTACAGCAGTTTGATTCCCTTTAACTATCATGGCATCTTCTAATGGAAACCTGGGATTTATAGTTTGGTGGAATATTTAGAATTCTCTCTAAGAGAGTTCTAGTGCATGCCTCTCAATTACAGCAGTAAATTCATGTAGCAATTTAAAATATTTATACCTGAACTGTTATTAAAAACTTTCAAGGTGCCTAAAAACAAATCAAATTATAAATTTATACATTAAACATACAATTTCTAATCGTAATCCTAACACAATCAAAAAAAGAAAAACATACATGTTTACTCAGGTTTTTTTTCCTGATTATCTCTCTGCCTTTTTTGTATTATCAGTTGCCCCGATTCATAATTAATTGTTTTTAATTATTATTTCATTGTGCAATGTTTGCTTTATTATATTTAACAATTTGGTTTATCATACATGTTTTTATTGTAATCTGCTTATAGAATTTTTAGTGATAAGTTCTATAAAATGTCCTTAACTAAATAGTGGAAACTTGGTTGAACAAAAATATGAAAGTGGGAATTCTCAGACTGCGGAACTCTGTCTGCAATGCTACTGATCATGTGTTAAGAAAACTATGGAACACTTGCAACGGCATAGTAATAAATGGTTAAAAATAGTAACTAAGTGACAACAATATGTTATTCAATTCTCCTCATCTGTTCATGGGTATGACCAGAATAAACATTACATGAATTTTTGTTCCAATGGTGAGGGCAGAGTTTGGAAAAGTACAGTGACCATAAGCAGCCTCTTTTCTTGATTGGATGCAGCTTGAGTTTCATTTATTCCAATGAATATTTTTTTAAAAAAATGAAAAAACAGGCAGCCATAAAAAGCAAACTTGAGAATGATACCAAATGTTGCTGCACATGTGTTGATTTGTAATGTTACATTTGGGCTGTTAGTTATGCTAATGGAACCGTTTCACATCTTGTGTTTTGATGTATTCGCTTTTTAATGGGGATGCGGACATAGCTTTTTGCAATTTCCTAGTTATATTCTCATGTGCAATGTTCTGCTGTCACCACCAGGCCCAGCCTGGTAGTAAGATTAAAAACGGAGAAAATGAACAAAAGCATAATTATATACATGTCTACTCAAGAACTAAGTCCCATTCAATGAGTCTTATGTCCAGTTAATGCAGCATAAAAGAAATCAGGCATCTTCTACATATAACTTGCTTCAGTCAGTGTAACCAACTATATCATTCTCATATATACCTAACCATATACTGATAAGTACATCCTCTGAGTTTAATGGCATAAGTTCCAAGCAAGCAATCTCTGGAACATGCCCCACTGACCAAGACTGGATGAAGAATGAATTTCTCTCTTTGTGTCTCTCTTTCTGATACTCTGATATTGCTGACATGGGTTTTAAAAAAACCCAAATCTTGTAAAATTCACGGTTGTGGGTAAACAGCTCCCAGAATGTCCAGACAGCATGACCACATTTCCATGCTCTGGACTAGACAAACACTTTTGTAGAACTGTCAGTGGTGTCTAGCTATGATAACCAAGTAGATAATTTCAGTAAAGCTTCAGTCTGAACACCAGATGCTAGGGATGCATAAAAGCATCAAGCCATCAGATTCATGCCTTGCTTATTAATGTTCTGAGGGATCTGGCTGTCCCTATTACAAACAAAAGGCTAGACCAGGTGGATTTTGTTCACATGAGGGCAATTTTCATTACTTTATGTTCATTTCCAAACTCAAAGTAATGGTTTGAACAAATAATGGCCTATGGGGCTTGAAACCTTGGGAACCAATAGAATTATTTTCTGGTGCCCACCAGTACTTTAATTTGCCTGTCTGCTCCCTAGCATCCCATCTAAGCATCCTTCACTCTCACATTCAAAAGCTAGTTACTAGAAGGAGGAACTTAACAGTAGTGGCCCCCAGATGGGGAAAACTCTTCCAAAGGTTTGCCTGTCATCAGCATTGTTTTCTCTTTTCCATCATGTTAAGATTTTTCTGTGCTCCTAGACCTTTTAAGATCCCTATGACATTTTGGTAGTTTTAGTTCCTGTGGTCATTGGTTGGGTGTTAGCTCTTTGAGTTGTACTGTATTTTAGCGAGTTGGCTTTTTGTTAGCTTAACTGTTACACTGTTCTGTTTTAAGAGGACTGTATGATGCCTAGGGAATTTGGTTTATAGCCTTAGCATAAATACCAATAATAAACATATACCAAGTAAAGTTATACCAAACTACTGACATGCTTAAGAGTACAATTCTACATATGTGTACTTAGATGTCAGCCATATTGATTCTGATGGGTCTTACTCCCAGGTAAGTGTGTATACAGCCTGAATACACTAAAGGCACCAATTCCTGTCTAACTGAAGCCAAACAGGTTCAGTCCTGGTCAGTACATGGAAGGGAGACCACCAACAAACACCAGGCTGTAGGCTATCTTTCAGAGGAAGGAACTGGCAAAAGCATCTCTGGGTATTCCTTGCCTAAGAAAACCCTATGAAATTCATGGGATTGCTGTAGGTCAACAGGCAACTTAAAGGCATGCATGCACGCACACACACATGCACACTAGAGTGTATAGAATTGTGTGTGTGTGTGTGTGTGTGTGCGCGCACCTCCTGTATACTTATGGCAACTCCATGGATTTCATAGAGTTTTCTTAGGCAAGGAATACAACCCAAGAATGCAAATTACATTCTCTTTGGCACAGGTTGAGTAGCAGCTGGCAGAGGAGCAAAACCTGGGAGAACATAAAACAAAACCTTGCACCTGGAATGATGCTTCTGTGGCAACTAAAATATTCAAGTTCCTTTCATGTTTACGTTCTTTCCATCAGCCAAGAAATAACCTAATTTTTCAGTAGTTCCAGAAAAATGTAGAGTTCCATTGTGGGATGTATTTATATTTGGATGCTTTCTGTAGCCATTATGGGCTGCTTCTGTGCTACGAAAACTAAGAATAAAAACAAAGGCCATTTCCTCACTAGAGTGTTACAGTGCTATTATTCCATTTTCAACATCCTATGGAATCCTGGGGTTTGCAGTTTCGAGAGGGGCCTCCGGCCTCTGCCCCCCCAACTGCAAACCCCAGGATTCCATAGGATGTTGAAAGTGGAATAGTAGCACTGTAACACTCTAGTGCGGAAATGGCAAAAGCCTTGGTGGAACAGTAGATTGAAGGAATAATCATTTGGACAGAGAGAAAGAGACTTTTTACTCAAGCAGATGTCCTGTAACTAAATGAATCAAAATGGACATACTGGAACTTTAATGTTTTAATGTATTTATTAATGTAGAGTTTTTGTTAGGATGGTATTTTAAAACATTGTAATCATTTATTTCAAAATAATAATGTTTAATTTTATATTAATAGTTTACATGGCTTTGTTAGACTTTAGTAACATTGTGCCCCAACCATGGGAGAAAGAGCGCAGACATGCATGTACAGTTGTCCCTCCATTTTCATGAGGGTTTGGGGTATAGAACCCTTGCAAAAATGGAAAAACCACAAATAACTCTCTCCTGCTTCTTCTCCAGTGCTTCTCCCTTCCCATTCCAGTGCGGAGAACTCATGTTAAGGCAAAACAGAAAAGAATGGGGTGGGGGGAGGCTGCACAAGTTTCCAGTGCCAGGACAGAATTCATAGGAATGGCAGGGGAGCTTCAGAGAGGGAAAGGAAGGCTTGTCTGAGCCTTCTCTCACCCCTTTTCCCTTTCATCTTGCATGAGAAGGGGAAGGAGGGTGCTCCAAAGGGGGAAAGGAAGGCTTATAGGAGCTTTTCCCCACCTCACTCCTTTCCCTTTCATTTTGCAAAATGCCTGGGAATGGGAGGCGGCAAATGGGAGGAAGCACTCATGAATAATCAAATTTGCAAACTTCAAACCCACAAATGCGGAGGGACAACTGTATTAATAAGGGAAATTTTTGTCAGTGCCACAACATTGGAAGAGTCAAATTTCCCCTTCTTACTTTCTAGAATGTCAGTAATTATCAACCTGTATCTATTCTGGCTGTCAACATCTAAGACATAGCTAATTTCCAAAGGATGCACTCTTGCCTGTACCTAAAAGTCAAACTCACGCCACATTCTTTGGAAAATTCCCATCAGGCTCTGGGTTCACCAGTAATTGGCTAGTACTCCAGAATCTTACTTCTCAACCACACTTTGTTTTTCAATTTATTCATACATGATTTGGAGTTGTGAGCTGTGAGTTTGTGAAATTTGCTGAAAACACCAACCTATACAGGTATACTTCAGTTAAATAGCAAAGTTGGTCCCAGAGTTAAAAATAACATGAAAAGAATGGGTACATTCCTTCACCATAAAAAGAAGAGCAGTTCACCATGTTTCAGCAAACATTTACTCAAAACTAACAATATGCACATGTGAAATGAAACAACCAGGTCAAATAAGCCTTTTATAAGTAAACAAAGACATTTGGAACCTTCTAGAGACCACTTGAAAGCTTCTTCCAAATTGTGTCAAGGGATGATTGTTTTTTCTTTCATCAGTCTCCACTTTCCTTATGATTTCCATTTTGGCCTAGAGATCTGTGCTATTTTGACATCCTGGGGGTAGCTGATGAGCCAGATTTATGTGTTTCCCCCTTTTCTCTCTGTTTTGTTTTTCACGCATGCTCAGTAATGAATT
The DNA here is from genome assembly GCA_948474755.1 of Ctenosaura bakeri. Taxonomy (NCBI): domain Eukaryota; kingdom Metazoa; phylum Chordata; class Lepidosauria; order Squamata; family Iguanidae; genus Ctenosaura; species Ctenosaura bakeri. The sequence continues at coordinate 1,015,944 of CAOLHI010000381.1, read as the reverse complement.
CTGAAATTAGGTGCTGCTTAGTTAATTGTTATAGGCTGGCAGATATGACTGAGTAGGACTGGCAAGAGTAGAATTCTCACCTTTTCCAGTCCAAGCTTTATTGCATTGTTTTTTGCAGACACACTGCTGCAACCCCTCAATGAAAATCCATGTTTATCCAGCCCTCCTTCACCATCTTCCCAATGGTGATGCCACTAAAAGACTCCAGTTTAGTCATGGGACAAGGAAAAAAATGGGAGACATGAAAATATTTTGTGAAAAGGAGCTTTTTTTCTCAGAGGCTTTGTTAACTGAGAAACAGCTGTATAGGGTAGCTAAAACAAAGAGCTGCAAAAGGATCTCTTCAAACTGAGGGAATCTATCAAAATGGTGGAAGCTGTTCAATGTAAGTAATTTTTAATTTTTTTTATTTACCTTCCCAAACTGGAAATGAGTTGCATTTGAATGTTTAGATATTCCAAAATGCTAAAAAACATTTTTGTTTATTATTTTAACATCAAAGCTCAAGTTTTGGAGCTAAAAGGGAATAACCACCATAGTAGGAATCAAGATCCAGACATTCCCTGCTCCGTTTGAAACCTATCCAAAGTTTTAAAACTGAAATTTCAGCCTTTAGATCCAGAGTGCTTAAACTATTCTGCTTTGAAATTTATGAACTTGAAATTTACAAGCTGAATTTCAAATTTATGTGTTTAATTTGTCTGAGTCACAAAATAAAAGGAAATAACCCTCAATCGGGAGAAATATAGTAATTATTACAGTAATCTGTTCACATAGTGCTTTACACTATAAAATAACCAAAATACAAGCCCCTCTCCCAAAAATCGTATTTACCATCTAAATTTAGGTATGTTTTGGAGGGAACTGGATGGAAAAAGACGAACAAGAAATGAAAACAGAAAACAAGTGATATATAAGTATAACAAAGGATAAATTGAAAATTACAACCAACAGATCAAGCAGTACCCACATTCTAATCATTAGTTCAGGTTCTTTAAGAAAATAAATTAGAACCTTTGTGTTTAGGACATGCCCATTACAGCTGTATCACATCTGCTTTTTCATAACATCCCTAGGATTAAGAGAAATAATGGGCTTGTGGGGGGGTGGTTTCAACCTCCGTGGGACACTGTGCTCATTCCAATTGCTAGTCCCCTTGAACTCAATTGCTGAATAGCAAGTGAATCTTACCAGTTCAGTGGATTTACTTTTGTTGACAGCAAAAACTAGATTAATGACCTTATTATCATAAGGTTATTTTCAGCTACATCAACTGAAACACATTAGCATTAGTTTCATACCAGCCTCCTACAAATATTTCCATTTCATTACTGACTTTTCTATTTAAATCTTTAGCTGCATTTTGAACACTCATTATGTTTGTTGTGACCAACAACCAATCAAAACAATATGGATGCATACCATCCAACTGTCCTGATTTAGGAGGGATAGTCCTAATTAATTCTCTGCTGTCTCACTTTTTCAGCTGCTTTTAAAATGTCCCTATTTATCCCTCCTCTTCCCACTTCCCCTCTTTATATTCAGTTTATTTCAGCTGCTGTAAACTGAGGCCCTTTCCACACCCTACCTTTTCATGGTGGCATCTGGTGGAGATCCTGGCATCAGCACTGCTGGGAGGGAAGCGTGACAGGAGTACTCCCCTCTGCACCAGCTGGCAATGAAGGAAGCGTGATGGCTCCGTCTCTTCCTTCTGCCTCTTCCTTCCTTCTTGGGGTAGGAAGCGCAGCCATTGTGCTTTCAGGCCTTCTGCAGACCAGGTAAGTCCAAGATGGCGGTACAATCATGGTCATTGATGAGGAAAACTCATCAATGATTTAATCTATGATTGTGCAGCCTGAAGAAGGACAGGACCATGACGATGTCACGCAGAACTGTCGTCGTGGTCCTGTCCTTCCCCAGTCCACTCTGACAGGTTAGGAGGGTGGTGCAGAAAGGGCCTGAGTTCAAAGTGCAAAAGTAGTTTATGTTCAATTAATTCAGCAAGGAGGGAGAGGAGACAAGAGGGGATGGCAGAATCTTGACCTTTCCAGGAGGCTCAACCCAAAGTAAACTGCTGCAGTCTTTCCTAGTTTTTCCATGGTTTCTCATTAATAACTTTCTTCATCTTGTGATATTGCCCGGCCACATCTGTCCTGGTTTTAATGTGTGAAATGTTGGAGTATACATGGATGCAAATGATTGCAGTTCCACAGTTGAAGCATTCATTACAGTTACAGTCATGCTTTCAAGACCAAGAAACCTGGTAATGTCAATATATATAAAAACAAAAGAGGGTTCTATTTCCAAATAACAAGCACCACAAGCAATCAAGCAAATGCACTTGGATTATACAAAATGAATAAAATGCCTGGAATCCAGAGACAGCCCTGAATGAAAGCCATGCCTGGCAAACATTTAGGTCATCTATCTTACCCCACGGTAACTATTCAAAGTTTTGTTTGTTGATTATGATCTCAGAACAATTTTCCTTGGGGTTAGTGACACTTGGAAGAAGTCCTGTTTATGACTTACTTGAGCTTGCTTGCAGAGTTTGAAAGGATGGAGGGTTTCTTGATAGAAAAGTTGATGATACTCCTGCAGGTCAAACCAAAAGTATGTGCTGTTCTTCCATACCTAGAGATGGCAGAAGGAAAGTGAAGGCATCACTATGCAATTTTTCATTTAAAAAAAAAAAAAGCTTATTTTTCTAAAGACAGAAACTCCTCAGCTCCTTGGGGTCACTATAAATCACACCTAATTTAGAATGGTTTGAATCATGCATTCTACACTGGCAGCATATGTGAAGCCACTGCCACTGTAATGCATGCTGCATCTTTTATTGTATCCTTTGCATATAATTGGCTATTAAAATTGTTAATGTTATAGTTAACATTTGAAGATTAACCACATTTGGTTGCTATTAAGCCAGGGGTTCACAATGTGCATGTAAAATTGATGCGGTGCTAGGACAGCATTTTTCAAGCAATTGCTGAGATCATTAAATGTTTTTATCCTGACTATCATTACCATTTTTTATTATGTGCCTTTCAACCATCCCTCACTACAGCTTGGTGCTGTTGCACAGGGCTAAGTACTTCCAGAGGGACAAAAGCACTTCACAAACCCCATTACCTCAGCGCTCTTCTTTTAAAATGAAATCAAGAGTTTCACTTTAAAATGTTAAACAAACATCCATGCTTGTTGCGTTTGAACATTTCTGCCAGCCGGACTGGAGACAAATGTAAATTTTGACCATAAAAACTGGACTGCATATGAATGAAGAAGATACTCTTTCAGTATATCTGTAATTAGCTGGATGAGTTCTGATCACTTGTTCCTAAACATAAATCTTATTCCATTGATTTTAGTTTATAATTAAATACCTGTGGTTTTCTGAATTCAAAGTTAATGGGAAGTTTCTGTGGATTATATCTACTAATTAGGTAATAAATCCAGCTGACTATAGTGGAGCAGGTTCGGGTTTGAGTCCTTACACAGCAATACTTGCAAATTCCACTGAATTCTGCGAAGCTTATTTCTAGGTGAACAATGAAATCCTAAACAATTAACTTGGAAGTAAGATCCATTGGATCAATAGGGTAACCAAGTAAACATGTTTAGGAATGAAGGACCATGAGATGATTGTGCATTCTACTTTACAGAGAACACTCCTCTGTTTGAGGGGCTATCAGATAACTGTCTTCTGTTTGAAGGTCTATTTGGAGGGCAGCTCCAGTTTAATGATAAATGGCTAAATCCAATTTTAAGCCATTTCCACACTATTATAGTGCTATTATTCTACTTTCACCATCTTCTGGGGTTTGCAGTTTGGGGAGGAGAATTTAGAATTCTCAGCCTCAGTAAACTACAAACCTCAGAATTTCACAGGATGTTGAAAGTGGAATAATAACACTATGACAGTGTGGAGTGGAAATGGCCTTTGTCTCACTGGGATTTCTTAGCCACCACTTAATGTAAACCCTCTTAATTTCAGTGGGTCTGTATACTGTTAGGGACTAGATTTAGCTCAAAGTATCATAATCAGGAAATCGTTAGAATCTGGAAAAGACATAGATCAACATATTCCTTTCATCTCATCTCATCTAAATAGATACATTCCTGTCCAATATCCTAATATCACAGGGCAAGGTAAAATTAATAAACTAAACAGTTTCACAAGCAAGTTACATAGCCAATTACAATTCAGTAGAATCAAAACAAAACTCACAATCCAATGAAGCAAAGCAAACTCATGCTGTCTGAACCCCAAAAGCTTGGGTGAACAGTCAAATTTTAATTTGATACCAAAATAAGGCCACTATCAGCACTGGGTTGGGCTCCTAGGAGGGGGACAGCATGCTACAGCATGGAACACCTAGCCACAGTTTCCCCCATTCTAGTAAGATGGGTTTGTATTTTAATCTACTATATAAAAGTCAAAGTTTGCCTGTGAGTTTGTCTGTCTGTGTCAGGTGGGCAAAGACCTCATACGATTGGCTGTGGGAGGCGAGAAGAGCTCATATGATTGGCTGGCTGTGAAGACTCTATGGAATCCTGGGGTTTGCAGTTTAGGGAGGGATCTTTAGAATTCTCAGGCAGTGAGCTCTTGGGCCTCTGGCTGGTTGCTACGGAGATGAGGCCTAGCAGTAAGAAGAAGGGCAGTGTATGCCCTCAGAAACCAAACCTCTGTTATGTTAACAACTCTGAATACAGATTGGATTGGGGAATATGGGAAAAGTTACAGGTACCTGAATAGGCCATTTGCTATGGAGATGATGCCTAGCAGCAAGGAGGAGGAGGGCAGTGTATTCCCTCAGGAACGCAACCTCTGTATGTTAACAACTCTGAATACAGATTGGATTGGGGAATATGGGGATAAGTTGCATGTACTAGAATAGGCCAGTTGCTATGGAGACGAGGTCTAGCAGCAAGGAGGAGTGTGGTATATTCCATCAGGAACCCAACATCTGTACATTAACAATGCTGAATACAGATTGGATTGAGGAATATGAGGTAAAGTTACAGGTACTGGAATTGGCCGGTTGCTATGGAGATGGGGCCCAGCAGCAAGGACGAGGACAGTGTATTTCTTCAGGAACCCAAAATGTGTATGTAAATAACTCTCAATACAGATTGCATTGGGAAATACGGGGAAAAGCTTACATATACTGAAGAAGACAGTTTGGTGAGTTCTTAAGAGGAAAATAAAATCCCGGGCAACGCTGGGTAAATACATTAGTTATAGTAATACTTTCTAAACTAACCTCTATACCAATAAATTAGGATATGCAAACCTTTCTTTCTGATAGCCAGTTCTCTCCCTCTCTGCCCCTTTCTGCATGGGGTTATTAACGTGGGCCAATGTGTTTTGACACGGGGCTGTTCTGCACGTGAGAGTGAATTAGGTTTGCTTTATTTACCATTGTTCTGTACATAATCCTGAGTTAATGCGCCCCCATGTGGTGGGAAAGCGTGCTATTTGAAAACTGGAAAAAATCCAAAACAATTTCCAGGATCAAGCAAATTCGGCCTTTTGCAGTGGTGCAGATACATACATTTGCACTGATGCGAATTGGTGGGCAGTGGAGGGTGGACTGTGGGCGTACTCACCTTCTCCAGCTGTCCCCACCCACCAAAGGACAGGCAGGCGCCATTTTTTGTTTTGTTCAGCAAACTTTAGAAAATGGAGTAACTGGACAAAACACGGCACAGGCATGTTAAAAAGACAGAGCTGTTTTCTATTTTGCAAATATTTTACCGTATTTGCTGGCATTAGACACACTGCCGTATAAGAGCACCCTATTTTCGGATTATATTATTTAGGAAAAAATATTTTAGTATTCTGTTCCCGGTTCCTGTCCTATCTTGGTTGGGTGGGGGGAACCTACCTGCCCAGGCAGAAAGGAGAGGCTGTATGTGTGTGCGTATGTGTGTAAGAAGCTCCTTCCCCCATTCCTCTCTGGGGCAGGATCATGCTGGCGGCAAGGCGGAGATGAGCGGGGAGCACGAGATCGCTCTGCTAACTTTACTCTGCCAGGTGATCTGCCTGGGTGGGGGTAGTTACCATATTTGCACCACATTTTCAGAAAGCATTGGGGGGGGGAGTGCCTCTTATACAGTGGCAAATACATACATACATAGGTACATATTAATGTACCAACCCAAAAGAGAAAAAAATAAGCCAGTCACAGCTGCCAGGGCAGGGTGAGGGGAATAGTGGGAGTAGTCACTGCTGAAGTAGTACAGATGCATGAACTCGTACTCCTCTGAATCAAAACAAAACATACTGAGGAGCTGTGTGGAAGCAAATGAGGGAAAGCCCGTGTTATTTGGATCCGATAAGACACGGTAAGAAACAGTGTGAACTGCTTCATGTGCCTTGTGCAGAAAGGGCCTCTCTCTCTCTTAATCTCTCTCTCTTTGGTGATATTTAAATGCAACCCTATATGGCAGAATGGGAAGTCTTTTTGTCTTTTTCACATTCAGATCACTCCATTTTAAAGACAGAATCCACTGCATAGGTCAGCCTATTTAGTGCCTTCCTTATTTGTTGAACTACAACTCCCAAAGTTTCTCAACCAGCATGGATGGTGGATATTGTAATCCAGCATGTAATCCAGCCTATTCCAGATTGGAGCAGGCTGGCAGAGGTTCTGCAAAATGGAAGGAATGTCTTTGAAAAGGATTAATAATTGCTTCCATCTTCTGCATTCTGTAATGAATCTAATTCATGCTGATTTCATAAAAGAATCTGTGACTGATCTCTGAGAAGAGTGGAAATATCTCTGCTTGAGAACTTGGTAAAAGACACATCTGTTGGTATATATAGTGGACTTGACAGAACAGTGTTTATAACTCAGTTAAGATAGTTGTAGCCTAAATACCCCCAAAGGCACCAGGACGCTGTTTTCTATACATACTCATGTATGAATTCTGTGCAGAACAAATGCTAAAGTACAACTTTTCTTTTCACCAGAAGAACAAACCAAATCAATATACTGACTGATAAGAAAATCTCCGTACCATATTTCCTGACTTTTCACAAAAGTCTGTGAAGACATAGCCTGCTCTGTTCTCTGTGTTAAGGGACTGTAGCATTCTCTCCATTGTAGAACTTCCAAGTTCAGGAATATCTGCAGATGTTTTACCCTAGATAGCAGAAAGCAAAGTTGAACAAAGTTGTCTCTTTCATTTTGTCATAGATGTGAATAGCTCTGAAAGTGCTATTGCTTCTTTTCTCTTCCAGAAAAAAACAAATAGGAGGGCAGTCAAGAACCCAAATGGATTATCTCTATTGATTTCTTCTCATGATGTTCTTAGATATGTCATTTCATTTCTAATGTTATACGTTGTTAACACCTATCCTTCTCATACTTCTCTCCATTCTTTTCCTAGTTCTTGCTATCAGACTTAAGGGAACTTAAACTCCTTTTCTTTTCATTTTGCATATAGGCTGGCATCCTGTTAGTTAAGTCTCAAGCTTAGTAGACCTATTCTGTCAATTGATGAACGGTGAATCAAAATGTACATAAATCCCTTGAATCAATGTATCTACTCCAGTCAGGATTAACAATAGGATTCAGGCTATGATGTGAAGAGGTAAGTAAAAATGATGATACACCATGTTAAATTATTGCCTTATTTGGTAGTTACTTAGGCACTGCCGTCATTAATGGACTTTATAAATCAGTGGTTCTCAACCTTCCTAATGCCGCGACCCTTTAATACAGTTCATCATGTTGTGGTGACCCCCAATCGTAAAATTATTTTCATTGCTACTTCATAACTGTAATTTTGCTACTGTTATGAATCGTAATGTAAATATCTGATATGCAGAATGTATTTTCATTGTTACAAATTGAACATAATTAAAGCATAGTGATTAATCACAAAAACAATATGTAATTATATATTGTGAAATGTTTATTTCTAATTACATCTCGGGGGACTACACAAGCTTCTTGTGTGTGCCTTCAAGTTGTTCCTGATTTATGTTGACCCTAAGGTGGGCCTACCATTGGGTAGGAGGGTAGGTGGGTGGGCAAATGAGAAGAGGGCAAGTAACTGCAACGCAAAATTCAAGCAAGAAGTTTCCAAAAGTAGACTGGAAAGAGAGAGAGAAGACTAGGAAAAGGAGGTCTCCCCCTTGTTCTGAAATAAACTCCTCTTACAGGCCCGGCCAGGAATCACAACGAGCTCCCCGCCTCCACCAAAGGGGCTGAGACCCGTGCTGGGCTGCCGCCCAGCCCACCTGCTGAACCCCAAGGAGCGCCGGGCTGCCTGGAAGCTGCTCCAACCCGCAGCTCTCTTTCCCGGCAGATGGACGCTCCCGCCCCCGCCCCGCACAAGGCCTCCGTCAAAACACCTCCCTCCTCCTGCAACCCGCCAACCCTGCCCCCCTCCCCGCCCAATGGCCGTGAAAATGGCACCTGATTGGGGCGTTTTTGCAGCTCTCCGTCCCCCCTTCCGAGTCAGTGACACCGGTGACAAAATGGCAGCCCTGGAAGCTGGAAGTCGTGCTTGGTGCACACGCAGGGGTGGGAGTAAGGGAGGGGGCCCAGGGGCTCAGAGCCCTCCCCAATGCCGCTGCCCCCCGCGCTCCCGTGATAGCAAACTCAGCGCGAGGGCAGGTGGCTCGTCTCCTTCTGCCTCTCTGCCACTTGCCCAAAGCACGGGCAGGAAAGGCAACGCAAGCCACCAACAGTGAATGGTGCTGCAGACACCGAGAGCCCAGGGGGGCGAGCCCGGTAAGAGGTGGCACAGACCAGGCTCTCTCCTCTGCGCAAAGCAATCCTGTAGCTGGGCACCTGGAGCTTGCCCGTGGCCCCGTTCCCGCTGCAGGGCCTCGCTCCAGGCGCGGGCTCGGCCGCCCTCTTTTCCTACCCAGCACTTGCTCGCTCACTCGCCTTGGCAGCTCCACGTGGGGGAGGAAAAGATGGTGCCGTGTCCTACTTCAGAGCCCGCCCGCCCGCCTGCCTGCCCTCCCGCCCGCCCGTGCTCGGCTGCCGTGCCGAGGAGCAAGAGGAGGAGGCAGCCCACGTGAGAAAGGCCGCTGGGAGGGTGGCGGCGGTGGCAAGGAGGAGGGGGTGGCGCTCCTCCAATGGTGCACCCCCCCCGCCCGGAGCAACAGCCGCCTCCTCTCCCCTCCTCCCAGCGCGAGGTCTCAGAAACATCCCTCCCATTGGCTGTGAGGCCACCAAATAACAGTGGGGGCTGGCTTTTGGCGGGAGGATCAGTGGCCTTGTTTCAAAAGGGGGCGGGGCAGGATAGAGGAGCGGCGACCCCTGTGAAAAGGTCATTCAACCCCCAAAGGGGTCACGACCCACAGGTTGAGAACCGCTGTTATAAATAAACACCAATATAGCAACTGGTGATGGAGCCTTAACTTTTTATTGTTCTGCCCCAGATCTGAATGGGTCCTCAGGAATTCCAAAGCCTTGGGGTCTGGTTTTGCCAAAATAAGCAGTTTATTTCTCCAATTCAATTTTTTGTTGTGATCCTAAGTCTGAGGAGGGGGCCATGAGGAAAGAAACAAGCAGAAAATGGCTAGTTGGAAGAGGAGCTTTGTATTCATCTGTCTCCCCAACAGCTTTGCCAATCAAACCTACATTATCTTGAGGTTCTTTTTCATTTTAATTTAACTGCTTGGGCTTTGTTTTATGTAGTTTGAAACTTAAGCTTGATGCTGATTTGCACTTGTAATATCAAGGTTTGGGCATACGATAGACATGGCCGATTAACAGCCTGGACAATACATCTGGCCGCTATGACTATTTGGCTGAACCCAACTCCCCTTATCAAATACTAATCAAGTCAAGCCCCAGTTTAACTTCCAAGGAATCCTTAAACTTTTGAAAAGTAGAAATAGTATATTTCATAGTCTGACACTCCAGTTTGATATTCTATCACTCTTATTTGTTTTGAATGTAACATACAACATATTTAAGTGTATCTCATTTGTGGGTAATTTTTTTTATTTATTTTTTATTTTATTTATTTATTTGTATCCCGCCTCTCCATATGGATCGAGGCAGCGAACAACTTACAAATAGCATGTATTTCAAAACATTTCTATACATGCCCCCAACAAGCTGGGTACTCATTTTACCGACCTGCGAAAGGATGCAAGGCTGAGTCAACCTTGGAGCCCGGCAGGATCGAACTCACAACCTTGTGGTTTGTGGCTTGCAGTACTGGCATTTAACCACTGCGCCACCAGGGCTCCTAATGTTATGCTTCAGTACAAATGTCTCATAGTAGGAAGCCCTTATTACAAAATCATGACAGACCACCATTATACAGTTTGCAAGGCCAACCTAGATTATTTGTTGCTTGAAGCAGAGTAAAAAATGTTCCCCGCCAATATATCCAAGTGAAGGTGCATAATAACCAAAGCTGGCCAAGTTATTTTGGCACATGGAGCAGAAAATCTCACAAACACCTCTCCCCATTTGTAGCAATAAAAATATAATCTTAACAAAGTAAATAACTAGAAAATGGCTGCCTTTACATGACACCAAATATCTGCTGCCTGAGGCAGCCATCTCACTTTGCTTGCTGTTAGGATCAGCCTCTCTGATCACACGTGGAAGTGGCAAAAATTTATGCAGCTTAATGCACTAGTAAGGCTAAAAGACCACTGACCAGAGGAAAAAATATAGTAGTCTTTCACAATGATGGTCAATCTTTATTTTAGCCACAGGATGGGCTCTTAGGTGTCTGGCCTGGGAAGGCTTTGAAGTGTCTGCCATGGTTAAGCCCAAATGGAAAGTGAGCCCACATCCACACAAATATGGGATACAACGTCTTAGTCACCTCGTCACCAAGCCATTTTCAGAAGATCAAAGAACTCCAAATTACTCACTGGGATTACTTCTGCATAGGTATATCTTCTATCTAGTTGTGGCTTCAGATAATCTGTTTTGTCAGGAAATGCTGTCAGGTGAGTCACATTGCTGCATGCAGTTGCTGGTCTGGACCAGTTAAAGAAGAAACATGTTCAAAAGATGTTCAAGGAATCTATTTCATGTATCACAAAGGAAGAAACCCTGCTTTGGGATAAAACCTCTTGTGGATTCATAGTTAAGTTTTTCAGATTTATGTGTGCAGTTAAAATAGCCCAGGAGTTAGACACGTGAATTGGTCTTCAGTGACATCAGTCTCTGAGCTGTTTGTACAACTGAGTGAAAGAGCTGCCTTTGGAAACTGTAATAATCCACAGAGCTAAAGAATGCAGTAATCCTTCCACATTTGCTAGGGTTAGGGGCACAGGGCCCCTGTGAAAGTGAAAAAAGTGAATAACTCTAGTCCCTCCCAAATCATATTTAACACGCAAAAGAGTATGATCACCATATTCAACCCACTGTGAATTCCCTTGAGGCACCAGGGTTCCTTCACACGGCAGAAGTGGGTGGCTGGTGGGGCTTACTGCCACCACCACTGTTGCCCCACACTATTTTTAATAGGGACTTACAAGCCTCATTTGCAGTTTCTCAATCTCACAAGGCTTGCAGTCCATATTAAAAATGGCATAGGGAGGCAGCAGAGGTGACAGCAAATAATTCATGAATAATCAAATCCACAAAAGTGAAACCCGCAAATGTGGAGAGATGACTGTACTTCCGAACTTTATGGATATGCAAATGTTATATTACATACAAAACACATTGTGATTTATAGCTATGAATGAATCTTTTTAATTCATGTTACCAAATTAACAGTAGTCATGCTTGGCAGTAGAACTGTCAATCATATGAAGATTCTTTAAAACTGGATAACACTCTAGCTCTTAATTGATTTATTAGGTTTAAATTAATTTACATACTATTAAACCTTAATAAAGGTAACTTTTTGAGAAGCTTGAAAATGGGCCCTGGAAGTGAGGTAACTTCCAAGTAACAAATCGAAAGTATGTATTTTGTTGGGAGTTAAAGAGTTTCCCAGGGTGTTGGCCCCTTGGGGGAAATTCTATGAAAGCTAAAACTGTTAGGAATCAACATGTCCCAATCTCTGTGTGGCTCTATGCTCTATGAAACTCTATGCTAGCTAAGCCCTGCTTGCCCTAGAACAAGAGTGGCGGGAGGGAGAGAATGCTGGAATTTTCCAACATATTTCTTTGCTAGGGTGAGTTCACACTAAATTGTAAAAATTAATTCTTAGACAACACCTCCCAGAATCTCCCAATTAGCCTTTCGTTGGCCATGCTGGCTAAAGGACTTTGGGGACTGTAGTCCAAAATGACAGCATTTTGCAATTCTGTTTACACCATAACTATAAGATCAGAAACCAACTTCTGACAACTGTTCCTTCAGTCTCCCCTTTAAGAAGCAAATTCATCTCTCCCGAATCTAAATCACAGTTAAAGGAAATAGCTGGCATGAGAGCAAGCTAATGCTAACTAAGGCAGAACCAAAATGTCAGATTCCTGTTAAGTGGAAAATCTAGTTAGTGCTAATCATACCTAAGATTTCCATTAACAGTGGTAGGAATAGTGTACCTATCACTCTTGAGAAGGTGCTGGAGCTCAAGGGCCCCAACAAGGTTCTCAGGTACTGATGCCTGCCTTGCACTTCCTGCATCCAGGTTTATCTGCCATTTTAAATTTCTCTCAGTTAGCAGGAGCTCTAAATGAAGTGCTGCTCAAGGGCATTTTGGAAATTTATAATGGTGGCCTCCAGCAGGGGTTGTTGTTTTAAATTTTCCACACTGCCCCAGAGTAACACTACATTAGGCACACTGGGACCCTGTGGGAAATTTAAAATGGCAGCTCACTGCCACCCATAGTTGCCTCCAGGTTAGCTTTGTAAGCCAGGCCTTCTAAAAGGCATTTTGGTGTGTGCTCCCTCAAACCTGGAGCCAGTGCTGGAGGAGGGAATTTGGGCCTTGGAAGGAAAGAAGGTTGGAGAAGAAAGTAGGAATTCCAGAGACTTGTTCCCACTCTTTCCACCACTGTGAGGGGGAGCCAGCACACTGTCCATACCAATGAAAAGGAGAGAAGGTTTTGTAATATCTGAGATTTCTCTACCCAATTTCAGATGACAAGGATCAGAAAAAACTATTTTTTTAAATTAAAATTAGGCAGAAACTTCCAGGATACTAAATTCTACATGAAGCACTTAGTTTTGTGCTTATACAGCAACGCTGTAGAATTTAAGAATACATTCAGTCTGGCTCTTCAGCCTTTTTGAATGCTTTATCATTGGGCAAAATGGATAGGGCTTCTGAGAACTGCCTTTAAAATATCTCAGGATTGAAAGATTTCCAGAGGTGTATTTAGCATAAACAACACCTTGGGTAAGCATGGAAATTGTGTCCCTACCTCTGGGGCCACTGCCGCCCTCTTTTCCTCCTCCTCCTCGTCATCTTCCTCCTCCTCCTCCTCCTCCTTCTGGCACTGCTTTTTTGCACACTTCTAGAATTGCCACCCAGGGCACATATCCTACTTGCCCCACTCTAGATATGCCTTTGAAGATTCCTTACTCTAGACTTTGTAGCCTATGATTGCATGCTTTTGGATGTTCTGAGCAAGAGAGGAGCAAGGGAAATCAAAGAATGTTATGTCACTCCTTCTCTCCATACCAGCTTTCTTCTACCTCAGTCTTAAGGAGAGCAGACCAAGTACTAGAAATGTAACCTGTTTTCTTTAATACGCTGCACAGTATTTTGCATGCAGAGTTTTTTAGTGCTTACCTTTCTCTACCAATATCTGCTAAATCAATGAAGCCATCAGGATCTTCCCGGACAGCACTTTGACTTCGTGGTAGGACTGCTGATAACAGTCGGGGAGGTCTCTGGGAATATAAATCTACTACAGCTCCTCTTGACAGAGGTGGTAGTGGACTGGTTTGTCTTCTCTAGTGAAAATAATGGAGTGCGCAAGGAAGAACCATTCAGAAATAACTGTTGTCTTATCATGTTTCATCTGCTGCCTATCTACTTTCAGGGTTATAGGTTTGATAAATAAGTCTCATTTGTAGCCGTTCCAAGTTCTTTATGTTAAAGATTACTTCAGCATCAAGCTAAAACAAAAAAATACTCCCAGCTTTTTCCAATTCAAAACAAGTTAAAGATCAGTTTGAGGAGTTTTGTACGGGGACAAATACTGAGAGAAGAACTCTCTGCCATATTTATGTGCACATACCCGTGCTCATATCACCTAGGAATGTAAATATTCTTACTTGAGAAAGTAATTAGTTCCAAATTTCTTTGAGTGGAGGGCTTGGCCAAGATGCCCTCAGTGGTTTCTATCAACATACACACACACACACCTACCTCCTTTCTTCTAGTATGAGGCCCACATTGACTTACAACAATTTAAAGTACAAGTATGGCTAAAATCAAGTACAGCTAAAACCAGTTTGATTTTAAAAATTAAACCTTGAATAAACAATTCTATTAATACACTAAACTGAAACAGTTTAAAAATCACATTAAAACATAGTAAAAGAATAAAAGCATAATATCTCCTTTAAAAAACTATTCTGCCACAATTGGTTAAGAATCAAAGTCTCGCCCAAATAATACAGCTATTGCTTACTGGTGGAAAGAGAGAAGACAGGAGTCTGAGGCCATTTCCGCACTACACTCTTATAGTCCGAATATTAAACTTTCAACATCCCACGGAATCCTGGGGTTTGCAGTTTTGGGAGGGGTCAGCCGGCCCCTCCCGAAACTGCAAACCCCAGGATTCCATGGGATGTTGAAAGTGGAATAATCGCGCCATAAGACTGTAGTGCGGAAATGGCCTGGGTGTCCTGTAGAGGGCAGTCCATAACTTGGAAGCAGCCAGCAAGAAATCTCTCTGCTGTATCCTCACCAAATGCACCAAAGATGGTGGTGGGACAGGAAAAAAAACCCTTCCCCCTAGACATCTTAAATATTGGACAGGCTCAAGGAGCGAAATATGATCTTTCAGATAGGCTGGCTCTTTAGTGGAACTATCTCCTCCTCACTGCTATTGCTTCTACTCATTCACAGGTCTATCTTCTCTGGGATCAATTATTTGAAACCATTCAAAAACCAAGGACTGGTTGTTGCACGTTGCTTGATCTCTCATACAGGATAAATGAGCAGAACCAGCAGGTTGATAAAGGCCCCTCAGCTAAGATACCCCAGCCTGAATAAAAAAAGCACATATATCACTGACATGAGGTAGGAAATGGTTTGTGAGTAGACCCCCACTCATGTTTTCCACATCTGCTTTAAGTCTTACAGCATTTTCCCCCTTGACATCTCTTCTAATACCAGGTTTTCTAATAGTGCATATGATATAGTGAGGCTCTACTTCTGTATACAAGTCATACCTGAAGGGGATGTGCTGTTTTTGGCATGCAAGATTTAGCTCTCAAAGGCAACAGTGACACCATCTGTGGGAAAGGATCGACATCCATCCGTGGTTTTTGTTGTCGGGAATGCCAGATTTTCAGCTTGTTATTTATAGTCTGTATGGCAGCTGTATGAATGACACAAAATCTGGGACCCCTAAGAAAGTAAACATGGAGAAGAAGTGGTTCAGTGAGGGTTGCTGGAGCAAAAACTGAGGAGGGTGCCTGTATCTTGTATGGTTGTGTAGAAGCAGAAATTTCAGCAGACATTGCCTGTTATCTGGTGCAAGAACTCTCTCCAGTTTTCAGTTTGGCAATGTTAGGTGCAGTATGTACACTGCAACCTAAGTCTAGATTAAATATAGCAATAAGCTAGCAAGAATGTAGAAGACAGCTGCATCAGACTACTCCGTCACTCCTACTTGGCCCTTGCTAACAAGAAATCCTCTGTCCATTTTTTTATTTCATGCAGGGCTCAGCAAATACTCCAGATCCAGGAGCCATATTTGTCTTCTTATAAACCTGAGAGGATGAGGCCTTCTGCCATTCCAACAAGTTTTTGTTTTTGCCAGTTCACTTTGGGAAACCTCCTCCCTTTGGCTTAAAACAGGTGAGAAGAGATATGACAAAATTGTCCTCCATGACTTATTCAGTATACTCAGAGTTTTTTCAACTTTTTTTAATTTACCAAAATTAAGTTATGAGGATGGGGTTGCATTTTTCATATCTTTGGTTTAGTGTTACTTTTGAACTTTGATCCCTGGTTTGTTCCTCTCTTACCAATGCAAAAGTCAAAAATAGGCTAGACTGAGATATTAGTTTAGACAGAATGCTAAACAACAATGGGATGTCGTTAACCTCAGAGCATCCAAAGATCACACTGAAAACACAGGTTGGCAAATGGAGCGTACCAAAAAATTTCAGAAGAAAATCAGCCTTCATTTGGCTGTCCTGATGCATAATGTAGCCTGCGCTCAGAACAACAGGCACCTCTCAGGATTCTGTATCTTCTTTATTAGAGTTTATAAAAATTGATCAATACTTTTGGTGCCCTTTCTTGTTGTACCATCAGCTGGTTCAAATCTGAAGTTATATCATTTGGGACTATTACTCCAACCCAGTTGTTTGCCAATTGCCAATTAAGTATTTAAACATGTAAGTGCTTTGGAATATCACACAAATGAGTAAATTAAATCTGCCTGCATTACTTGCAGAAATATCTCTTGATCTGGACAGATGAGCATCACTTAAATTACATGTTCAAATTAATGTTAATATACTTAATATGTATTTTCTACCACAGATACTTATGTTCTTTAAGCCAAGTCACTGTATATTCCTTAAGTTTATATCAGAAAATTAATACTGTATTTATGAAATGTATATGTCCTTCACTGCCTTGTTTCTCACTCAAAAGGATGCAACTATCATTTGCAGAAGGCAGAATTAATTTCTCAGGCTTGAGTTTGTAACATAAGGCACATTTCTTGAACTGAATAAAGAGCTGGCAAGCATGCCCCAGGCCTCCAAATTCCCTTCCTACAAGGGTTAGACTGCTGCCCTTCTTGCTGTCCTAATCTTGGCAATGGAAGATTTTTGTTTCAGCAGGCCTTTGAAGTGTGATGGCTGAAACGGATAAGAGGCTTTCAAAACCTCTTGTATTGTCTATATTTGCTGGTAGAGTTCATTTTAATGGTCATGCTTTTAATTGCTTTAAATACTATTGATTATATTTTTAACATTTGTATGATCTGACTTTTTTAGCTGTATCTGTTTTAACTTTTGTAAGACATCTTGAATCCTTGTCTGGGAAAAAGATGGGATGAGGATGGAGATGATCATGATGACGACAACAACGATGATGACATTGTGACATTGGGAAAAGGCAATAATATTCAGTAAATTTGAAGGCAGTAGGAAAAGAGGAAGACCGCATTACAGGTGGATTGACTTAATCAAGGAAGCCACAGCCCAGAGTCTGCAATACCCAACCTGTGCTGTAGATAGCATCTTTCATTCATTGCAGTCTCCATAAATTGAAGCCAACTTGTCAGCAAAGAAGAACAACAAGATCCCTGCAGGCTGCTTTCCATCATAAATTTCCAGATACATCATTTCCAACATGAAATTATAATAATCATATAATAACATAACTTAAGGCTGAAAATATGTTAAAAGCACAGCCAATAAATAAAGTAAACAGAAGAGGATAAAAAAGTATATGAGTAGACACCAGAGAATGAAAGCTCAATCCTTATTATATTTGTCTAAATCCAGTTGTTACTACCAGCTAGGGTAGATACATTGAATCAAAAGAAACACTGAAAGAGTACAATTATTTCTGGTCCAAGGCCTACTCTCAGTAGGTGTACTCTAGTTGGTGCTAACATTTGCATTTAGGCCACTTGATTTATATCCTGCCTTTCTCCTAAAAATGGAATTTAAGGGGGTTCACAGTGATATTGAATTACAAAAGTGCAATTAAAACACGCAGCAAGGTCAAAACAAAATGAAAAACACAACTAAAAACATAATTTAAAACACATATTATTGTGAAACAGCTGGCATCCTACTAGTAGCAAGTCCTTTGTTACTGCGGTTATCTGGCCCAAGCCCGAGGTCTACAATTTCATATTGGTTATGGTTAATATTTCCACGTGGCACTCCATAAAGATGAACTCCACGTGTCTGATCGGGTCACAGAGAGCCTGTGTAGGCAGGCATGGCCATACAGGCTTAATTATGCAAGCTAGGTCTAGGCCAGTAAACAACAATCTGTCACACAGCCGGTAGTGCCCTCCAGACACAGCCGACCATTAGGCAAATGCAAGGGCTCTCAGCCCTGAACTGCTTGCTTGACGGGATTAGTGCGTCCATCTATACAATCGCTAAGCGATCCTCATCTGCATACTGTTCTAACAATTGGCAGTGCTGGCTAAATCTTATCAATTCTGATTTCGACCTTTCGGAGGCTTTGTCTCCACTCAAATCCCTATTGTTCTCCTTGGGAGAGAGTTAGCCTCTAGGTATAATCTTCCCTATAAAAACCCCAAGTTTGAGCTTCTTGTCGGAACGCTCGTGCCTTGCATCCCGAACTGCTGCTGCTCTGTTTGGCGAGCCTCCCCTCAGCCTCCATGTGCTGGGAAAACCACGAACCCAAGCCTTGAACTCTATTTCTCATCTCCCGAACTGCAGGATCAGGTGGAGTATTACCCCAGAAATCTGCTTAAAACCCCTATCAATTTTCCTCACTTTCTATTTCTATAGTTCTTGTATGAGTGCGTGAGTGCGTGTGTCTGTGTGTGCTGAATTGAGGAATTATAACAAAATCTGTTAAACTGAACAACTGTGCCTAGTTCTTGCCGTGGCCTGACCCCGTAAACATAGAGTTAAAGATCTCACTACGTTGCCCTGCCTCTCGCAGTGTCAGCTTGTGCTCTCAGCTAATTCCCAATTCCCCAATATTTGAGCACATTGTGGTGTCCCTCCTGGGACCCCCAGAAATCAGGGTAACACCTTTCCTTAGCAACTGGTTCCTTTGCAGAAAGTTTGCCTGCTTTCTAAGAGATTTTCAGAAGATAAGTTACATGGCCCTCTGTCCTCCTCCAAGGGCTCTGGGATGACAACAAAAAGGGTATTAACACCTATACAAGGCAACATGGCCTCTACATAAGATTCAGCAGGGCCTCATAAGTAAGCTGAGACTCTTTAGGTTATGTATGGATATGTTCATATAGGAGAAGGTCTTTCCTGATAATGAGAACTTTATTAGGACTCAGACCATCTAGTGCAAAGGTGGACAGATGATAGGCTACCCTCATGATCTACTAATAGATGGCTTGCTGTAGATTAGCAAGGTTTGAGGAACACACACACACAGAGAATTGTATGTTGTAAGTCTACTGTCTCCTTCTACACTTCACCTTAGGACTGTGAGTAAATCAAGATGTTGGCCCAAATCTACTTATTAGTCCCTAGTAGAACAGATTCATTAAATCAACAGAACTTACATAAGTGTTGACTTGATTCAACAACTCTACTGCAGTTGGGATTAACAACTGACTTCTGAAGCCTGCACCTTCATCATGAAACCAGCATTTTCTTCTCTCCATTCTCTGACTTATTCAACATCCAGCATCATGGAGAGTTCTGAAGAACTTGGAAAAGTTGTAATGACTATTTTATGATTTTTTTTCATTGGTTCTAATAAATCAATTGTCTGACTGTGGATTTTGAATGTGTGTGTGTGTGTGTAAAAAGTCCCTGTTTTATTTTGCTAGTTTCTGCCCTAGACATGATAGGCAGAGACAAGACTTGGTGCTGGTAAACATGTGCACATATATCAGTCTGTATCAACTTTATAATACCAGTGTGTGCCTATATGGCTTCAAGTCACCTGTTGACTTATGAAATTCAAGGGGTTGCTATAAGATTTTCTTAGGCCAGGAATACTCAGAGGTGGTTTTTGCCAGTTTCTTCCTCTGAAATATAGCTTACAGCTCTTGGTGTTTGTTGGCAGTCTTCCATCCAAATACTAACCAGTGCTGACTCTGCATAGCTTTCAAAATCAGATGGGATCTGATGCCTTTATGGTGTTTAGGTTCTTCTTATAATACCAGTACATTTGCAAAAATGTACACACTTTGCAATAGTATAGTAGTGTATACATTTCTTCTTTCTTTCCCTTTCTCCAGTTCCAGCAACAGCCCGTATACTGAGACAAAAAGAAAACTTAATATTTAATCCTCTTACCAATACAGAAGCAAAGGTTTAACTACTTCAGACTGTATACGATTTAGGTTACGCAAGTTCCATTGATCTCCATCTTCCAGATTTAGTTTCTGCAGAACTTCAGAGGTAAGGAAATAATCTCCATTGCTCACCAGGTAGATTTTTTTCATCCTATCAAGTTGTCTTGAATGAAGGAAAACATTCATACAGAATATGCACAAACCTATGTTGATTGATAGTTCAGAAAAATCCATTCTACCCAGTACCTTCCACATCAATGGAGCAGTGAATCTGGTCTGGGTTTTAGCACAAACTTTATGATTCAGATAGACTCATCCCCTTGAACAACTACTTTACAGTTCAGACTAAAACCCAGAGCAGATCATTAGCCCAGTGACATGGAAGCCACCAGGTGCCATGGTATTCCCCCTAAGCAAGAATTCTTGTTTGCAAGCAATATTTTTTGGGGGAAAATCCATATAGCAAAAAACAGGGTATTTCTGCTCCCAGAAGTAGAAGTCAGACTTTCTGAATAATTCAGCTTAATAACATTTTCATTTGTTCTCTTTCCAGTTCCACCCACACTCAGATAACTTTATCCTTAGAATTTGGATATCATTTTGTTTCTGGGGCCATGAAAAGTTAGAGGAAGGAAGGTCATCAGTGATGGATGGGAGGGCACAGAGTATAAGGGAGAAGAAACCGGGGATTAGGCTTGAGGATAGGATTGAATTGTTTGTCCAGATGTGTTGGACTAATGATTGCTATGCACAAATGATGGAAGTTGTAGTCCAACACATCTGGAAGACACTACGTTGGGTAACATTGCTGATCCATTCCCATCTCTCTCCCCTGTTTTATTTTATGGGTCTTTGCTACCAATATAATATTACAATGATACTTTAGAAAGTATTGAGAAAAAAATTAATGACTTCCCTTCCCTTTGTTTTCTGAAGCAGCTTTACAATTTGTTATTGTATTGCATGACAACTGTAATTATTCTTTAAAATATTGCAAACTACCCTAAACATAATTAGAGGGAAAGCTTGATAACTACACATAATCAAATCTCTAATTCATAGCTTAATCAATCCAGCACCCTCAACCTCCTTAAATTAAATAAAATTAAAATCAAATTAAAAACAACCACTGTAAGTATTAAAAACAATACCTTTTCTGCCTTTTAGGATCTCTCAAGGCCTTCAGTCTTTCAATGTCCATCCAGAGCCACCAGTACTTTTCACCCAAAGTCCCTTTGATGAACCTCTTGAACCTTTCAAATTCATGCCTGTTACCAATATCATAAGTCTTGTGGCTCATACACCAGGCAGCCCTGGCTTCAGTATTATCTTTTTCAGATTTTGTACTGATTTCACTCCCTCTTTCTGTTGTATCATCCTCGTTAAGGGGAGGGTTTTCTAGCAGAGGTTCCATGAAAGGATGACTGTCTTCTATTTCATATATAAGTACTCTTGACACTCTGTTGAAGTTGACATCAGTTGGGTTGACTTCAGGAGGCACTCCAGAGAGAATAGCAATAGAATTCTTTAGTATATATTGAGCATAGGCTAATGAAAACTCATCTACAGTCCGGAAACATGCAAGTTCTTGATATCGATCAAGATCATCACTCATTCTTCCCTGAGGAGCAGAACCCCAGTTCTGTCCTACATATGCTCTTAATATGGTGTGTGAAGGACTATCAGGAACCGATACAGAATGGCCCTCATCTATGCTTCGCCTGGCTCTTGTCCTCTGAAGAAGGGGAATACTTGTTTGGCCCTGCTTCTTCTTAAACTTGGAATCCAGTTCTGCATTAAAACAGGAGAAGATCAGTTTCCCAAAGTCCCTCAGGATACAAACAAGAACATCATCTTTAATCACACAAAAATGCCCTTCTTTCTCTATACTGTCATGTATTCTGGCACTTGCTGGTAGACAACAGAATTTTCACTAACAGCTGGTGGCTTCTCCAAGCCACTGGATTTGTGTGACATCCCCACCTGCCTGCGATGCATTTTCAACTCAGATGCATTTTCATTTGGATGTCGGACTGATGGTGCTGGACTGATGGTGGACTGAGAGCATGCTGGACTGATGCTGCTTTGAAACTAGTTCTGCTGTGCCTCTCCATATGTTTCTTTGCTCTTGTATGAGCAGTTACTATCTAATACAACAAGGGTTGGGAAACAGATGATAGAATGGATTTTCACTCCACCATCACTACCACCATGCCATGGGCAAGATTACTTCAGAGGATGTGGCTGTGCCCCTGACCACAGCCTGGAAAAGGATTTTGTTTGGACTTCAACCCCCAGAATTTCCCAGCCAGTAATGCCTTTGGCCTCCTTCCCCACTGCCATCTCCTTTTCCTTGTGTTTCAGGTCTTTTTAGATTGTAAACTTGAGGAAACAGAACTGTCAAATTAACAATTGTAAAGTACCATGTACATTGATAGTGCTATATAAATAAATGATGATGATGATGATGATGGTGATGATGACAATTTGGTGATTCGAGACATTGTAGTCCAAAACTAACTTTTCCAAGCTCTGCTCTGACACAAAGGTCAGTCCTGAAGCATGAGCTTCAGGACTAAATCACTATGTGGACCTTTTCCAGAAAGTACTTCAGACAAAATGCTAGCTCCATTCCCCTCATGTTCCCCAAAGAGAAAAGGGGAAGGGTGAGCAAAAACAGGAGCACTTAGATGGCATATTGAAAATCAGCTGATTGCCATCATTCCACGATGCACTGACTGAGCTTCAATCTCTCTTGGCATACCCACGTGACAAGGATAAAGAAGAAGTCAGGTGCACTCAGCCATCACTTCACTCCATCCTCACTTTCCCAATGTAGAAAAAAGATGAGAGGAGTGAAGCCATGTATGTTCAGCCAGTGTTTCTTACTTGTCTTCTTTACCTTTCCAGCACAGGGAACAAAAAGGAGGAGGACAGCCAAGTGTACTAAGCTAGGAGTTTGAGGGCCAGCTGAGTCCAGAAGACAGTTGGCTCTCACAAATCCCATCTGACTCTATTTCACCCCTCCACACTTCTTACATGCATAGAATGTAAGGGTAGAGTGGAGTCAACTGCCCGGCTATGGAGATCTCTTTCTCCTGCCTCAGCTCCCTCTTAGGGAGCAGGGCTTCCAAATAAGCAAGAGAAAATGGTGACTCTCAAAAGAAAAAAGAAAAGAAAGAAAGAAAATGATGGTTCTCCATGGCTAAACTGGGGGTGCTGGTGGATGGGATTAAGCTTGCAAGCTGGGAGCTCTTTGCCTATCTCACAAGAAGGGTCTTCAGTCTACAGCATCTTAGCTTTACAAATGAAATGATACTGCAAAAAGCTCCCCCTCAGATTTTAACCCAAAAGTAAAGTGAATGTCTTTTTTTTTACCCCCTTAATACGTGCACCCTACTTGGATTTAAAGAAGTGTTCTGCACTATAAATTCCCATTACCTGCATGGCTACCACTGTAAACAATTTCATTGAGAATGGTAGAAGAAACTGTAGGCAATGCTTCTTGAGATCTGAAATCTGAAATTAAAATCAAATCCAAATATCTTTATAAGCCTATCTTCAAAAAATATTACTAAACACACTATTATTTTTCACTCAGTTTTCACTCAGTCTAAAATACTGTTTCTTAAGTTGTGGGTTGAGAATTGACTTCCAAGTATCCCTGGGTGGGTTTACACAATGGGAACTACTTTTCTTATGCTGAATATGATTTGCACCCTCTTTGAGTGACATTTAGCCATTTAAGACCCAGGTTTGATCCCTCCCTCCTTCCATTTTTCTATACGAGGAGTGTGGAAAAAGCAGCCTTCCAGAAGTTGTTGAATTGCAGCTCCCAGGATTCCTCACTGGCAGTCCAACATCTGGATGGCTACACCTTGCCCACCCCTGTTATAAGTCATGCCCAAATTCAATCCAAAGTCACACTGCTGATACACACATACGTATATATATAAAATATGCATTATGTACATTAATAACGAAGAAGAAAATGCAGTATAAACAAGCTCATTCAAATGTAATAGTAATGCATTTGCAGTTGTAGAGGGACAGGCCTGGAGCAAAGCTTAGAAAAGTTATTCTTTGGGCCATGTCAGCTGGAGAATTCTAGAAGCTTGGCATGGTGAGGACATTACCTAGATATGAAGAAGATGTCTTTGACGGCTCAAAAGAAAAACGAACATGAGAAGATGACACAGGGTGAATAATAGAATCTGTAGTGATCGTGTGTTCACTTTGCTTGGCTAGGGTAAACCAATCCTTCGTCTGGGTGACAGTAGCCTATTAAATAAAACATTAAATGGTGTGCATTTCTTACAGTTTAAGCTTTTGGCCATGCTTGTCTTACTGGAGCTCTAAGTGTAATGGAGATTTATAAAGCTATGAGGCCTTGATTTAAAACCAACAGAACAATACTATACATAAATGTATAAAGTGTAATCAGCTGAACACTACCTGGTCCTTTTTCCTAAGACTGGCTGGTTCAAAAGGGATGATTTTTGAAGAATGGCAACACAAGAGATGAGTTAACTCTTTGCTCTCCAGCTATCATCCCTCTCCTGCGCAGCAATTAATCTTAGAGAGAAGGATTCCTCTGCACAAATCATGTTTGTTTTCTTCATTTCCATACGGCATTGAGGTGGGGAGCCCATTGGCACATTCAATGAGCCAGTAATTCCCCAAACCTGGATTAGCATGTTGGACCAGTTCAAGTCTCCACAGAGCTGTGAAATTCAGATAATGGTCTTTCTTGGTCTCTTTTTCTTTCATCCTGAGCTACCTTGTAAGATTCATGTGAGCAGCCTTTTTCAAACTTTTTACATTGGAGGAATCTTTGAAATAAATTTTAGGTATCAGGAAATGCTTGCACAAAAATTATCACATCTATAACTCAAAAACTCTACAATTCTTCAGTCATGATCTCTTGCAGAATCCCTAACAACCTCTCATGAAACCCTAAGGTTCTAGGGAACCTTGGCTGAGAAACCCTGAATATGAGGATAAAGTCAAGGGAAAGTGTTTTATATAGGAACTTTACTGAGGGATAAAAAGATAAAATGTAATATTAAGAAGCTGGCCTCCATACTTCATGACTCTACAAGATTCCACTCATTAAATTGCTGAGTTTATTTTACCTGGCCAAGAGAGACATAGAACTTTTTCATAATCACGTCATCTTCATTTTCTTCAGAAGCTTCTGCAGGTGGTGGGTTTTTTGCAAACCAGGGATAGTATGTTTTATCTATAACAAAATTGACACCTGTTCTGCTCCACTCCACCTGTGATATAAGTTTTGCTAACCTACAGAGAAGTGACAGATAGTATGGTCACAAGGCTATCCATTAAAATCAGCAAACGATTGACTGTTACTTTTATAAAGAAATCAAGATCTTAAAGACATTATAAATCTGCTGTTCTCATCCTCTGGATCCATTCAGAGCTTGAAATCTATAATCCACTTTTCCTACCCAACGGAAAAAAGCTCAAAGCAGTTTAACAAAAAGAGAATGATAATTCAAAACAAATAAAACCATAAAAATATCAATATACCAACACTAGAAATACTATGAAAAACCCAAACAGTGAAACCTAGCATAAAACCACATGGGGCAGCCAGTTCATTTGCCTTGCTGTCCTTATATTTATTCGTTTTAATTTAAAGTGTCCTATAAGTAGTGTTATAATGGTTCAGGTTAGTACAAACACAGGCCTGTATACTATTGGTGATTCCCAAGTACAGTAGACCAATTGAGCCAATTGTTGAATGGTGTATGTACATGGAGGTAAATCTCATTGTATCAATCAGTTTACTCTAAGTGAGTTTAACAATAGGATTCAGTTATAACCATCACCCAGGATGAGTAAGGTGGACTGGCCCAAGATATTTTGTAACTTGAGAAAAAAGGATGAAATGGTAGATGCACACGTATATACCAATCCACGTACAGAAGTGGGCCAAACTGTAACGAATCCTGTTTCAGTACTTATTTCAGTATTCCCACTACACCTAAGAGCCAACAAGCTTAGGGGACACAGAGAAGGCTGTACAGCACATACAGTTCTGTCTTCCAGCAGAGGGGAATGGCTGGGGGCTCTGGAGAAATAGCCAGGAAGTGTGCTGTAGCAAACATCCCACAAACCTCTTTTTCCAAAGCTTGAGGCAGCTGCCTCACTACTCAATAACAGGAACAGTCCTGTGATAGAGTAGGGTTAACACACAATAAAAGACGTTTAAATCTCTCAACCATGGCTAAATGTCTGCAACCGCTATTTCTTCAACAGCCTTTAGATGCTGCCACAAAATGTGTTTGTAAAGAAAGGCATACAGATAGATATGCTGGCTAGATTTGGTGAAGTGAGCTACTATAGGAACACTGTGGGAGAGGTCACTTGATTAAACACATGCATACCAGTAAAATTTGGTAATTATTAAATACGGACCATAAAGCAAAAGTAATAAATTATTATTGCCTATGAAAATTACAGAGCGAGAGGCTATAAAAATAGCATCATTTTCATTGTTATTATTCACAGACATCATTAAATCAATCTAGGCCAAAAGCATTTGAGGAGTATTATTAATGTTTTTGTCAAGAGAAGCTTGCAGTTTTAAAACTTATATTCTAGTTAGAAGTTGCAGTACCTGTATTCAAAGTAACAATCACTCTCTAAAAACGCAGGCAATCTTTCCTTTTTAATCCATGTAATCGCCTGTTCTCGGTCCAGACACTAATAAAAGAAAATTTTCTTTCAGTTCAGGTTTCACTTCTCATACAGTGAACACAGAGATTTGCTGACAGTATAAACCAATGATTTTCAAATAATGTTCCTAGAAACTGTGGTATTCACTGGAAGCTTATCATGAGTTCTACAACAAAAATCTACAAAAATGGTGGAACTGTGACACTGTCCATTTTTAATGGGTCCCTCCATGAACGTCCTCATTACAGACAAGTTTGCTGTAACAGTAACCAAGAAAGACCTGTTTTTCTTTTGAAATAAGTTGCATGCCTCCTGGCTTCTAGAAACTCAAGGCTAGCTATAAAGAAGGTGATCAGAGAGCATACACCTTGTTTAAGGGAAAAGCAGTGTTTGCTTGTACAAAAATTGAGTTGGGTATATAATTTCCAGTTAGTTGCAGGTGGGCAGTATGGCACTTCAGTACCTGGAAGTTGCTCATCCTTGCCCTGAAGCAGTATTTCTCAGCCTAGAGTTTGCATCTTCCAGTGTTCCCAGACAACATGGGCAGTGAGAGTGAAAACAAGAGTTGCAGACCAACAATATTTGAAGATCCAAGAGCAACATGCCCAATTTATGACCCACCAAGATGAATGAAATCTACGAGCTATGTGTTATAGCCTCTGAAGTGTTTCCCAGCCTTCTCTATCTTTGTAGTCCCAGACAGACATAAGAAACAATCATTTTTCCTCCTCTGGTGGGTCACCATGTACAATGGTAGATTCCATGCAGTTTGATGTTACATTATTGTTCTTGATTATGTAACCATAGAAAAGCATTAGGTGCATTTCAAAATCTGTATGTGACAATCCATCATTAAGCCAACCAATGCCAAAGGGCACATTTGTTGTCTGAAACCATGGAAAGCTGCTGCCTATCAGTGTCAAAAACTTTAGGATAGATGGACCATGGTCTGGCTTGATATAAATTTCTTAGGTTCAATATTTTATAGGAAAGCTATCTGCAAATCATATAAATAAATAAGGAAACTCACACAAGACAACAGTTAGGAATCCTAATTAGTGTGGCCAAGTTTGTGCTACATGAACTGAAGGTATGCCCTAAAATTCAGAATCCTTTGCAACATGGTGGGATTCCATGCTAGACTTGCAGAAGTTTGAAAACCACTGATATTAATGGCTTCTTGATATGTGGCCAAATTGGCCAGTGGATTCTGGGAGCTGAAATTTAAAAAAACAAAAAACTTTTCTGAGGTCTAACACCACTGCTAATTGTACTGCATGA
The DNA here is from genome assembly GCA_948474755.1 of Ctenosaura bakeri. Classification (NCBI taxonomy): domain Eukaryota; kingdom Metazoa; phylum Chordata; class Lepidosauria; order Squamata; family Iguanidae; genus Ctenosaura; species Ctenosaura bakeri. The sequence goes on along the minus strand of CAOLHI010000381.1, from coordinate 987,887 downwards.
TTGCATGACATTTCAATTAATCACTTATAACTTCTCCTAAAAACAGAGTGTGAGCTGAGATCACAACTTGGCAGTGACATGTCAGAGCATATACATGAACAGTCACCAAATTTGTCTGAAATGTGATTTGTCAGAATCCATTCTGAATGGCAAGGAATGGCTCCCAAAGGGAAGCATGAAATCCAAGAAGTATTGCTACTTGGCAACCTCCAATTGTTTCTATAGGGTTATGTTCCCTGTTGCCTATGAACATCTGCAGTAGAGATGGGAAAACTTCACTCAAAACAATGCCTGAGCATAAAGAATGCTGATGTTGGCAATGGATCATATAATACATTTTGCAGAGGCAGAGGGTAGTTGCTCTTCTCTAGTTAGAATGTGCTCCTTATGGCTTACTGATAATACTTTCTGGAAAAAATTGAAGACTACTTCTTTATTTTGGCCATTTTTTTCCTGGATGGACAAAAATCAATTTGCTATTATTTATGTTAAACTGAAAGCAATTCCAGCCTTTTGTCTGCAATATGCATGAAAAAAAGAAGATATGCCAAAGCTACATTTATCATCTAAAAGAAAATAGCTTCCAAAATGAGCTCTAAGTTTCATGAAAGCGTACATCTGTGTATGTTCACTGCATTCACTGAGGTGTTTGAGACTCCAGTTTAACTAGATGATGGTGATCGATAGTGATGGAATTATAAAAACTACCATCCTATAAAGAAAGTTTAAACCCTGTTTGTATAACAAATTTGTACAAAGGTTTGAAGGGAGGGAGACCATGCTCATGAGATCCGGCATTCGGCAGCATACATTTATGTAGTGGTCTAAACAGAATCTATAAACATACATAACTGCATATTCATGGGCTCCCTTCTAAATGATTGGAGATCTTGAAAAAGTCAGTGTTCCCCATTGCACACAATATACACATATCTATGCTGGTTAATCCCACTGAATCAATCAGTTCATAGAATCATTAAGTGGGAAGAGACCACAGGGGCCAACCCTCTGCTATGCAGTTCTTGAATTGTGAGTCAATACACAGGTAAATTCAGTTGATTCAATGGCTCTTATCTAGTGGGATTTAGGCTACAGTCCAGATTTAGGACACATAACTTAGAAAAGTTTTTTTTTTTGGAGTACAATTCTCAGAAATCCTTCAGCCAATGGCCATGCTAGCTGGAGGATTCTCCTGCAGTCCAAAAAGTAAATTTTCTGAGCTCTGACTATATAGCTATATCCCAGAAGAAAACAGAGAGCTCTCAGGGTCAGTCTATCAGGTATAAACCTTACTTTCCACACACTTGTTCCATTTACATTTTTTCTGTGAGCAGATTATTAGTCATATGGAGTGACTTAACAACTGAGTCAATTAGATTTGTTTTAATATGAATTATAATGTGGCAGCCAAAAAAGCAATGCGATTCTTAGTTGCATCAATAAGAGTATGGTGTCTAGATCAAGGAAAGTAATAGTACCACTCTATTCTGCTTTGGTTAGACCTCATCTGGAATACTGTGACCAGTTCTGGGCACTTCATTTCAAAAAGGATATTGACAAGCTGGAGCATATCCAGAGGAGGGCGAATAAAATGGTGGAGGGTCTGGAAGCCAGGCCCAATGTGGACAGCTTAAGGAGCTGGGTATGTTTAGTTTACAGAAGAGAAGGTTAAGAGGGGACATGATAGCCATGTTTAAATATTTGAAAGGATGTCATACTGAAGAAGGATCAGGCTTGTTTTCCACTGCTCCAGAGGCTAGGACAAGGAGCAATGGATTCAAACTACAGGAAAAGGGATCCCACCTAAACCTCAGGAAGAACTTCCTGACAGTCAGAGCTGTCCAGCAGTTGAATATGCTGCCTCGGAATATGATGGAGTCTCCTTCTTCTGTTTTTAAACAGAGGCTGGATGGACATCTGTTGGGAGTGCTTTGATGTGGGTTCCTGCATGGTAAGGGGTTGGACTGGATGGCCCAACTCTATTATTCTGTGTTTCTGTGATTCTATGAATTATAAAACAAATAAGATCCTCTGTTTTCTAGATGGTACACAAAGAAGTCAGAGTAGGAACCATCTTATTGAGAGTTTCTCTGTTGTGTGAGACATGCAAGTGTGCCTCTTCTAAAATGGGAGTAGCCAGCTACAGTTTTTGTAAGTACTAAACACAAAACCCTATTTAACGGGGGAAGATTTTTTGAACTACTAGTGTATAACACTTTGTAGAATGCAAATGAACAATACTGATATCACAGAAAGGAAAAGGAGAAGGGGGGAGAAGAAAAAATCAAGAAAACATATTCTTACCATTGCTGCATAATTTAGATCAACATTTAAGTGTGGCAATTGTGGTGGCAATGGTGGAGGACTGGGGTCTTTAGAAACAGGTCTTTCTGATTTTGTTGGCCTTGTAACATCATAAATGGGATTCCGAGGTTTTTGTTCATATAACAACTTTTTCAGCTGATTTTCTATCCGTTCTGGGGCATCGCTAGCCACTTCAAAAATTCCAAAATCGGGATTAAATTTAATTGCCTCTGCAAAGGTCTACAACGACAATATTTAAATATTAAAAATAGCTGGCACAACACAGATAGACTGCAGTATAACCATCACATATTTTAAGAGTTGGTTGACACGTCAGAATTCTACTTGTAGTGAGATTCAGCATTCTGAAGAGGCTTTCTCCTGAATGATTAATTCTTTTTGTAATTAAAAGTGTCCCTAGAGCTTTGTTTTTCTAACTTTCTGAGTCTGTGGCCCTTATGAACTAATTATATAGCCAACTCATAAACTTCTTGGTTTATCACTGCTTGGTTCCTGCACTCTTACCTGCAGAATCAAGCATACAAAGAGTTCTCACACCTCTCTAAATGCTTCGTCACTGCCATCCTGAAATAACTGCATCTGCACAGTGATCACCAACTGAAACCTTCCTCTGGCTTGACAGAGAATACCAATAAGGTAGAAAACTATACTATGAATCATGCCCGTTTATATGCTTATTATGAATAAGAAAGACAAAACTAAGCCTGTTCATTTCCTAGCTTTATATGTAATATCCACTAAGGAGACATATACATTTCTCCTAGCCTAAGACAATAAATGATCCAGAACTTTCCTTCCAAGCTAACATTCTTACGTTTTATGTATATGTAATGTTGACCTTTTGCAACTTAACCCCTCCCCAAAAAATCCTAACCACGCAGCCTTAGCAATGCATGAATGCACATTTTTAGTTCAGAATTTTATGTGTTCTTATTTGAAGAGGAGAGAATACACATTTTAAAAAATAATAACTGTCTCATTCCAAAGTGCTGAATCCTTACTAGTTTATGCGAACATGCAAATGAAGCATGTGAATTCCATAATCTGGAACTATTTGAATAGACACCAGATCAATTTAGTTGCATGATATTTACACAGAAAACTAACCAAGGATAACATTAATTAATCATTCATATCTATTTTTAATTCAGCCTCTAGCAGTGGAGCCCAAGGACCCATTTTTCCAACACGCATTCCAATTAGCTAAATTGAAAACATCTGGCTCCTTTAATGTAGTAAAACATACGCCAATAACAATGTTTTAAATATAAATCGTATTGTCATTTTGGATGCCTGACCACCAATCATTTACAAGGTATATACAGGAATGGAATGAAAGAACCAATTGCCTTCACCAGTGTACTTAACGCCAAACTGCTAAGTTAATCAAAGGCACATGCCTCTATCAAATAATTGGCTTCACTTTTCTGAACTGAGCCCCCCACATGCAATGGGGTTCTGTGTGGAGCCTGGAAAAGTTCCTTTTTGTATTATAACATGCAGAATTCACCAGTCACAATGACCAGTGGGACCATAGAATTGCTCTCTTTTAAGTTGTCCCTTTTGTTAGACAATGGAGGGGGGTTCAGAAATCCTTGTGATATGTTGTAAAATCACCCAGAGATGTACCAGTAGATGCCTACCTATGTCACCCATTCCTAGGTGGTTGCATCCACAAAGCCTGCCAAGTTGTAGGTTCACTTTGGCAGAAGATCTCTAATTCCAGGGTCAACATATGCTACAGTCTTTTTCTCTCTAGCCCACGCTTCCAAGGGTCAAATGGCATTGAGTTACACGCAGCTCTTTCATAACCTCTTGCCTATATACTAATGCTTATACCTGGGCCCTGTTTCTAGGCAACAGCTGCATAAGCATAATAAAGATAAAAAGCCAAAGTGTAATGGTGTTTTAACAGGGGCGTCACATTCATATTGAATAACTTGTGTGATGAGCTGCAGCAGAGTAAAACTGGAAATATAAAATGTTCACATTAACCATATTAATGTTGAGGAGAGAAAAGTCTCCTGAGAAAATCAAATTATGATGAGGTCAGGATTTCTCAACAGCCACTTTCCATTTCAGTGCTTTGACATGCCTTGCAGCATTGTTCTCTCAACCCAGAAATCCACACTGGGGTTTCCGGCATGAGATAATTTTTACACAGTCAAATTTCTTTCAGTGGACTGTTTTCCAGGAGACTTCCATGGGCAACTGCATGTGCTCATGCTCTTGAAATGTGTCTCAGAATCTGCAATGACATGGAAGCAATGGGACAACCAATCTATTTGTCCCATATTAAGAATGCAATGTGATGTTCTCGTACACAGTCTTAATGGGTTCCTTTATCTTAATATTCACAGTAAGTGTTTGCTGAAGAATTTAGATCACATACTTACTGGGAGACTCAAAAATTCATTAAAGAAGTCTACAAGTATGTCATCAGTAGCTAAATAATCTTCCTGTGAGGAAAGAAAAAGCATAGAATCATGTTAAAACATGGAATAAGAATGAGTTACTTTTAACAAGGGTTGCAATTTAGAGTATGCCTGCAGCATCAATCTTTCCCTCCCCACACCCCAAATGTATATACAAAACTCCCCTAACAGGACATAGTATGAGCATATTGCCTCATGAGCATGTTACTCCAAGATTATGAGCATATTACCCCATATTTTTATCCTATATATCGCTATATACATCAAACATCTTACAAAGTTTAGGGTTGTTTAACTTGGTAAGTGAGAGGAGAGATGATAGATCGAAAATAATATATGAGGTAAAGAAAAAAGAGATTTCCATGTCCTGTAATTTTAGAACCCAGGGTCATATGCTGAAGGTGGCTTGTGGGACACTGATGGCAGAAAAGTAAGTACTTCTTTAAACAGTGCATAAACTATAAAATCTTCTCCCATAAGATGATGTGATGGACAATAACTTGGTCAGTTTCAGAAAGGGCTTGAAATAGTCATGCTAGATAGCTAATAGGCATATTCCTTCCAGCATCACAGGTAGTATATGAGGGTACTAGTGTACTTACATTCTGCTTGTGGGCTTCTCAAAGGCCAACTGAGTTAGTTTCAGAGTAAGCAGAAATCGGAGCTAGATAAGCCTTATACCTGGTCCCAGCATGGCTCTTCACATGCACTTAGGTTCATATTTCAGTTTCTCACACCTCCCTTAAAATATCTGGTTACTAATGGTGCCAGATCCAGGCCTAACAGTTTGAAAAGTGACTTTTAAAAAAAAGGTTATGTTATTCAAGCTCCATGTAATTATTTACTTTCATTTTTTAAAAAAAAAATATGTTTACTTACTTGTTACTTTTTCCTATAACTTAAAATTTCTTTTGATAAAGAGGATCCATCTCAAAAATGTAGAAAACAGCCTAAAATGTGAATGAAAAACAAATCCTTAAAATTGCCCTAGCAATGCACTTTAGTGTTCCTCTAAAGTGTGAGAAAAAGTAACAAGTAAAGACTCTGAAGACCAGGGTTTGAATCCCCACTTGACTCTGGAAACCCACTGGGTAAGCTTGGGCAAGTCGTATTCTCTCAGCCTAAGAGGAAGGCAAAAGCAAATTTTCCAAGAAACCCCATGATAGGTTCACTTTAGAGTCAATATAAGTCAGAAATGACTTGAAGGCACGCAACATCAACAAAAAACATAGCTTGTTACACACATAAAAGTTATTTTGTTACCAGTCATTACCTTCCTATGATAATAACACCATTATGCCATTGTCATCCTCAAAAGTGGCATGATACAGATAGTCCCTTTGTTTTTAATACATTGTTTCCAAGATCTGTGACCCAAATGGCCTCAGAGGCTTCCTATGCACTCAGTTGAACCTCTGAAGCCTACTGTCTGAGGCTGAGACTGGGAACCCAGGATTAAGGGCTGAAGCCTTTCCAGGTAATCTACTGTGGACTGCAATTATGGAGCCATCAGAGGTCTCTCCAACCACTCTCCTCAAACACAAAAAGAAACCAGTTGCAACTTTATGTTTTGCTTGGCTGTGCAAACAGCAGCTTCAGTGGGTGGGATTTTCATCAAGGAAATTGATGAAGGAGAAAGGGTTAAACTCCCCTAGTGCAGTCATCCTGACAGGAAACACCTGCTGTTATTATTTTTTTTTTAGAAAGGAAGAAACCTGTCTCATGTAATTTCTGTGTTAGGTTTAGTTTGACACTAGGAAAATTATGGTGGCAGTGCTGAAAAGTAAAAAGCAGTGGGTGAAATATAAGATGAATGAGAGGTCAACCTGCAGAAAAATGACATCAGTGAAAACAGGCATGAAGAAGGCTCCACACAATCAACAGGCAGCAGAAACTCAATTGTTGCTGTATGCCTTCAAGTCATTTCTGACTTATGGTGACCCTAAAGCAAACCTATCACAGGTTTTTCTGGGCTGAGATTGTGTGGCACATCCAAGGTCACCCAGTGGGTTCCATGGCCAAGCCAAGAATCGCACCGTGGTCTCCAGAGTCATAGTCCAAAACCACTATACCATGTTGGCTCCAAGGACTCAGTATTGGCCCAATATCAAGGCTGTACAGCTTCCTGCACACTCAATATTCATTTGTTACATGTGCATGTCACATGCTCAAAAATGCATGCATTTTAGCTGGCAGTGAAAAGAGTATGGCACCTGCTGCTTTTCATTACATAGTGCACCATTCACATGTAGAAGCTTATCCTTTTACTTTGTACTCAGTGAGCAACAGCTATCAGACTGTGAGTGAATCACTTTACTCTCTCAGCACATCTATGTTTAAACTGGGAGGATGGAAATTGCTTTGGAGCAAGGACAGATGATATTTAAGATGTTTTTGGACTGCAGCTTCCACAATCCCTCACTGTTGGCTCTGTTGGCTAGGGCTACTGGTCAGTGAAGTCCAAAAACACCTGGAAGGCCACATATCCCCATCCCTGGTCTATAATTTCAGGAGTTCTAGAAATTCATGGGTTTGAAAAGAGGGTGATTCAAACAAGCTGGAAGGAAATCTTGCACTTTAGTGGCAAAAGGAGAATCTCATGAGAAACTGTTAACCTTAGCAGCGTGGAGATATTTTTCTCTTTCTCTGCCCTCTTACTTCAGACTAATTTAAGAGTCATTCTCTTCCCCTTCGGCAGAATGTACCAAGATTTATGACCAAGTTCTTTGACTCTTGTGTTGACCTCTACATACATAACTACAATCCTGCTAGATTCTGGCAGTGCCTACAGGGAATCATGTCAACTGTCTGGAACTGAGGCAACATGTACCAAGCCATTTATCAACAAAGTAGGTGAACTGTATATTCAAAAATCATTTTACAGTTTTCTGCCTGAACCCTGAGTCCCAGCCACAGTCAGCACAAGATTAAAAATGGTTTTCAGACACTGTCTTCTACCAGCTGGAAGAGGGACACAAAGGGTGGCTATGGCCCTTTCCACACGCAGGCGAAGAAATGGCCGGAAACACGCTGAAACGGAGCTTACCTTAAACTGGGTAAGTCCGTCGCCAGTGGAGCAGCGCGTTTTCGCTGCTCCACACTCGTCGGCATCCCGCAGCATCCTGCAGTGCTCAAAATGGCGGTTTATGACTGGTGGAGGCTCTCCACCAACCAGAGACCCTCGCCAGCTGGAAATCCCGCCCCCGGCAGATCTGCAGGCACGCCCTTGCACGCGCCTGCAAATCCACACCAGGCGCTGTGACGCAGTAACCATAAAATCATAAAAAGTGGTTTTCAAAAAGCACGTGGCGCCGCCACTTCCGGTTGCCCTAGCATGGATTGGGGTGTGGAACTACGCAAAAGTAGTCCGTCCCAATCCACTTTACGGTGTAGACGACCTCCGTCAGAGGTCGCTCTACACCGTTTTTTAACCCCCGTGTGGAAAGGGCCTATGCATTCACATAAGGGACTTGTCCATCCTCATGCCATTGTAACACCAACAATGCTTTGTGACAATATAGGAGGAAGAAGGCTTTATTATATCATAAGCATTTTTAAAAAAACAAAAATCAGAAAGCTTTGTCCATGATACTCCCCTAACATTGACTATTTATATGACAGCAGAGTGGTACAGCAGGATGCCTCTGCAAACTGATGACTTTTATTATCAGTGCATTTATTTTAACTGACATTACAACTTAACCTTTTTTCCCTATCTGTTCAGTTATTTCAAAAATATGCCAATAAGGTTGCATAAACCAATACTGCACCTCCAAAGAGCAATTTTTCAAAGTAGCTATCTCCATCTCTTGCAGCACAAAAAGGCAGGGAGGCATGTAGCAGCACTTTTAAAACTAAACTGGTTTTTATTTTTAACATGAGGTTTCATGGATATAAACCCACTTCTGCATAGGTATCTGAAGAAGTAGGTTTATATCCACAAAAGCTTATACTGAAATAAAAATCAGTTAATCTTAAAGGTGCTGCTACATTCCTTTTTCCCTCTACCCCCCCTTCTCCTTTTTATGCTCCTGAGATCAACCAAATTAAACCATGCCAAAAAAATATTTTTTAAAAATGGAAAAATGTCATTAGAAAAACATGCACAGAAAAACAAACTTCCTTTGTAGAATCTGGGGCCTGAAAGTATCGGTAACTCTAACAGCATATAAAAATGTGGTGCCTAATATTGCAATTGACAACATTTATTCAGACATAAATCTTGTTGAGATCAATAGGACATATTCCCAGAGGAACAGGATTGGAAGCTAAGGTTAAGTTGGCATGCATAATATGAGAAGTATACTGCAAGTATTATCAGACTCTGAAAATTAGCCACATTCTTTGCTAACTTTAGTTAATATTCATGGGTTGGATCAAGAGAACATACACAGAAGTACGTCTTTGTTAGTTTAGTTAAATCTATACTCATGATCATATTATTGTTTGAAAAGAATTTTCAAATTAATACTCCTTCAGCTTGGTATTTTCAATTTTGTTTATGTCTCAAGCTCTACTTCTCTCCCCTCCCCCCATCTATATATATTTACTAGCATGTGAGCTGCATGAAGAGCCACAAAACAACAAAGTTGCATTAAACTTATTTCAAAGTAAAGATGCGTAGAATCATGCTGTTAGTTAAAATAATAACAACAGATTGTAAAAATCACATTAAAACCATCTATTGGTATTGATTTGTTTCTGATTTTGAGTTATGAAATATATTCTTGCATATATCTCTGTGACAACATGCCAAATCACAGAGTAGTCATATTTATATTTTCAACAACCACTTGTTTTTTATTGAGATTGAGGACAAGAAAAAATAGTTTACTTACAAACTCATTTTCTCTTATACACGGGGGCACTGAAACACATATAAGAATACAATAAAATAATGAAAGTTCACCAACCAAAGCATTTATGGTTATTTTATAATGATCAATATTGAGCAACGCGATAAAAATGGATCAAAAACTATAATCATAAATGTTGAAATCAATGCCCATTTAGAACAAAGAGCCCATTCACAGATCCAAAACACAGCAGCAATAAAGCAATGAGATATATGTCAAACAACGCTTTTACAAGACAAAACTATTTTCCTTGCTTGCTCAATGAGAGTAAGGGGACAGTAGGGCAGATCCTGTTAGATAGGTCCTTCAATCCAAAGTGTTTGTTCAATAACTGAGGAGCTTTTGGGGATGTTTAAGATGTGTTGGTTCCCCATTATGAATCAAAGTGCTCGCATTCTTAGCAGTTTCTTCCTTGTACCTTTAAACTAGTTTGATACACAGATGTTAGTTTGTGATCATGCTTAATAACTCCATGCCATAAAAGGGTTTCACCTGCTGATTCTGGCATAAGAAGATGCTGTTAAAAAGTACTGACTTTTTGCTGTTCTCTTCCCCTTCCATTCCACTCCACCAGTTACTAGTCCTGTCACAAATTGTTTTGGAAATGAATGTACAGGAATTAAAATAAGTGGTGAGGTTAAGCAGTAAATAATCTGTGATATGAACATTATGGTTTTCTAGAAGAAATATTAAGAAAATAATGTCTGTGTCCTGTGTCTGGTGAGTTAGGTCCTAAGTCAGAGATGCACGGATGGCAAAGAGACTCAGCTGTCACATCTAAATTAAAATTCACAGGATTTTCAAGTACGTTTGCTGAGTCTTGTTACATGAGTCTCAGTTGGAGTACAATCGATTTACATGCATAAAGTCTAGGTTTCAGTTTCTGAAACAAACACTCTTGATTGCAAAAGCACCCCTGAGTCAAAGCAGTGCATAAAGAATTGAACTAGGATCTTGAAAACTTAGGTTTGAGCCTTCACTTAAGCCACTTTGGGTCCCACATTGGGAGAAAAGTGGGATATAAATCTAATTGATCTTTCTGCATTGCTTTCTGTAGTGTCACCATTTTTCTTGCTCAGTCCACCATCCATAAAATGAGGAATAGTTTACATTGTGGAGCCTTAAGAAGTGAGACCACAATAATGCTTGAAAATAAATAAAACTGCACAATTATAAAAATGATACAAAAGAGTATTGTGTTTATATGTTGTGGGACAACCTAGCAGTAAATAAACTTAAATTCCAACAGCATTAGTGAATTTAAATACCGTATGCTTAAATTAGATTATGGAGATGGCTTTACTCCTGTGAAACAATGTGGAACTGCGGGTACATTCACGCCCTATGATCTTAAGAGGAGAATACCTGCAATGAAACCCCTTATTTTGTGCATTAGTGTACGGAAAGAAGAAAAATTAGATAGGTTTAAATACCATGTATGCCTTGCCAGATTTTTTTCCCCACGATGGATGTTTGAATTGCTGTTTTTCCTCATACACAGTATAATGAAGATCTTCCATTGTCAGAATATATAATCAGCTAATTACTGTTTTCACAGATTATTAATTAATAATTACTGTTTAATTAATAATTACTGTTTAACAGAACAATCCATTCCATCTCCATTCAAAAAGAAATCCCATTAAAATAAGTGGGTGCAAAATTGCAGCTTAAAAGTAATTTCATGACTGAGGTGGATAACTGGGACTTTCCAAATGTTTTTGGACCTTAATTCCCATCAGTCCTAACCATCATGGCTTGAGCTGGAGTTCAATGGCATTAGAAGAGCAACAGTTATTTACAATTTACACTTTTAGCATCATGTGTGAATATTGCTAATGGATCATGAAATGAAATCTGCTGCCTGAGTATGCGCACATGGTGCTTGCTCTGCCATATACATGGCCAGTCAATTTATTTTAGCACCTAAGGCAGGAAATAAATGCCTCTTCTCCTACTTGGTAGAAAAATTCCAATAACATAACACTACATGAACAAACATTTTGCTGACTATTCATGGATGCTCAGGGCCAGCTTAGCCATTTGGCACAGTGATGAAGCTGTTTCTCAAGTGGATCAGTGAAGACCATGGAGGCAGCCTCTGCAGTTTTCTCCTCATTGCAGGACAGTTTTGAGTGTCCTGTGATCTGTCCTGTATCCTTCATGCTATTCTGATGCTCTGAAAGGCAGCGAAAGATGCTGTCCCATCACCAGTGCTGAAGTAGGGTTCAACTCCCGTTTGTGGATTAGAAAGGGAACCCTCTTGTCCTTCAACCCAGTCACCACCATATATTGGGGCACCAACACCACCTGCCTAAGGTAGTCACCTCACTCTGCCAAAGGGTAGAGGCAGCCCTGATAAAACAAAAGGGAGACAAGAAATGGATATAAAACATTTATGTAAGTCGTTGTTAATAATTGCTGTCAAATTGACTTTTAGGGCCTTTCTGCACTACGCTGTTATAATGCTATTATTCCAGTTTCAACATCTTATGGAATCCTGGGGTTTGCAGTTTCAGGAGGGGCCAGAGGCTTTAGTTATGGTGATCCTATGAATAAGAGCCCTCAAGGACACTGCATTATTTACTACAGCCTTCTAAGGTACTGCAAAATTTCCTTCTATGCCTACATAATTATATACACCCATATTATTGTCAATGGATAATTTGCACAGAAATTACAGGTGTGGAAAATGCAAAAAACTGAACGTTGCCTGTTTAAAAAAAAACCCTCCAAGATCACTGTTCTTTTTTCACAAAGGTGCTTTTTATCCTTCACTTACAGGGTCTTATAACACCCCTTTATAATTTAAAACCTTATTATATGCCCTTACCATTTAAAACTTTTTTTTTCCTGAGAGGGTCTCAAATGAGTAGGTTTCAGAAAGCGATTTTTGAGTCTTTCATTTCTTTGAGCGGAGCTGCTTCCTCCCTCCCCAGCCCACCCCACTCCCCTTGGACGGCATCTTCCAGAATCCCCTTGTCAGTATGACCAGCATGGGGGATTCTGGGAGTGGGCGACAAAGCCGCTTTCTCGATCCACCCCCTTCTCTCCTCCTTCCCTCTGAAAGGCGTTCGCTCCTCTGCGCCTCAGCTCCCGCACCTACCCGTGGTGAGCCTTTTCTCTCGCATGCTGAAGGGGCCCACACCGCCTCTGGGCCACCGGGATCCCCAGTCCGCCCGCCCCGGGAGTGGAGTTAAAGCCTCACCGTCCCCGGGGGAGACCGAGGGGGCGCTGGCGGGTTCCTCCGGCCGGGGTCTCCACGCAGCTAATGTCTGAACTCGAGAGCTGAACGCACAGGGGTGGTTTCGAGGCCGGCACTTTAGTCTGTGCGGGTTTCTCCGTAAAGCTGGGCTGGGTTGCTATGGAGCCAGTGCAGACAATGCCTGAGGGAAACCAGCTTTCTCATCCCCCTGAATGAGGGAACGAAGGAAACTTTTTTCCTTGGCGGGAAAAGGGTGTCTCCTCTTGGGTCTCCAGCGCCCCCGCTCCACGGCTAGTCGGCGGGAAAACCCTGAAGGCGCGCAGGAACCAAGGGGTGTTAAAACACGGCTGAAGAAGAGGCTCCCCTGTCTTCTATTTATGGCGGCTGTATGGGGAGGCGGAGAGGGGTTTTCAAATAAGAAAGGTGCAGCTTCTCTTCTCCTGCGACCCGCGGAGGATGTAGCGTCCTCTCCCGCCTCGGTTTTCCCACGCAAATTGGGTCGTTAACGCCCGTTTCGTCGCCCCTCTCTCTAAACCTTCTTTCTGAGGTAGTTTGGACGCCCGCGAAGGCTACCTGGGTGATGGGTTCCACCCGCAATAGCGCCCAGGCCGTCTGCAATGCCCCGCCACATCCCGGCAGGATGGCTCGGTCACCACTGAGATGATTGCATGATTATTGTTGTTATTATTTCTTCCAACCCAGGCGGGCGCTATTGTGATGCATTTAACAACACCTGAGGCTGCCTTGGTGACGACCACACCGGGCAGGATTCTTACCCGCGCTTGTCTGGCCGGCTTCTCTCTCTCCCGGGCAGGGGAACACCCTTCTGCTTCGGGAAAATTTCGAGTTATATGTCAGGGCACATACTAAAGATTCATTGCCATGGATAAGGACACTTGCAGAGCATTTTTCGCTTTTAAAAACCTGTTCCCCTCTCCAGCAGAGACACTTTTCAGAGACATAAATCTAAGATATTCAGATGAAACCATATCTCTAGCAGAAAATAGCAGATTTGGAACAATTACTGAAGAAAGTCAAGGCAGAAAGTGCAAAGGCAGGTTTACAGTTCAACATTGAGAAAACAAAAATAATGATCATCGATGATTTACATAATGTTAAGCAGACAATGAAGACATTGAAATAATTCCAGATTGTCCATACTTTGGCTCAGTCATTAATCAGAATGGAGATTGTAGTCACAATCTCAGAAGACTCGGACTTGGAACAGCAGCCATGAAGGACCTAGACAAGATCCTGAAGTGTTAAGATATATCATTGAACACTGAAATTAAGATTGTTCATGCCATTGTGTCACCAGTTTCCAGGCATGGTTGTCAAAGCTGAACAGTGAAGAAATCTGATACAAAGAAGATCAACTCCTTTGAAGAAAGATTCTATGGACACTTTTGGACTATTAAAAAGATGGATGCATGGGTCCTAGAGCAATTAAAGCTTGAACTCTCCCTAGAAGCCAAGGTGAGGCTGTCTCACTTTGTCCATATCGTGAGAATACCTGACTTGCTAGAAAAGACAATAATGCTTGGTATGGTAGAAGGAAAAGAGGAAGACTGTGTTACAGATGAATAGTCTGGGAGACGTATCATGCCATACTTTAATTCCATGTTTTTCTGTTGGAATCCCACTATAGCTATTTCTGTGATGGTATCAGGTTATTAATGCTTTCTATCATACCCTTTCGACATCTGCAGATGAGCAGCCTCATTCACACTGTTCTTCCTTCCACTTTACAGTGTCATTGCCGAGTCCTTTTCCCTCCCCACACCTCATGATTGGTCTGGAGGTTATTGGGCAGAGATCTCCTTGGGAGTAGTTGAGGGAAGGACAACTTGGGAATACCCACACCATATCCACTACCAGATCAGCTACAGAAGGAAGAGTTATAAGGAAACTGTACTCCCACAGCTAACTGGATTGTTGCAGGAAAGGGGCTTATTAATAGATTATTTGTAGCATAAAGTCCTGGAGGAGATTTCTATGGATACCATGGACCTCCAAAAAGACAAATAAGTGATTTTAGAGCAAATCAAGCCTGAAATCTCACTAGAAGCCAAAAAATGACTAAATTGAGGCTACTGTACTTTGGACATATCATGAGATGACACAGTGCTTTGTAAAACTGAAAGCAGTAGAGAGGGCAAAAGACTGTCTTATATGTGGATTGACTTACACAAGAAAGACACAGCCCAGAGTTTGCAAGACCCAAGCAAGGTTGTTAATCACTACTGTTCTTGGGGCAATCTCACACAAAAGGTTGTCTTAAGACAAACTCCATTTTATGGTGTAGAACAACAAGAACAAACTCAATTGCAGAGTGCCCCAAACTGACCAAATTAGTTTGGCAGATGAGGCAGAAAATCCCACAAATACACCCCCACCCCCATTCCTGACACTAAAAGGACAATGCTGATATTCTCTGTGGTGTTCACTTCACTGTAACTAGTGACAGTTTGATCCTGATGAAGGCAAGGGCTAAATGATAAGCGTGTTTTGCCTATGTGTCTTAGAGGGCAGGAGAAATGCAATCCTAGGACAGTCCTGTTGCATGCGTTGAGATCTGTTTGCATGTAAACCAGCATAGGACAGCAACCTTGAATTCAAAATCAATACATGGCATTCCAAAATCTGTATTAAGGCAACTCAGAGATCACCAAAAAAAAAATTGTCCAAAATCTCTGGGGATGTGTGTATGTGTGATATTAAGCAGAAACTAGCAGTACAAACTACACATACTTACTCAGAAGTAACCCCACTGTGTCCAGTGGATACTATTTACAGGTAAATGTATAAGTTTGCAACTTGAATACCTCCTTATTTGAAGCTATCTTCTCACCCTGCCCACTCAGGAGAGAGGGCTCTACTTGTGTAAGCAGGTGGCCAACTTAAGGCATACTTATCCTTTCTCTGTTATCTATCAAAGATATTTACTTGAATTGATCAGTGTAAATGAACAATATTGAGCTCCTATTTCAGCTTCAAAAAGCCAGAAAAGTCAAGCCAAATATAACTATTCTATCTCCAAACATGTTGCAGTACAGTCAAAATAATCCTATGCGGTCAGAGACAGCTTAGGTTGAACAGCCCATTTGCCAGTTATATGAGTTATGCTGGATAATGCTCTATAAATGAAGCAACTTTTACCACTATAATCCAGCAGTTATTCAGATCAGGCATGACTATACCAAGGTCACTAACTAAATTCTATAGTTCTACCATGAAATCAACAGCACTAAACTTGGAAACATGTCCAGAGGAGAGCAACCAAAATGGTAAAAGGCCTGGAAACCATGCCCTATGAGGAGCAGCTTAGGGAGCTAGATAAGTTTAGCCTGGAGAAAGGAAGGTTAAGATGTGACATGATAACCATGTTCAAATATTTGAAAGGAGGTCATAGGGAACATTGGGCAAGCTTATTTCCTACTGCTCCACAGACAAGGATATGGAGCAACAGATTCAGACTAGAGTGGACCCTTGATATCTGCTGGGATTTGGTTCCAGGACCCCCTGTGGATACCAAAATTCTACCTAGATGTTCAAGTCCCCATTATGTACAATGGTGTAGTACAATGGAGTCTTATATAAAATGATGAACATTTAAGTGCCAAAAAGAGCCTGAGGATCTGTGAAATGGTTGGACGCTACAGCAGGATATGCCAACACATCAGTCTAGTGCTTGGCAGGAAGCAAAATCAAGTTTTGTTTTTCAGATTTTTTTTTTCTGAATATTTTTTAGCATAGTTGGTTGAATCTGGGTGCAGAAGCTATGCTTACAGAGGGCTGACTCTGCAAGAAAAGAATTCTACCTAAACATTAGGAAGAACTCCTGATGGTAACAGTAGTTTGACAGTGGAATATGCTCCCTTGGAATGTGGTGGAGTCTTTGTCAGAGGTTATTAAACAGAAGTTGAGTGGCCATTTGTTGGGAGTGCTTTGACTGTGTATTTCAGCATGGAAGGAAGTGGAACTGGATGGCCCTTTTGGTTTCTTCCAACTCTATGATTCTATATATTTCACAGAACTTTGGGATCTAGCCCATAAGTACCTTAGTTAAGGAAAGGAAATAACAGGACAGGGATTTGTCCCCTATTATATCAGCAGCCTCTTGGCACCCAACAGTCATTTAAGTATGTGTTTTGAGACAAAGGCTGAATTTTTAAAAATGCCCACTAAATGCATTGCTGCATGTGCTGGGCTAGTTATTTTGGACAGACATTTGGCAGTCAAGAAGACCACAAAATAATAAATTAGTTCTGAAGATCCAGCTTCTTTCCTTCCAGGCCTTTAATGTGATCTCATTGGAATAAACCAAGTCTTTTTAGTGCCATAAGTTATAACTGATAGCCAAAGATAACATATTTTAACTATTAAATGCACATTGGTTATAGCTGGCAGGCAAGATTGGAGCATGACTCTATGATACAAGTTTACAATTGCACTGGATGGCCTATAAGCATTAGTACATGATTATGATTAAAAGCATTTTCAAAGTAGTTTCTGAAGGTGAATCTTTGATGCCCCCTAGTGGTAGAAGTTAGTATCTTTCAATGAACAACTCGGAAGGGCTTTAGCTGTCAAATGCTGGTAAATATATGATGTCTGGTAATGTGACTCAGTTCACTCCAAACCTTCCTATGTGCTTTTCAAAACAAGCTCCTCTAAAGATCCAAAATCAGTAATGAAAGAATGGCTACAGTTTCTCACCAGATCATCTGGCAGCAGCTTAAAAGATTCAGAAGGAGAATGGGTATTTTAGTTGTCTGTTTTGTCAGTTGGGTTTGTTCAGCGTAGATTCTGCTACAATTAATTTTAATCTGGTCATAGAAAAGCATAGGTACCTGCAACCATGATACTTCCATATTATTACAGAATTTTTTTGAGAATATTACTACCATTGGCTTGTTTTCTTTCTCTTGTGTTAGACCCTGATTGTTAACTCCATCATCATCTGCATTAGCATAACTCACCTTAAGTAACTATCTTCTATGGGTGGATCCAAAGTTAGTCATACTCACTGTTTGGTTCAGTTGGTGTGCTGTACACATGACCTCAGATATAACCCTATGTGTTTTGGAAATAACTGAGTTTTAATTTATGAATCATAAATATTGTCATTCTGTAACAGCATAAACTTACACATAGTATCCTTCAAATATAAAACAAATTATATTGTCTCAAGGTTGGAATGTTGACTGAATGACCCTTAGTGTCCCTTCCAGCTTGGTGGTACTATATGATCTAAATTTGGGATAAAGACCACGAGTTATCAAACCAGTTAGATGGGCCTGAGGTAGCATATTTCTTTATTAGACTAATAGCCTGCCCATATACTACTGCAAAACTAAATGGCTGGCTGAATGTTCTTTATAACCAGAATATATAATAGAGGACTCTTTTAAAAAGCATTAAAATATATTCAGACTGACCTTTCCTGAGTAGGCAGTTAATATTAATGTTCTGCCACAATGCTGATGGTGCTGTTTTTGTACATTTATGTGTATTTGTGTCTAACCTCTTTGTTTCTACTCCCTCCTTTTCTCTTCAAAAATTGGACTAAAAGTGCATTGAATGAATTGATCTAGGATATGTGAAGTGACAACAGTTTCAAGCAGACTAAACAGTGTTTTGCACTCTGAATAACTTTGAGCTCTGAAAGCTGGCTAATTCTTTGAAAATATATAGGAACAATAGGCTCTGGTTGACTATTGGACTGTTAAATTGTCCTTCCCTCAGTATTAAGCCAATATATTTGTAAATAAACCAAACTTCACAAAATGTTGGTAAGCTTCTAATGTTAACAGTCTTTTCCTAAAACAAGAATAAGAAATCTTATGGGCCTCAAGATGTTATTGAACAGCAACTTCTAGCACCTCTAGGCAGCAGACTGACTAGTAACAAACCAAAAAAGGTTGCACTACAGCACCGTTTGGAGGGCCCCATGATTACCATCCCATGCTTAAAGAACCTAAGCACAGGCAAAGCTGACACCCTTGAAACTTCTTACCATCTAGAGAATTAAGTTGCATGTAAGAGCATTGTTGTGCAGTGTCTGATGATTGCCATTTAGAGAATACCACCATACAAAAAAATCAAATATGATGTTTAAAAATAGTGCAAGATTCTTTTTTTAAAACAACAACAACAACAACTATATGTTCAAATGGTGTATCACAGAAAACTATTTCATATATTATGAGATCATAAAGAATGATTTGCTATCAAGTATATACCAAACAGGGAATTATGATCAGTCATAGCCAGATAAGCATTCATGCAGAAAGTATGGCTTAGCAAACATGCTACTGTTGCATTTCAAACTATTACATCTACATACTATTATGGGCTGGGCACTGATCTGGGCCATATTTTGTGAAATTTAAGACACTGAAACCTCAATAGTGTATTTGAAAAGCATAAAATATAAAGCATAAATCTTTACATATTGTGGAATGTGTGTGTATACTAAGAATATAGGCTTGACTAGTTCCAGGCAGGAAGTTAACCTAACTTTAAAAAATGATAATCTTGAAAGAGAAACATAAACAGTGAATTGACTTATTATGGACTTGAGAGAAGTCCTGTATTAAAAGATGAGTAGTATTGCATTTAAAAATAGTTACTGGCTGATACAATCTGATGGAAGGCAGCCAAGAACCAAGTGGTCACTGAGTATGTCATGGAGAGACCATGCAAAGGCCACTAAAGATCTGTAAGCTGATTGGACAGAGAAAGGCTGGGAAGCATATAAACTTGACACATAAGAGACAGAAGCCAGGCTGACTGCAGGTGTCAGCCTCTTACATGTCAAGACGGCTGTTTGATAACAGTTATGCTGTTCCTAGCTAATAAAAGAACTAGGCAATGCTGGTGAAGCCAAGGCTATGTTAAAATTTCCCATTATACTGGTAAAAGATACTACTATGTACAGTCATCCCTCCACATTCACTAGGGTTAGGGGCACAGGACCCCCGTGAAAGTGAAAAAACCATGAATAACTCTAGGCCCTCCCAAACCACATTTAACACAAAAAAAAGTATGGTTACCATATTCAACCCACTGTAATTTTTTTTGAGGCATCAGGGTTCCTTCATGAAGCAGAAGTGGGTGGCTGGTGGGCTTACTGCCACCTTCACTGCTGCCCCACACCATTTTTACTAAGGACTTCCAAGCCTCATTTGCAATTTCTCAGTCTCGTGAGGCTTGCAGTTCCTATTAAAAATGGCATAGGGCGGCAGCAGAGCTGACAAAATAATCCATGAATAATCAAATCTGCAAAAGTGAAACCCGCAAATGTGGAGGGCTGACTGTATACAGCAGTGCCTGTGAATTTAGCCACAGGTGTTAGCCTTAATTTCCTCTGGGTGTTAAATACAGAAATGCTTTCTAAGAAAAAGCAGAGAATGTAAAGTTTCAATTCCTTATGTATGTATGATGCCTTATCTATAATTAATGTGGCTAGATATTGAAAAGTGTATGTCTCTCCCTGAGGGGAGTGTGTAATTATATGTCTATGACTGTATACAAGAAATAGACTAAAAGAGAGACTGCTGATTCTCCAAGATTAATATTCTGATTTTCCTAGACTTTAGAATGCTTAAGTGGAGTGCTGATGCTAACTTTGCCTGTTTTGATTTTACCACGATGGATGAGTTGGAAGGCCAGGCAACCAGATACTGATAACAGGTACCTTCAAATAGATGCAGACTGGCTGACAAACAGCAAAGAATCCTCAGTCGCTCAGTCTAAATAGGGGTGAGGAACCATGCCTGTTTCAACACATCTAAAACAGAACTTCTGAGCTGGCCATAACTCTATGAATGATAATGCAGTTACAGCTCATAAGAGTTAAGAGACTTCACTGCAGGAAGCAAGACAGAACATATGATATTTCTTAGTAGCTTTGGTTATGTTTTCCATGCAGTCCTATTTTTTCAAATATGTTGAACAACTTAATTGACCCATCCAGTACCAAGAAGCTTACTAGTCTCCATATGAAGCCAACATATACTGTTCGAGTAAATCCAGTCTGACAAAACAGTTCTGATAGATTTTACCATTTTCTGTCACTGAGAATTACAGGCATCTCCAAATGGTTTCCATACTAGAAACCAGCCTGTATAATTTATTACATTTTTCACATTTATTACATTTACAGTTTTTGTGTATTCTTCCATTTCTGTCAAAAAAAAAAAAAAAAGAGAGAGAGAGAGAGAGAAACTATAAACTTTGGAGCCCTCTCATTTACTGCACCTAAACAGATCAAGGCCAATAGCAGAACTAGTACAAGGGGGATCAAAAATATATATGTGAAGTATTCTGGATGGACAGCTGAGCCATGTAGACCAAAAATAAAGAGCTGCAGCAAATTTGTAGTGTTATAAAAATGAAAAGGAAAGCTTCCGGTAGAAAAAAAGAATACCTTGATGTATTTCATTTTTTTTTTCTGGCTATAAGGAAAGTTGTCAACTTCACAGAGGTCATGTTATCTTTATTTTACAGTATACTGAGCCATTCTAATAGCTGCATTTTCTTGAAAAGTGTGCCCAATACTAAGACTCAGATAGACACCCAGAAAACTTAGCAGTTCATATTCTCTGAATACACTTTTCCTTCTCCTCCGCATATACAACAACATCTTATGCAAAGATTACACAATAAAAAAAAAAATTCAACTCATTCCTTTTCTAATAAAATCTTTCAGTCTATGTTGCATTCTGGCAGTGAATCCTCATAGGCTCATTTATTGAGTTGTCTGGTATGACAAGAAGTCAAGGAAAGAAGACAAAAAGGAGCTGAGGAAGAAATTCCAGTGCAGTTAGGATGAAGAGAGAGGATGGGAATGAAAAAGAGGCCAACTAGGATTCAAACTGGCTAATAGAAAATGAAACTTTAGATAGCATCCTGAAGGGCAGAGCTCTGAATGAGATGAACATGGAGACACCAAGCTGAATATTGCAGGAACCAAACAGAAGGCAAGACAAGCAAAGTTCCACACAGTGCAGGACAGGATGGACTGGACAGGATAAACTTCACATATCAATTTGAACAAGACAGCCAATTCCTTGTTGGTAAGGTTATAGGACAATAATGGAACCTACATTGCACCAAGAGTAAGAATCTTTAAACCTCTGGTCAAAACTTTTATAAGGAATGATGACCTCGATCTTCTCAACTTCTCAGAAATAGTCTGAAGATTCTAAAAGTACTTCAGAATCTATTTTCAAGAGCAATCTTCATTTGCCAACAAAGTTAATATGTGCTGAAGTAGGTGTGTTGCTACTGGGAGTGGATTTACTGGCCCGTTAACATTGAAGCCTTCCGTTGCCATTGCAAAATACATTAAAGCTTTAGATGAAAAACTTCCAAGAAAGGAAAGCATACTAGAATTCTTCAGCGTTAACTCCTGGATAAGGTACTTGTTCTGGTTAATTATGAAAACACACACATAGTTATACTTAATCTCAACCAAAAGGCTGAGAAGTGATTAAATATAGTTGTGGAGAGGAGAAAAAACCAAAAATGTATTTTTGGGATATTTAGCTTGGAATAGAGATATTTATAAACTTAATGCCAGAGTGATATGTCACGTTAAACCTTGCCATGCCTTGGCAAACTTACTACAGCAATGTTTTAGTATTTACTTTCAGCAATGTTAATAAGTGGAACAATGCTTTGCTCCACCCATTAAAGGAAACATTTGTGGTTCTGAATATGTTTCCTGGATTGAAGATACTGAATATTTCTGCAACAGGGAAAACTTTAATAACAGGGAACAATGAGCAGTGAGACTTAAGCACTTTCCGCACAAGGCTGATACATCGCAGTAGCGTCATATTGTCGCTTTACATCTGCACGTTAAACCAGTTTGGTGTTGTTCTGTCCTCCATGATTCTGCACAAGTTGAGGTCTTAGCGCAGTTAACATTGATGTTAAACCAATGTATTGTAAAAACGGAAAAACTCTGATGTAAACCACCCAAACTGTTTCTGCTGCGTTTTTTCCAACACGCAGAAGCGTTACATCAATTCACACCACTTGTGCTAAAACGTAGCAACGGTTTCTACAACTTTTTTAAATTGACTAATCAGTGGCAGCAAGGTGGAGCAAGGGAGGGGAGTAGGAGTTCCACGAGAATTGACGATGCAGAAGCTGCAAACGATTTTCTCCGCTTTACTTCGATAGAAACTGGAGGACATGCAGATAGGAATTGGGGTAAGTCGGAGTAAAAAACACCGCTCATGACACACTGTGAAATGCTCCTCTACTCTAGTGTGGAAATGGCCTCAATTCTTTGAGGTTTTTACCTCTCACAAAGGCCGAATTCTTTCATCTGGACTAAAATTGGTAAGTTTTATCTATTCAGCACCAACAGGTTTTTCTAGATGTGACAGTACAGGGACTTCTTGAGAAATTCAATGCTCTCTGCCTAAGAAAACACACAAGAGAGGAACACTCTGGATCTCAAGGGAAATTACTTTTCTGTGCTAATGAAGTTGAAATGTTATTGCATGCTCAGGGTCAAGTTCCGCTACAAGAAAAAGACCACAGACATAGCAAAGATTGGAGGGAAACATGGCCACAATTTTATTTTGGTTACAGTTGTTACAAGGTTGGCATGCCCATGGCTCTGGATCCAGGCACTGGCCAACCTGCTTGTTGACCGATGAGCCCAACCCTCCAGCCTGCTGCCAGAACCAGTGTGGTGACAAGTGTGGGATCCACCCAGTCATCAAGAAGTGCAGGGAACGTATGTACCTCCTGTGCTGTGCACACTCACTTCCTCCCCTGCACCTGTTGATTCCCATAAAGGAACACCCATACCTTACCATGGCCAAAGGCACCGTTAACAGTTATCTCAAATCCAGGACCCATGCCAAACACCTACAAGTTGTGACAAACAAATGCCTACACTCCAAGTTAAGCCCTAACCACCACAAGCACAAAGAACGGGGTATGACAACACTCCAGAAGTGAGCTAACACCTAGAGAGTACCTAAATTCATACTCCCTCCCTAGACCAGAGAGAAAACTGGAACTGAAACTCCAGCCCCAGGAAGTGCAACCAATGAGTTTAAACTGGAGTTTAAACTCATTGGCTGCTCACCCACTGGCTTTCCCCAGGGCTGTGTGAGCTGCACAGCCTGCTGGGAAGAAGAATCTGGAAGCCCTTGTCATGGCAGCATGGGTGAAGCAAGACACCTTGGCACAGCTGCCCTGAGCCACAAATTCACCACCCAAGTAAATCAAATAGCTTAATTACCTGTTTTTTTCCTCCTTTTTCCCCATTCTCCACATGGCCAAGGAGAGTGGCCTCTGCCTGCAATGAGATCCCTTCTGAACAATTGAACTACAACAGAAAAAATATCTGATACAAAATGAAAGCTTGTGACCCTGAGACCCTTGATGATTTTTAAACATCTTTTGCCTGATGAAGAAGCCAGTGGAGCTTCAAAAGCTTGCATAGGTCTACATAGAGACTACAAAACGCAGCATCCAAACATGAATCAAAGAACATGAAAGACACTACAAAGTGGTCCAGCCAGAAAAATCAGCAGTAGCAGAACATGTTATGAACCAACCTGGACACAGAATGCTATTTGAAAGCACAGAAATTCTGGACCATTCAGACAACTACTATGTCAGACTACACAGAGAGGCCATTGAAACCCATAAACACCTGGACAATTTTAACAGGAAAGAAGAAACTCGGTGTTACCCTGATTTATGGGGGTCCCGTGAGGGACACCTAAATGCGCAAGCAAAGACCACAAGCTAGCAATACGAGAGGCAGGGCAACGGAGCGAGATCTTGTACCCAATGTCTATGTGGTCAGGCCGAGTCAAGGAGCAAACAGAAGTGAAATAATAATTGTTTTATTAAAATACAATCAAACAGTGTATGCAGCACACTCACTCAGATAACTAGAGAAATAAAGGTTGGAGTAGGATAGAGGGATTTTTAGAGTTGTTGGTTTGGGTAATACTACACCTGTCCTGAAGCCCTGGTAGTCTACAGCAGAAGTCCGTAGAGATAAAGTTCTCAGTACGTGGGACTGAGGGGAAGGCTCGCCAAGCAAAGCGGCAGCAAGGCGTGATGGAAGCCGGGAGCTATCTGAAGAAGCTCTCAAAGTCAGGGATTCTTATAGGGGAAAATGTGGCCGCAGGCTACTCCGTACTTGGGGAAAACAATGAGTTTCGGGCTGGAGACAAAGCCTCTGAAAGGTCAGAATTTAGCATGATTGAGTTAGGTCCGAATTGTCAATAGAGTAGCCAATATGCAAACGCAGAGTGCTCAACAGATGAGTATTTGTCTAATCAAGCTGCCTGCTCAGGGCAGGGAGTTCTTTGTAAGTAGTGTGCATACATAATAGGGTACTTGCCTTGAGGTCTCCTGAAGCAGCAGGATGGCTATTTCTGGCCTGCCTGAATTTGTGTGGAATATTACAGCGATTAGCGGCCATGCCTGTCTGCGAGCTTGTCCGGGGGACCTCACAGCACGTGGAGAGGAATAGGTAAAGGAGGCCAAATTATTGATATCAAAGTGATATCAAAGTGATATGTAAGTCCAGGCTAGCAACTGCGGTAACATCGGAAAGTAAACAGAAGTTGGCTACCAGTACTGAAAAACACTAAAATAAAGACTCAAAAATATGCCAATGAACACTACCCAGACACAGGAGGTCTCTCTACAGGAAACAATACAATGGATTGCTAATGAGTAGTTAAACATACACACAATTGTTATGCATATCCCCTGATTAATGCAACCCTAGGGGCTAGATCGCTCAACAAGGGGCTATCTCACAAGCCAGCTGCATCACTAATGCATCACAAATGCAAATCCCTCCCACTTACACAACTATATATATTCTATTCCACCTCTATGTCTCCAGATCATCTGAAGATGCCAGCAAAACATCAGGAGCAAATACTACTAGAACATGGCCTTATAGCCCGAAAAACCCACAACAACCCACAGCTTGCATTTTGTTTGGCCAATAGTTACAGCTCTTTTGCTGAGTTTGGAATTTGTTGTATTTGTAGTTGTGATTGGTCAATGTAGGTAGCATACAGTACTGAAGACTGTAGATATGCAAGTATATCATGTTTTTAATGACATCCTGCTAATAGGACATGGTCATACACTGCAGAAATTTTCTGATCAAAATAAGTTCGTCAATGATTGAGATGCATTTTTTGCTTTAGCAGCCCAGAAGATCATGAAGAAATTTGTACAATCAATCCATTTCTGTTCCTTCACATGGGGATCATTTGCCATAAACACATCTTGAGAGTAAAGTAGTTTTGTAGGAAGAATTATATTTTGTTTATTTTGTGCTGATTATCTTGACATATATTTGTATGTCTTCCAGATTGCCTTGTGTTTGATCTGCCTGGCTTTAAATGAAGTTGCTCTAGGACTGCAGAAATGAGGTGGATTATGCTTTGGCCTCTCCATCAACCAGAGCAATAGGGGGATGCTGGATTGCACATGTACAGGTACTTATAGTCAGAGATCAACCTGTTCTGCTCAGATGATACTGCTAAGATGATGTAACTTGAAGAACTAGGATCTCAATTTGATTGCTTTTCTCTTCCATTCCGATTCCTTTTGCTTTCATCTCATCTGAGTATGAAACTGTAAGCATGACTGTCTCATCTTGTAATATCTATACACCATTTAGAATGTTAGGTGCTCTAATAATCCTGATAAGGAGTACAATGAATTACTTCCAGTAAAGTAAGCTTGCCTGAAATAATGTATAGTACTGTAATGCATTTCTTATACATAAATATTTTATTAAAAATATGGAAAGGTAGCACAAATATTTAACTCTTTTTGTCATTGTGATAACTATATTTAAAATTTCAAAACAGGATTGTAAGACATATTGAAAACTATGCTGAAAGTACTTTATTGAAATCTCATTGTGTGTATCTGATACCAAGACTAAACAGCTTAAAATGTTTTCACTTTTTTTCAAGAATCTATGAAAACTTTCAGATATTTATGTAAAGAATTATCAACTTGATTGATGATCAAAATTATTACCTGTAATCCTTTTTTAAATAGCATAATTATTAAAAGTGCTACCTATATAAAATAGAGAATCAAAATTGGAAAGGAAATATATAATCTATTTACTCCAAAACATTTAGAGACGTTTTAAGTTTCTTTTGCTTTTGGCACTT
Source organism: Ctenosaura bakeri (assembly GCA_948474755.1). Taxonomy (NCBI): domain Eukaryota; kingdom Metazoa; phylum Chordata; class Lepidosauria; order Squamata; family Iguanidae; genus Ctenosaura; species Ctenosaura bakeri. The sequence goes on along the minus strand of CAOLHI010000381.1, from coordinate 960,859 downwards.
CCTGGCAGGGCATACTTTGTATTTTGCCATTTAATAGATGAACTGCTACAATCTCTTGATCCATGGAAAGCACATAAACATAAAATGCAAAAGTCAAATGCACAGTCTTCTCGGCTACAGAGTCCACGTTTTTTTAAGGATTCATATTTAGCAGGACACTGACATTTTGGACAGGGTTTTAAAGCTTCATCACTGAAGAGGGTTTGAGCAACCTGTACCAAGAGAACAGACAATATTTAAGATATAGACATACATGCATTTTGTTAAATTTATTAATTACCTCATTGACAGGTTATACATTCTAACATTAGATTTTAATGAATAGAATTAGTCAATATTTTTGAATAGAAATATACTAAGACAGAAGTAAATTTTACCACATGATAAGAAAAAGTAGCAAAATTTAGTGGTAAGAATTTGTTACTTTCCCTAATACGTCTTATAGCAATTCTCACTTATGCTTGCCACCTCTTGTATAATTGTTCACTGTTAAAGGGGTGTGTTTCCACCTTCCATCTGTAGAATTAAGTTCTGTTTTGTTCTAACAGCTGCTTGTAGTTGCCTACCTTTATATATGCTTCTTGTTTACAAGTTGACTGAACAATAGGGCTGCATCGTTGAGGTGTCAAAGACTCATTAAAAGTAGACTTCATTTGTAATGCTACAGCTTTTGCTTGAGCCTGGACTGGATGCAGTGCAAATCTAGTCATTGTTAGTCTAGTGGCAGAATCTTCAGCATCCAGTAGGTTTCTCTGTTAAATTTACCAAACAGATGTTACTTTTGTACAAGTAATTTACCACTGAACATCAGATATGCTCTTCAACAGAAATGCTATACCATAATTCGGGCAGATAGGCCATAACAAAAAAGCAATACTGCAGCAGCTCTATCGATAGAAGACCTCTTCCACGTATAATACTTTTGTCATCGAACCTCAGATATAGTACACAGAGATAATCTGTGTACTATAGGACATTGCCCAGGCCTTTTGGCCTTCAATTGCCTTCATCAACTTTGCACATACCAGATCAAACATGCTTTTCAGCCTTCATACTTCTAAGAGATTGCCTTCTCAAAAAACCTCCCAGAGTACATTTTAATACACTTTTGAAAAATGCTACCAAAAGAGAAAGGAAAAAAAGATATGTGCAATATAGCATAAGTGAAAGCAGGACGGGTGGGTATCCTTAAACTTGAGAGGCCAGAAATGTTTTTAAAAACTCAAAAACAAAAACAAAACATCCTGAGATGCTTAACAATTTTATAAAGGTCAAATTGCTACATTATGCCTGCATAGTACATATCTATACTCACATAGTTACAAGATAGTTGTGCTATACAAAACAGCTATTGAATATCAACACTGTGCAATCAACTGTATTATTTGCCAGTGTTACTCCCCATTGCTCCACTGTACACTTGGGGTGCCCAGCAACTTTCTCCTATCCCACTGAATAAAGTACACTGGAGGCACTTGACGGAGTTAGGCACTATCCAAGAATGTGCAGGGACATGGCTGGAATCCTACTGGTTAGACCTCTGAATCAGCTGTTGAATGGTGAGTGAACATGAGGAGATCCAATTGATTCAATAGTTTGACTTTAGTTTAAGTAATTGTAGGATTTAGGCTACTGTGAAATGATTACACCTGTGAAACTCCACTGATGAGCCATGAACATGAACTGTTACACCATTATCAAAAAGTACACCTGCATGTGTTAGGAATTTACATATGTATGATACCGAGAGATTCCAACCAATAAATCTACTTAAAAATTAGCTGAATTCAAAATACTGTGTCTTTCATTTGTTAGGTACGTGTATATAGCAGAGCAAAATCATTATCTAATAGAAGCTTTCCATTAAAGATTTTCAGTTTTATCTCTGCACTTCCTTTCTGTTCATGACTCCCTGAACAGCCTTTGAAAATGCTTGTACACTGATATGTTACCTTAGTTGCGGCTCTCAGCTGCTTAACATACAACTTCCTCCTCCGATTTGAACGCTTATCCTGTACAACAATTTCCCGCCAAGTCTTGCAGACTTTCCACATACTGAAACAAAGAACTACTATCAGCCAGTATTCAAAAATTGTACATGAAGACAGTAGATTGAACTGCTTTGTCCTCATGTCTTTGAAGTGAACATCCACCCCAATGGATATGAAGAACACTGGGGTCTACATTACAAGAAAGCAGAGCCTGAAGGCTGCAGGTTGGACAAAGGGGATAAGATACCAGTATTAAGTGTATTATTTTCCAAATTCCCAAACTTTAACAAAGTTTAACAGAGTCCCAATCATGGTACTTGAAAGAAGTTACATAAAATTAAAGAGGGCAGATCCAAGTTAGATGTATCTTAGTCTTACTATTGAAATATTCCACAAAAAACACCCAGATCATTTCATAGTACTTGTTCACATTCATTTACTGAGAACATATATATTAGTTGTGAATTATTTGTTTCTAACCTATAAAGTGGGTGTTATTTTCAAGCATATTTCCACCCTAGTGATTAATATGAGGGCAATCACCTAGCATAGAGACACTGACACTATGGCAGACAGTAGAAGGGGGGGAAGTATCAAGTTTATGGTAATACAGTTGCCATGGTCTTTCCATGGAAATGAGGAGGAAGGAATGGGTATTTCAGCAACACCAAATTCAGAAATGTAATTGCCCAGTGTAGACAAATAATGGTAATAAAAGTTATAGAGAAGTTAAAATTGTACTAAAAAATAAAACTTAAAATGAATTGTAAAAATCAAGAATACATGTATGAAGGAAGAAAGGGAAACTCAATAAAAACTCACACTGAGAGGTTTACATTGAAATGATGACTAGCTCAGAAGTGAGGCATCACAGCCAAAATATTGTTTCAGAATATCCAATAAATAAACAAGCAAGTATTTGAGATCCTTGAAAAATATGAAAAGGGGAAAATATAGATGAGACAGAAAAGTGGCTAACTTACTGAAAGTGTGGCTGAGTTTGGAAGAGGGAAGGCAATACTTATGTAAATAATGATGGATGTTACATATGTAGGAAGGCTAAGAAGTAGTGGTGGAACTTTTGAACCACACTGTTAACAGCATTTGTAAAGAAGGAGGATTTGTTATTGGTTATTACAAGTTCTTTCATGCATTGTATAGTTTTTCCAAATGTGAATTCAACAGCAACAAACTCCAAAATTTACAGCTTGTTCAGATCCTCCCAGAGAGTATCCAAACAAAAAAGCAGAAGTGGAGAAATGGAACCTGTAACAAATACTATTTAAAGTGCTCCCATTACAGCTTTCAGCTATTTTTATCCACTCTCCCTCCCTGCAACCATCAGCCAGCATGTTGAATCCTCACTGACTGGTTTGTGGAATGGCAGGGAAAGGCTGCATGTTCTTCTAACAATTTTTCTTAAAGAAATCTTCCTTTAAAAAAGTTAACATATGTTATACATCTGCAAATATTGGTATCTTCCTAATGTACTATCTTCCTCTTGTCCATGAACAGATCCATTTTTGCCAACATTGTCTTTCTCTATATAGGCACTCCAATAATTAATTTCATTGATAGTACATAGGATTTCAGTTTAGTTATATTTGGACATCACCACTGAGGAACACCCAGTGAAAGTTTACAATCTTCCAAATTATCTCTCTTACCTGTATAGGCTTTCCACAGTCATGATATCTAAAATCATAGTAAGAACATGTTTTAAATTTCTGTCTCTTAATTCTGTTAATATATCTAGTTTTTCAATGCCCATTTTCTTGCCAATGAGTTGAGCAACAACACACTTTAACAGCGACATGTCAACTCCATCAATATTCTTCAACAAATCAGCTTCCTCCATTCTTTTACTTCTGTTTTGCATAAAGAGCATGTGAATTAGTTGCAAAGCTGGGGTCCTTGATAGATTTTCTGGATTTGAAATCATGCATCTATTGTCATCCACACTAAAAACCAATTCACTGTCTTCACTGATACATCCAGCAGCTATTTTTAGTTTACATTTTGAATTTGAAAGAGTGGTATCATATTCTTCTTCTTTTTCTGATTGTGAGCCACATTCTGAAAGAGTCGACAGTCTTCTGGAGCGCTGTAGCTTTCTTACCTTTCTTTTGGAATTTGGAATGCTGGATGGTTCACTGTGTTTTTGAAGAAGTTCTTGGAAAGATCCCTCATGATCTGACAATGAATCTTCTGATTTATCATAGCCAAGAGAAATATAGCTGCTACTGTCAGGAGTTAATAGGCTCAAGTTACTTATTTCTGTAGTTGAAGATGTATTTACTTCAGCTATAGTAAGATTAAACCCTTCTATAAGACTGTTGATTGGTGTGACAGATTTATCATCATTTGTTCTAGACAATCTACAGCGAGGAGTTCCAACTAACTCTGAACAAGTGTTTTGGTCACTAAGACTAGTGAGGGCACTGTCAAAGAAAGTGCTATGTGAGTTTGAAGAAGACTGAGGCTTGATCGGAGATAAACAACTTGGTTCTGACAACAGGCTGCCTTTAGGCTTTGAATCATCTATTGTCGAAGTCCTCTGCTGAGAAAACAGAAGTCTCAGTCTCTGACAACCAGAAGTAGGGTCTTCACTTTTTAAAGTACTAGTAGCCAGGGGCTGATAGCTTTTGTCTCTTGGAGAATCTAAAGTGCATTTTGAAATCCTTTCATCGAAGCTAAGAAAATGAGGTGAACATGTTTTTTTCTGGCTGTTTCCTGAAAATGATATTTGTTTTCCAAAGCATCTCAGAGTACCAACAGAAGCTGCTTTGGACACAAGCAATCTTCTGCGGATTGATAAATCTCTCTTAGAAATTCTAGGTGTTTCTGAATAGTCTGTATGTACACTGGCTTCCTTTCTTTCTGATAATAAAATAGCATTATGTTTATTTTGAATGGGAGATGACACTGAATTGCATAAACTACTAGAATGGGTATGCTTAGAATACTCAGCCACGCCTCTGTCATTTTGTTCTCCTTTACGTTCTGCTTCACCATAATTAAAGCTTTGGTCTTTTAATGATTCGTTGTATCCACTGTCATAAAATATGGAAGGAGAGCTAGAATCTTTAAAGCTGAAGTATCTTGTACTCCTGCCAGGAGAAGTCATTCTGCCTCTTTTAAGAACATTAGATAGGACTGAATTATTTTCTGACATCTTGTGTTTAGAACTGTCTATGCTCTGTAAAGTGAAAATAACAATTTGTATCAGAAATAATAAAAATAGTTTTGTCTAATTTCATATGTTGGTATCTCTGGATAAGCAGAATGTTCGTAGGAAGTTCTTTAATTAGAAGAGCAAATCACAATAGTTTAATCGACCATCGTGTTATTTATATATCTGTTATAAGGCAAAATGAAAAATGTTTCATATTATCTTGTGATACATGTTTCACTAGATATCTTATAAAATACCATTCTTGTTATAATTTACCATTATACCATGAAGTTATTATTGTATAGAATAGCACACTTTCAAAAAACTCCTTGATTTCCCTGGTGCTGATTTGTTTATACTTTGAAGGAATAATTAAGTGGCTGATAAATTGGAACAGTAAAGAAATCTCAGTGAAAATCTATTGAAGTCACCTCCATTATCAGAAGCAATACACTATTGTGCATCAGTTGCTGAAGTTTGCACAACAGAGGGTGCAGTTGCACTCATGTCCCGATAGCAGTCTTCCCACGGGATACTGACTGGGTACTATACAAATAGAATGTTGAACTAAACAGACCTTTGGTCTGATTCAACATCGCTCTTCTTGTATTTTCACTTTAATTCCTGGGATATGATCATATATAATTTACATAGTAAACAATAATTCCTTATTTTTAAAAACCTTACAATCAACCCATTACCAGCTATCAAATATAGTGTTTTGAATGTTGCTTTTCTAAGTTAAAAAAAACAACATTGTGGTGGAACAATTTCCAGCTTTTGAGGTTAATCATTAAAGTAAACTGCATATTATATTTTTATTATAGACTTCCTATAGAACCCAAGGACTATCAAATCATTGTACACATAAGATGTAGAAGCAGTCTACTGGATGCTCATCTGGTTTGTCAGCTAAGCACATTTCAGTAACTGTATTTATTCTTTCTAATTAACTGAACTGTTCAGTTAGGAAACTGTGAATATTTATTACTGTACTAACTAAACAATATGGATTTATTTTTCATCTCATAGACAAAGTCAGTTCTTCCCAGTAAATATCAGCCAAGTCATCTGAACAGTTACAGATGCTTATGGCTTAATCTTTTATATATCTACTTAGAAACGTCTCCCACTTTGTTTAGTGGGTCTTACTTCCAAGTATGCGCCAAAGTCTACAGACTTCATAGAACTCAGTGGTGGATAGACTTCAGCCATATGGAATCTCCTTCTCTATTTTTACTGTCTAATCTACCAGCCTGAGCTTGGTGCAAAGGGCACTCTAAATCCTTTTAGTGTACTGTGCTACCAGTTGCATTTTTTCAAGGATTGCACAGTGATGGCAAGGAAAGGCAGACAAAAATCTGCTGGCTTTAAAAGCCTATCTCTCCAGTACCTTATTTCCTTTACAAAAACTGTGCCCACGACTTTATCCTGCTGCTGGCTTAGCACACCAACAGGATTCTGGCTATGCAATAAGAGTTTTAGACCTAGGGACTTCGTTTTGAGTGTCTGACCTCACAACAGCTTCACACAGAAATCTATCTGCTAAGTTTTCTTCATTTCTGCAATATAATTTAATACTATTTAGAAGTGGGGGTCATTGTTGTCGCTATTGTTAAACAAATGGGGATTAGCAGCCCATGTCAATCTACTGGAAATCATCCAAGGATCTATAAGTAGATCTAGATCTGCCTTCTGTCCATCCCTAATCTAAGTGATCTTGTTTATTTTTGTTGCATGTGTATAAACACAGCAAAACACGGCTCAGTTTTCTCTCTAAGCAGGTATACTTCTGTAGGGCAAATAGCATGTGTTATGGATGAAGAAAGATTTCAGATTATGCTCCTAGGCAGCATATACTGTGTTACAAACCAATATGCTTTGTTTTTATACCAACCAGATACTAAATGAGTTTGGTTGGAAATATCTGACTTTCAAAACAGGAAGCTTGATTAAATCATTGGTTTAAACTGATGTTTTTTCTTGTCACTCTATAATAAATACAATCTACCAAGGACTTGCTAGCCTAATGGTATTGTTAACTTAAACAGTTAACTCTCATTACAGTTTACAATAAAAAAAAACCTTCCAGGACAGGAACTGTCAAATTAAGAACTGTAAACCACTCATGTAAAGTGTTATATATACTGGTGGCACTATATAAATAAATGATAACACTGGGATCAGAGAACTAGTCAGACATTTCTTTAGATCTTGGCCAATATTTGCAGTAGTTGTTCAGAAACGCTGTACTTACCCTGGTGGATTCACAAGGGGACTGCAGTTTAAAAAAAAGGTATTCCACAACAATGCAGACATTACCTAGAATGCTGAAGAGAAGCATATGATACTGTAAAACAGTTTCCTGGATTTCATTTTAAAAAAACACACTGTATGGTTACCCTTTTAAGATTGCATGGGGTCACAACCTGCGCAAAACCCAACATTTATTACATAATGGGGATCAAGTAAAAATATAAATAAAAACTCCAGAATTCTACATTTAGAGCCAAACCTACTGTTGGTCTGTCTGCCTGAGGCAGTAGATTGTGTTGGTGGTGAAATGGCAACAAATAGCTAACTATTTAATGTATCAGTTTTATATCTACTGTCAAAGATGGGGAGAGGTGTTTGTCAGATTGTTTGCCTCGTATACCAAAATAATTTGCCTGTCTTCAGGTATTCTGCTTCAGGCAGCAAAGTGCCTTGGACCAGTCAGTCCTGCAATGCCTTCCTGTCCTAGTCTGGGGTGTTCTTAAAATGGACTGCTGTGTAAGAGACTTCTGCTTCACCTCTTATGATCCATATTTGACTTGAAAAAATACATTTACAATGTAACTCTATACATCAGTTTTACTGAATTTAATGGTCATCATTCCCAGGCAAGAATATGGCATTTGTGCCTAACGTATTTTAAATGTCATATTCAGATTAATTCAATGTTTTACTTAGAAATTATTTTTAGTGGAATGATGTAAAATTTTAAGATGTGGCAAGTATATCCAAGAACCAGTGTGGTATAGTAGTTTGATTTTGGAAACCAGGGATTGGCCATGGAAACCCAGTAGATGACCTTGGGCAAGTCGCATTTTCTTACCTCAGAGGAAGGCAAAAGCAAATGGACAAATCTTGCCAAGAAAACCCAGAATAGGATCACCGGACAGTCGTCATAAGTCAGATATGACTTGAAGGCACACAACAACAACAAATCCAATTTCATGTGCCAACTAGAGTACAATACAGCGAATAAATCACTGAATGTAATGAATCTACAATATTTAGGATTAGCAATTAGGTTCAGTCCAATGGGATTTATTACTGAGCAGATCGGTATAGGATTACTGTCACTCAACAGTGCACACTTCACATAAATTACTTATATTAAGAAAAAAATGAGGATACTAAAGTCAAAACAGTAAATATACTAATAATGACATGTGTGAAAAGATATGTACATAAATATGAATTTCCTAGACACAGCCTCCTGAAGACAACTTAGATCTGACTAGTGTCTACTCCAATTGTTCACTCTGACTGCTGATTTTATTCATCCATTGTGATTTTAATACAACAATGAATTTCTAAAAGTAGGAAATATATAGTTGTTGAAATTTTTCCACCCTACATCTCTGAAAGAATATGAAGGAAAAAAAATCTCCATCCACATTCTGTCCCATGTACAACTACACAACTCAAAAGTAGCTGAGTTGTGTACATCAGAATTTGCATGATCACATTTTGCTGAAACTGAAGAGTTTAAACAGAAAAGAATGAAGTTTGAAAACAATGGAAAGGAAAAACCTGTCAGGAAAACTAGATACTGTGTAGCAGAATTATCTTTGAAAACTCCAGAATTATCTGCCAAGATTAGTGCTGTGGCCACTCGCACAAATGTCACAGCAAACTTCTGTACTTCCAAATCTATCAATGAAATAGAGGACCAACTACTTACTTTTCCCTTTCTCTCCTACTTCAGACCTGGTAACCAGAGGTGGCTTTTTAAAAAAGACTCAGAAACATTAGACCAGGTCCAGAATATCCCTTCTATGGAGGACAAGCTCCTCTCATTTAAGGTACCTCCCCATTTTTCAGAAATCTCTTCCCCCATCCCAGTTCACACTACTCTGCAATGGCTCGATGCCCTCTCTGTAGTACAACACAATGGTTAACAAAGTCTCTGACAAAGAAATTCCTCGTAAAGAAATTGTTTTATGGTTGCCCAGTTCAACCTTTCCTCCTTGCCCTTTAACTAACAGGTTTTTTTAAAGCAGCATAAGCAATGGGGAATGGCAAAGAAAGGAGAAACACAAATTTGTGCTATCAGATTTCAGCAGCAGGTTTTCAGTAAATAATGCAATAAATGAAGCCTGAGAATGGATATCTTCTCAAGCTGATACCACTGTAGCTGTGTGTGCCTGCATTTGACAAGAAAGGTAAACAGCAACTGCCTACCAATCCCTTAATAAGCACACAAAACCCCTTACTGAGCATGCAAAAGCAGGACAGCAGGTAAGTCTGCTTACTAGCTGCCCTAACATGTTAAAATATAGTTCTACAAGTTGAGTCACTAAAATTATAAGTGAAAGCAGGTGAAATTAAAAAAAAAATCCTTGGTTGCATTTTTGGAAGAAGTATTGAAGTAATCTCTATGAGATTCCAAAGGATTTGTTTACTCATGCAAGGCTTACCTGACATGCTTGTGTCATGCTTTAGTTCTGACTAAAAAGTTTGCTGAAATATGTTCAAATGGCTCTTTTTTGTGGTGTAGGAACCTATCCCTATTCTTTCCATGTTATTTTTGCCTCTGCTATCAAAGTAATGCCCAAGAACACATCTGCTTCATTAGCTAAGGTATACCTGTATTTTCAGAGGAAGGGAGGGGCTGCCAAAGAAGAGGAGACCAAGAACAACTGCTTCCAACAGCCCAGTTGCATTTCCTACATCTGGATCCAACCCGTTATTACTTGGCATGGTTAAACAGCTTATTCCATTTTCAAAAACAGCATATCCTTAATTGCTGGTCACAAGGATCAAAGAGCAAATGATTATCACCCATCCACAAAAGATGAGTGTTCAAAGTTGCATGTTTCTTTACATACTTGGAAGGTCATGGGAATTTAGGAATATGCTCCTCCTCTTGTTGTTGACCCTAACGCAAACCTCTCATGGGATTTTCTAGGCCTGAGTGTGTGATGTGCCCAAGGTCGCTCTGTGGGTTTCCGTGGCTGAGTGGCAATTGAACCCTGGTCTGCAGGGTCATACTCCAGTGCTCACACCGCTACACCATGCTGGCTCTTTCATGCTTCTCCTACTCTAAGTAAATTCAAAACAAACAGCTATTAGTATAATCAGTGGGGGTAACAGGAGATTTTAGATCCAGTGTGATGTAGTGGTTTGAGCATCAGACTATGACTCTAGAGACTAGGATTCAAATCCCCACTCTACCACTCACTGGGTGGCCTTGGGCGAGTTACATTCTTTCAGCCTCAAAGGAAGGCAAAGTCAAACTCATTTTGAAGGAATCTGGCCAATAAAACCCTGTGATAGGGTTGCATTAGGGTCACCATCAGTCAGAAATGACTTGCAGGCGCACAACAACAAACAGAAGATTTTATGCTGGGTGGGAACCTAGTATTTAAAGACTATACTCCCCAGTATATTTGAAGTTCTGCAAATGAATACAAGATGACAAATATACTCCATATATATATATACATATATACACACACACACACACACATACTCCATGTATCTATCTATGTGTGTGTGTGTATACACACACACACACACTCCATTGTGCTCAGAAATATAAATCTGCAATAGCTATTTTTTCTATAGAGGGATTTTAAAATACTTAAAATATGAACCCTAGTGCCTGTTTTCATATCAAGCAAAAAGTTAGACCAGAATGTCCTAATACAAGTATATCTTTTTTATTTACACTAACCATTTCACTACAGATTAACAGTGCAATGCTATGCAAGTCAACTCATAAGCAAGCGCCTTTGTTTTCAATGAGATTTACTCCCAGGTAAGTGTATATAAGATTGTAACATTAACCACTTGGAATATTTTCCTCTAACTAGTATTAAGAGAGCTTCCCTAAATCAGGGAATTCCGACTGTGAAATTTCCACCCATCAGAACAGGTGACTTACCAAATTAGTTTGAAGACCAGCACTTGCTTCACGTGAAGTGTTCCTTATTTTTACAGTCAGAAGGGAGGAGGAAAGATAAAAACCAACCCCTAAAAGAACTACCAAATATATAGCTAATATTTTAAATAATTAATATATCGGGCATAATTAATTTGAGGTAAGGTGCGGTCAGCTAAACCAATTAGCCTCAGGTCTAGTTAATATCATTCTCTTCTTTCCTCAGGAGCAACTTGACTAACAAAGGCATGGCAGAAACAGTTCTCCGAGGGAGGTTAGTCACCTTGAGTGAGAAGATACAAACAGCAGCAATTTTCCACAATCAGATCCTCCCGCCAAATCACTAAGCAAGGTGAAAACCTTCTGCCTCCAAACTGGAGCAGGGGCCGGGGAACCAGGAAGACCGACTAAACGGGGATTATAATAGGGAGCAAACTCGAGTTTATCGCAAGAACTGAGGCAGAGGACCGAGTAAAAGAAGTGCCGCCGGTCTCCGCCTGTTGAAGGAAGAGCAGCAACAGCAGCGCTGGACTCCTTCGCTCCCCTCAGAGCCCAGAGCGTTGCCTTAGTGAGGAGAGCAGGAGCTGCCGCCGCCCCTCGACTCCACAGCGGCTGCCCGCGTGCGCCTCCTGAGGGTTTCCCTCGCTCCGTTTTGAACTACCCGCCTTTCCCAACTGCTCTCGCTTTCCCCTCCCCCTCCTCCGCCCTGCCTCCTAGGAGAGGAGCCCAGAATAACGCAAAACGCGAAAGCGGCGCCGAACATGCGCTTGTATAACAGAACAAAGAACGGAAGCTTTATTTAGCTGGATAGGGCGAGAAACTGGTGTAAACCCTTGCCTGAAGGGGGGCTCTCCCAGTGCACTGTGTGTGGTGACCCAACGTGAGGGAAACCTTTCCTTGACAAACCCCATCCTTCACCCCGCGTGTCATCTGTGTGTCTCACGGCTCTTAGCTGCTGCGTTCGTGTTTCTGACTTCATCCGTGTTTGTTGCCTGGCTTCTTAGAGCGACTAGAGGCCCTTTCACACTACACAGCTATAGCACTACGGTTCCATTTTAACTGCCCTGGCTGTAGCCTCACGAATCCTGGGGTTTCTAGTTTCCTGAGGCGCTAGAGCTCTCTGAGAATTCGAAGTAGCCCGCGCTAAGCGGCAAATCCCAGTATTCCAGAACCATGGCACATAAAGTGGGATCATGATGCTACAATTCTGCAGTGTGGACAGGTCACTAATGTCTTTTTTGTCCTCATTCTTCAGCCTTGACCATTTCCGCACTACAGTGTTAAAGTGCTGCTATTCCACTATCAACCTCCTATGGAATTCTGGGGTTTGTAGTTTAGGGAAGGGCACGTCGAATTCTCAGCCAGAGAGCTCTTTGGTCTCAGTAAACTACAAACCCCAGAATTCCACAGGGCATTGAAAGTGGAATAGCAGCACTTTAACACTTCAGTGCGGAAATGGCCCTTGTCTTTCACATGAACCATGCTTGTGCACTCGGTTGAAGAGGAAGCTACCCAGCCCTGCTCTACATGTCCTTCAGAATAAGAAACATACTGCCCTCCAAATGTTGCTGGACCACAATTCTCATCGTTCGTTACCACTGCTTATGCTGAGGCTTCAGGGAGGGCCAACAATGCCTACAGGGTGGAGGGCATGACTCTCATCCTTACATAGCAAATTTGAATTCTACTTCAGCCTGTCCTTGAGAAAATAGGAAGTGTTTACTTCTCACCAAAGAGAATTGTTGTAAAAGCCAGAAAGACTATGGCCACTACACTGTTGCAGTGCTATTATTCCACTTTCAATATCCTCTGGAATTCTGAGGTTTGTAGTTTACTGAGGCCAAAGAGCTCTCTGGCTGAGAATTCTAAATACCCCTCCTTAAAATGCAGCCCACAGGATTCCATAGGATGTTGAAAGTGGAGTAATAGCACTATAACAGTGTAGTGCAGAAATGGCTTCAGAGTTACTAGCCTGATGAGTTAATAGAGCCTTCTGGCTGAGAATTCTAAATATCCCACCCTAAACTGCGAATCCCAGGATTCCACAGGATGACACCGTGGCAGATAAAGTGGAATCATGGTGCTATAATTGTGTAGTATGGAAGGACCCCTAAACTATAGCCCCGTCTTCATATGGATTTAATGAAGCGGACTACAGTCCACCAACTCTCATGTTATAATAAATGCATTAAGGTAAATCTTATTTTAGTTACAATTAGAGTTATAAAATCATAGAGCTGGAAGAGACCACAGGGGCCATCCAATCCAACCCCCTACCATGCAGGAAGGCACATCAAAGCACTCCCAACAGATGGCTCTGCTTAAAAACCACCAAAGAAGGAGACTCCACCACACTTCAAGGCAGCATAATCACTGCCGGACAGCTCTGACCGTAAGGAAGTTCTTCCTGAGGTTCAGGTGCGGGGAGGTCCTTTCCTGCAGCTTGAATCCATTGCTCCTAGGTCCTAGGCCATTTCCACACTAGCCTGTTATAGCCTGATGATTCCACTTTCAACATCCTCTGGAATCCTAGGTTTGCAGTTTCAGGAGAGGATGTTGAAAGTGGAATCATCACGCTATAACAGGCTAGTGCGGAAATGGCCCTAGTCTCTGGAGCAGCAGAAAACAAGCCCATTCGCTCCTCGACATGACATCCCTTCAAATATTTAAACAGGGCTATCATGTCCCCTCTTAACCTTCTCTTCTGCAGACTAACATACCCAGCTCCCTAAGCCATTCCTCATAGGGCATGGCTTCCAGAGCCTTCATCATCTTGGTTGCCCTCCTCTGGACACATTCCAACTTGTCAAAATGGGAAAAAAGAGGACCCAAATAATTATCGCCCAGTCAGCCTGACATCAGTGCCTGGAAAGATCCTGAAGCAGATCATTAAGCAGTCAGTTTCTAATCACTTAGAAAGCAAGGCGGTAATCACGAGAACTCAACATGGATTTCTCAAAAATAAGTCGTGCCAGACTAATCTTATCTTTTTTTATGATAAAGTTACTAGCTTGATAGATAAAGGGAATGCTGTGGATGTAGCATATCTCGATTTCAGTAAGGCTTTTGACAAAGTTCCTCATGAGTGCTTTGAGGGTGTTCTTGCATGGCAGGGGGTTGGACTGGATGGCCCGTGTGTTCTCTTCCAACTCTACATTTCTATGATTCTATGATTCAATATCCTTCCTGAATTGAGGTGCCCTGAACTGGACACAATATTCCAAATGAGGCCTAACCAATGCAGAATAAAGTGATACCACTACCTCCCTTGATCTAGACACCATACTCCTCTTGATGCAACCAAGAGTCACACTGGCTTTCTTGGCTGCTGCATCACATTGCTGACTCATGTTCAGCTTGTGATCTGCCAACACTCCTAGATCTCTTTCACACGTACTGCTATCCAGCCACGTATCCCCCATCCTTTATTTGTGCATTCCATTTTTTCTGCCTAAGTGTAGGACCTTAAATTTCTCACTGTTGAAATTCATTTTGTTAGCTTTGGCCCAGCTCTCCAATTTGTCAAGGTCATTTTGAATTTTGATCTTGTCCTTTGGCATATTAGCAACCCTTCCCAATTTGGTGTAATCTGCAAATTTGATCAGCATGCCCTCTACTCCTTCATCCAAGTCATTGATGAAGATGTTGAATAGCACTGGGCCCAGGGGAGAACCCTGTGGCACCCCACTAGTCACTTCTCTCCAGGATGAAAAGCAGCCATTGGTGAGCACCCTTTGGGTTCGGTCGGTCAACCAGTTACAAATCCACCTAACAGTAGCCCTATCCAGCCTGCACTAGCTTCTTTGCCAGAATGTCATGAGGATCTTTGCCAAAAGCATTACTGAAATCAAGATATGCTATGTCTACAGCATTCCCTTCATCTATCTATCAAGCTTGTAACCCTATTGTAAAAAGAGAGAAGATTAGTTTGGCATGACTTATTTCTTAGAAATCCATGTTGACTTTTAGTGATTACAGTATCGCTTTCTAAGTAATTACAAACTTACTGTTTAATGATGTGCTCTGGGTTAGACCTATTGAAATCAATGGGACTTTTCAGTTACCAGTTATGGAAGTTCCACCAATTTGAATGGCTCTGTTCTAGCTGGGACTAAAATTGGATTTAGCCCTTGGTTTTTTAAGGTGCTACAGAACTGACAGCATTTTTTTTTTTTTTTTGCTGCAACTAACACCTTTGTTCTTTTGGAAATTATCAGGTAACATTCACGTACAGGAATTATAAAATGGGAATATGCAAGTTATCATGAAAGGGAAAGCCCAAATAAAAGTTTTAATAAGTCTAACTTGATAAGATTAAATTAATATCTAAAGTATTTTTGAATTATTTTGTGTTATCACACCTTTCCCTGGGTTTTCAAGAGACTTCACACGCTACCACTTTTTTCAATCTATCAGTGTTGGCATGAATATACAAATGTAATACTCCCATATTCAGTATTCAAACCTTAATTTAATTCCTAATTATATAAAGTAGATTAATTTATTTTCTTCTACATATGCATTGTTGAAATATTCTGTTAGCCTAGAAATGTAAGCGTCACTGCAGATATATACACGTATCTAGTCAGAAACAGATTTCGGTCTCCCCTGCCATCAAATGTCGCGAGAAGAGACAACATTCACTGGAGACTCTTCCGCACTACAATGTTACAGCGCGATTATTCCACGCGCTATAGAGAGGGGGGCCTCCCTAAACTGCAAACCCCAGGATTCCATAGGATGTTGAAAGTGGAATAATCGCGCTGTAACAGTGTAGTGCGGAAATGGCCTCCGCTGCAAAAAAACCGCAGCGGTGACTTTCACCTTGTCTCTTTAATGAACCGGGGAGGGGTCAGCAACGTCACCACGTGCCTTAAATGAAAAATTCCTCCTTACGGAAACAGGGAGGTGGAGCTTCGTTAATTCCCCCCTTTCCCTTCGCACGTATCTGAAGCGTCATCAGTCTGCGCCAGAGAGGAGTGCGTGAAGTGTGAGGGGAAGTAGGGTACGTTGTTTTCTTAATCAGCTTATTTGTGGGTATTAATCTGTGTTGGAAAGATTCTTACTCCCGACCTTTGATACGTAGGCCATGTCCGCACGAGTCTGTTATAGCGCGATGATTCCACTTTCAACCTCCTATGGCCGGCCCCTCCCGAAACTGCAAACCCCAGGATTCCATAGGAGGTTGAAAGTGGAATCATCGCGCTATAACAGACTCGTGCGGAAATGGCCATAGTTCAGTCTGGTATTTTTCTGTTTCCTTTCGGTTTAAGGTCCTATAGATCAGTCCCCGCGATGTGTGGGGAGTTGTAAATTGTGTGCTGCATCGTAGGCAAATCGCGTGCTCTTTTTGTGGACTTCTTCGGTTAGGGTTTAAAAGTCAGTTTATGTTGAGATGCGGTTACCTGTCTTTAGCCTTCTCTGTGCTGTTTATTCGTAATTTTTAAAAGCTTTTTCGTCAATTGAAAGATTGAAGGACATTTATATGAGAGCTTTATGTGTTTAAAACCTATAGTCGATATGAATGATTTATCTTCCTTTTGTTGATAGAAAATGGACACCCAGAAAGACGAACCTCCACCAAAGCAGCAACCAATGATATACATCTGTGGTGGTAAGTCCAGTGGGTATATCGTTGTAATAGGGGTGAATGTACAAATGAGACCCGTTGAAGCAGGTGAAGATGGCATCAAGGGTACTTCCAGAGGAGGCTTTCACTGTGCAGTTGCATTGCCTCATTGTGGAAGCTTGTGAAAGACAACATTGTTTTCAGTCTGTAGCCTGCATAAATAAGAATGGTTTCTTCTATCTTTTCTCTAAACAGAAAATCCTTTAAAGAGAAAAAGCAGAATAGAAACACAACACCATTTAGTTGCTGGGATCATTCTGCTGTTTTTCATTTGAGAAAATTATCCTTTAGCTGTTGCGCTCATGTCATTTGGTAAATGAAATCAAAAAGTCAGGGGAACTAAGAGTCCTTTTCTGGAACTACTGCCTGTACCTAGTTTGGCTTTAACATTTAACAGGTGCCTGCTCTCCATTGCAAACCTATCTACTATCGGTGCACTGTGGAAAGGAACATCAGTTCTTAACTTGTGTTCCAAAGAGGCTCATTTGGTTCTGAGTGTGTAATTCATGGTGTGTCACTGTAGTTTATAAGTTGCTTTGAGGACATTTTTTAAAAAGTACATAATAATTAACTCAGGTACTATTCTGACAAATTCCAGCTTCTGAAATGTTAAGAATCTTTTGTAATCGTGATGAAGTTCATTTTAGAGAATACCGTGACAAGACAGATTCTGTAGTACCTCTGTTATTTGAGATAAATAAATCAATTAATCAATGTCAGTTCATGTTAACAAGGCTGAGATTTTAAAATATTTTATATCAGAGCATGAAACGTCTAATGACTCTGTTGCTTTATTCTCAGTTCTGTTAAAGTTTGTTTTCAGCATTGACTTGGGAATGTAATGAGTTTCCTTTCTTTCAGAATGTCACAAAGAAAATGAAATTAAAGCAAGAGATCCTATCAGATGCAGAGAATGTGGTTACAGAATAATGTACAAGAAAAGAACAAAAAGATGTATCCTTCCATTTGTGCATCTTCCTTGCTTGATTTTTATATGCTAATTCTAATGTTCTGAACTTCTAACATTACTTTAGGCTGCAATGTTATAAATCATAAGTGGAAGTACGTCCCGCAGTAAGGTTAGTGGGGCATTTCTGGGTAGATATGTGTAAGATTGCACTGTTGGTGTTTCTGTACTGACTTACCTTGATTTTATGCTGATGTAGCTGACTACAGTCTCATCCATATCTTCAAGTAGACTTTTCATGTGTGAGCAGGGGAGCTTTTGTTTATTAAGCTGGTTTTTTTTTTAGAAAGTAAGTTTTCAAAATTTTATGTTTTTAATGTTTTCAAATGTTTTAAATATTTTTAACCTTTTTGGAAACTGCCTTGGATCCCACTTTGGGAGAAAGTGCAGCATATAAATGCAATAAATAAATATATTTGCACGTTTTCATGCTTTTGAGGGGGTTTCTGCAATGGGCAAAAAAATGTGCCCAAATCACACTGAATTTCTTTTTTAGAAAATTGAAGAGGTGTTAGAGGATTTTGAGTAACTGGTGATGGACTTAAGTGCCACAAAAGACGACAAATCTACAAACAGATTTTTAGGATAAGTTTTGAAATACTTGAAGTAATAGTTCAGCTTGGTGAAGAAAAGACTGAGGAGTATCATGATTACACTCTTTAAATACCCCAAGGGCTGTCATAATGAGGGGAGTGCTGCGCCAGAAGGTAGAACCAGGGTTTTTAGTTTTAAGTTACAGGAGGATAGATTTTGACTGAACATTAGAAGGAACTTCTTGACAGAGTTTTTTGGTGGTGGAACCAATTGCCTGGAGACGTGGTGGGGATCTCGTCTTTTGGATGTCTTCAGAAAAAGGCTGGACAGCTACCTGCTGAGGATGCTTTAGCTGGGGCATTGAGCTGGAGGCTGAACTCAATGCCTGATGAGGCCTTTCCAGCACTATAGCTATGATTCTAATGTTCTTATGTATTGTAGCATCAAATTTATATGCTTTTAATCTTATCTAGAGAGATATAAAGCATGCTAAATGCCTATAGAAATTGGTGGGATATACAATCTGATTGTAAGTTATAATCCTATGATTAAAATTTGGAAGTAAGTCTCTTTGAATGCAGTAGGACTTGTTGTGGACATGGTTGGAGGGCCAATCTTGCCTCTGTCTTGATGCTGACAAGTTGAAAACATTTTCCAACTGCTCCCCCACAGAACAGAAGAAATTTCACCACCAACAAGGGAAGCATGGTTACTGCCACTTTTAAAATGCCTTAACAGTTTTCAGGATTTCAACTGGGGAAAGCATGGCTACTGCCTCTTTTTATCCCTGGGGTCCTGGAAGCAAAGGCTTTTGGGAGTGGTGATCAGGCAAACTGCCTTTGCGTCCATGATCCCTGAAAGAAAGCAAAGAATTTTTATTAAAAGAGGTGGCAGCTGCCCTTTTCCTGCTAAGGAGGAAACCTGTGTCTGCTGCCTCTTTAAAAATGCTGTTTTTGCTTCCTGAACCCCTTGGGGGAAAAGGCATTTTAGAAGTGGCAGCAACCACGCTCTTCTCACTCAGGGGAGGAAAGAATGTGCAGCTGTAGCTTACCTCGTCTTCTGAGCAAGGTTGAGAGTTTTTTAAAAAAGCTATGCTTCTTGCAACAGTGATGCGTAGGGTCAGTTTGCTATTGAAATTTGACTGCAAATTACAATGGATGATTGAAGCAGGGGTTGGAGGAAGGGAACTGGGAGGCACTGAAAGACCATAAAGCGGGGGGTTAGGAGCGGGGGGTTAGCATTCCCATCCCAAATTAATAGAGTTGTATTGTAAATGCATTTACTTTAAGTAACTACTACTACATTTAGTAGCTTCAAGAGGTTAACTTCTTGACTATAGGAGAAGATGGGAAAGTTGTACAGTGTTAGAAAGAACAACAGAAAATGCAACAAACTTAGCGACTTCTGCTTCCCACTCAATCCCTCATTTGGAATGCCTCAAATGTCTTTTACATGAATGCCAAATTCTACTTTCTGTGTACTTAAATATGGTATCTTGGCAGGGGCCATCCTTCTCCAAATGCAGCAGACATGGCCCTACTTGATTCCTCTGGTGATATTCTTATCTCTATTCTTCCCAATCAGCAAATATAATGCAGTTGTTGTTCACTTGGTATATTGCAAAGAATAGCTACTGAACTTTGGTGTGCAAGGATAAGGCAAGGACAAACAGGAGATATTTCTGATGAACCCCACATTTAATGCATTTCCATATGCACTATATGTCTATTTATGTTGATTGTCGTCCAAGTGTTTGTATAATTGTTATAACAGTCCACTTTTTATTGTGCTTTCCAACTTTTTTCTTTAACGCTTACTATAGTGGTTGTGTTTGATGCTCGATGAAGAGAAGATGGATCCAATTCATCTAAAGTGTGTTTGCAATTCTTTATACATTCTCTTTGATTTCTTATTTCTTGTGAGCAAGCTTTTTTCGTTCTGACAATGTAAGTTATTCAGTTACAACAAATAAAGTGTTACTGAAATATTTTGTTGGTGTTTTTCTTGTGCTGAAACTTGAACAGACATATATTGTAAAAGTTCTTGCCTAGTTCAGTTCATAGACAGCCTATTCATATGAAAGTTAGTTCTAGACTGAGTGATGGTTTGTGGAGCAGGGAGGAATCAACACCAGAATGTATAATCTGTTAGACTTAAGACTCCTTCCTCCTTGAGCTATGAAGGTCACTGATTGACAAAGGCCCATTTTCTCCTAATAGGTTCACTAACAGGATAAAAGCTGTGTGCATTGTGAAAAATGCTGTCTTGAACTTCTTTGAGGAGGGACAGGATAGTACTGGTAATGTAATCAGAGGCAAATGTTTCTGGAAACATTCTCACTGGACATGAAGAACTTTTCTAGTATGTACAACTGTATAGTCTAATAATACATGTATTTCTACATAAAATAAACCAGTTAGCTTGTTTAATTTTTGTAGATTTTTAACAGTATTTGCTTTGGATATATCTTCCCAGATTCCAGAAAGAATATAACACCCCAATCTTCCTATTCCTTGGTTTTAAAAAGTCCCTATCCTTAATCTGCAGTAGCTTCGATGTTAAGGATCCAGTTTTAAATTCTGTTGAGACAGATATGTATGAGGCACATATTAGGTGAAATGATATTTCTAGTGGAGCCAAGACTTGCTCCAATGTATGATTGTAAGTTATGACAGAGTGATTCCATTGGTGTGTATATGTGCCTTCTAGTTGTCTGTAGTCTTATAATGACTCCATGACTTTAATAGGTTTTCTTAGGCAAGGAATACTCCGAAGTGATTTTGCCAGTTCCTTCCTCTGAAATATAGCCTGCAGCACCTGGTATTCCTTGGCAGTCTCTCATCCAGGTGCTAACTAGGTCTGACCCTGCTTAGCTTCCAAGATTAGATGGGATCTGGCTTCATTGTTTGTCCCTAAATTCACAAGCTCACCAGTTTCCAGTAACTGGAAGAACAGTAACTTCTTTTCTCCCCCTACTGTATTAATTTCCTGGAATTTTCCTCATGCAACTTGGTTTTTTTTTTCTTCAGTCTGTTAAAAGTACTCATCCATTCTTAGCAAAACCTGATCCAGACTTTATTAATGAGGAGCCACTGCCTAAGAAAAACCCTGGGAAATTCATGAGGTCGCCATAAGTGTGCAGGTGACTTATCTACAGGCGCACACACATAGTTGTTACTTTTTTGCTAAGTTTGTTCGGGTTTTTTTTTTTTTTTGAGCGAGATTTTTAACAAAGTAAATTTAATAAACGGACTCTGTAAGACGATAGGCTGCTTGTATCATACTAAAATACGAGAAGAAGAGAGTTCCTACTCGATCTCCACTCTCTTCAGCAAGCGGCCCATGTCAAGCCAGGAGGCAGCGTCGCCGTGGCAACCCTCCCGCGCGGCCCTCATGGAAGGGCCTCGTTGTCCTTTCTCCAACGGCAACGACGGCAGCGAGGAAAGAGACACAGTTTTTCCCCTGGCTGGGCTGTTCGGCCACGACTTGAGGTATTTATTTTAAAGTGGATTTTCGTGGCCGACTAAGGTGACTTCCCCCTTTCCTCATATCTTCGTGGTGGGCCCCGCCTCGAGGGTTTCGCCACTGGCTTTCTTGGCGTCGGCTCTTCACCCTCGCCCTCTAACTACGCCCGTTGGAGGCGGCGAGGGCACACAGGGGTGAGGGCTGCCGCCATACGGTTTGGGAAGCCGAGAAGGAAGGGGCCGAGTGGCGGCGTTAAGTGAGGAAGGAAGCCGGGATGTGTGTCTGTCAGTCGGGCGCGCGTTGCAGGAATGCTGTACGGCCCTGACGGGACAGGACGAGCGACCCTACAGGAATGAGGAGTGGGGCGGAAAAACGGAAAGGCAATTTCCGCACTAGCCTGTTATAGCGCGATGATTTCACTTGCAACCTCCTCTGGAACCTGGGGTTTGCAGTTTCGGGAGGGGCCGGACGGCCCCTCCCGAAACTGCAAACCCCAGGATTCCAGAGGAGGTTGCAAGTGAAATCATCGCGCTATAACAGGCTAGTGCGGAAATGGCCAAAGAGTGGGGAGGTGGGAAAGCAGTGGGTTGGGGGAATGGTAGCAGTGGGGAGTGTTCCTGGCGAAGGCGGTGCGTAGGTTGAGAGGGACATCACTTGGAAAAGGGAGGTGAGGCTAGGCATGAGGCGGCTGACGAATGTATGTTACTTTCTAATAACTGCATTTCCTTCAGAGAAAGTGGAAGGTGGCAGGCGTGGTTCTCTCCACTTTTAATCCTCTCAGTCTTCCTGTGAAGTAGGATAGGGTGAGAAGCTGCTGGTGATACCTGACCTAAAGTCACACCCGGCGAGATTTTCTGTGGATTTGAAGCTGAATTTTCCTTTTCCGCACTAGACTGTTCTAGTGCTATGATTCCATTTTCAACAGCCTATGGAATCCTGGGGTTTGCAGTTTAGGGAGGGGCCTCAGGCGTCCATAGAATGTTGAAAGTGGAATAATAGCACTGTAACAGTCTAGTGCGGAAATGGCCCTGGTCTGAATGGAAGAACTACTAGACGCGCACACAGACAGAGCGGTCACTCCGCCTTTCTGGCTCGCTCTTTCTCGCCGTTGGGTGAAATGGAGGCGAGCCTCTTCCCTTGGGGTTTTTGTAACCAGGGAGAGCTGAGGCAGTGGGCCTGAATGCGCTGGGGCTCACGAGGCCGTTGCTGAGTTTAGTGGCTGAGTTTTGGAGGAGTCTCGCGATTCCAGTTGATCAAAGGCCATTTCCGCACTAGCCTGTTCTAGCGCGATGATTCCGCTTTCCACCTCCTCTGGAATCCTGGGGTTTGCAGTTTCGGGAGGGGCCGTCCGGCCCCTCCCGAAACTGCAAACCCCAGGATTCCAGAGGAGGTGGAAAGTGGAATCATCGCGCTGTAACAGGCTAGTGCGGAAATGGCCAAAATGTGGGAACTGTTTTTTTTTACTCGTGGATTGACTGAGCGTAGAGACCTGTCCGAATTTCTTCTCTTTGGCAGCTTGCTACACTCTAAAAAAAAAAAAAAAGGAAAAGAAAAGAAAAAGAAAACTAGGGCAGCATTCGTGGTTTTGTGAAACTGGGAAGGCAGGACCCGATTCTGTTCCCCGGAAGCTTTCTGAGATTTCTAGGGAGCTCTCATTTCAGTACATAGTAACTGTTGCCAGCGGTTGGGAAAGGTGCCGCTGTACTTTTTTTCAACTGTAGAGGGCGTTTGTCCTGGGATTATTCTTAACAATAATACCTTTTCCCTTTACAAACGCTTTGGTTTAGTGCTACACTGTTACTAAAAATTATTTCTTTTTTGTTTAGTGTTAAAAAAAACAACAGTGGGGTATAGAGGGAACTGGAGAAGACAGAGTGTTCTGCCTTCCTGGCCTGCATATCTAGGTTCCCATTGACAAGTTGCTGAAGCTCATCAAGATCACAGACCAGCACCCCTTAAGATTTTAGTAACTGCCTTTGCAGTTTCACAAAACCATGAATGCTCCCCTAGCTTTCTTTTTCCCAACTTTCCCTTTCCCAACCGCAAGCAACTGTTAGTGCCCCTTAAGAACTTTGGTTACTGAATTGCAAAGATATGTCACCAGTGTGCATTGGGAGTGTCAGCTTTTCACCAGAATCCCCTCCTCAGTGTCCCATTGCACACTAGTCTCTTTGCTGGTTTCTCTATGATGTTACAAAGCAGCAGCCCTCTACTGAGTATGGATGTTGTGCGTCTTTGCAATTCTATCTCCTGGACACATAAGTCCACTTACAAGCACACAACACACCAACAGGATTCAGGCCAATAATTCAGACTTGTCAGAACTATTTTTAACACTGTATGTAAAAAAGAATGATATATTATCTCAAAGGTCTTCCTCTTTTTTAAAAAAGAAATCATAAATGTGGATTGATATAGATTGGATCCATTCTCTACCTGTCAACTGAAGAGATACTATTGGAATAAATTTCAACCACATCATGCTCTGCTGTTGAAGTGGAGGGCCATCTGGAACATACTTGGAGATGCACAGAAAGATGCCGAAGGAAAGAAGGAAGTGGAAATTTCATTTCATAAAGGCTGTTCATATAAAATTTTGGCTGTATAAATTCCTCCAGCTAAATGGATTGAATGTAGAAATTCTTGAAACAGACACAAATGACAAATTGGCCTGGATCATATTGCATCACAAATAGGAATTGTAATCTTATGACATTCTTTTGTAACTGAAAGAAGTTTGCAAGTAAGCTTGTGTAATTTCAAAATATTTCTGAAAACACTAGATATATGTAATGATTATCTTCTCCCCTCCCCCTTTTTTTTAGCTATGAGTGTTGACCAGGTTTCATCCTTGTTTAGTCAAGGAACAACAAAAACATATCACATTCCTATCGAGCATCTGGATTTCAAATTTATTGAACAATGTACTGATGTTAAGTATTTGGAAAAGATTCTCAGGATATTAAGGTAAACCTTTAAACAACTTATTTCTTTGGTAAAATTTGAATAATTTGACATGAATTGTGATGATTCTTGCAATAAATAAGTTTGTCTAAAAACAAAAACAAGATAATCACATACTTTGAACATGGTGTAAGCTAAAGGAAAGTGATAACAGTTTATAAATTGGAGATAATAGACACTAGCAGCTATTGGATTGTAAACTGAGGAGACAAATAGGGTGATATTTTTATTTAGGTATGTTCTGTCATCCAGTTTTGGATGTTTTTGTTCATATTGGAAGAGATTTGACCTCAGAAACAACTGAGATAAAGGTAAATAAAACAACAATGAATGAGAGAACACAGCTATGATGGAGCAACAAGTGGTCCCAGTGTTAATATTTACGTTTTATTAGGTTAAAAGAATGAGAGAAAGAAAACCAACACAAGAAAACATCTCAGAAGGTGTGGTTGGTTTTATTAAGTAGACTTTAAAAGTCAAAACATTATAATCACTACTGTAATGCAGTGATGTTGTTTTATCTGATTATTTTAAGATCTGGTGAAGAAGGCTTTTATCCTGATCTTACATTATTTTGTGAAAAACGCATTGAATCCTTGGCTCCAAATAGCAGAGTTTTACGAAGAGAAAAACCTGCAGCAACTGCTTCTGACTTTACTTCTGAGGAATGGGAAAAAATAAACAATGAAATTAAGGTATTACCTAATGTTGTTTTAAAAATAATTATTGAGGGCCTTATCTAGTATTCTTCAGTGTCTTCTCTTTCCTATTTTGCCCAATTTCTTCGTATAGAATTTTCTCCTTCGATTCACTGGAGGGCTTCAACTGGGTCATCTCCTTAGTGAGCTGCAGAGCACATTAGTATCTCTCATGTTGGTATAATTATTATACAACATACATTTCATTAGTATTGCATCTTGGTTCTTTTGGTTTTAATAGTGAGGTGATAGTATCAAACAATGTGGTATGCTTTTTAAAAAGAACAGTAGTCTTTTGATCTTAATTCATTTGTAAAGTTGCCTATGGTATATTGTTATATGTTATCTTGTCTGGAATATACTTGCAGTTGACATGTATTATAAAGGTTGTACTATATAAGCAGTCCCAGAAATGGGGAAAAAAATCACATGTAGTTAAAATTGAAGATATGGCTCTGAATATAGTTATATGTTGCATGTAATTCAGTGATTGATTGATTGATGCATGCATTTTGGAAAAATATACAGTATAGAGGCTAAGAAAGCAAAAGGCCAATGGAAGAGGAGAAAGGCTTGAAAACCTTTCCCCTTTGCATTTTGTTTTCTGTTAAAAATAGCTCACTCTGGTTGGTATGACCCTTGTAGGGGAAAAGATACGAGAGTGATGTTTTCAGTGCAAAAAATTGTGAGAATAAGGGGCTTTGAAATCCCTCTCTATCCCTACAGTTTTAATGGTATAGTGTATGTTATATAAAAACTGTATTCCTATAGTACTTACTTTAATCTTGCTCCTTGTTTGTGTAAGAGACTTCATTGTTAGAATGTATACCTTGTCCTTCAATCCAATTATCAATGTGGCTCTGAAATTAAAAAAGGTGTATTACAAAGTCTTTGTGGATTTGGAACATCTAAAGAATATGTGTTAGGTCCATAAGAAGAACAGTACAGAAAAACGGAGTTGTTAAATATAGACCAAATGGCTTCGCAGCCTTTTGGCTAAGATCAAGTGTAGTGTACAGTGTTAATCCCTACTAAAGTAGTCCCTTTGAAACGAATAGAATTTATTAGTCATCGTTTCTGTGTGTCCCATTTATTTTAGTGACTCTCTCTAGCTAGGAATAACATTGAATTTAGCCTTATGCGATACGTTACAAAGAATTATGGTCAGAATGCAAAGAACCAGACAACTGGCTCAGTGTATCTTAAAAGGTTTTGGGCCTCTGTTTTTGCCCTGTATATTAAACAATTTTTAGTACTGAGATGGCATTTCAAAAATTATTATTATACAAGATAGAAGTTGCTATTCAGAGTTTTGGGAAGTAAAAAAAGTAACAAGGCTTATGCAAGTAATAATATAGCAATAGCATTTATTTCTATACCGCTTATCAACTAGTGTTATCTAAGTGGTTTACAATGTGTTTTAGCTAATTGCCCCCAACAAGCTGGGTACTCATTTTACTGACCTACGGAAAGATGGAAGACTGAGTCAACCTTGGAGCCTGGCAGGATCGAACTCACAACCTTGTGGTTGCAGTACTGGCATTTAACCACTGCGCTACCAAGTCTTTGGCTATGCTTATTTTGACTCTTGGCTCACATAACAACTTGAACATGAACATTTGCAATTTTCAATTTTTTTTACTCATTCACAGTTCTGGTTTCAAATTGTTATTTGCTTATTTCAGAATTGGGTTACAGAGATGAAAGAACAGGAGTATACAATGCAGCATGCTACAACTGAAGTTTTCAAGGACCACCTGGAAAATTTGCCTCCAATTCGTAGTTCAGACTGTTATCCCATTTGCCAGGTGTGCCTGTTTTTTTCCATGCTTCATGTTCAGTTTTTATGCATATATTGAACTCTGTGTATATATCTTTATCCATGATTTATGTTTGGAATACCCCTGTTCGCTAAGATTTCCTACACTTGAAATAGGAATGTACATTAGTTTTGGCTGAAGTTTGAGCAGAAGTGGTTTGGACTAGATTGGGTACTTCCTGATAAAGCAGGCTTCCCTCAAAAGCTGACAGAGCTAAACTTGGACCTCAATGGAAGCTTCATTTAAATTCAGACTTTTGAAATGCAGACAGCCTGGTTTCCAAAGTAGCAGATTTTCTGAGGAAATCACCCAGGTGGTGGGGGGAAGGATCGAGTGAGGTTGATGACTAACAGTTCTACCTTCTAATCCAGTGGCATATTTTCCAAGAGGTCATCCAAATGATGAACTTCTGGAAAAAGATTGTAACTTTGACAGTTGCTTTCTGCTTTTTAACACCACTACAGCTCACTACTTGGAAAACCTTAAATTGGATTTCAAATACCACCTTGCAGCTTTCTGGCCTAGGGACGTTTGAATGACTTGTTCGATTGTCCACTGAACACCCCCTTGCAAAAAGCAAGGGAGAGTAAAAAAATACCCCACCCATTTTTGACTCCTCTTTTACATGAACTTAACATTTTTAAAGCTTGATTATTTAGGGCCATGCTATATGCTAGCTGTCATTTTTGTATCAGTGGTCGACAAGAAACATAGCGATATGAAGTGTGTGCTTCTTTGGATATCTTCTAAACTGAAGGGTGCTATTTCACAAAAATCTCTGCACCTATTAATCTGAAGCATGGTAGACTTGCTACCCTTAGAAGAGACAAATGTGCATGCAGATTTCTTCTAGTTCCTCCTGGAAGTTTTTAAAGAAGATAACTCTGTAAAACATTTTTAAAGACATGCAGTGAAAAGCCCTCTGCATTTATTTCTCTAGTTCAACAAGCGTAATACCTTCCTATGTGACTATTAAGACCATGATTTTCCTCCAGTTCTAACAAAGAAGAAGGTTTATATCCATTTTCATATTTCCATGATAGCCAATAGGAGACACAAACATTTTAATTTCCAAATTATCTTTCAGGTTTGGAGTTTTAATGGATTTTTTCTTAATCACACCAAGGAGAATCAGGCTATTTTCCAAAGTATTAGCCTAATCTGATGGTCCATGCTTATCTCTGGTTGTACACATCTATGTATATTTGCAGAGAATATGTTTGTAGGTCACAAATGAAAGGAAGACTTGTAAAATCTGCTTATTTGTATAGGTAAACCTGAATTCAGTTAGAGTAAATTCTAAATGAGTGTGCATAGACATGCAGCATTAAGCTGAATTAAGTTACTCACTGGAGCTTCTGGAGTTGGAACAGTTCAAGTATTTTAAAAGAAACATAACCTGGACTTGAAGATGTTAATAACTAAGACTGGTGTTCCTTTCCTGGGCAAGGTGCACCAAAAGAATGGTGTCCAGTCAATTCTAATCAGTTCTGATTAGAACTGCTTTTCTCTGTCTGCTTCTAAGGCTTCAGGCTTTGGCTTGAAATAGAAACAGCCTGGGTGATCTTTGCTAAAGCGAGGAGATGGGAAATATGGCCCCATTGATTTTCCTGGACATCTCAGTAGTTCTTGATACCAATTACTATAGTTCTGTTTTGGATAGGATCTCTTAGTTGAGAGTGAAGGCATTAAACTGATTGTGAATCCCTCTCTACTTGCAGGGCTGGTTCCAATAGATGGTGCTGTGGAGTTATGGTTGACTCATTAGAAGTTGTGTTTTGAGATCCCAGAGAGCTTAATTCTTTATCATTGTTTATATGCTTCATTTTAGTGTTTGGTTCTAAATTATGATACTTTGGATATTTTTCAGTATGTTACTTTGTTTTTGTTCTTCATTTTGTGTACATAAGTGTTTATGGGTCTTATGTACACCTAATCAATGGGTTTTGGAAAGCCTTGGAAACCCAACATAATGGTAGAGCTCTCTCAATTGCATAGAGGTAATTTGGTACAGTAATGAGAGCCAGTGTGGTGTAGAGGTTTGAGGGTTGGATTATTGGAGGCCAAGATTCAGTTCCTGCTTGGCCATGGGAACTCACTGGCTGACCTTGGGCACTTCAAACACTCTTAGCTCCAGAAATATCTATGATAGGTTCACCTCATGATTGCAATAAGCTGGAAATGACATGAAGGCACACAATAACAAGGATCTAATATGAGTTCTAAAATGTGGACCTTTGCAGCAGAGGAAGGGCATTTCATATGAAAAGGAGCAGACAGAGGGACAGAGAAGAATCTTTTCTCTCCTTGCACCTTCTCCTTCCCAAGTTCCTGCTGTAGCTGCTTTTAAACTTCTAAACAAAAACTAAACAGTACTTAAGATGGATGAGGAAAGGTAGTTTCAGGGGGAAAAAGGAGGGGGAGTGCAGTATATCCTGTCCGCTCACCTGCTTTTTTTTTCTTTCTTATTACTTTTGCTCACACCTTCCTTCTCTCCGGCATTTACAGTATTCAGTAGAGCTAAGCTTTCGTGGAGAAAAACAATTGGAGATGGAGGGTGGGTGAGAAAGAAGGGTTTGGCAGGCTTCCAATGAATCTCTGTGTGTATATGTGTCTTCAAGTTGCCTGTCAATTTATGGCAACCTGATGAATTTCCTTGGGGTTTCTTACCAAGGAATATTCAGAGGTGGTTTTGCCAGTCTTTCCTGTCTCCTATCCAAGCACTATCCAGGACTGACCCTGCTTAGCTTCCAAGTTCAGTCTCTACTCTTCTTTAAGTCCCTTCCTACCATTTCATGCACACTTGGCACAGTCCACATTCAAACATATGTGCCATGCTGTTACAGCATCCTGCTAAAGTCAGTAAATCTGTTACCTAGGGTGAAGCTGCAGACCTGATCATAGTAGCTGCTTTTCAGATGAGAATATTTAATACTGAAGTTAACAGCTGACAAGCTCATAATGGTAGAAAGAGCAGCAAGTGAATGGGTCATTTAATGGGTATACCAGATTTCAGAGGCTTCCATTTGCAACAGCAATAATAGATTTACATCAAACATGAGTTGAATGTTAGTCTTATGTGACAAGATATGAACAGTAGTGAAATAAGTTCTCTTATGAATAATTTATTTTAACACATTGTCTGTCCCTTCATTACAGAATAAAACTTCAAAAAACAGAAAAATAAAGAAGAAAAATATACCCAGGGATTACAGGGAGTGGGATAAGTATGTCACATGTTTCCCACTAATTATTTTATGCATTTATTTGTTTCTTTATTGAATAGTTAGGTAAGTCTTTAAAAAGGTATATTTTAATGTATTTGTCTTTGAATCCAAGCAACAAATACAATGATTCACTTAATTACCTTTGACTTGAATGAGCTGCCTCTATATATGACTGTCTGAATCAACCTCATGGTAGTATTAATATTTTTTAAATTCAGAAATACAGGCACATAAATACACAAATTACACGGATCTATTTTAAAAAGTAGCATTCAACAGTCTGTGCTCTAACATAAAACAAGTAAAATAGAATTCCATTTTAAAAAGGGAAGGGTCTATACCTCATGCATGCCTGGTTAAAAGTACAAGATTCATGATGTTAACTTCTGTGTCCCATTTAAGATACTGGGGATGTATGTCTCCTCCATTTGGAGATTATTGCCTAAGAAATAGTATTGAAATCCAGAATTTCTCCCTGATATTGCTGACAGATTTTTTTGATGTAAAAACTGAGGAAAACAGCTACCAATGAAGTTAATATGTAATGAAGATTGTTTTGCCTTCAGACTATGTTATGGTAAGGTTGTCTTATAATTATATACAATATATATAGATGTTTATAACATTGTTTTCAATTTAAGGTTTGATGTGGAAAAAGAATGTTCAAAAATTGATGGAAATGAAGGAAACCAGTTTTCTAATAGTACTGCAAAGTTACCAAAAAAGGAAGTAGACACAACAGGTAAGTATTGATTGCTCAGTGCTGCAGTGATTGTTTTTGTTGTCATTGCTGTTCATTGCAAAATAAGAAGTCTAATACACATATAGACGAATCCTCCCCCCCGCAAATAGTTATCATCAGTGGATTTGAATTAATTATGAAAAGTCCTATTCATTTCACTGCCTCTACTCTGAGTAGGACTTAAAATTTTTTTGGCCGTTGGTTGTTTTGTCAGTTTTTCCTGTGCATGTGTAGTTTTTAATTTCCCCCCCAAAATTTTCATAATTTACAATGTTAGCAAACAGAATATTGTATTATTTTTATTACATATCTTGACAAGGGTAGAAGATAAACAATAATGTAGCTTAGGAAAAGGAACTATTTTGAAATAGGATTTTAAAATTTTATCACTCTTTCTGTGCTATAAATGGTACACACATACATAACAGTAAAGCAAAATGTTACAAAAAGCAACTTTCACCACTGCTGCTTTGGTGCGAAAACAGCTGAAACAGATGAACCTTCCTTTCTACTAAGTTAGACAACTGGCTCATCTAAGGGACTGTTTAGGCTGTAGCAAAAAAACTGAGATCTCTTGGAAAAGAAAGACTCATTTATTACCACTTGGAACTTCCTGGATGACATTTTTTTTTAATCCACATTGACCTCTCCAGACTGCAGGGGAGGAGAGAGTATGAAGGAAGCTGATTAGGCAATTTGACCAATAAACATTTAGTTTTCATAATGCTATAGACAATTTGTCAATCATAGATCTCTTCTGTGTTTTTGCTAACTATAGAGTCTGGAAGCCAGGATGATGCTGGCTTTTTAAAAGCTTCAGTGGCCGAAAAATTTTACTGTTCTAGTGTAAAGACCCTGTGTTCTCCTATCCATGCAGCAAGGAGAAAGAGGAATGTTCTAAATGTTGATTTTCTTTTTCATTTCAGTTATATCTTCTTGACACCATCTCAAGTTGTTGGCCCATTTTCACTATGTTTCTTTTCCCTGCACAGTTTCAGACCTAGGGGAGTACATTCTGATCATTTCCTGATTTGGAAGAAGATGTCCCCTGTGCCTAAAAGAGCCCAAAGCGGGACCAAAACCTTGCAGGGCTATAGGGAATAATAAGCTGAAATAATTTTGGGAAAAGCAGAGGCATAGCAAGGGGCATAGGCAGCCCCAAAAGCTTGAGAAATTGCATACTAATGTCATAAAGTTTTATATCTAATTGTTTTTCTTCAGCCTGAAAATGTTATTCCTTTACTATGTAATCAATCTATATAGGTATGACTACAAAAGAAAAGAACTTTATTGCTAATCATGAAAAAGAGAAAGGCAATGAAGCATTTGCCGTTGGAGATTACAAAGAAGCAATTGCCTACTATATTCGGTAAGTTAGTGCTATCTGAGTCATTTGTTTTATTACATCAATTTTGAACTAATGAAGAATTTAGTACCAAAAGCTAGTCCATTTCATAGTTGGAAGTTGTAACATTCTATATTATGGACTGTATTGACATAACTCACTGTCCTGAGTTCCTTGGGCCCTAAATTTATAAGTTTGGTAGTGTTTTAGTATGGTGTGTGTAAGCTGTAATCCTGCACAGAAGCTGCTTAAATCCTGTCTACTTCTGTGGGGTTTAACAAGCCCAAGGGTGAGAAGTATTGATGTTATTGTAATGAATAGTTTGTAGTAGCTATAGCAGCAACTTTCATACAAGGAAAAGGAAGTTTTTTCAAACTATTCTGTCCGACCTTTTTTTTAAACAAACAAATTGTGTTAGTATACGTATACATGAGTTTATCTGATGTACATCTTTAAAAACTGTAGTCATACCGTAAGCCTCAAGCAGTGTTACAAGGCAAGTTAAACTGAAGTTGTATGCAGGCAAGATTTTTTTCAGGATTAAAAAGTATAGTATGATATTACTTACTTTTGTCAGTATCCTGCCCTGAGAAGTTGGGACAACTGAAAGGTTTATTTGTACAAATAGGACAATTTCTCTTAGTTGCTTGCTGCTTTTCTAGTTTCCTTTGTTCTCTGCTGATACAGTTTTTGCAGTTTCAGAACAGGATGTACAAGGCAGTATCTTTCATTAGCTAACTAGAGATTGAAATCTAGTTTTGTAACATCTAAGCCCTAATCTCTAACTACATCTTCTCATTCACCCTGTTGATACTTGAATAATTTCAAC
Organism: Ctenosaura bakeri; assembly: GCA_948474755.1. Taxonomy (NCBI): domain Eukaryota; kingdom Metazoa; phylum Chordata; class Lepidosauria; order Squamata; family Iguanidae; genus Ctenosaura; species Ctenosaura bakeri. The sequence continues at coordinate 927,319 of CAOLHI010000381.1, read as the reverse complement.
TGTTAATTTAATTCTAACAGAAGCTAAACTTGGCTACATGGCAGTCAGAGACTATTTATTCAGTGTTTCTGTGTCAAGCTTATATTCTCCTCATTTGGCAAACTGATTCATATAGTTGGCCCTCCATATTTGCGGGTTTGACATTCACAGATTTGATTATTTGTGAGTTTTCCCAATCTCTTCCCTCCAACCTCAGGCACTTTTTTGTTTGGGAAACTTTTTCTCTTGGTGGCTCCAATCAGGTCGCACAGCTCTTTAAAAACCTGCCTCCAGTCCTCCTTCTCCTTCACTAGCCACTGCCTGGCCAGTTCAGGACAGCTTATAGCCCAATATCTGAGCACTACAAACCCTCTCCCAATGCCTCACATACACCCAAGGAAGGAGATGGGCAAGAGAGAGGAAATATAGGGCCACCATGCCAACCCTCTCTTTTCCCTGGCCTGGTTTAGACCCTGGGTGCCTGCTGTCCCCACCCATGCCTCAGCCCCACACAGACACACTTTGATATTTGCGATTTTTCACTTTTGCGAGGACCCTGTGCTCCTAACCCTAGCAAATGTGGAGGGCCAACTGTACTTATTTGAGTGTATACAGAGGCCTCCTTCTTGGTCATTCTTGTGGCTGTGCTGGGTTTTGGAGAGTCTTGGAAACCCAACATAATGATAGAGATCTCTCAATTGCATAGAGATAATTTGGTACAGTAATGAGAGACAGTGTGGTATAGTGGTTTGAATATTGATGACTCTGGAGACCAGAGTTGGATCCCCTGCTTGGCCATGGAAACCCACTGGGTGACACTGCACACGTGACAGACACACTCTCAACCCGAGAAAATCCTGTGATGAGTTTGTCTTAAGGACACCATAAGTTGGAAGAAACTTGAAGGTACACAACAAAGAATGTTGTTTGTGTATATGCCTTCAAGTCTCCTGTCAAGTTGTGGCAAACACACTGAATTTCACAGCATTTTCTTAAACAAGGAATACTCAGAGGTGGTTTTTCCAGTTCCTTCCTTTCCAATATAGCCTGCAGCACCTGGTATTTGTCAGCAGTCTCCCATCCAAGTACTAACCAGGGTTAGCCCTGCGTAACTTCCAAGATCAGACAGAATTTGCTGCCTTTAGGGTATTTAGGTGGTACAATGAGTGTTATCTGAAACAAATTACTATTCTGTGAAATGAGGGGAGGTAACATTGGTTTTGCAGGAAATATTTTATTTTTTGAGTCTCGTAGGTAGCACGTTACCTGCATTTCTCATTCTAGGGGTTGATGGATGAAGTTTGGTGCCATTTGCCATATAAGGTAACGGGAGGAGATATTTCTTCTCCATTTTTAAAAGTTTTAAAATAAGGGCCCTACACTGCAGAGCGTCCTTTGCCCATGAATTCACACTTGAATCTTATGTCAGGGTGCAACTGCACACTTCCTCTGCTGAATCATATTTGAAGAAGCAGCAGGATCCTCCAACATCACCCAATAGTTCCGCCACTCCAGGAAGTGCTGGGCCACATCAGAGTATCCTTTTGCTTTCTTTAACATGACCTAGCACAGAAAGTGCTCAATTGGATTGCATCTGAAGGCTGTAAGCTCAGGTTCATGTATGGAGGAAATATACTACAGATTCCTGCACAGCTGAGTCCATCTTTTACAAAACAAAGTTTAAAAGCAGAAAAGGAAAACTCACCCTCAGGCCACCTTAGGAAAGGATTTTTAACCTCTTACTGACCTTGGCACAAGCAAATTGGTATATTACATTCTACTTTCTTGTAATACTATAAGTAAGGACCAGGAATGGAAGATGGCGGGGAGGATGGGGATGACGTATGTGACTGTGTCAGGGTAATGAATCCACACTTTGACTCTGAAAAGCTTGGATAGGGCTGTTTGGATAATGACTGATAGTACCACTGAGCTGAAAGATAGAGTAGGACTGAGCCAAAGAGAAAATCCAGGGCTTGCTTTGCTCCTGGGCAGCCAAGGTGCTCCAAATACTGCCAAACAACCAGATAATAAGTTTAGGGCAAGTGAATGGAATAGGGATCAACCCTATAGTTACTTGGTGTAATCTGAGGGTCAATAGAAGCACTGGGGATGATTTCTGCCTTCTGCTGAACTATAGGCTGGACAGGAAGGGTCGGGGTCCACTTGTTATCTTCATTTGAGGACATTCATCAAGGGACGAATGGTGAGTGGAACTGTCAGCCTTCCTTTTCTAAACAGCGAACTCTTCAGTGATCTATAGAAAGAATTCACACTGAAAACCAAGTTTAATCAAGTTCCTTTATTAAATTACAGGGGCTCAGCATACATTTTGGTACTAGCTGTCTTAGTAGAGAAAATATTAGTAGAGAAAACCTAAAATACTAGGTTTCTATATGCATATTTCATCTTGCTTTGCCAGTTAATTACCAAATGGGAACAGGCCATAACAGCTCCTGTTTTCATTAGTGCTCTGCATAGTAATGTGATACACCTATCTTTTCATTCCTGGGATTCAGACTTCCCTTACCTCTCACCTACTTCCTCTGTTTGTAGTCTGTGATGTCATGGATTTGTATATGAACAAGTTGCTTGATTTATTGTGGAAGTATGAAGTAGGTAGCTGTTGGGAGCAGGGAGAGAATGGAGTGTTGAAGTGGGTGCTGATTGGCCAAATGTTTGAGGAGATTTGCACAAGCCAGTTGGTGAATGACAGTTGGGAGTTCAGTAGCAGTTTGAATGGAAGTTAGAGTTTGAGAGAAATGCAGTTGGAGAAAAGGATTTGAGGGGGTTTGAGTTAGAATGGGGTTGAGTGAGAGAAAGGAGTTTGATTTGTGTGATAGGCAAGGTCTGATTTTAGCTTGAGAGGAGTAAAAGCGGTGTTTTAATGTAATATATAATCTGCTGTGCTATATGTTACTTCTATAAATAAATTTTTGTTTTTGTTTTTATATACTTTTGGCCTCCAGAATTGGTATCATTCATTCTAAGAGCTTGGTTTCAGATTAGATATCTGTGACGGGAGTTCTGAAAGTGGTGGGTGGTGTTCTGCTGCGGATAAAAGTAGTCTAAATCCTCAGAGGTGCCTTGAGGGTGTTTAGATTGACCCCACAATTGGTGTCATACAAGGGAGATAGGAAGAAGTCTTTATACATCATAGAGGTGGTAATCAAAGAAAGCCCATATGCTGAGTGTTTACAGAGAACACCAGGAAGACTTCACATTTGGTGGGGTAAAAGTAAAGACCTGCACATTTGGCCACAGTGCATGAGAGTGGTTGTCACGGTTGGTGCCACTGGTGTGACTGAGTGGAAACCTCACACTTGGTGTATATATAGGTGAGACAAAGGGTGGAACCCTCATAAATGGTAGAAACTGCACCTGTAGGCAACAGTGGGATATAAGCTGTAATCCCCCCAGAGTCACACACACATTTAACTGTAAATAAGTATATTGTTTCATGCATCTGTCAGATCTGGCATATATGAAAGTTTATGCAACAATGGACTTGTTAATCTTTAAGATTCCACCAGACTCTTACTGAAGTGTCTGTGTTTGTTAGTCTGCCTGATGTCTTTACTCTTTTGCAGGAGCATATCAGCATATCCTACTGTGGCTGCATACAATAACAAAGCTCAGGCAGAAATAAAACTTCAGAACTGGCATGTTGCTCTTCATGATTGTGAAATTGTACTAGAAATGAACCCTGGAAACATAAAAGGTAAAACAAGGGTCCTCCCCCCTTTTTTTTCCTTTTTATGGTGCTGGCACAAACCATTTCAGATTAGTGGAACAAAGCTAGCACAAGCAAGAAAGAACTTGAGTTTGAATAAGCAGTGGATTGTAGCCTGGTCTAGGCTCCCCCTTCCACATTTTAAGGCTTCAGTAATGGTCAGCGCAGTGTAGTGGTTTGAGCGTTGGACTATGATTCCACGCTCAGCCATGGAAATACACTGGGTGACCTTGGGTGTGTTACAGACTCTCAGCCTCAGAAATGACTTGAAGATTCACAGCAACAACAACAATGGTCATTTAACACCATTATTGTTACTGTACAAGGATCAAGAGAATGATGGAGCAATGAATTCCATTTTTTTATGCTCTGTTACTGGGAGAAATAAATTATTCACACAAAAAAAATATTATTGCTCTTGCTCAAGACTTCTCTGTATATTTCTTTTATGTTGGGGAAAATTTGTGGCAGCACAGTATCTTTGCTTAGTTATTAGAAATCTAAATATATCAGTAGTATTCCCTTATAGTCATTATAAAAACTTGCATTCCTTTATTGCATGTGGACTATGAGACAGAGCCAGTAAAGGAATGGTGGAGAAAAGTTACTTCAGGCAACAAGGATAAAAAGGAAACACATCCAGTACATAGTTAAATTATGGAATTAATTGCCACCAGATGTAGTGATTCCTGCCACCTTGGATGGCTTTGACTAGGTTTGAAAAATTCGTGGCAGTTAGGACCATCAGTCTCTAAGAATGACTAAATATTACCTCCTTTATCAGAAGCATTATCCTTCTGTATATTAGCTGCTGGGAAACATGGATAGTGCATTTGCAGTACCAACTGGTTGGTCCCTATATGCAGAGAAGCTGGGACTAGATAGGCCTTTGGTTTTATCCAGCATGACTTTTTATGAGTTCCCTCCACTAATCAGAGGTGGGAAGTTCAGCCTAGTTTGTCTAAAGCAGCTACTGGCAGTCCTAGCAGGTGGGAACTATCATAGGAAGGAAAAGAAAAGGCACATTTGTCGGGAGTCCTCCATGTTTTATTGTTTTAGGATAGCAGTAGACTGAGGAAATAGTGATAGTAGGCTGTTAGCTATTCCCAGGCGCCAACCATTCCTTCTGGCTGGAATTTCAAAGGAACCATTTGGCATGATGACGTTCGTTCTTTTACAACTATCTTAGGAGAAACTGTCTGTTAAAGTGTAAGGTGGGGGGAAAACGTTCCATTCTCGAGCTTTAACGTCTGAAGACAGCATCCCTTACTATGTTACAATAAATCTTCTATTAAGTTTGTTGATCCGTGTAAGAGTGAATCTGTTCCTGACAGAAAGCTCGAGAATCCTTTCAAAAAATGCACCAATTGATGGACCAGTCGATTACTGAAGAAGAGCAAGGATCTGCAGAATCTGATGGAGCTACAGAAACTGAAGTGCCCCTGGATACCAAGACAAAATTGCGCCTGACCGAGGCTATGGAAACCCCCACAAGCGGCCAAACCTGGGTCTGGGGAGAAAAGCCACGTACGTCGTTGAGACAACGCAGAAGGGCTGCTAGATGGGATACATCAGCAAAAGACCTATCCCTTTTGGAGGAGATAAAGCAAATGGAAACCGAACTGGAAAGAAAAGATGAGGAGATACTCGAACTCAAGACCATGCTACGCGAGATGCGCATCCGTCCCTCGCAGACAGGGAGATCACCAGGAGGAGAACCACGAGCGGCTGTCTCGGCGGCAGGCACCCCTGGTCCGCCCCAGCAACCAACAGGGCACACGCCAGCGCCACTGTTACTCAGAAATGTGGGAGACCTGAAAGCGACCTTCAACGGGAAGGGGGAGAAACTCTCCTTTTTTTTGACTATGGCAAACAATTTCATGATTGATCACGGCCATCTATTTCGGGATGATGCGGCCCGAATTCGATACCTAAGCCAGAGGATGAAAGGACTGGCAGCAGACTGGGTGGCGAACCTATATGACTCCCGCGCCCCCGAAACTGAAAATCTGCAGCTCTTCATGAACCATCTGCGGGAACGCTTGAAGACCCCCATTTATTGGAAAACACCAAATATCAACTGAAACGAATGAAACAAGGCAGGAACGATGTGGGGACGTATTCCCGTGAATTTAGAAACCTGGCCACCAAAGTCCCGTGGAGTGATGAAATTCTAATTGAGTTATACAAAGATGGACTAAATCCTGATATTCTACACGGGTGCTTAATGCAGGCCAATCCACAGACCCTGCTAGGTTGGGTCAGACTAGCTACTGAAATGGAAGGCATAACCCAGACTGTTCAGCTGAACCGACAAAGACAAGACGTGCCAAAACGACAACCTCGCGGTCCCACCGTCCTCAATGCTGAGGAACGGAACAAACGTCTCCGTTTGGGCATGTGCTTTAACTGTGGAAAACCGGGCCACCTCGCCAACACCTGCCGCGGAAACCAAGCTCCGACTGGGACTAAGGGAGCACGAGCAGACCCAAAGGATATAGAATTCACACATCAGACAGCGGCCGCCAAACAACCACTTAGACGCACTTCTAAGGACCCTGCAGCGGCGACAGGAGACTCCGATCCCGATGATGAAACCACCTCTTCGTCCTCATCTGACATAGATGGAGATTCTAAACCTGACTGCGATGACTGGCAAGCGGCGGGAACATCTGTAAGTACTCCTAAAATTCCCCATTTCTACGCCACGGTTGCGATTAGTGGCAGCGATGGGACTTTGCATGTACATAGGGCATTAATTGACTCTGGCTGCTCCAGAAGTTTGTTACACCCCAAATTGGCCAAACAATTGAAAACTCTTTATGAGCCCTTGGAATGCCCCATCAAATTAACGCAAATGGATGGGACCTCAATGACTGGGGGAGTAATTAGTAAAATCACTAAGCCCATCTCATTTCAAATGGACAAAAACAATTACAGCATGCGATTTCTAGTTCCCAAGGCGATGCAGTTCAAATTGGTCTTGGGAATCGATTGGCTTCGTGAATATAACCCCCAGATAAACTGGACTGCTGGCACTATGTCCTCTTCAGATGAAAACTTTTCTATTCCCCATGAAGAATTGCAACAAATTCCTTCACACTACCGAGACTTCCAAAAGGCTTTCCACGAAAGGGAGGCTGACAAATTGCCTCCCCACACGGACTTTGACTGTAAACTGGAATTAGTTGACGGGGCCACCCTGCCTAAACCGAAAATTTATCCCATGAGCCAAAAAGAACTCCTTGCTCTCAAGAAGTTCCTAAATAAAAACTTGGCTCGCGGCTTTATCAAGCCCTCTACAGCCCCCACGGCGAGTCCTGTCTTCTTCCGAAAGAGAAAAGATCCCAGCGCGGATCCGAGACTGATAGTTAACTACTCTGCTATTAACCAGGTTATTTCCTCCAATTGTTATCCCATACCTCTGATACGGACTGTTTTGGACCATCTTGTTCAAGGAAAATATTTCACCAAACTTGATCTTAAAGAGGCTTTTCATAGGATTAGAATGGACCCGGACTCTGAGTGGCTCACCACCTTTGCAACTCCTCTAGGTAACTTTAAATGGACGGTTCTTCCCTTTGGCTTACAATCGGGGCCATCTGTGTTCCAAATGTTTTTGAACACCATTTTCCATGACTTGTTGTATCAGGGGGTTCTGATTTATCTGGATGACATTTTAATTTACGCAGATTCCATGGAATCTCATGTGTCATTGGTTCGTGAAGTGTTACGAAGGCTTATAGATAACAACCTCGTGGTTAATCTATCTAAATGCCAATTTGACACCCAAACTTTTGATTACTTGGGATATAGGATTCAAGATTGTTCACTTAAAATGGACCCTTCGAAGATTAACTCCATTTTGCAATGGCCCGTCCCTAAAACTGTGAAGCAACTGCAGCAATTTCTTGGTTTTGCGAACTTCTACCGGAACTTTATTGAGGATTTTGCTGCCATAACGCTTCCACTCACCAACCTTCTACGGAAACCTAAAGGATCCACTGCGGGCAAGGCGCATAGACTTTGTTGGTCGCCTGAGTGTCAATCGGCGTTTGACCATTTGAAATCTAAATTTACGTCTGAGCCCTTACTCCTTTTTCCCGACAGTACGAAGCAATTCATTGTGCAAACGGATGCTTCGGACTTTGCCATGGCAGCCGTTCTTTTACAACATGACACCACAGGAGCACTCAGGCCTTGTGCTTTCATTTCAAAGAAATTTTCCCCTCAACAAGCTAATTGGCCTATTTGGGAGAAAGAAGCCAAGGCTATCCATTTTGCGCTGTCCTCTTGGCGTCATTTGCTTGAAGGGGCTCGACTCCCCTTTGAAGTTTGGACTGATCATAGGAATTTGCAAGCCTTACAGTCTGCTAAGAAACTCTCCCCTAAGCAGGCGAGATGGGCTGAATTTTTCCAGAGATTCCGATTTAAAATTGTTTTCAAACCTGGCCGAACTAACCAACTGGCGGACCCTCTCTCTCGACTTCCCTGTTTTGCGGAATCCCCTGCTACGTCCTCCCACTCCAATACCTTGTTTCCTGCCTCCTCTCTGGCTTCTCAAGTGACTACTCGTGCATTAGCAAAGACAAGGCTTTCTGCCTCCTCTCTTTGTGACTCCGCTCTCCGCGATGCTATCATTCATGCAGCGCATGCAGACTCCTGGCTACCGGCAAACAAGGATAAAATAGAATGGGTTGACAATCTCCCCTTTTATGGCACCAAGGTCTACGTTCCCCCTGCTGCCCGCGAGCAGGTACTTCATCGTTATCATGATTCCAAACCCGCTGGACATTTTGGGTTTTTGAAGACATTGCATGCGATTCGCCGCCTTTTTTGGTGGCCTGGATTAAACCCCTCCGTGCAAACTTACATTAAGCAGTGTGCCACTTGCAACGTTTCTAAGTCGCCCACATCTAAACCTCAAGGGCTCCTGCAACCTCTGCCTGCGCCTGCTAGCCCCTGGTCGGTCATCGCATGGGATTTTATCGTGTCTCTTCCCTCTTCACACGGCTTTCATGTTATTTGGGTTGTTACTGATCACTTTTCCAAGCAATGTCATTTTGTGCCTCTAAAGAAACTACCCCGTGCTGACCAGCTGGCTGACCTGTTCGTTAATCATGTATGGAAACTTCACGGACTACCTTCGGTGATCATTTCGGACAGGGATCCAATTTTCACTTCCAAGTTTTGGACTTGTCTACTGAAAACCCTGGGAGTCACTCAGAAACTCAGCAGTGCTTATCACCCTCAAACAGATGGCCAATCTGAGCGTGTTAACAAATCTCTTGAACAATTTCTTAGGTGTTTTGTTTCTGAGAACCAGAATGATTGGGCTCCGCTCCTTCCGTTCGCTGAGTTTGCCATCAATTCTGCGGTTCATACCTCTACTGGGAAACCCCCCTTTGAAATAGTTTACGGCTTCCTTCCTTCTCCTTTCCCCCCTCTCCCTCTCTTCCTCCGCTCCTCCTTCTGTTTCTGCTTGGGTCTCTAAATTTTCTGGCATTTGGCAATCCGTCTCAGATGCTATAGCATCCGCTAAAGCTTCCCACAAACGTTTCGCTGACCGTAAACGGCAGCCTAATCCCCTTTACCAGCCCGGGGATTTGGTTTTCCTTTCTTCTAAGAACATTTCCTCTCCTTCTCCGTCTAAAAAACTTTCCCCTCGTTTTCTCGGACCTTTTCCTGTGAAAAGGGCTATTAATGATGTCTCTTTTGAACTAGATCTCCCTTCTTCCCTCAAGGCTATTCATCCTGTTTTTCATTCCAGTTTGCTGAAGAGGGCACCTTCGCTGACTTCTTCGCCGGCTGATGTTCCTCAACGCCCCGACTGACTGACTTGCTACTGCATTCATATTACTATTTAGTTTTCTTGTCTTTCTACTGTTCCGTGATATTTTCTATATTTTGTGTATCTTTATGTATATATTTTTTTTAAAAAAGTGGGGCAGGATGTCGGGAGTCCTCCATGTTTTATTGTTTTAGGATAGCAGTAGACTGAGGAAATAGTGATAGTAGGCTGTTAGCTATTCCCAGGCGCCAACCATTCCTTCTGGCTGGAATTTCAAAGGAACCATTTGGCATGATGACGTTCGTTCTTTTACAACTATCTTAGGAGAAACTGTCTGTTAAAGTGTAAGGTGGGGGGAAAACGTTCCATTCTCGAGCTTTAACGTCTGAAGACAGCATCCCTTACTATGTTACAATAAATCTTCTATTAAGTTTGTTGATCCGTGTAAGAGTGAATCTGTTCCTGACAACATTCCTTTTTCTGGCAAAGAAGGGGAAAATACATTATGTTTGCATCTTTTAGAGAAGATTAGTCTGTCCTTCTCATAGCAATTGTCCTTTATGCATTCCCATGACAAGTGGCTGTCGTCAGGTGTGGATACATGTTCATGTAATTCTAAGAAAATTTGTTTGAAGATAGTACTGGAGTGGTAAAAGTGTTAGCCTAGCACTTGGCTTTGGGTGACCCCAGTTCAAAATTAGCCCACCTCATCAGCTTGTTATGATGATAGAATGAGAGAGGGATATAAACTACATCAGACTCATTTAAGTATCTCTGTACTCTGTAGAAATGGAAGGGCTGTTTTCATTTAAACACACTTTTGAAAGGCTTGCATCAGATCTGCTAGGGAATTGTTCTAGAATGGGGTGCAAAAATCTGTTTGTCACACTTTTGTAAAAATTAGAGTACAGAAGGAAGTTCACAGTAGTCTCAACCTTGAATTGCATGGACAAAATCTCTGGTCACAGGATATTCCTTCAAAGCATTCAAAACATTCACTTGTCAGGAAAAATATTCTCTAATAGGTAGGCACTGACAGGTTACTCATATAAATTCATTATTGGAGGGTACATTTAATCCTAAAATTAAAGAGGAGCAGGATCAATTGGACAGGGCTAATGTATTCTGTCTGTCAGCACCCAGAATCTTTTGCTTCATCAAAAATTGAGTTGTAAGCCAGAATGCCTGCATAGCTTTGTCAAACAGAGGCTAAGCATAGCAATCTTTTGTTTCTAAGAAGAGGAGTTTTTCCCCAAAAAGGAATACATGGGTCTCTCAAAGTCAAGTAAATATAGACATCCTCAGCAAAACTAAAGAATAGTTGTATAGAAAGTGTGGCTCCAAGTGAGGGTTGTTAGTGACCATAAATCCACTTCCAAATTAATTATTAAGCTATTTACACAAAGTAGATCTCAGGAGTGCAGAGTGGACTCTTTAAATGGATGGCTGTAAGCAAGGCTAGATTAAAATGGTTGTGACCCTAGAGCAGTTTCAGAAATGAGAATGTGCAGAAATCAGAATGTGCATATATAAGGTGTTCTAGAAGTGGTGGGATAGAAATTGAATGAATGAAAGAAGAGAGGAATGCTAAATAAATTAAAAGGATGGTAGGCAGCACAAAATTTTGATGTCTGAACCCATTTCAAACCTTGAAGCTTCACTGATAATAACACCCAGATCCCATGTGTTTTATTCAGCTACTCAAGTAACACATACAATATTGATAATAACAAAACCACTGTCATATTCAAGAAGCACCTGAAGAGGAGGAGGAGGAGGAGGAGGAGGAGGGGGAGGAATCAAGCTGCATTTTTTTCATTCAGCACTGGGCTCCTAGCCTATGAGGGCCTGGAGCAATTGTATTAAACCATTGATAATCCAGACCTTGGTTTAGGTTCGTGTCCCATGTAACAGTGCCATACAACAACTGTGAAATTAATTTAGCCTTAAAACTCTCAGGTAGAACAGAGACAGCTGCAGTACTCCCCACCATTGAAAAAAAGTGTAATCATTTTTGAACAGTTTTCAGTTCTGGCAAGTACAAAAACTGTATATACTGCTCATGTACAGGTTACATGTACATGTACATGTTGAAATTGATACTCAAGTACTTGTAAGAATTGTCCTACTCAACAAGAGTACATTCAATTTAAATCTTGATTGCTTTTTTGGAAAAAAAAAGCATTTTAGACTTACAGTAGTTAACAGCTGGTAACAGCTAACAATGAGAGTCAGCATGGTAAAGTGGTTTGAGTATTGGAGAGTCAGCATGGTAAAGTGGTTTGAGTATTGGAGAGGAGGGTTTGATTCCCTGCTCTGCTGTGGAAATCCACTGGGAGTGACCTTGAGCATCACATACTCTCAGAGCAACATCCTAATACAATGATCGTAACATTGCCATAGAATTAACACCTTCTAGTCAAAGCAACAAGTGATTTATCAATGGGTGAGTCTTTGAATTTTCTCCATAAAATTTCTTAAGAAATGTCCTTCTGTTACTTTTAATGTTACCAAGTTCTTAAATACTTTAATTGACATTGGACATAATGTGCTGGAAGATCAAAAGTTCTTTGAGTTAGTCTTTCAGTGTTTATTTAGTATTTTTGTTGTGACAAAGTTCGATAAACAGTTTCTATGTAAATATATATTTTAGTGGGCGAACTATTGATAAGTAGTTATGTTTGGAATAGGAAAGTTGGACATATTAAAAGCTTAGCAGCATAACTTTGGTACTTGACTAAAAATTTTATATATCAGTTATTTATTAATAAAATATATTCTGACTTTCAGCCCTAAAATTTCACATTTCTACTGTAAAGATTGCACTGTAAGATTTATTATGTATTATGTTTAGAATGGGGCAGTCAAATTAATATGTCCTTTATTAATCTGCAGCTCTTATGCGCCGTGCCACTGTTTATAACAATTTGCAGAATTTCAAAGCAGCTGCAGAAGATTTGAAGAAGGTATTACAAATGGAGCCAGAAAATGCTACAGCTAGGGTAAGTGTGAGTCATTCACTTCATGGATGTAGTGCAAACTAGTAAAAATCCTGTATTGCTTGTGCTAGACAGATTTATTGTTAAGATATAAGACATAGGTATGACATTGGGGCATGCTAGATGATGTGTCATAGGAAATCATACTACTCTGGCCAAAATTGTGGTGCACTGCTGATGTGAAAAATATGCCAGTGGAACTATCTAGACACAGCAGTAAAAAATAGCCAGCAGAACTGCCAACTGGGTTGGAGTTCTCTGTGTGATGTAAATGGGACAGGGGAGTAGTATGCTTACAACAGGGCCTATACACTCTGAGATCATAACCACTCAGCCATCAAGAGCACACCTTCACTCTAGCCTCCCACTAACTTCAGAGGAGGTAGTTTAAAAATAGACACCGTTGTGACAACAATGGCCCCTGAAATGTCACCATGGCAAACCATAACATATGGTGTAACTCAGCATTCAACCATACATCACCACAAATCTATAAACTCACACAGGGATACTGTAATTCAGAACATCGTTGAATTTTCCACTGCCATAGCAGCATATTTCCTCTTTCCCAGGTGTGACAGCTTCTTAACTTTTAACATAGCAAACTTGCATTTAAGAATGTACTCTGCAAGCAGTTTCATTATTTCAAGATGGCTGCATTTAGTGGTTTAGAACTGCACTTCCTTCTAAAATTCTAAGCTGCCTTACTTCAAAGCAAAAGGGTTCTGTTAACTGCATACAAAATTCTATCATAATAAAATTACTAGTCTCAAAATGCTACAAAAATCTTCACTTTTTTCTTATGAAATTTGTATCAGCACAAAGCACAAATAAATTATGAGGCTGATCTTAGATTTAAAGTGGTTTAGCATATCTTACTTCTGATGGAGCATAGTGACTTATAATGAACTACATATGGTGGGTGGGAGCCAAATTAAAAATTGGTTTTAGCTTCCCTGAAGTCTAGCTGAAAGGCGTTCAGATGGAGTGAGATTCCTGCTGTATCAGTGGCAAGGGGCTCTGGCAGCAGGGTGAGACACTCACTGAGGAAGTCCCATATTCTGTAGAGTACTTTGTCAGTGCAGAACCGAGGTGGAGAATGTGTAGCCAATGGATGGATGTGATTGGCAAGTCTCTTTTTCCGCCTCACTCCCTTTTTTTAAAAAATTCAAAATATGTATGTATTCATTCTCCCCTCCCCAGGCTATTTGAGGCACAAAAGAGGCATTTTTGAAAATAAAAAGTGACTTCCAAATCATTTTCTACTCTGGAAAGAAATCCTCTCCTGGGCCTAAAACAGTTGAGAAGGGGGAAGACTAGGGTATTTTGACCTTTTAAGATCCAGAGAGAGGTGCTGCTTCTTCCCAGGATTTGAATATTTGTTAATCCTGGTGTAGAACTACTTTCAACTGTGTTTCCACTGGAACTAATCCCTAAAATATAGGGTATTAAGAATAGGACTGAGATCCATCAGAAGAAGCCTTTTCTGCATTACCTCTTCCAAACTCAGTGTGAAATCTACACCACACTTGAGAGGCAGGAGGCAAAATAAGAAAAATAATGGAACAAGAAGGTTTAAAAAGCTGCTGCTGTACCTCCTACCATGGCTATTGTGAGTTAGTAGGGCTCCAGATTTGGTGACAGTTCTGTGGCAGCTCTATTCCTACCCCCTAAGTGCCTAGGATTTATTTGTTTCCTTCGATTTCAACAGGAACTAAATCATGACAGACTTGTCCCACTGATAGCAAGTTTTAGCTAATTCGGTCTGGATCCAACCCTATATTCTATTGTTACATATTACATCAATTGTATTAATACAAAAATCTTCAACATAAGTAATTGTGTGTACCCTATATACCTTATGTACAGGATCAAATGTGATTACTGAACTTGCTCTGTGCATATACATGTATGTTATATACCCACATGATAGTTGTCATTTTGATGTATATCCAAAAATATGTAGAAATACCCATGTAAAAACATGTGATAGTTAATCAAGTGTTGCAGCCCAGAATAGTAGCATTTGAACTGTACATATATATTTTCAATAAGTTTCCTTGAGGAGAAGTTCATGAAAGACGGCTGATAGTTCATCACAACAATAGCCATGTTGATTTAGTGTCGTAAAATGCACTGGGATAATAAAAACAACCTGTATACTTCAAGCAGCAAATATTAGCAACAGGATAGGCAGTTACTTGAGTTACACAGAATTCTTTCTCAGGCTAAATCCTTTAAAAAATTAAAGCATGGGCAGAGAAAGGAGCTGGCAAAACCCTTTCTAAGTATTCCTTGCCTTAGAAGATGCTATGAAAAACATGGAGTCACCATAAGTCACTAGGCAACTTAAAGACACATACACACGCGTGATGTTAAGCCTTGTTTAGTGTTTCTTTCTGTATTGAGATTGGAATGAAAGAAGCTCTTGTAGATTGGCTAAATTAGAAATGAATGATTTTAAGTATTGTCAGAGGGAGAAGTAAAAGTAAGATTTCCATTTACATCTAACCTAGGATTAAGATAGGAACAACAGTAAGTATCTTTCACTAGTTGAAAACTCTTTGTTAATTTTATTCTCTAAAAAAATACTGTTCTCATACTACAGAAGAAGCTGTCAGATATTGAGAAGAATCTGAAACAGTTAGAGCCTGTATCTCAGAGCCAGATCAATGGGAGAAAAATATTTATTCGTGATATAGAAGAATCTGATGATGATGAACAAGAAGGAAGAAATGAAGAACTAGAAGATGGCAGTAGAGATAAACGTAATCTCAAACTTTTTAACTGTTTTCATTTATCTGAGTCAATGTGATATAGTAGATTGAGCTCTGGACTATGACTCTGCACACCAGGGTTCAAATCCACACTGAGCCACAGACACCTGCTGATTAATAGTGGACAAATCACACTCTCTCAGCCCCAAAGGAAAGCCAAGGCAAACCCCCTCTAAACAAATCTTACCAAGCAAACTCCATGGTAGGTTTGCTTAAGGTCACCATAACTCAGAAACAAACTGCAGGCTCACAACAACAAATCTGTGTATCTCCTATAAATTCACTATCTCTTATGCATCAGACATCAAAAAGGAACACCCACATTTCTAATGAATCTGTATGTCAAGTTATGACAATCCCATGAATTGATTACACAGGAATAAAATAAATGAGGGGTAAAAAAAAAAAAAAGATCATGCTTGACAACAGTATGTATTATGGTACAATATATATATAGTGACTCCAAATAACTCTTTGCCTTTTCAATATTTCCATAAATGTAAATAGTAGTGACTTGAAACATAGTTGCTATCAAGTTTGCTAATCAGAACAGCTTTTTTATTTGAGCATCCAGCATTTAAAAGGTTAATTTCCAGGTGAATTATGCCATGTTCTGAAGAAGATATTCAGTTCTCTTTAAAAAAAACCCTGATTTGTCAATATTAAGCTCACACTGGAAAATTGTCATTAGTTTTCATTTTAGCATCCAGCATTTAAAATGTTAATTTCAAGGTGAATTGTGTCCTGATCAGAGGAAAGTATTCAGTTCCTTAGAAAAAAACAAAAATAGTGACCCTGATTTATTAGTATTAAGTTCACAATGTGGAAAATTGATAGTTTTCATTTTACACTGTATTTTCTGGAAGCACATCATGGGTTAAGTACCTTTCAGTAAATTAGGTTGTCTTACAAATTGGCTGTTGCATTCTTTTAGTCCACCCCTCCTTTGCTTGTACGATAGTTCCTTCTGATGATGCAAACACTAACCAAGCAGATTAACTTCCTTATAGAAACTGCTGTGCTAGTGGGAGGAGATATCACAAGTGAGAAGACTGAAATGGGGAATGCACAAAAGAAGTTCCCCAGCAAAGCAGATGGCTGTAAATCAGAACATAAGGATACCCAGAAGACCAGAGACCCTTCAGAGAATAGTAAAAAAGGTTTTCCTGAAAAAAAGAAACCAAAAGTTTTGCAAGATTGTGAAAGTGAAGTAAATGGCCATTTGAGCAGTGGCAAAAATAACAGTGAAAACAAGGAAGAAAAATCAAAGGTTGCAGAATCATCATCAGCTGTAGCAAGCAGACCTACTTTGCTTCCTCCTACTGCAGCAACACTGAAGGCTGAAGGAAATGAATTATTTAAAAATGGGCAGTTTGGAGAAGCCATCCTCAAGTACTCAGAGGCAATTGACAATGTCATCAGTTCAGGTGAGTTGTAAGTTTTCATACAAGAGTTAAATTGTCTTTATGGTGATTTAAAAATATGCAGAAAGTTTGTGTCAATCTCCCTCATTTATTTTGTGCCTAGAGCTAATTTTATTGAAAATTTGTAATAAATAAGTAGTTGTAAAAATCTTCATACAGTGGTCAAGTGATTTTTCATGTATATATTATAGTAACTGAGATATGATCGCATATTTAAACAGTAGAATGAATTTCTATTTTCTATACTGAATAATGAAAATATCCTTAAAGCTTTGCTTCATCAGCAAAGCTGCACTGCTGCAGTATGTCTTGGAATTCAATAGAGCATTTATTTACATTAATAAAATTTTATTTCAGTAATCCATTTTCATTATAATTATATATAATTTTAGGAATCCAAAGTCCAGAGGATCTAAGTATTTTGTATTCAAACAGAGCAGCATGTTATCTAAAAGAAGGAAACTGTACTGACTGCATTCAGGACTGTAACAGGTAAATAACAACCTTTGGCAGGGAAACAACACGCCTCATAATTATGATAACATCAGAACTGGTTTTTCTGAGCTTAAATATTTTGGAAGGTGTAACCTCTATTAAAGGTGTTACACATGTTCAGTTAAAATATGCTGTAAATCACTTCCCTGTTGAACAAGTAAGGAGAGAAATAGCAAGGCAGTGAGTCTTTCTCTTAGGTTACATATTTAAATATAAAAATAAAACAGGTACTTTATTGAATAATGTGTGTGTTTCTATGCTTAACTTCATATTGGATAGATAAAATTAGATTTGATTTTATCCAGAACATTTACAAGTAGTTGCATCATAATTGCGACATGATTGTAAATTGTGTTGCAGTAGTTCAAGAAACAAGACACATGGCCTTGATATGGTGCAGTGTGGAATATAGTACTGAAAGCTAACACATCTAGTCCCTTCTCTCTTCTAGAATGTGTTGTACTAAGTACTACTGAGATTTTTAAATTTCTGCTACAAATGTTTTTAATTGGTGTCTAATAAATCAAAGTTCAGGTGTTAGATACACCAGCAGAGTCTTAACTGTCCAGGCCTTAGCCTGGACAATTCTACTTGTTGCTAAATGCACTACATTAGAATTGTTTAATACTGAAAATTCTTCTGATTTATTGAGTGTTTTTTGGTGAAATTAAGGCTTCATAACTCTCAAACTCTGCATGTGAAATTCAGACCGAGATCCTGCATCCTCAGAATTAACTACAATAATGGAGCTTCACAGTTGTAGCTATGTCTGATGATGCCACTCATGAGCACCTTACCTTTTCATCCAGGCAGCATCCCACTGAGGGGCTTCAGATCAGGGTGCTGGGAGATTATGTCTGCAGTGCTCTCTGTCATGGAGCATGTTGAGAACAGGCAGCTGGAGAGATCCCTTGGGGTCCCACCACAATTGCTTGTCTCAGTGCACCTGAGAAAAGGTATGATTTGGGGATATTTTTGGTGGTTAATGACCATAGACATGAATCCCAAAGGTTATCAGCTTGTTAAGTCTGCTTACGATCTTGTAAGTCCTAAACAAGATGCCAGCCATAGTTTACAATTAATAAGCAGCTTTGTGCAAGCTTTCAGCCTCAGACATATCTGAGACAAGTGATTTATTGTTATGTTGGTTCCAGACAATTAGAAATACAAGCTAACTAGGGAGGATCTTCTAGGGGACCAGTTTCTGCTGACTTACGAATTTATAAGCTATGGAGAAATCTTGTTCTGATCTCTTTATAGAGTAGAGTAGACAAAGTTTAATCTTCTTTGAAGTTCTATCAGACTGACCTGTCTAGACTACTCTTTGAGAGAGGAAACTTAACCGAAAACAATTTCAGTGAGTTCTTGAGTGGTAAGGCCATTACCAGGGTGAAACTGCTCAAGCCAATACACTCCAGACTCTATTCGCTGGATTTGAGCCAGATTTAGTTATGCTTAGAATGGACCCACAGAAATAAATGAGAATTTAGTCATGTATAAGTGTTACTGGTTCACCACTGGGTTATTGGTTTACTGGTGGGTTTATTCACTGTATTTCTATTTTATTACTAAAAGTTATTTGAATGGGCTACTATCTGAAGTTATGCTAATGTGTGCAGACAGTTATTGTTGAAAGAGGGTAAAGTTGCTAAGAGAGAATCTCTTGGCTGTATCTATTACGGGGAGAGTTATGCAATAGACACTGAGATGTTTGAATTCTGCATTCATAGGAAAGGATCCTAATGGTTATTTTTGCTGACACAACCCTTGGTTACACCTGCACAATTACATTTTTATGTATTGTGGAAGGAAGCATCTAGCATCTCCTTGTGCAGCATCTTTGCCGCAGATGCAACTCCACACCCTTCCCGATGCTGAGTGGTTGCAGGGGCACATCCGAGAATTGTCTGGCTGCTCACATGCACCTAGCAAAGAAGCGAAGAGTCCGTTCCCCTTTCCTTGAGTGTATAAACACAGCTGGATCATCTCATCCCTGCAAACCAATCAGTGGGCTGGGTGTGGAGCTGTAACTGGGGTCCCTCCTACTGCCCTTGTACATCTGGGGAAGAAGAGGTAGGCCTTGTCCCATAGGCCACCAGCATAGCTACACTGGTGGAGATTTACGCTGTGCCAGAAGTCCTGTTAGATCTAGATCATACTGTGAAGATGTAATCAGCAGCAGACTTCCACTTTCTGAGTATTTCTGGGTTTTGTTTTTTTTAAATCTCCACAATTGACTGTATTGACTAGGGCTGATGGTAGTTGTGGGCCAAAAACATTGGAGGCTCCCAATTACCCATTCTTGGTGTAAACAGCGGAGGAAGTCTTGAAAGTTGTGGGCAGTCGGAAACAGAGCTGGCTGAATGAATTTCTATTAACCAGAATTTGATTTTTAAGGCGCTTCTCCTCCAGATTGCTGCCTTATACTGGATGAAATTGTGCAAATCAAGCGAGTGTATCCAAACAGTATTAAGTTGGTCAATTTATACAAGCAGTTTTTTTTCTTGGAGAATAATGTTGATGTGTAACGCAAATTTATCTTCTTTTACCTCGTACTCTAGTTTAAGTGTTAAGAGCTCTTCACCTATTAAAAAAATAATAATTCGCACTCTCATTGCTTAATAGAAGTCCCTGGATATTAAAAGTTACTAGTTTAAAAATAACAGGCTTGATCCAAAGAAAACTGTGTGGAATTCAGCTTGTGCAACAGGGCTTTATAATAATATAAAAAAATAATAATAATTTTTTATTTCTTACCTGCCTCTCCCCAAAGCTTGAGATGGGCTACAACATAGATTAAAATACAGGTTTAGCAGGATTGATTTGAACAATTGAGTGTTCTTTTTTCATTTATGCTAGAATCATAGAATTGGAAGAGACCACAGAGGCCATTGAGTCCAGTCCCCTGCCATACAGGAATACATAATCAAAGCACTCCTGACAGAGGGCCATCTAGCCTCTGTTTAAAAACTTCCAAAGAACTTCAGGGCAATGTATTCCGCAGTCAAACTGTTCTCAGCCTCAAGAAATTCTTTCTAATGTTTAGCTAGAATCTCTTTTCTATCTAGGCATCTTGTGATCCAAGTTAATGCATTTATGAATAGTTACAGGGCTTGTAACATAATGAGATGAACCATCTGTGGGTAGTTAGAAGTCTGATATAGAAGTACTGCATAGCTTCCAATAGGTCTTGATAAATATCAGTATTAATGCCATTTATAAGATGTCTGACTTACGTAGTTTGCAGTTGTGGTAGCGTGCAAGCAATCATACAAGAATTAATCATTTGCCTGATATGATATGATATATATACATATCTGGCTATATGTATATATCAAATGTTCTACAGCTACCATTGTGAGACAGAAATGTGCACGCTGCTTTAAGAAAAATAACAATCCTCTAGATTACTGATCTGCTACTAAATAATACTTGACTTAAATCTCTTCCTTCACCACCTGATTAATAGGCTTTTCAAATATGCCCCAATGTACACAGAATGTAATAAAACAGTAATAAACCATCTAGTACAAACCATAATATTCTATCATGTATGCTTGTTTTGGGATAACCTCAAGATAAAATTCAGAGATACGTGTGTTTATTACTATCTTTTAAATCTACGTATTTTCCAGTATTTCCTCCCTTCTTTATCCTTACTGTACTTTTTACTAACTTCTGGCCATTTTTCCTTAGTGCACTGGAACTTCATCCATATGCTCTCAAACCTCTCCTGCGTCGAGCAATGGCCTATGAGTCTTTGGAACGATACCGACAAGCATATGTTGATTATAAGACATTACTACAAATAGATAATGGGATCCAGGCAGCAAATGACAGTGTTAACAGGTAGGTATTTATAATATTGATGCAAAATAGTTACATGCCAGTCTCTGGATGGGTGGAGTAGTGGTCCATACACATGTGGGTTATTCCTTTGTGCGAGCCACTGAGGCAGGAATCCAAAGTTCTTTTCAGTTTTATTCATTAATTCCTGTCTCTTTTTCTTCAATTTTTCATTTTCTGCCATCTAGCTGAGTTTTTTCCCTCTCTATTCCTCTCTGGTTCTAATTTGGATAAAAACTTGGCTAAATAGCAGTGGCTACAAATAATTCAGAGAGGGCTAATAAAAAAGAGAAAAATTGTAGACTCAGTAACAGAAGGAACCAGAACACTTGTCTTTCAATAAAAGAGAAAGCAAATAGATAAAGAGCCAGCCCCTGTGACTACTCTTTTGTCTCTGGCCCAGCAGAACATGAAGTATGAAAATGGGGGCAGGGAATACTCCAGGTCATATTGCGCTATCCAGCAAGCCTCTGAACTGAACTCAGAACTTTAAAAGAATTTTCATATTATCTAGAGAAAGTGAAGCTGAGGAACTGGCCATTCAACCTCCACAAAAACAATGGTTTACAGAGTTGGAGAGGAGAGCAGACAAGACAGAGCAGCATACAGTAAGATCTAAAGAAAAGGGATCAGAGATAGTTAGAAAAGAAGAAAGGGGGGTGGGAAACAAGGATAGAGCAAAGACAAAGGATGCACCTCATCCATTAGTTCACGAGAGTAAACTGGGCTTAGCAAAGAAGTCTCCTATCAGATCTTCAGGCCACCATCTTGAAACTGGACATGGGATTTTGGCATACTACTGAATGCCGTAACAAAAGCACCATGTGAACCAATCAGAGGAAATTCACTGAGGATGTTAACTTTCAAGATAACAGTTTAAATAGCTGTAACATCAGGTAGAAGAATATGTGAGTTAGCAACTTTGTCAGTAAATCCAAACCTGTGCACTGAATAAATGAGGATGAACTATCCTCAAACAGTACATTGAAGGTTTCCTCATAAAACCTTATCAAAAAAAAGTTGTAATCAAACAAAGCATTTCCCTACATTTTGTCTCATTCATAGCCTTTGGAGAGAAAATGCCACACCTTAGATGTAAGAAAGATGTTGAAGATTTATATTAAAACAACTAAAGCAATCAGATATGCAGAGGCTCTTTTCATTTCATTTCAGCTTAAGATGTTAAGCAACAGAGTAATGAAAATGAAGATTTCTTGTTGTTAGGAATCTGCATTTGTTTGTGCTAATCATTCACACATGTCAGGATCTCAGAATGTTTGGACTTACTCTACATTGACTCTACTAAGTCAATGGCAACAACAGCAGCTTATCAGGTATCAACATAGGTAGAAGAAGTGCAAGGCAAAAGGATGGAAAGAGCTTTCAATATTTATTAGGCTTTATAAAACAAGTATAAGTCATCACAGGTGGTATTTGGTTGCACAGTGCTACACACTGTTATTCAGGACAGAGGCAGCCATGAATGCCCACTTGTGTGACTAGGGCCTTGGGTATACCTCTCATGTGTGTGGATTGCTTCTGTAGCCTTGCAGAGATTGAAAAGTTGGTGCATACCATGAATTCTTGGATGACTGGAGGTGCAATCTATCTGTGCCCAGGATAGTGACTACAGTTAAATAAAATTTGAATTTAAAAAACAAAAAAGCCATAATTAAAATTTTCTATCTACTGTTAATCAGCTGACATGTCTAAAGAATTTATTGACAGGTTAGGCAAGACTATATAACAAAAAAATGAAGCAGGGGAGAACCGAAAATAGCGTTGGATTCTTACTTTAGTGGCTGGTGCAAGAGAACAACCTCTCTCTCACTCTGTGTGTGTGTGTGTGAGAGAGAGAGGGAGAGAAGGAGGGTGGGGGGAGAGAGAGAGGGGGAGGGGAGGGATCAATCCAAGAATGACCATTCATGGTAAGGACCAACCTCTCAGTTGGGAACAACTGTAATGATGTAATAAGCTGACTCAAGTAACTAAGCTTTGTGAGGTTAGCTTGCTAGGCCCATTCTGTGTGCCATAGGTCTAAGACTGTTACTGAAATAAAATAATTTGATTCTTGGCTTTCTATATTCCTTGACTTGCTTAACATCAACTGTTGGATAATAATGCAGGAACCATATTGTATATCTGTTCTGTATAGTTCTATAAAAATTTGTCCTACTTCTTATTTTAGCAATAATAGCAGCCACTTTTTTAAAAAATGGAAGTTATTTCATGAGAGGCCATGGAGTATCCAGACATGGTAGGAACCAGCCCCAAGACCCTTCAAGGCAAGCCCACCCCAACTTATAAACTTCAGTCCACAGGGAGCAGCAGATGAATGTCTAGTGGGTTTCTCTAATTGATTTACATGCCACATCATTGATAAATCCATTCGTATCTGCTCCAAATTGGATTCCACAATAAATTCCACAGTAACAGCTTATGGATTCATTTGTCCTACTGCTATGGGTACGTTTGTCCTACTGCTATGGGTAAGTTTCAGGGTGTGTGCAAGGCTTTTGTGTCTGTAAGCTCAGAGTTTGCCCATTCTAGCTAATTAATGCAGTCAAAGCTGGGAAGACTGATTGGGTAGCTGTTTCTTTGAAGACAGGAAGGTTGCTGACTGCCCTAAAGAAAACCATGTTAAGACACTTAACTGAAAAAATCTTGGAACTCAGAACCAGTTTGGACTATTGTTGTCCTTTGTCCATTTTACCATGTTGGGTGAAGTGGTTCATTGTATCATAGTGATCCAAATGCAGGGCATGCTGGATCTTTTCCAGTCTGGTTGCTAGCTTAGTTTTGTGACAGAGACTGCCTAGATTTCTCTGATAGACGAGTTGCACCAGGAATGGACAGAAAGACAGCATCCTTTTATTCCATTGAATCTGTCAGTGTTGTTTGGTAATGCTGATCACAGTATCTTTCTGGAGTGATTGGCTGGGGTTAAGCGCATAATTTTGTAGTTATTCCAATCAGTTTTGGAAGGTAGGTTCCAAAAGGCAGTATTGCTGGACTTCTGCTCAATTTTGTGTCTGTTGGCTTATGAAATTCTTCAGGATTCTGTCTTGTCACCCTAATTTCTCAATATCAACAAAAAATCACTGTGAGAGTTCAAGGATTTGGGAGAAATATTATCAATGCCCAATGACATCCAGTTCTGTATCATTATCATGAAATTTTGGTGATGCCATAGAGGTCCTGAACTGGTGCCTTAAATCAGTGAAGGGAAGGGATCTGGGAGAACGTTAATCCCAACAAGATACAAGTGCTGTTTGTAGGAAAGCTAACACATGGTACAGCCTGTTTTATGGAGAATTATAGTTCTTTTGAAAATCCAGGTTTACAACTTGAGAGTGCTCGTGGTTGTGCCCATAAGTATTTTTGCAGCTATCAGACAAGTGCGCTTTCTTGGAGGCAAGGGATTAGGTTCTCTTCTACAGTTTGTATTTGAATCCATCCATCTTGCCCTCAATTTCCCAGTCCTTGTTGAGGAAAAGCATCTCTAAAATATGAAGCTGCCATAACCATGCTTCACTATGTGGATGGTGCTCTTCAGGCAATTCAAGACTTGCAACAGGAGTAGTAGGGCTTCATATAATAGAAAACTTTAAAGTCTGAGAATTCCCATCCTCTATACCCATCAACAGTTTGTTGTCATTGTGTGCCTTCAAGTTGCTTCCAATATATGGCAACGCTAAGGCAAGCCTATTATGGGGTTTTTCTTGGCAAGGTTTGTTCAGAGGATCTTTGCCTTTGCCTGAAGCTGAGAGAGCATGACTTGCTTAAGGTCGCCCACTGTGTTTCCATGGCAGAGCAGGGATCTGAATCCTGGTCTCCAGAGTCATAGTCTTAACACTGAAACCACAGTGCTACACTGGCTTTCACCCATCAACAGTATCTTTGGTCACTGCTGATTTGATTAGGCAGACAAATCATGTAAGAATCCCTTCATTTCATTTCACAAGGGACCTTGGACTGGAGTGGAGGTTCACCTTCTAGGAGGATAATGATTGTAAACATATAGCCAAAGTAACACTAGAGTTATCTAAAAACAAGAACCTGAATGTCTTACAATGGCCCGGTCAGAACCCAGATGAACTGAGAATCTGAGACAAGACTTAACAGTTGCTGTTACCAACATTCCCAATTCCACCTGACAGAACTTATGTAATTTTAATGAGATGAATGGGGAAAACATTACATGATCCAGACATGCAAAGTTAATAGAAGACTTGCAGTTATAATTACTGCCAAAGGTGATTCTACTCAAGGGAACAGATGTTTATGCAGTAAACAAGTGCCAGTTTGTTTTTGTTTGCTTATTTGGGTACTGGGAAGAGGCATTAGGGATCATATTAGAGACACACGTTGGCTAATGGAGCTCACTGAAGAATTACAGAAGAAAATCAAAATGTATCATACATAAAGCAGGATTAGACTCAGAGGAAGGAGCATGAAAATTGGAGGAAGAAACATGAATAATTTTAAATACACAGATGATACCACACCATTAGCAGAAAATAGCAAAGTTTGAGAACAGTTACTGAACAAAGTAAAGGAAGAAAGTGAAAAGACAGGTTTACAGCTGAACATTAAGAAAACAAAAATAATAGCCACAGATGATTTACTTAAAGTTAAGCAGACAAAGTAGATACTGAAATAGTTCAAGATTTTCCATATCACAGCTCAGTCATTAATCAGAATGGAGACTGCAGTCCAGAAATGAGAAGATAGCTATGCTCTAAAACACCCTTATGGGTGTCACCACAAGAAGCTTTTTATAGAAAGGAGACAGTAGCTAAAGAAATCTGGATGATTTACCAAGACTTGTTGGAAAATGATCAAGAGGACTGTAGAATCAAACCAGTAGAGGAGTTAACTCTTGAAGGGTATTCTTTTTAATGGTTTTCATATAGATAAATAATGGAGAGCTATAAAGTAGATAAAAAAATATGGCTTTGAGTTGACTATGGCCCTTTCCACACGGGGGTATTAAAACAGTGTAGCTCGACCTCTGATGGAGGTCGTCTACACCATAAAATGATTTGGGGCAGATTACTTTTGTGTAATTTTGGCACCACCGCGTGCTTTTTGAAAACCACTTTTCAAGTGGCTTTTAAAAAGCACAATCATGCAGCCTCGTGCAGCCCTGTCGCAGTGCCCGGTGTGGATTTGCAGGCACGCGCAAGGGCATGCCTGCAGATCTGCCGGGGGCGGGCTTTCCGGCTGGCGAGGTTCTCCGGTTGGTGGAGAGCCTCCACCAGTTGTAAGCCGCCATTTTGGGCCCCGCAGTACGCCACAGGACGCTGACGAGTGTGGAGCAGTGAAAACGCGCTGCTCCACATGGTGACGGACTAAGGTACGCTCCGTTTCAGGACGTCTCAGGATGTTTTTCCCTTCCCGTGTGAAAAGGGCCTAACACTGAGTTTGAGAAACAGTTGTGCACAGATGACGAATATTTGATTGGTAGGATGGATAAACTTTTGTCAAAAATAGAGATGGAAGATGAGGTGGTCAAGGTCTGTATGATAGAAATGGACACAAAATATTGGACATAATGTTCAGTTGGACCAGTGAGGGAAAATGTGGTCAGAAGAAATTAAGTTTCTTTATATTATGATCTTAAAGAGAATTTCTATAAGTTGATCTATCAGTAGTATTTGACATCAGAAGAACTGAATGCATAAAGATGTTTCAAACAGATGTTGGAAATGTGAGTGACCACATGTGGTGGACTTGTGAGATGCCCCCAAAATTCTGAAATTATTATTGTGTGTAAAATTGTGAAAGTCAAGGTTCAGTTGATCCCAGAATTGTGTTTGCTGGGATTGGTAGAAGATCAACTGGAGAAGAAGCAAGGAAACATATTATGATACATGACCACTACAGCACAACTATTATACATACAGAAGTGGAAGAATACAGACATTCCAACAAAAGAGGATGGGCTGATAAAATAGTTGGAATGATAAAATAGTCGAAATGGATCAATTGACAACACTGGTAAAAAAAAAAAAGAGGTATTTTGTGAAAGATTGGAAACCTCTAATAAGCCTTTTGCAAGAAAAAGAGTATAATTTACCAATAGTTGGATTCACTATTTGGTACGTTGGAAAGGATAGCACTGGAAGTATTAGAAGGTATTAGTAACTAGAGAAGTTTTCCTTGAGGTAATGTTATCTAAAATCTGAGTTAGGAAAACTGGAACCTATTTTTAAAATATGTTCATTGTTTCTTTTTCCTTTTTAGTTTTAGTTTAGTATAGCATTTAGTGTGTAGAATTTCTTTCTCTTTATTAGTATATTTGATTGCTGTATTTATGGTTGCAATTTACTGTTACCTTGTTGTTCCCGTTTTTGGTTTTTGTTTTGTTTGTATGTGTTCTTATAAAATTTCTAATTAAAAAAGAAAGAAATCAGAAGATGACGAGGGCTTGGAAAGGCAGCTATGAAAGAACTAGACAAGATCTTGAAGTGTAAACATATATAACTGAATGTTGAAGTTAGGATTGTCCATGCCATCGTACTTCCAATTTCTAGACAGCGGACCCCCAGTATCTGCTAGGGTTTGGTTTCAGGACCCCAGTGGATACCCAAATTCATGGATGCTTAAGTCTCATTATGTTCAGTGGTGTAGTAGAATGGCATCAATTGGATAAAATGGCACAATCAAAATTTGAGGCGGGGGGAGGTGGAATATTTTCAAGCTCTGATTGGATGAATCCATGGATACAGATTCTGTGGATATGGAGGTCTGGCAGTATGCATGGCTGTGGGCAGTGAAGAAAACTGATAGGAAGAAAATCAACCCATTGGAAATGTGGTGCTTGAAAAGAGTTCTACAGATAGATATGTGAACTGCTAAAAAGACAAATAAATAGGTCTTGGAGCAAATCAAGCCTGAACTCTTCCTTAGAAGCCAAGATGACTAAACTGAGACTCTTGTGATTGGACATTTTCCAAGAAAACATAACTCACTAGAAAGGACAATACAGTTGGCCCTCCACATTTGCTACTGTAGTTACATCCATTATTTTTTGAAAAGTGTATCATATGTTTGCATCTTTGTTGTTGTTGTATGCCTTCAAGTAGTTTCCCATTTACAGTGACCCTAAGGCAAACCTATCATGGGATTTTCTTGGCAAGATATGTTTAGAAAGGGTTTGCTTTTGCCTTCCTGTGAGGCTGAGAGGGTATGACTTGCCCAAGGTCACCCCGGGGGTTTCCTGGCAGAGCAGGGATTTGGACTCTCAGACTAGTACACTTTGCTGGCTCTCTGTTTGAGTGCTATAGTCTTAAAGTCTTCTTTCATCTGTCTTTTTTCCACTTCTTCTAGCAAAGACTGAAAAAAACATTTTCTCTGAATATGTTTGAGTCTTACCTTTACATAATCAGAGAAAAGAAAATCAGTCTTTGCTAGAAGTGGAAAAAAGGCAGAAGAAAGAAGATCAAAGAAGACTTTAACACTATCAGATTTATTTTAGTGTGAGCTTTTGTGGATTACAATGATCTTCTGAGATACACTAAGGAAGTGGATCATAATCCACAAAAGCACATGCTAAAATAAATGTTGTTAGTCTTAAAGTAACATTCTTCTGTTTTTTTTCCTGTCATCTGCTCTTCTATATGTAGATAGACTGACATGGTTAACTCCTTAAAATGCTATGAGCAATGGTATTTTTAAATGTTGTTTGAAATAAGTAATGTGAAACTTGCATGACATAAATCTATACTCACATTTACACAAAACTGCACAAACTACTTTCTACCTGCTTGCTTGTTCTGTAGGTGTCCTGTTCTGTTGTTCTTAACATGATGGCTTTTTCCCCTCTTCTAGGTCTTATTTATACTTTTTGCTTCACTGCTTATTACTCCTTCCTTCCTGGCAACCTAGCTCCTTATTTCAGCTGCTTCCTTCTCTTCTTCCTCCTCTTCCTCTTCCTGCTGGTAATTCATTTTTGCTTGCAAAGTATTTGTTTGTAGATTATATATTCTTGATTACAGAATATATAAACTGTAGAATTCAACTAAATTCAGCATATGTGTCTGTATCTCAAGATATAAAAAAACTCTTTCAGGGAATGTCAGATTGGCTTCCAGCATTGTCAGCATGGGGACTCTTAAAATGCTGGTGAAATGTAAGGATGGTCAAATCTGTCATATTTGTTTTTTATTGCATTCTAATGTGAATAAATTCATATCAAAACTGAAATTCTCACCTATCCAGAGATGCAGAAATGTGTCAGTTTTGCTTTCTCCCTGACTTGCTTTCATTGAACGTTGTTAAATTCTGATTTTAAAAAATGAAACAAAATTCCCACCCATACCTGGTGAAATCCTCTAGGCATACCAAACAAGAGAGGAATCTCTCTCAGAAGTTACTTGTGTATTACACAGATAATACACTGAGCACTGGACTCAGTAAGATAAAAGCATAACTTTTAAGTTTGTATTTGAGTATATCTAAATATAGACTGAACAGACAACTTAAATGCTGTGTCCTTTCTAAACAAGAAGTGCATATGTATAGATATTTAAAAGAAAACTATAATGATTAAGAATTTAACTTTAACTTTTTAAAGTTTTTCTCTAGGCAAATAATTAGTTTATTGCGGTTTTATAATGTGATTACTATCTGTGGCAAACCTTCTTTTCTTTAGGATAACAAGAACGTTAATAGATCAGGATGGCCCAAGCTGGAGGGAGAAGCTGCCCCCAATTCCTGTTGTTCCTGTGTCTGCTCAATTACATTGGTGGAATGGAGGAAACTTTACTTCAGAGACAAAACAAAATAAAACTTCAGCCAGGCATGGAGATCAGAAATCACAGATTACTAGTATGTATTTTAGTGCAGTATAATGTAAAATATATGTACATATCTGTAAGTAATATTGACAGTAAACATTTCTTGAAAAACTGAAAATCACACTGAGAATTTGGGTTAGTTTGCAGAGAACAGGTATATAGTTTCCATGCATGTACAAGAACTTCATTTAATGTACTGGGAGGCTTTCAAGGTTCCCTTTCTCTGCAGGCTTTTGTGCCAAAATTACCCCCCACCAAAACACTTCTAGAATATCAGAATATTTTTTGGAGCAGCCTCCAACAAAATCGAAATGTTTATACTGCAGTTAGAAGTAAAAACTGGAATGGTTTTATGGGCACAGTGTTTAGGTGTTTATGCAAGATTCTTTGGATCTCATCCATTATCTCCAGCGGCAGTTAAAATTAATAAAACAGCCCTAAAATATTTGTCATGCACTGTCAATGAGATGTGTTCTGATCTTGGTTTACGACAGAATCTACAAGAAGGAACTTGAAACAAATTGTTGCAGTGGATGACCATCCATGTGGGCTCTTGAAGGTCAGCCACAAGCAAAATATAGCCTTCAGTCCAAAAATATGTTCCTCACCCTTGCTTTAAGGAATGAAGAGGCACATACTCTATGAATACCCGTCTTGGTTCCATAATGTTGCAAAACTGGTTCAGTAATACTCTTCTTGCTCAAGGTAGCCATTAGTGAATGGCATCTTTATCTGTTTTGGTAAACAGGTGAAAATCCAGAAGAGATCTTCAAGACTCTTAAGAATCAAGGAAATGAATTTGTGAAAAAAGGTAACTATGAAGAAGCATTGAAGAAATACAATGAGTGTATGAAATTAAATTCCCAGGAACTGACCATTTACACTAACAGGTAAGAAGGTCTCTAAAATCTGGAACCTGTTTGCATTCAGATCAAAAAGATTTGTTATTAATTTTATTGGGAATTGGATTGTTTTCCAAGATCCACCATTTTTGTTACTGAAAACTAATCCCCATGTCACAGTTATATGAGGTTCATACTCATATATGAAGATCTCTGTAATTTGTTATGCAGACAGATTAGAGCACATCTAAGTACATGATCTCCACGTTGCCATGCCATCCAATTCCCATGAAAAACAAACTGCATTGCCACTGTTAATACATTTCTTCACATACAATAGGCCTGGTATACATTGTGATAATTTGCTCTAGGACTGGATGGGTGCAAGTATATGTTCTTAATACGGCTATGTCTTTTTCCCCCTCCCCTACTGCACTGTACTAGGGCCCTTTGTTTTTTGAAATTGTCTCAGTATGAAGAAGCCAAAAAAGACTGTGATTATGTTCTTCAGACAGAAGATTCTAACATAAAAGCTTTATACAGAAGAGCTCTAGCCTACAAAGGATTAGAGGTAAGGCTAGGGAGGAACATACCTGTTAGCTTACAATGCTGTTTATTGTTGTATATATTTAGCAGTTATGTAAGTGTAACTTAAGCTTAGAATATAAGGGGATGTGTAAATTATCCAAAAAACATAAACATTATGTAAATATGGAGAGGGGTGGGACAAATTGCAAGATTAGTAATGCTGATACTGGGTAAGACAACATGAGAACTAGGAATATAAACTGGGTGGTTGAATGGGGAGAGGGTATTTTATGGGGGTGCACTGGACTGACAACAGTAAATATCATCAAGTCTTAACATCTCAACTGGCAGGGTATCCTGAAGTGGCAGGACAACTCCAAGCTCTGTTAACAGCAGTGGTGAGGCAATCAGCAAGCTCCACCTGTACCAGCATCAGATGTTTTCACAGGGCTTTACAGACTGTAGAGGGTCATACAGACTCAGAGCAAGGGGTAAAAGATTTAATTGCCTTAGAAACCAGGCATTAGGAGATGGATTTTACAGGCTGTCTCTGAAGATTTCTTTTTCAACAGCAAAAGATAGAACATTTGAGTCCATGAGAAGCTGCTTTTAGAATCCAACTAGAGGCAGGCCTGATAGCAACAAACAAAGTGTGTTCAGTATAGGAGGGTGTGGAAAGGGGACATTATTTGGTTGAGTACTCATGGCTTGATCATTCTTCACTCAGTTACCATGAGAATCGCAGTACTGCAGGGGAACAACTGAGAAAGAATCCTTAGCATTTTCATGCAATAGGTCATTGAGACTGCATGACAAGAAGAGTGATAAATCACCATCTGTGAAGATTTTGGTAGCAAAAATAGGGATGAAGCCCAGGAAATGTTCCCAAATAACCCACTTCCTATGACTGTTCACAGCTAGAGATCTGTTTCTATTGTTCCTCTATTGCCTTTCTCTCATCATGTAGTCAGTGAGAAGACAATGTAAAACTAGGTATGTTGCTATATGCAAATGAAAGAAACATTACTTTCACTGGAGGCAACTGGGTGGTTTTTCCTGTCTGATTGTGCTGCTAGAGTTTTATTAGCCACTCACCAAGTGCAGTATTGAAAGGTGAAAAGTATTGCCTGACTCCCTAGATTTCACAGCATGTGGCTTCTTCCTCTTATCCCATATATGGTGTGGATAATCCTTTGCCCCTGCTTGCAGTGTCTCCTTAGAACCACTGAAAGAAACCCCTCTATTCATAGCCAGCCAACAGGCTAGGAGTAACTGGACAGAAGTCTGCTGGTGATCAGAGTTGCAGCAGGATGATATTTCTACAGGGAGAAAAGGAGCCCTATTGTAATTCCTTGTTGCACTGCAGATCTCTGGCTGGAGGGGGCTGGAAATGTCATCCTGCTGTGCCCTGATTGGCAGCAGAAGAGATTCTCTGTCAGTCACTGCAGCTACTGGCTTGTTAAGGTGGATTTTTGGAGTTGAGTCAGGAGATGATATGTAGCTGCGTATATGTAACAGTGTCTGTGATGTACACTTTCATTCCATTATGTCTTTTGAAACTTTAGTTTTGATGGCCTTTTTTTTAAAATTTCAGAACTACAAAGCCAGTATTGATGATCTGAATAAGGTTATTCTAATAAATCCACATATTGATGAAGCTAAGAAGGAACTGCAAGAAACCAATCGCTTGCTTAAACTAAAAAATGATGTTACAGCCAACAGGCAAGAAAAGGAAAGGAAAAAAATTGAAATCCAAGAGGTATTCTGGTTGTTGTTGTTGTTTTTTTGAAAAAAGAAGTCACTCCTCACTATGAAAATGTCAAATTATAGTCTAAGCTTTAGTTAATAACTGCCAAGTACTTTTTGCAGGTTGGGTTGTGCATAGGTCCATACAAGTGGGTTGTACAAAGAGGCTTTTCGTTTTGAGAGAGCAGGGCAGAGATAAAGAATCCAACTAAGTTAACATGTTTCAGAGTTTGAACTGTATACCATTAAAAGGATCCCTTTGTTGCTAATGTTCCGAACGTTGTTGCTAGTTATCAGCTGACATAGGCCATTTCTGCACTAGACTGTTATACTGCTGTTATTCCACTTTCAACATCCTGTGGAATCCTGGGGTTTGCAGTTTAGGCCAGCTGACCCCTCCCTAAACTGCAAACCCCAGGATTCCACAGGATGTTGAAAGTGGAATTATTGCACTATAACAGTCTAGTGCGGAAATGGCCTTAGTTTCACATACTGTATCGCATTGATGTTAATAGTTGCCGCTCATTTCCCCTTCAATATTCATATTCAAAACCCCACTGACAGATTCACTGACTGATTGCACTTATTTCTGGTTTTTACCTGGAAAGGCTGTGAGAGCAGCTTTAAATAAGTAGAAACAAGACAGTCTCTGCTATCAAGTTTACAATCAAAAAGGATGTGGCACAAAACAAAGGGGGGTGGGGAGTTAAAAGGAAAACAGGCACTTATTTCTAATTTTAATTGAAATAGGCAGATCATAACTCAGAAACAGGCCTCAGCAGCCCTCCAAGAAGTAGTGCAGTGACTTCATCTTTCCTGCAGTGGCTATAATACAGCTGGGAGATGTTGATCTGAAGGCAGTAATGGGAGTACTGCATGGCTGTGCTGGCTAGGGCTGACAGAAGGGCCACACTTTACCCACCTACGCCATTTTACAAGGGGAGGTTTTAGCTTTCCAGAACCTAGCTGGAATCTGCCAGTTTCCTGTCACTAGTGCTGCTGCAGATAAGACTCTAGTCAGGATGATACCTCACACACCTCAGACCAGATGACTGAGCCGTTCTTCCTCACAGGGCAATTATTTGTAAAGGTCTCTCGGGGAGCAGGGGACAGATGCCTCGTCTAGCTAGCGAAGTAGCAACAAGAAGACATGACAGTTTTTAACTATTATACTTGAGTCTTGTAAGAGGCAATAATGTTGCTTCTGACTTGTAGCCAATGTGTTATTTCTTTTAAGCTTAAATGCTTAGGTCAATACAAGTCTAATGTCAAAGTCTGTGGATGTTGTGCTTAGAAATCAACAACAAAGAGTAAACAGGAGCCTGTTGTTTTTTTTGTTCTGAGAAAGGCAATTATTTGTACTTTCTCCCCAAACAATGAGGTACCTTGGAAATTCCCAGGGCTGGCGAGGACAGTGTAACTTTCTTTGTGTAGATACTATGTATTTATTTTTTTTTATGAGTGGGTTAAAGATTAGTTCCACAGATTCAGTTTATGGCTTATTCACATCCAGGCATAGTAATTAGTGGTGGAATCAGTCTCTAAAAACAAAGACCCTGGATTTGATCCAGAAAATTGGGAGCTGAACAGAAGGCTTTGCCCTTGCTATTTTGTCATGGTAGTTGCTGAACATTTGGAGTTCAGCACAGAAGTCCAGATCAGATATTGAGCAAGATGGGAACTGGTAAAGTGTACCTTGCATTCAGTTCAGTGTCCCTTCTCTTTCCCTGGGTTGGTGTCTTGGTGAGATGGAGGAGAGAGAGTTTTGAATGAAGAAGCAGTGTGATGGAGTGTTTTGAGTGTTGGATTAGAATTCTGGGAGAACAGGGTTTCAGATCTCCACTCTCTCTGCCTAAAAGGAAGGGAATGGTAAACTCTGAACAAAGCTTGCTCCCCTCTTCCAAATGTGGTCACTTTAAGATTGCCATAATTTGGAAATGACAACAACAAAAGATTTAAATGTGCTGCAGGCTTCTGTTCTGGGACCAACACTCGAGTATTTTTATCACTATTAGATGATAGGTTAGAGGGAATCATAACCAAAATTGCAGAGAAGGATTAGCAAACACATATGAATTTAGGAACAGGATTTGAAACAACCTTGGTAAACTAGAAAATTGGGCTGAAACTAATAGAATGAAGTTCAACAGAGGCAAATTGAAAATTCTACATTTATGCCACAAAAACCAAATGCATAGGATGGGGGATACTTGGTTTAGAGTAGTACACATGAAAAGGATCTTCGGATTATTGTTGATCATAAATTGAATATGACCCAGGATTTGACACTCCAGCAAAGAAGGTGAATAATACTGCATCAATAGAACCATAGTTTCCAAGGCAAGGAGAGTAATTGTCCCCCTACATTCAGTGCTGGTCTGGCCTCATCTAGAGTACTGTGTTCAGTTCTAGGCACCTCATTTTAAAAAAGATAGAGGCAAGAAAAGTTCAGAAAAGGCAATGTGGATGATAAGAAGCATGGAGAACAAAATATATGAAGAGAGTTTGAAGGAGCTGGGCATGTTCAGCCTGAGAAAGAGAAAACTGAGGGGTGAAATTATTGTACTTTTTAAATAACTAAAGAACTGTCACAGAGAGAAAGGTGTTCTCTGCTGCCCCAGAGGGTAGGAACAGGTCTAAAGGAGGGTAGATTTCAATTGAACATGAGAAGGAATTTCTTGACAGTAAGAGTGGTTCAGCAGTGGCATCAATTACCTAGGGAAGTGGTGGGGTCTCCTTCTCTGGATGTCTTCAGAAAGAGGTTAGATGGCTACTTGCTGGGGATGTTCCAGCTAGATTTCCTGCATTGAGCAGGGAGTTGGACTTGATGGCCTCTGGGGCCCCTTCCAATTCTATGGTTCTGTGAATGATTTGACACTGCTAAACTGTCATTGTGATAATGTACATTTCATTTTGTAGTACATTTAACAAATCGCTAGATGCACGTTCCCCATGGCTACCACCACACAGAGACGCACACAATTCAGTTATACCCTTTCTATAGCAGCTCTGAACACAGAAACGTTGTTTTGAAAATAAGTAATTCTTTCTGGGTATAGACAGCAGTGCAAATCAGTGTTTATTCATCTGAACTGGATACAGTCTTAAAATATTTTCCTTCCACACACTCTCAGGTATTATAGACGCATAAATATAGATTTCTTTCAAATGTGAAGCCAGAGGTAAAGCATGTCCAGATGCATGGAGGCAATGTATAGAGCTTTTTAATGCAGTTGGCAATCCACTGAAAAAAAAACCCTCTGAAGAATGGCACATCTGACTACTCTGTAGTCAGCCATGGTTGCATATGCAAATAGACTAGTCATTCTACTTAATATATCATTGTGGTAGATGCTGTAGTGAAATCTATGATGAAGTAAAGTGCTGATCATTTTAAGTATTACTCTGGTGATAATAGTTTCTTAGGAATTGTGCTGCTATAATTATGAAAAGCTAGATATTGCATACCTATATTGAAACCAACTGAACTGTGGTTATTTCTTTTTAAAGGCAGATAACTGTGAAGAAGAAAAGGCAGAAACCAATGCTTCAGTGAATGCTGCAGTAAAATACCACAGTGCTAAAGGAGAGTTTGAAACAACAGTGCCATTGAATAGTTCAGAAAAGCTCATCATTTCTAAACCTGCAAATGCCTATGAATTTGGTCAGATTATGAGTGCTGTGAATGCCAATAAGGACATTACTGCTTGTGCAGAGCTCTTAAGAGTGACTGAGCCAAAAGATTTGCCAGTATTTCTGAGCAACAAACTTGAAGGAAATATTTTTCTAATCTTTATCCAAGCTCTGCAGTCAGATGTGTTTTGCCAGGATCCTGAGCTAGTGTATCAGCATCTTGTCCATCTCAGTAAAGCAGAAAGATTTAAGGTAAGCAACTAATGTCTTCAGTGTAAATTCTTTCAGTAAATGTAAATCACAGTGAAATGCTTGCTGATAATTGTGTTGACCAGCTATTTAGGAAAAAAAACAAATGCTAATCACACACATTTCTTCCCCTTTTCAGATGGTCCGGTCTCTACTTAATGAGAATGAAGTGGAACAGGTTCAACAGCTATTTGATTCTCTTGCCAAAGAGCAAAACCAACAATTTTCTTTAGATGATCTGGAAAGCCTTAAGAAAGATTTTGAACTTTAAACAACTTCATCTTGGATTTTGCCTCTTGCATGCATTTCCCCGATGCTTGTAGGACAGGCATATAAACTATGCAGACTTGCATGGGGTAAAGTCAGTCTTTTATCTGGACTGTTTGATATGCTGCACATTTTTTAACATGCACACTGAAAATCTGTTTTTTTCCATCCTGTATATATTTTATCCTACAGTGTACATGTGCATGACTGTATATTAATGAGCCTATTTACTCATTACTCGGCTCATTCAATTGTGTCAAGCGAGAGAATGGGAGCAGGCCCTGGGCTTACACACTCCCCTCATTGGGTGGGTAGGGATTAGTAACAAAATGGTAATGGTCCTGAATCCAAGGAAAGGAACACAAGCCATCAAAAGACATAATCCTCAGTGCCAAGTGGGCAGAACCCCCCCCTGCAATTCTGTAACATAGTATGCTGATCTAGTTACTAGAATGTACTCTACTACAGTAATATTTATTCATGCAATTATATATAATTCATATATTTTTGGCAGTATTGCATTTTCTTAGGATACAGACCACTCTTCTACAGAAGTTGCTTCTCAGATATGGCTTTTGACAAAAAAGATAACTTCTTTGTGAGCCTTACTGGCTGAATGAGAATTGTTCTTTTTTTTTTCCTTTCAGCAGGGACTCATGCTAAAAGGCATTTCTGGTGTATTTTGTATTTAGCCTTCACTTTTTTCCTGCTAAGTGAGATGGCCATTGTGCAGAAGTAATTTTAGTGCAGTGAAACCAAACTTTGCTTCCATCTGCCACCAAGTCTAGTTAGGGCAGACACTCACATATGGCTCCTATCAAGTGTGGCTTTAAAAGAAAAAACAGTGGCTTATTTCTTCTCATCTTGCACCAGTGCTCCAATTAAATATATACTACACGCTCTAGGGAGATGACCATGTAAACCAAATCTACTATTTGATGCCAGCTGGTATGAACATGGTTTGATTCTTTTGTGTGCTGCTTCCTTTGGATATAGAAAGATACAGGTGAACAGCAGTGATGAAGTAAAATAAGGGATATAAAATGCTTAGAAACAATATAACTATTATATTTTTAAACTGGAGCTTAGTAATTTATTATTAATGTACATATCAAATTTTATTATGAGAGAGGTTGCTCAGGTACTTGTACTATTTTGAAGGTGATATTACTTTTGTCAGTGACACTCCTTAATTAAATATCGTAACTGAAAAGTTCCATACTTGAAGAGCTTATCTGCTTGTAACTGTTTCCCTTTTGCAACTAGTATTTAAAAATAAAAATATTTGTGAGTCTGCCTTTTCACTGCCACAACACACTAGGGTAACAATTTTAGTATGTTTCTAGGAAGTTGAAAATAATTTAGACCCCAGCCACTAAAAGTGTTTATATCACTTTGTTCTTTCAGAAGTTGATGTTTCTGTAAACCTTTCTACCTCACTTCTGTGCATCCCTTTCTGTACATCATTTGAAAAGATAATTGTGGGCAATATAGATACCACATTCTAGTGCATTATTATGGTATGAGAAAGGCATGATACACTCTGGATTAAAATTCAGATTTCATATGTGCCATAATTTCTTTAGACAAATTCACATCAAAATTTTTGTGAGGTAAAAAAATGTGTGAGTCCGATGACATACTTTAAAGCAGTCTTTCTACCTGATGTGGGAAGTCATTTTTGCTTATTGTCCCTGTATGTGCTTTTGGAGGCTAAACTTAGGTCAACAAACAAATTCATACTTCTAATGGCTGCATTTGCATGAAATGCTAAAACATTTTTAGCACTGGAATGACTCTTCCTAGACTAAAATAGAATCCTATTGTAAAATAAACCATGGTTTATTAAGTAAACCAGATTTTAATCCTGTATCATCTACTTAGGTAAACTAAGTAACCTCTCCTAGCCTCGCCACCAACCTGATGGAAATGTCATTTATCCACACTCCAATCACCAGCAGAACGGATCTGCTTCTCATGCAGCTGATGCCCAGTAAAGAAGCTTGAGGGAGGGTTAGATCATGGCAACAGTCTCACAATGACAACTAAGTAGCAATCATGAATACAAAACAATGACAGCTAGGTCAGATATACTTTAGTCAGTTACCAAACAACTCAAGTTCAAACTAAGATCCTTTCTTAAATGTTTCAACATTTTCCTAGCTACATAGGGACAAGAGAGTACTTGGCCCTCATACTTCATTCTGGCTTACAGAAGTGTATCCACATTGTGCTAAAACATACAATAAGCCACACAAATGGAATTAGCTGAAGTGAACTGGAGCATTTTTTTTATATCAAACTACAGCATAAGGCTACCTACAGATATTAATTTCAAAGGATGCCCTTATCTGAACCTGACTTAGTTGTTCTTTTGGACAAGTCTATTGAATCAAATTCCAGTCAGGACTCTGATGCAGTTTGAGAAAATCTGCACAAGTCCCTACTTTTCTGTTTAGATTCCATAAGCAAAATACAAGAAAGGGTATAAAAATAAGCAAGAACTATCTGAAAGTGAAGTAGGCTGTTTCAGGTGGTGGTGGACTTTCCTTAGCTGGGAGCTTTTAAACAGAGTTTCAGTAGCCATTTGTCAGAGGTGCTTTAGCACTAGATTCCTGTATTGGCAGAGCATTGAACTGGATGATCCTTGGAATTCCTTCCAGTGCCATAATTTTATATTTTATTCCATCTGTTGTCCTTCGCTAACATGCTCAGGTTCTCCCATATTATCTTCACAATAATCCTTCAAAATAGGTTAGGCTGAGAATTATTGATTCAGAGGGTAAAGCTTCATGTATAAGGAAGCATTTGAACTTGGGGCTCCCTGCTAAAAGTGTAAACACTACAACCAGGGCATTACAAACAGACAGGGTTTACTTAGTGATATAGATGGCATTTAACTTTTTTTTAAATAATAATTCTCAAGGTGTGTTGCAACTATACATGAACTAGCAGTTAAATGAACCAGTGTATGTCGTCTCAAAACCAGATCCCTATATGGTCAGAGCTGTCCAGCAGTGGAATATGCTGTCTCAGAGTGTGGTGGAGTCTCCTTTGGAGGTTTTTAAACAGAGGCTGGACGGCCATCTGTCGGGAGTGCTTTGATGTGTGTTCCTGCATGACAGAGGGTTGGACTGGATGGCCCCTGTGGTCTCTTCCAATGCTATGATTCTAATTCATGTGATACAGCAGCAGGAAGAGCTACTTGAAAGGAATCTGACACAGACTTCATTTGTCTTTTTCTCTACCTAGCTGTGCCAAACCTGCAGGACATTATTGCCCATGACTACACAGATGTAGTGACATAAGTTTATTTTTGCAACTGTTCTAGAATTGATGAAACAATGTTTTAACAGTTATTGACCAAGACTTTGTCAGCTCTGGTCTAGACTTACATTCAGAACTATTTAATTCAAATTTGTTCCAAGCAAACACCTCCATAGTTTTTTATTCATTATAAGAGAAGGAATCTAGCTGGTCTGTTTTGCTGCAGGCTCTAATGCTAATAGGTTTACAGTAAAATGCTACTATAGTTCTTCATTTAGAACCTGAGAGTAATTTTAGCTTACTCATCCCTTGATCTCTTGTTCATTTCCATCTTAAACTGGATTAACCTTTTCCTTGCTGTCTAATATTCAAGAGATATACTCTTTGGCATTAGTATTTAATTCACAACATAAATGCAAATAAGAATATCTAACATAAAATTATTTCATCATAAATAATGATTAAATTGCACTATTTACTCTGTAAAGAACTGCTCTAGAAATTCAAAAGCACTGTAACACTGTATTTTTTTACAGTGTTGTCTTCCATATTTGTCAGGAGACAGAAGCTACTTAAGAAAAGACACATCATTGCTCAACAATCATTATGATTTGCTAAATCATATGAAAATCCCACTTAATCATTCTATTCACATGTTTTCCAACCATACCGATGGGAAGCCTGTATGAGCTCATAGGCAGGACAGCAACACAGTGACACCCTCCCACTTGCACTCATGGCAAAACATGGGTTTAGGCCCTAAACTTCACGGAGAGCTGTTTTGTTTTTAAGTAGAGGTATAGAAATTGGCAGGATAGCACTTAGACGTCAAACCTATGTTAATAAAATCTAGATTACAGACTAAGATTTTCAGAAGATCAGTTTTAATTGTATAACTTTGAAAAGTGTTAGAAATACTAAGATCTCACAATTGCTTAAAAGAATCCAGCTCAAGAACTACAAAGACTTGACCTTCATGTACGCCAAAGGAAATTCCATGACATCTTACATTTAGTCAGGCGTGGGGCATGGAGAACATGCACAAGCATTTTCCTATCTTGGCAACAGCTTCCTTGCTAGCCCGGGCCCTGCAGTCACACAAAAGTATAAGTGAATAAAGCAGCTTGTGGAATTAAAAAGAATGAAAATAAAGATGACATCTACATATATTGATGATTGTACAAGTTTTATAATACTTGAAGGCTTGACATTGCATAATAGCACCACCAACTTAGGTTGCCAACAGTGGCCAACCAGAACATTACAAACAGCAACAGCTCTTGTGTTTTTCAGCTGGAGGTAGTATACAGTATTTCTGGAGGAGGAGACTTCATTTAGTTATCTTGACAACTGTGTTTTTTCTTACATTTCAAAGAGTGGCTACCATTGCATCTTGTGACAGTGACAGTACATATGCATGATTTTTGTATGAATTTATGTATGGATTTGAATTTTCTCATCAGTCCTTAATTTACTTGTCAGTAGTACTGGGTGACACTCCCCTAGCCATTCTTGTTTTACAAACAGGAGGTTATTATCTGGAAGATACAGTG
The DNA here is from genome assembly GCA_948474755.1 of Ctenosaura bakeri. NCBI lineage: Eukaryota > Metazoa > Chordata > Lepidosauria > Squamata > Iguanidae > Ctenosaura > Ctenosaura bakeri. The sequence goes on along the minus strand of CAOLHI010000381.1, from coordinate 885,386 downwards.
GAGTAGTCCATGCAATGTGGGTTATCTCGTGCCCTGCCGGAATCTGAGGTGGGAGCCACATGATTTTAGATATTTTTCAAAAGCAATCATGTCAGTGAAATTGCCTGGTAAACATACGGTTGCATGGGTGTAGGAAATAAATGTAGCTTACGTAGCCACACACCAACACCCTGGAACATTACCACTTTATTGTCTTTTTAAGTGAAGTCATTAGGAACATTTGTATGACACTGATTTGAACATACTCATTAGGCACTCTGCCATATTAACCAAAAGGGTTTTTCACTACATTCTTACAAAATTCAATTCACACTAACAATGGAAATCATATACATAGTAATTAAGCTTGTGCTTGTAGCTATGTATTCATTGTTGACATATATCTGAAAACAATGAAGTAAAATTTAACTTCAGATAAACCTTTAAAACTAGTAAGAATAATTTTAAATGCTCACAATACTAAACCAATTTATGAGTAGCCTACACAGCTCTTAGTTTTAAATGTCCTCAGAAGGGAAATTAGAGAGAATAATGGGAAGGATGCTTTTTCCCTCAAAGAGTATAGTAACAGTTACCCAACTGTTGTTACTGAAGATGATAGCAACCTCAGACAACAGCCCGACTGAACTATATTTCACTTCATGAAAGAGGGAACAGGAAGGCTCTGAAAAAACACTGTCTTAGTGACTGCATTGTGCATGGACCATATGTATATATTCTTTCTTAATCATCCTCAAAATATCTAGTGATAAATGTTTATTGATGCAATAATACAATTCACACCATCAGACGAGAAAGTGCAGCACATACATCATAGAAAATTCTTTTGAATGAAGAGAAACCTATATCTGACTCATTTCCAAGTCAGAATGATTAAGACAACAGTGTAATAGACACACAACTTCTTGCAAAGAGTGTCCTAAAATTTAATGCAACAACATATTTACTGGGTGGTAGAAGGTAAAAAAAGATTACATTTCATGTGTAGGATCCAGCTAAGAAAATCCTGCTAACTGGATGCTCCTATACACAGAAGCATCTGAAACTCAGTTACAGAAGGGGGCGGGGAGTGTGTGTGTCTAGTATAGTGTGGGAAGTGGCACTGGAGAAAGATATAGTCAGAGACTCTCTCTCCAGCTTTCCATAGTTGGAGGAACCCCTCCTGTTCTTGCAATAGAATTGCTGGAAACAACAAAATCTTTCTTAGAAAGGGTTCAGTAAAGCAGAGTTACAGTCCGATATTCATTCTGAAATTCTGTTCTGGAAAGTAGTTTCAGGGTAAATATAAGATTGTAACTCAGCCTTACTGAACCCCATCCTTACCCATACAGAAAGTCCATGATTAGTTTCTTATGTTAAATAGATCCAGTAGCAGATGATGTGAAGGACTTCAAAGATACTGCCAGTCACAGTGCACTGTTCTGGACTAGATAGAAAACTATGCTTGACTTGTTGTTAAGGCATCACCAGCCCCCAAAACATAAAATCAAACCATTACCCCCAACTTGACTGAGAAAAGAGTTCACTTCAATTGATATTGTGTGTTTTTAAGTTAGATTCTACAGGAAGGAAGAAATGTTGGTTCTTACCTGGGATATGTTCACTTCCAGCAGTGAAAGATGAATATCCTGAGATGGTTGCTTCTCACTCTCACCTCGATAAGAATGGCACAGACTTTTGAGGAGCACCCTTTAGTAAGAATAACCCCTGGTAAGGTCAGATTATCAGCTAAAACTACAAAAACTTAGAACTCAAAAAGGTAAAGGAAATAAAAACAAGCAGAAGATGCAGCACAAGGAAAGAGCTTTCCTATGCTGACAACTAATAATGTAATGAGACAACAGCAACAGTGACCAAATTACCTCTGTGCTGGGTGTGAAGAATGTTCATCTTTCGCTGCTGGAAATGAAAGTGCTGTAAGTAAAGACCAACATTCCTTTTCCCAGCAGTAAAAGGCCAAACACACTGATATGGGATATACCAGAGCTCCCCAAATCAGGAGTGGAAAAATAAACAGCAGGTATCCTACCTGTAAACTATTATTGCTTGTTGAATATCTTCCTATTGAATGAAGCTTCTGCAGAGGCAAAGGTTCTTCTTTGTGGTCTCTGTGCCTCACACATAGGTCTTCACACCTGCATAGATGCATCTACAGCATGTTCTAGAGCAAGTAGCTTTTGGTGATAACCCTATCCCTCCAAATGCCTGTATAAACAGCACCATGAGTAACTCCCCCCAGTTCTTTTTCATCCCTCATCAGATTCTCCTAACAGAACTCCATTTGTGTAGCTTTGTCTTCAATGTCCTCTTCCCCTTCTACTCCCAACTCCATTGGTGATGAGTTCATTGTATGGCCTCTAGGGCCCTCTTCAAGAATTGTTCCTCATGCAGAGGAGCAGTCCCTCAGGCAGACATTCTGAGTGTCTGTCTTACCTTGGATAGGGCCACCAAGTGAATTCCTGCTCTATTTGTAAAGAGTTCATGACAGAGCCTGAAAATCTGCCTCTCCTGCCTACAGCTCTTCCTTTGGGAGCAATTTTTAAAAGTCACCAACGTAGCCGAGCAAAATCACCCATTCCATTTGGCATCCTATGTAGAAAACAAAGCTGTTGTCTTTGCTCCTTCATTAGCTATCTTCCTCAAAATTGATGGCTTTTTCCTCAAAATCGATGGTGTCTCCCCTATTCTCATCAGCAAGGTCAATCATGGCTTTGACTGTGGTTCAGGGAGATCCAGATTCAAGACTGGCCCGTCCAATACAGGGCAGGTCTGTCAATGTATGGCAAAGATCTGCTAGAGGGCAAAAGAGGAGCATTGCTGAATCTGCTGCTCCCAGGAAATGAAGTAGCCACAAGGCAAGGACTACCATGAATTGAATGCTTCGAGATCAACCACAGAGACTGTGGCTCATTGGTTATCATCTCAAACCCCCTCCTCTGGCCAAGCTGTCTATTCAAGAGGTGCCTCACACTCTCAATAGCAAATCACACCTTGGCTCACTCACTCAGGCTTCTGCAAGTCTTGCAGTCCAGGATTCACAGAATAGTCAGTTGCTTTCTGGCTAACAGCCTGGAACCTCTTCAAGGTACCCACTCCACTACCTTGTCAGGCATCTCTAGCCCTTCCACCTGAATGTCATGCCTCTAGGTCAATGAGCTTGTGTTTGCCTCATCCTTTACTGGTCTCATTGATCCAACACAGATCACCATTAGTTTGCAGTGAAGAATACCATTACAAGTGGTACCAACAGGAAGATTCCAATTGACCTCAACACTGACATGACTACTGGAGAATCTGTCTGGACTCAGCCTCTTCAGCCTCCAGCTCCTATGCATGTGACCTTCTGTGGTTGGAACTGTCCCATGTATATCTGTTGGTTCTGACAAGAGAGATTCCCTATTACAGGTACTACCCTCACTACCATGACTATGATCACTATGATTGCAGCAAGATGTGTGCTAGATACCGTTTCCTGCCCATGTCTCCTCTATTGCACCATTCTCAGTCCTGCTACTCAGCACCATACCAAGCTTGATCTCATTCCTGTCAATCTCTACTGACCTTTTCTCATGGCCATGCAGATGCATGCCCATCTGCCACATTGACTCACCAGGCAAACAAGGGATCGGGCCTCTTCTCCACGCCTGGAACCACCATCCAAAGAATCAGTTCTGACCTCACAGAACCCACAGGCCACTTCTCCATGTACCTCCTCTGGAAACGATGTTGAGGAATCCTCTGAACCTCCCCTCCCCTCCTCTCCCAACAATGAGTTAAATAGTATGGCTATATGTCACCACTGGAAGACATGTGCCCTTACATTGACTTCATTTTTGCTTGGCAAAGTCCCTTGGGCTCAAAGTCAAAACTTCAATAATGCCCCTCTTGATCCCATTTTTCAAAGAGTGAGCGTTCACATCTCCATGCCAGCCATAATACCGCTATTGCCAGTGTTGTCAGAAGTGGTCAAACAGTCAAGGGCAAAGTCTTTGTCCATCTCTCGCATTGCAAAGCATATGGAGAACCTCTATTGGGTACAACAGGACAGCGCCTGTCTCCTTATTCACCCAGTTCATAACTTCATCATACTCCAGGTTATTCAATCTGCTTCCATTAGGCAGTCAGTCCCACTGGGTAAAGAAAGTTGCTGCCGTGATTTGTTTGGCACAAAGTCTATGCCTCTGCCAGCTTAGCTTTCCAAGGTTAAGAATTATAAAGCCTGCATGGGCTATCAACAGTTCCTCTGGGAGAAGATCACTTTATCTCCTGTCTTCCTGAGCACCAGAGAAATATTGCCATCCTTTTCCAACAAGAAGCCTTTCACTTGGCTGCCAGTCAAATTACAGCAACATGCCATGGTGCTGATTGTGTCCTTCACAACCTACCCAGGTCCCTGGGAAGAGATGCTACCCTTCTCTATACTCCTCTCACCACTCTTCACTTCCTCAGTCCCACTCACCAGTCTTCTCAGTCTGAGTTGTCCCCGCACTCTTCCAGACAGTCCAGATGTCAGACTTCTTTTCCATTCAGTCCCACTCAGCTACCAAACAGAAACTTTGACTCGGGGAGCCTCCTGCCCCTTCTGCTTTTGTCCTTGCATCAACACCTTCTCCTCTGAATGCCTCTCTTCCTCCCAGACCACCTTCCCACATGAGAACACACATCCTGAGATTTGTGGACCCTTGCAATCATCCATTTCAACTATGTAGATTCACATATCTGCCCCTGCTTTGATCCCACTTCAGTATCAGAGGTCCTTTGGCAAGAGTTCAACTCCCTTCTTTGAAAGGACACAATCAAGTGCCTTCCTCCTTTGGCTGCCCACACCAGCTTCTTCTCTCGGTACTTTGCCATCCCAAAATGGGATGGTTACCTTGGACCCATCATAGACCTCCAGGATGTAAACTGCTATATCTGCCCCAGGAGTTTTTGTATGGTCACACTGTCATCTGTCCTGCCCCTCCTCAAACCCAGAGACTGATTTGCCTCATTAGACCTTTGGGACACCTATTTTCATATTTGCATCCAACCTCAGTACAGAAAGTACCTTTGCTTCATCATCGGCTCTACCATCTTCCCATACAAAATCCTATCTTTCTGCCTATTGACAGTCTATTGACAGCCCCCCCATTTATTTACAAAGGTGAAGGTGGTGATTGTTTCCCACCTCCAAACAAGGTATACTTTGACAACTGACTCATTACAGCTGTGACCGATTCTCAACTACACAAGGACATCCGCAGAACTCTTATCTCTCCTCCTCAACCTCAGACTCCAAGTCAACATACAGAAATCTTCCCTCCTACCCTCCCAGCATCTACCATTTATCAGAGCTCTCCTCAACTCAACATGACCACAGGATTTTAGAACAAGCAAGGATGCAATGCAACTTTGGGACTGGTTTATCAACTCCATACTGCCACTAATGGTTCAAGTCTTGGGCCATTCCAACACGTTGGTGGACTATTCCACATGACTTTTCTCGGCCCACAAGAGTATACCTCTTGGACATGACCTTCACTGTGACTCACCAATGTTGGAGTTGTCTCACTTCTCAGACAAATGCAAGGGGCAACCTTTATGGCAGCACAGAGGGTTCCAGTGTGAATTACCTAGGGGATGCATTTCTCTACTCCTGGACAAATGCAAAGTGCGACCTTTATTGCAGCAGAGAGGGTTCTGTGTGAATTCCCTAACGGATGCTTTTTCCACTCCTGGACTGGTCCTCTCCTTTTTCTCTTCCCTCCTTTTCCTCTTCTCATGCGAGTGTTGGTCAAGAGCTCAAGCTGCATCCTAATGACTCCCTGGTGGTCACACCAACTATGTTTCCCCACATTCCCCACTGTCCCATCAGGACCATATCCGTCTTCTGACTCAGGGGTACAGTAATATACTATATCAAGTCTCTCTAGCTCACCACATGGTGTTTCTACAACCACTAGAGGACTGCATCCAGGCTGTCTTATTGGCATTTTGAAAACCCTACACTCTCAAGTGGTACCACTTTTGGGCCTTCACTCAGGCCTCAGCCCTTCCGTCACTTCCCACAGAGGAATGCTCTGTGATGAACTTCCTCCTTCACTTGAAAGATTTGGGACTTGACTTCTCTTCACTTAGAATCTTTTTGGTGCCAACAGTGGCACACCAGCCTTTGAGACATCCTTCAGCAGCACTGCCCTGCAACACCAAGAAATTCCTACAGAGTCTTTCCAACCCCATACATTCACAACTCCATACATTCATGGTCACTCTCACTCATCCTTTGTCAACTTCTGTGCAAGCCATTAGAGCTCATGGTCACTACCAATCTTTCCCTTCTAACATTTACAACACCCTTCCTCATTGCAGTCATTCCTCCAAATACACCAGCGAACTATGTGTCCTGTGTTCCAATCAACACTACCTGGTCTTCCACAGGGACAAGCTGGTTTTCAGGTTCAATCCAACGCTCCTCCTCAAGGTCGTTTCCCCATTCCACATTAATCAGGACATTTGTCCTACCAGTCTTACACCAAAACCTATAGTCAGAGCTGGAAAAGGCGCTCCATCAGCTCAACGTTCACAGGGCCCTTGTCTTCCTTGCAAGTTGAACAGCTTTCATCAGGTACTTCCCTAGACTTTTTGTTTGCTATGCGGATTGTCACATGAGTTTCCTGGTTTCCTCCCAAAGGTTTGCCTAATGGATAGTGGACTTAACCTAGCCTACCAGTTGGCATCAGAATCTCCACTGCTGTGTGCCTGTCCTCACTCCATTTGAACCATATCAATCTACACCTGGCTCCAGGGTGTCTCCCTTCCAGAGGTCCGCAAAGCAGCTATCTGGGTGCAGCCATTCATCTTCATCCACCACTATCATCTTGACTGCAGAGCTTGGAAGAACGTAGCCTCTGGCAAGGCAGTGTTATCTTCCATCCTCTGACCTGCCCCACCATCTGTGTTAAGCTAGTTAATCACCCATGTATGAGGCACAGAGACCATGAGAAGGACAGGCTATTTACCAGTAACTGCAGGTCTTAGATTGGTAATCTGTGCCCCACAAAACTCACCATCCTACCCTCTCTTCACAAGTCCACTCCTGTTGACAGACATCAGAACTGAGAGGAGTAGTTCTTGGCACTATTTATATGACTGACAGAGGAGTTACCACCAAAAGCTATTCAGCTCTGGAACATTCCATGTATGAATCTGCACAGGCACACAGACCTGTGAGTGAGGGCACAGATGAACACTCACAAGAACTATGTGTACAGATATGCAACCTGTATTGATTCAGTGCTTCACAAAGATGGAACTAACATCCAGGTGGCTGGCTGATGGGTAGATGCTCACTGGAGAGGCCGTGCTGGCAAGAACCACTGATGTAATAGCATTCCCACTGAAATGAGGAACAGCTTCCCCACATAACAAGGACATGAAGGACTTGTAGCACAAAGTGATCCAGGTCTTGATCTATCTGCTCAGTGGGGAAATGGAAAACCTCCCTCCCTATGGACTGTGGCTGAAAAGAAGGGTAAAGACAGTAAGACACATGGAGCTTTTCTGTTCTCTTTAGATAAGTTTGGAATGCCCTTCATATATCTGAAGTATAAAGGACCTTCTCCAATGATTTTTTGAGATAAAGACAAAAAGATGGTAAAATTAACTTTATGATTCTCTGAAAACAAATTTAGTTTGGAATAACAGTAAGAACCAAGGAGTAGAATCACTGAATTTGTACAAATGATGCCTGGCTCTTTCCTGGTCCAAAGGGGTCTCTATTCTCATATCCTGTGAGTGGAGGTAATAGCCATTAGAAGACGTTTCAAGACAGGTGTTTTCAAGGTATTATATACAAAGGCTTGAAAAGTGATACAGTCAAAGCACTTAGGATTGTGGCAGGAGTGTGTGTCCAAGGATGGGTAGTGGTGTGTAGCTAGTAGACATGTTACGGAGAGGCCCCTGAAAACCTCTTCCCATGCAGATAGAATAGTAGGAGACCCTACCAGAATGTTTTAGTTGTGTAAGCAATCCCAAGACTTTGTGGGGCCCAGGATAGATCTCTGTACTGTGAGGTAGATCCCAGCTTAGTTCTCTAGAGCAGTCTCTAGACCAGTGCCAGTTCTCGACTCATTGGCTGCTGGTCCCTGGCAAGTTCCAGGACATAAAGGAACAGTTGTACTTAATGGGAACAAATAGTGCTGGTCCATGGCACACTGGAGAAAAAAGAATAATCATATAGCATGAGAAGCACTGCTCTGTAGTACATTCGACTACATTCTTGGCAGGTGAAGGGAGACACGACACCTTGTTTGGTCTCTTCAAGCTATAGGCATAGTATGCTGTCCATCCTTGGTCTGGACAGTTAAGAGGGAGTGGAAAGGGCACAGGTGATAATGAGTATACCTGGCCAGATTTTTGTGCCACTGGGGAAGACATCCCTCTTCTACCACATCTGGGAAAAATATTGTTAGCAGCATCCCTCAGTCCAGTAGCAATTCTTCCCACAGGATCTATGATACTAAAGTTAAGGCCTTCTCCAATTAATGTAAGAAAGAGGTAGACTTGAAAGGTGTCTAAATAACTCACATTCTTATAGAATGACCTGAACCAAGGACTTACGGCCTAACATTGTGAGGAGGCAGATTGCTGCCACCACCTCTGTTTTTAACATTTGGAAGTGGTCCTAATCTGATTCTATTCCCCACACATATAGTGATTCCTGCGGGTCGTCTCCCTAGTTAAACCCTCATGGTTTATCACTAGAGATAGATTTTGGCAATAATTTCTCTTCTCCCTCAAGCAAAGGATATCAGGATGAAACGTGATCCAAAAACCAAAAACTATTCCCGGTTACATTTTAACAATAAGTTGTATTAACAGCAGACATTCTATCTTGTAAGCGTGGATTCACCACTTTTGACAGAGAAGGCTAAGGCCTGACAGTCAACAAATACTTTAGCTGAAGTAGTGAGGAGTGCTTTACTAGACAGCCATGAGCCTGTAGAAAATAAAGTTAGTAATGATTAGTTAAAATAGGTTAACATGTATCCCTATAGGTGCTGGTGATTCCATAGGCATGCACAGGAGTACACCTTTTGTTAACAGTAATAGTTTCTAGAATTATCTCTGATTTATCTTTAGGGATTCTGGCTTGAAGGGACAGATTATAAAAGCTAGTGAGGTCTACAGGATTGCTCTGCTGAAGAACACAAAACTCTTTGTTGCTCAGCAGGTTTGAGCCAAAAACCCAAGAAAAGCTATGTAGACCTATGTGGATTCTGTGGCCTTAGAAATGCATTCTCTGAGGAAAAGGTTAGTAAAACCCTATAACCCCATACCAAAAGGTTACTATCATTCCTTGGGAAGACTGAGGACATCCCATGAGGACTGATCTGTTGGCTAAAAGGGTAGAGAGAAGAGCTTAGTAGCATTATCCTCCTCCCATAAGGGAACAGAGAAGGAAACTCCTCCAAAGAACATCTCTCAAAGAAAAGACAAACCAATCAACCTTAATTCTGAATAATAAGCTCCATATATTAGAACTATACAAAGCATTTATTTTGAGTAAGTCTACTGACAGAATGCAAGCAGGAAAAAGGCATATAGTACTGACTGATCTTGTAACAATTAGGAGCAGAAGCCTCAGTTAATGTGTCTGAAAATGCACAGAGAAAAACATTCTGCTAGGAGACAAATCCCAGAGATTCCTGGGCAAGTATTTATTTTTTTCCAAAGGTTAGAACATTTGAGCCATCTTAACAGGCTAAGGCTAGGGCTGAAATTTCTCTGGAGCCTGGGATTACAAAACCAAGGACCAGAGGCATGATAGGCCCATCTGTTGTTGTTTGCCTTCATTTCCGACTTATGATGACCCTATAGTGACCCCTATCATGAGGTTTTCTTGGCAAAATTTTTTCGGGGGGGGGTGCCATTGCCTTCCTCTGAGGCTGAAAGAGTGTGACTTGCCCAAAGGCATCTAGTAGATTTCTATAACCAAGTAGGAATTCGAACTCTGGTCTCCTGGATCATCTAGGAGAGGACCCAGAAGTATACCACACTGGTTTTCACAGGCCCACCTGAGGGAATTCATTTTCCATAATGAAGAGAGCATGGAATTTAAAATGTCACCGTTTAGATTAGTTAACAGACAGTTCCACTATTTTCCTCCACAACCACCTTCAAGGCTGCTCAAGGTTTGTGGGGAGGAAGGAAACAGAATTCCCTCATGCAAGTACCTGTTCTTGTTGGTTAAGCAACTTCAGAAAAAGGGACCATGGAAGTTCCTCTTGGGTTGAGGGGAACTCTGACAAGAGTCTGACAAGAAAATTCACTATCCTTTCTGCTTCTGAGGGGAAACTCTCCTTAGGAAAAAGGTTCTATACTTCTTACTCTTCTCCTAGACAGGTAGGTCAGCAGTGCTATCTGAGGCAAGACCCAACTTGTCTCCTGGGAAATAGCCTACCATACCAGCAAGTTAGCTGCACTTTCTGCCTGAGAGAGACTGAGCTGATACAATTATCTCTTATGCACTTATGCACAGCACCCCTATGCACAGGCTGTACCATGGAGGGCATCTTGGACTGTCACCAAGTTTTGAATGATTTCCTTAAGAAGTCCCTAAACATATATAAATCTTGAAGATTAAGGTCAAGCCTGGAGGGAAGAGATATTTCTCTTGTTGCATGGGTCAGGGCTGACCTTCCTCATCATTAATCTTTAACAAAATCTGAACTTTCAGAGCAAGAACAGGGGCCTATGAGCTAGTACTTAAATTAAGGAGGTACATTCAGACTGACACCAGACGTAAGTGTGGGAACCTGCAACTGTTTGTTGATCATCTTGTCTTCAACTGGCATTGCTGCTTTGGATATCCTTTCATAACTCTTCTGCCCAGAGGAAAATGATTCTGGCCATAATGGAGAGAGCATGGAAGCCCTGGTGAGTAATGGAAAGCAATGAGAGAGAGAGAGAGAGAGAGAGAGAGAGGAGGCTTCATGTGTCTTTTTAAGGCTGGCCTCTTCTTTCCTATGTTCCAAGCCTAACCTTTGCATTGGCATGAATCAGAGAGGAGGCAAACACAAACTGGGCATCCATGAGGAAGACTTGTAGTTTGGACATGGCATTTTGGGGAAAGTTGGGATTATTATTTAAACGCATGCTGGAAATGGCCTATTGGAGACAGCCTTGTTCCAATCCACATGGAGGGGGAGTGGCTAATAAACACTGCCACTGAATCTGAGCCCCCCACCTGCAAAATGCTTCTCTTGTCCTCTATTTGCACAATCTAGGGAGACTGCTTTGTGCAGCAGTTTCTGCCAGGCAGATGCTGCAGAATGGAGGGATTTTCCCTCACCTGTTGGCCCTGCATGTACTCCCTCATCAGTTCCCTCATGGTGGGCGTTTCACTGAAAAACAAGAAGAATGTAGAAAGCCTTCTTGTCGCCAATACTATTGTTGCTGTTGCAAGATTTCATGAAGCAAAGAAGAACAAGGGAAAAACATGACCTCTGGGGTATGAGGCAGGAATGAAAACTGGCCTTACCAGGGGTTGCTCTCACTAGAGAGTACTCACCAAAGATCTGTACCACTCCTGCTGTTGGGAGAAGAGAGACAAGCGATCCATCTCATGATGTTCAGCCTTTCACTGCCAGGAAATGTTGTAATTCATAACAATTTCAAACCAATTTTATCAAAAAGCTCATTTCATTCAGTGCTGGGGAGTGAAATGTAAGATACTCTACCTTCAGGTACCATGCACTGAAACATCCTTTTCATCCCATGCCAATAAATTGGGTATGAAAGATTTTCATAAGTGAAGTGAACTCAGTATGTTGCAGGGGAAAAAAATGTGATGATTACATGTATTGTGAGTAACAACATTTTGTTCAGTGGAGAGAAGACAAATGAAATAGTACTCAGACATTTATTTCAGGTAAAATGCAGTTTACACACATCTTGAGCAAATGAAAATAGCAAATATACAAATATCATAACAAGTGTTACCAAGTAACATATCTGGCACTACTAGTGTTAGCTGATTAAAGAAAATGGTAAACGAAAGCCATGGAAGAGGATTGCGGCACGTGGCAGCTTTCTCCTCATATACTAAACTTTCAGTAGCACCATTGAGGGGAACTTATCAAAAAATTTAAAAAAAAACCCACAAAACAAAATATTGGAGACTGTTCTGCCAAGATTCAGGTCTCTCTCTCAGGTAAGCGGCAGAGGTACATCATTATGAACTGCGTAGCAAGCATCTAACAGTGCAGATGCCTGAGCTAGCTTCAGCTTGTGTTCAAGCTGAACAGCATCCATAAGCAGGGCAAGCAGGACCCCCCCCAAGCCAGCCATACTTGGAGCTCAGTTTTTGTGTATGTGCAAGCTCTGCACTGTGCTTTTTTCCTCCGCATGTGATCTGCAAAGGGATGTCAGAAAAGTTGACTGCTAGAAGCCTGAGTGAGTCTTTGGTCAGCTAATACTTCAGTATTATGATACTCTACCTACCACAGTCCACTGATCTGCTATAGTTTTCCTTTAGATTCAAAAAAGGTGGCAAAAGAGGACATTCTGGAAAACTTTATACAGTGAAATCATAAGACCAGGCACTCCGAACCCTAGTCTTTTCCAAAGGCACCAAGAATTAAACAGCATAACAAAGTCCCCTTGCGAAAGGTGACAATCAGATTCTCTACAATGATTACAACTTAAAATGATTTTAAATTTTACACTATATAGCAATCATAAATCTTATCTCCTGCTGTCAGTTGCAAGTATAACTAAATTACCTCCGTAGTCTTGACAAGGAGACGTCATTTTGCTAACTATTATATTTCAAGTACCTTTTTTTGTATTTAAAGTTAAGCTAAATGCCATAACCTTGCTCAAAGAATGTGTGCCTCAGCATTACTTAGAACAGATTACGTTCTGCTCCAGACATAATTATCATATAAATGTTTGGTATAGTTTTAGCAATTCACTTTTGCTAGATACTGTCTTACACCAGGATGATGTTAGGTTACTGCTGTTTACTAGAAATCCACTTAGAGAGTTATACATGAAACTTGCAACAAGCAGTCATTTTACCATTTATTGTGAGCCAGCTTTCCTCACATCCAAGTACACCAAATACAGACCTTCAGCAAAGTTATGGCAAGAATACAAAACATCAACATACTGTTTCATTGTAATGCACTTGTTAAAACCTTCATGTTACTTCACATGGTTCTGCAACAGAGTTCCACATAAGCCTTAACAGAGACATATATAAAAAGTAGATTGCATTGAAGCTTTGCTTCTCCTGGCCACTTCAAGTTACCTGATTAGGGCTCTTAGTGGTAAACACATTTCTGCAGCACAAAAAAGGTTTAAATCTCAGTCTGAATTGTAGTGTTTAACTCGACAGCATGTTGTGAATGATTATTGTTTGTTTCTTTCAGTGCTTCCCTAGTACCCACATCTGCACCACTGGAAGTCCCATTATAAACACATTCTTCAGCAATATAACTCAGCTGTGGAACCTCTGAGTTTGGAGCAGCTTGAATAAGCAATGAATTGCCACTTTGGTGTGGAGAATTTTCTAAATGGTCATTTTCTACCTCTGGGAGAATACTAACCGTAGTAAAACGGGTATGATAATCACTGGAACCATGGCTACATGAGGTTTTCATACTCTCCATATCAGAGCAACTGAACTCAGAAAAGTGACTTGAGTGAGAATCAGCTACAGATGGGATACTGTCGCTGAGAGAGGGAGAGTCAAATTCACTTGAGTTTGTACTTTGCTGCTCCAACAACTGAGCATCCATGTCCTCTCTGGTCTCATTAATCTTCACACTACTCTTTTTTCTTAGTTTACCTTTGCATTTTTTCCCTGCGGATGCATCTTTGGACCACTTGGTGGCACTAGATTTATTTTCCGACAAGCAGGCTGAAGAACAACCAGCGTTACTACGACCTGCAGCACTACCATCATCAACACTACTGCTTCCGCTATTGTGTCTGAATTTTGTGGGCTTTGATTCGATGTCTACTTGTACTTCCATGCTGCTGCCATCCCTAGTTTAGGAAACAAAAAGGACAAAATTCCATAATCAAGCATCTAACAAGCTGTAGTGTCATTTTAGCTAAATTTAAAGAAATTTAAAAGAACCTTTAACAAAAAGAAACAAAAGGTTAGAACATATGGTACAAACTGCTGGCCCAGTCTTCCAGTCTTAACTTTAATCATAAAATTATCTAACACAACATTATTGTATGAATTTCACATGCTAAAATATTACAGATAAACTTTTATATGGCTATCAAGACTCCTCCTATTGCTTGACGTTATGAATACCAGCCATCATTATTCACCATCATCATCTTTATTCATATCCCACTTTTTTTCTGGTAAGGACTCAAGATGGCTTACAATAATTAAAAAAAAGAGTTAAAAATCATGGAATAAAAAAGTTAAAAACCAAATTAAACAATCAAATAAGAATTAAAACAAAGTTAACATACAAAATTAAAATTCAAACATTCAAAAAAGGTTTTAAGGGTATGCCATGCTTTCATTGCACATCTTCTCATGTGACATAACTTTATAATGCTTATCCACACAACTTTGGAATGTTTGTGACTCTCACATGGAGGAAATTATTCTGTGCTGTTCACAGGAAGAAAATATTACATGAACAGTCCCTCTATAAGCCTTGCAAATGAGTGTCTTAAATAAATAATCTCATTTTTTTAAAAAAAAGTTGGCTGTTTGCTCCGGTGAAAATAAACAAGATATACAAGACAGGTGAGAAAAAATGCTGGAAATGTGGACAAGAAAATGGGACTTATTATCAAACGTGGTGGATGTGTGAAAAAGCAAAAACATACTGGAAAGAAATACAAAAGTTAATCTCAAAAGCCCTGCATACTAACATCCCACTATGGTCAGAAATTTTTCTCTTGAACATGTTACAGAAGGTGGATACAGAAATAAGAGGGAAGTTCTGGAGAATAATACGCTACTTGATTACCGCCGTGAGAATAGTATTTGCTAGTAAGTGGAAAAGCAACCAAATCCCCCAAATTGATGAATGGAAAGTTAAGGTGATGGAATATCGGGAACTGGACAGATTAACAATGATGTTAACAAGGCAGAAAACAAGCAGCTAATGAAAAAGAACGGAGGCAAGTGGAAGAATTTTTGCTTCCAACATAAATAAAAATAAAAATTCTAAGGTTCAGACAGATAAGAAATAACAAAGATACTGATTAGACAAACTACAGAGGCAGTGGGAAAGGTATAGAAGGAAATGTATCCGAAGAGAGACATGAAAATATTCAAGAAGAAACTACTCTAGGGAAAGTAAGGAAGTAACATATGATGGAAAGGGAATACAATATATCTAGACTCCACATTTAGAAATCTTACTGAACATGTTAATACGAGATGGGGTCTATATAACAGAGCTTTTATATTATATCACTGTAATTATGTTCTTTGATAAAATGCAAACTTTGTAAGCAAATGTCAAATTGATGTAATTTTAGTTCTTTTTAGTAGTGTATAAGGTGTGATAAACATAATAAAAAAAAGTTGGCTGTTTGCTTCATGAATATCAGCATACATAATATGAGACAGACTGATAGTCCAAGGTTGGGGGTTCTGGGCAAATCACTGTCCCACCCTTGCTCAACATCATTCGCTACCAGCAACATCCCCTTAAGAGTAAGATAAAGCTATTATGACTCAATTCTTAGAAGTACTGCTAGCAAGTCACAACTTATTTTTGGAAAGTAACTCTGAAAATGAAATTCTCTGCCAGATCTATCAGGAGTATTTCCAATCCCTGTGTTGCTCCCAATGTCTATTTTGTATTAAATAGAATGGTGGAATGTACAAACTTGTAGTCAGTTGTAGACTGAGCTAAACACTAATAGGCTACAGGAGATTAATGATTTCCCAACAGCAAAGAGGGAAAATATCCTCAGTGGAGGTGATCCTTCCTCTCACTCAACAGGCAGGGATGGAACAGACATTTTTGGAGTGCCCACTAGTGGGAGCAACCCCTGCTAGGACCAGTCTTATTCCTGCCTATCACCCTTTAGCTTGTCTCTCTGCTATGTTCCTCACTCCAATTTCTTCCCTTCTATTTCTATTAACAAAGCCTTCTCAAATCTAACCTTTCCTTCCTTCTGTTAAGAGTGGGATAGTACTTCTTTAGTGAGAGTAGTTTTCTCTTCACTCACAAAGAATCTTCATCAGTGATGGCCCACATGAAGATAAGTCTGCATTCCAACAAAGCAATGCCAAAGAGTGGGCTAGGTGAGAAAGCAACACAGGAGTAAGCTGGTAAGGGAAAATCCCTCTCTGCTGTTGCTTCCTTGCAAAACAATCACCTAGTTCAAAATGGCACCAGGGAGGAGAAAGACAACTAATGAGAGTGAGTGAGCAAGTGAATATACCCTTCTCCAGTCATTGTGGACAACATTTTCCAGAATGACTTAAGGTCCTTGTTTCCCAAGAAGCCACCACTATTACTTCTGCTGCTTCTCTCTCCACAGCAACCTGGGCCTTCTCCATCAGGACTGGATGGGTGACAGAACTCCATCCCCTGCTGTTCCCATAAATTTAAGTGGATGTTTCACAGAATGAAAGACATCTTGCATTCCAGGCCATTGGAGACACCATCACCATAGTGAAGCTATCTTCAAAGTCAGACATCCTGTGTCTAGCACATCTCTTGGGTGTTTTCACCTCCACAACAGACCACTTCCTTGGGCATGCTTCACTCCAGACCACTGTATGGTTTCTCCTTCATCACCAGTTAGAAATCTCCAACAAGTTTCACTGCAATGTGAGAGTACCTCCACTGGTCTGTTGATACTTCAAATGGTGGCTCTCTCCAGACATCCAAAAAGGAAGACCCATCCAGGAATCAACAGAAGTGCAGGTACCAACAGATGCTAGCCTACACAGCTGGTGGGCCCCACTGCACATCTAGCCCAGGACAGGTGAAATCAGGATGATGTGACTCATAGCATAAACTGGTTGGAAACAGACTGGCCCATCTAGCTTCTGTCAACCTGGTTCAGTAACATGCAGTTCTCATCAGAACAACCAGTGTAATTAGGAAAGCTCATATACATAATCAGAGGGAGTTCAGTATCACTCCCTCATAAAGGAGGCATCCCCCCTATATTCAGGGACTTACATTTTCTACAAAGAAACTGAAAACCTGCAGGGCACCTTGAACTAGCAGGACAACTGGCTCAGTCAACCAGGCATAGTGGAGTTTCCATATGAGTGCCTTCTAGAGAACAGTAAGATTTGGCACCCCATACTTGGATATCCTCACACTGCCAGCAAACATCAAGGTGAGAAAATTCCTTTCAAAATTCAGATCAGAAGGCACAAAAAGGAAGGATACTTCAATCTACCTTTGGTCCAGAGGACTTACCATAAGTTGGAAACAACTTGAAAGCACACAACAATAAAACACAAAATAATAGCAAAAAATTCCAGAAGGACTGCTCAACAAAAGGAATGGGACTCAGAATGGTAAATGAAGTTCAGTGTAGGCAACTGTAAAGTGATGAATGTGGAGAAAAATTTTAACCACACACACACACACACACACACACACTTCTGGGAGTCTGAGTTTGCAGAGATCACCCAGAAAAGAGATCTTTGGAGTTGTGGATAACTTGATGAAATGTTGACCCAATATATAAGGCTGACTTCTGTCTTGGGAATCCTCAGGAAAGAACTGATAATAGAACTTCAAATGTCATGTAAATTTTATACAAATCTATGGTGTGAATACACTTGGAATACCACACAATTTCTGGTCCTCGCACCTCAAAAAGATAATATAGAACTGGAAAAGCTGCAGAAGATGGCAATCAAAGTGATCAAGAAGTTGGAGTATCTCTTCTTATAGTTTGAATCTGTTCAGCTTAGCAAAAAGGCAAAAATAAAGAGGAGATATGATAGAGGGTGTATAAAGTAATGCATGATATGAAGCAATACTGTAAGCCATGGTCATTTCTGCTGTGGAATGGTGAGAGATCAATAACTAAGTACCTCACACACCACACAATTAAACTTGCTTTGTCAAGATGCAGTGATGGCTACCTCGAGCAGTTTTATAATGGAATTTGGTGAATTCATGGAGACTATGAATGGCTATGAATGGCTACTAGTCATAATGGCTGTGCAGTGCATTTCAGTGACAGTCAAAATGCCCTGAATACCAGTTTCTACAGAATATGAACAAGAAACCATTATTTAATTCACATTTAAGCCTGAACTTTTTAAAGTTATCTGATTAGCCAACAGGACACAGACACCTCTTTTGTTTGCCACAGATAGCTGCTGTTACACAATAAAACAAATTTGATAAAAGTTCACCAATCAGCTTTAAGACAGCTAGAAAGAAACATATTTTTTACAAACTGGAGCCAGTGGTTGGAAAAGAATAAGGAAAAAAAACCACACTAGCCTACTCTGGTAGGAAAAAAAATTAACAAAAATTATTCTGATACTAAAGAGATGCACACGCAATCATTTTTAGGATCAAGCCAGGAAAAATAAGAATATACAACAATTTGTTTTAACTCAGTGGAAGAACAAAGAAAAATCTTTCCCTTTGTTCTGAAGCAATAAAGGAAAAAAAGCAAGATTTTGTGTATCAAAGCATCCAGTTATGAAAAGGGTACACCTCAGAACTCTATTTCTTATGTAGGAAACAGAAACTCCTCTCATAAAGGAAAAGAAAACCCTATACATACATAGTATGCCCACACATCCCATCTCAGAAGAAGGGGGGGGAATATAACTTAAATAAATAAATTATATAAACATATAGATATTTAAGCTCTTCTTTAAAAAAAGACTTAATTCAAGTAATATGTAAAACATTTCAGGTTCTGTCCTCTTCCATTGCTTAAAATAAAATTGAGGTTGTAGTTACGGTGGCAGTTTAGAGCACTCCCTTGTTAACATTCTTAGCTGGATGATGTATTGTGCTCTAGGTTGAGACCATTTTGTCTCAACCTAAAGATTATAGATCCAGAAATTTTCTTTTTTGTCTAAAATGCTTGAATGAGATGATACCTCATTTCAAAACAAAGAAAATCAGAGGGGCTCTGATGTTCTGAATTAAAATGCTTGTCCATATGTTAAGAATGTTAATCATGGTGTGTTCTTAAAACTGCCATCTTGGCCAAAAGCTCACTTTTACTTTAAACCAGCATATATACCCGGTGTTGCCCGGGATTTTATTTTCTGATAGGTAATAGTTGCTAGAAAGACTTGAGATCCTGCGTCTCTAATTCCCCAAACTGTCTTGTCCAGTACCTGTAACTTTTCCCCATATTCACCAATGCAATCTGTATTCAGAGTTATTTACATACAGAGGTTGGGTTCCTGGGGGAATATGCTGCCCTCCTCCTTGCTGCTAGGCCTCATCTCCCTAGCAACTGGCCAGGCCCAAGAGCTCTCTGACTGAAAATTCTCTCCCTAAACTGCAAATCCTACAATTCCACAGAATCTTCTCAGGCACCCAATCACATGAGGTCTTCGCTTGCCTGACACAGACAAACAAACTTTGACTTTTATATATTAGTTGAGAACTGAAGAGGACAGAAACTGAAACATTTTGCTTTATTAATTGAACAATCAAATTATGTTCTTTATATCATAATTAATATATATCTAGAGAGGGATAGAGAAAAGAAGACAGAAAGATAAGACCTGTGAGAAGTTTATTTCCTTTTAATCTCCTAGCCCCTCCCCACATTTATATATAAACATACCGATGTATATAAATATGTATGAGGATGTGGATGAGTTTCAGCATATGCAATGTAAAGTGTGGCCTCCTTATCAGTGTGTAGCCACAAACATCACCATAAACCTGAATGTAGGTTACTATGTCTTACAGGTCAAAGGGAAATTTTATCTTGTTTTTAAAAAGATATAAAGTTCTAAGTACCCCAAAGTCTGGTCACAATCACACTGAAGACATTTCAGTTTAGGAAAATTCATCCATGTTGATTCATCCACTGATGATTCTAGCACCTCCATGTTGAATATTTTTGCCTTAGCATTAATTGACTCAATCAAGATCCCTCCTTATCCAATTTCTATTCCATCAGTCTTACCTGTCCAATGGGATGTAAGAATTTATAATGGATCCCGCCATGGCTTTGGTGCTGGCATTGTCACTAACTGTTCCTAAGCTAACGGTGCCTGATTCTCCACTCAAACTGCACCTCTCCTTCTGCACATCTGCTTGGACTTCCAACCTTTGGGAGAAATTCAATATTATTTCAGTAATTATCTTCAGTAATGATGAAGTTTCCATACTAAGATTGGAGTTAGCAGTTTTATCACCCATCCTTCCAATTTTGGGGGGAGGGGTCATTCTAAAATATTTACCTCTACAATACAGTGGTAAACCCCAAAACTGCTCAACATAGGTTGCCAGTTTTATATTTCCCCCTCCAACAACCTCAAGATGAGAAGTGGACACTGTTTACACTAATATTTCAAATGTTCTCCACCCTAAAGCAGTTTTTTCCTATTCCTCCTGAAGCTTCAAGGATTAACCCCACCATACATAGACCTAAAACAGAATTCCTCATGCTATAGTTTCACCTTATTCAATGTAGTTGCGAGCCACAGAAATCAAGAATAAGAGCTCTCCTTTAATCCAAGTATATATAATTACAGTTTTTTAAATGCCTGTATACCAAGATATGATCAAAAGACATTGATATTATAGCATCACAGTAAGCAGCTGCAACATACAGACATACTCTCGGCACTAACTGCTGCTTAGACACAAAATCACAAGTTAGGACTCAACACTGGGTTAACACTGAGCAGATTCTTTTACCTGTTAAAGCAATTGACCATTGCACTTCCTGATAAACTCCCTGTTATGCTAGCTCCTGCCAGAGCCATGGTGCTGGCCGTTTCACTCAGGTTATCTCGAATGGCTCCTATTCTGTCCATATGGCTGCCACTTGCACTCAGGCTTCCAGTTAATCCACCAACACTCTCTTCACCAATGCTAGGGTTATGACGGGCCTCTGCTACTGATGTGGTATCTAAATTTGAAAGGGGATGGCAGATACAAAAATTAAAAGAAAAAGCATTTTATTTTCCACCCATCCCATGAATTGAAGGTACCAGACTGATATAACTGAAATGACTGAAGGGGCAACAAAGCATGTGTTCATCTACTAAACTACGGACAAGTTCTACAGTAAATAGAAGAAAACAAAAAGGAACAAATTATCTTTTCACTCCAACATGCATTGATTTTTGTCTTGAAAAGAAAAGAGGAGAGGGGACAACACAATTGTTCCCGCAACCCAAATTCCTGATTGTACTGCTATTATGATATTAATGCTGAAAAAAACAAACACAGAGACCTTGCTCTGGAACTGGGGTTAAAAATAACAGATTCTTTTACAGAAAATAAAAGACAACCAGTTAATTTTATCACATTTAGAATCATAGAAGCAGAGAATTGGAAGAGATCACAAGGGCCATTCAGTCCAACCACTTGCTATGCAGGAACACCCATCAAAGCACTCCCAACAGATGGCCATCCAGCCTCTGTTTAAAAACCTCCAAAGAAGAAGACTCCACCACACTCTGAGACAGCATATTCCACTACCGGACAGCTCTGACTGTCAGGAAGTTCTTCCTGAAGTTCAGATGGAATCTCCTTTCCTGCAGCTTCAATCCATTGCTCCTTGTCCTAGTCTCTGGAGCAGCAGAAAACAAGCCCACTCCCTCCTTGACATGACATCCCTTCAAATATTTAAACATGGCTATCATGTCCCCTGTCAACCTTCTCTTCTGCAGACTAAACATACTCAGCAACCTGAGCTGCTCTTATAGGGCATGGCTTCCAGACCCTTCACCATTTTGGTCGCCCTCCTCTGGACACACTTTAGCTTGTCAATATCCTTCCTGAATTGAGGTACCCAGAACTGGACACAGTATTCCAGATGAGGTCTAACAAAAGCAGAATAGAGTGGTACTATTACCTTCCTCGATCTAGACACCATATTGCTATTGATGCAAACAAGAATCTTGTTGGCTTTCTTGGCTGCCACATCACACTGCTGACTCATATTCAGCTTGTGGTCTACCAAGACTCCTACACCCCAAACGTATTGTTAAGTTTCCTATGCCACCTTTACAAACCAAGAGTAACAAAAAAGAACAGAATGGAATATTGCTACAAGACAAGGAAGAGCAATATACGTTTTGCTTCCATCATTGCATCTGCAAGGAGCTGTCCAGCAGGGCTGTTTCAAGTGGTTAGAAGCCTATTATACACTGGCCTTGAAGGAGAAAATGCAGACCACTGGACTGTCCACTGTGAAGAATTTGCACGGCACTTTGCAGACAAAATTGCTCAGATCTGCTCTAACTTGGATGCTGTAGTTGATATACTTCCAGTGGATGCAACCTGGGCTTCTGCTTGTCCAGTGTTATTGGATACTTTCAATTTGTGCAGATCTAATGACAGGATCCTTGGCGAGGTTGACTCTTGTCCTTCCTGGCTTATTCAACAGGCTAAAGGAGAACTGACTGAGTGAAGGAGGCAGTGAAGTCTCTCTTACAACAAAGCAGAGTTTCAATCTGCCTAAAGGAGGCAGTTGTGAGGCCTTTGTTGAAAAAGATATCCCTGCATCCCTCTATAATGGATAATTATCAGCCAGTTTTCAGCATACAATTTTTGGGCAAGGTACTGGACTATGTGGTGCCAACTGTACCTCTTCCCTGTCAGATCTGGTCACAGTGATGCATGCCTTATTTACATCCCACTTGGTCTACTGTAACACACCCTTACTTGGGGCTGCTTTTGAAGAGTGTTTGGAAACTTCAGCTGGCCCAAGTTGCTGCGGCTAGACTGTTAACTGGGGCAAGTTACAGAGACCAAATTATATCTCTGTTAAAACAGCTCCACTGGCTGCCACTATACTTCTGGACACAATTCAAAGTGCTGGTTATATGGCTCAGATCTACTTATGTGGCAAACTGTATCTCCCTGTATATGCCTGCTTGGGCTCTTCCAAGGAGAGAAGGCCATTCCACCACCTTCACAAGCACAGTTGCTGGGGACACAAGAGGAGGCCTTCTCAATGACTGTCTCTAGACTCCAGAACTCCCTTTCCAGGTAGGCCAGTGGCCCCCTCCCTGATGTCTTTCTATTGGCAGGCAAAAACTGTTTTTAACAGCATTTTATTTTTTCTAATTGCATTTTTTCTTTTAACTTGAGGTTTGAATTGTTTTAATACTAAGAATTATTTAATTCTATTTTAATGTGTACTTTCTGCATGTTTTTAATTGTATTTTTTAAAAAATTATAAGCCACTTTGAGTTCCAATTTGGGGGAAAAGTGGAATACAAATAAATACAACAACAACAACAACAACAACAAATTATTAATCAGTAGCAGTAATAGCTTGCTGAGAGCAAGCAGTACCTAACATGAACTTGTAACAATTTTCTCATAGGAATCACTGTGAAGAGTTGCCTGCAGATTTAAAAAGATTACCAAGAGAGAAAGGATACGTGAATCAGTCTGCAATTAAGCTGCTGCTAATTTAAATGGCTCCAGTTACTGCAGAATACAGCCACTCATACCCCAAACCAGAGACAGATCACTCTAGGTTGAGGTATGGGGAAGAAAGTCACTTTCAAAGCAATCAAGACCTACAGCTATGTAACTGTGCAAGGTGTCATGCTTCTGCTACATAGCTCAATAAGGACCTCCTTAGCCTATAAGTAGCAGCAATATGGGCCATCGCTTAACAAAAAAATAACATTCTTACCTACTGCTGCATTGGTTCCACCAACAGTTATATCATTTTCATCATCAAATTCTATTCTGACACCTTTTCCATTCCCAGCAGATACACCACAACCTCCACTTCGACAAAGAGAGATGGGAACTACTCCATACACGTAGGCCAACATAATTGGGACACCTATACCTAGAAAGAAAATGAAAGACATTACAATGCATTCAGATACGTCAAGTACCTCTTTTTTAAAAAAATAATCTCTGTTTCCTAAATGTGTAAATTAAGAGACTATGCCAAACAAACATAAGGAAAAAAATTGATCTTTAATACACATAAGACAATGCACCCGAATCCTATGAACTCCTCCTGAATACAGGAGTTCAGTGAAATGAAAATCCACACCCGCAACAACTTCCCTTTTAATTTAACTGGAAGAAGTAGGTGTGTACCTAAACTTTTTTGTAACTATGGATTCTATCCTTCCATTGAGATTAACGGAACCATATAAAAATGTACTAAGCACACCACAGATCTTCTAAGCCAAGACTCTATTTTTCAGAAAGAATGCTACTATACCTACTTTTCAAATGAAAATTGGGAGGAAAACCAGGAAGACGAATTACATTTCAGTTTCTTAAACTGTTAAACTAGTCAAACATACTTGAAGAATTAAGATCACAAACAGAATGTGTAATATAAGTAAAATCCATTCTTTGTGCCTTTCATTTAAACTAAGATTTACATAACAATTTAACTTGGTGTAATAAGTTATATAAGAAAATATTTTCATGATCTTTTAAGCTAGTAAATATACTTACCTACAGTGACTGCAGCTACAACTGGTGAAACAATTACAGACAAGGTTACACCACCTGCAATGGCTAAGTTCCTCTTATGCTTTGAAATGTCTTTGCCCTCATAACGATTGTGAATCTTTATGAGAAAAAGAAAGAAAGAGGGTTTTAAAGTGCATAGTGCAGATCACAGCTAGAGTGTTACAAAATATAGAAGTGATTCCTTCAACAGATTTATCTTGTTTTTGCCATTTTTAGACAAATACTGTTAATATATCTTCAGCATGTTCTTCAGCAATGAAAACTTCCTCTAACAAGATTCCACTACTTTCATTTGGTATGTGTGTGATGAATCTTCTAGGAATTTCCATCTCACTGCAGATTAACTTGTAAACAAATGTATATAATACTCTACCATTTTTATATCTGCCTCTTTTCTGTTGCATATTTCATACAGCCATCTCAACTAGCTCTCTCATTCTTCAATCCTTAAAAAGCCATTTTTCTCCTTCAGTCCTTTCTACACACCCAGAAGTCATATGTTGCATATTTCAATTGTATGATAACCTGACTCATCCACTTCTCTCTCATCTGTAAGTATAATCAACATACTTACAACACTTTATTCCAAATCAACTAATGAGCACTCCCACTGCTCTACATATATACTGAATTGCATCAGAGACAGTAGTATCTCTACAGTGGTGGGGTCACTCAATGCTACTCTTGGGTCACAACCCTATGGAGAGGAACAGAATCACTCTACTGTTGTTTCCTCAACTTCCAAGCCACAATGCCAGTTCAGAAAGATAACCTGACTAATACCAAGAGCATGAGAAGTCAAGGAAAATTCACAGGGTCATACTCCCCCTTCCCTCTCTCAATTAAAAGATAGGCTCAGTTGATCCAAAATCAGGCCAGTGGCAAGACCTAAATGGATGTTATGACAATGAGCTCTACTATTATCTGGGGCAACACAGCTGAGGAGTGTGTGCTCACTTCTAGGGAAACAAAGTGTAAATGACATTAGGGCTAGATTACATTTATGAGGGTCAGCATTACATAGGTTCAGGAAAACGACAAAATACATCAACCAATGGGGATGAACTGCTTGAGAGAGATATGAAAGCTTCCAGGCTCTCCAAAGATTAGACGTTATCAAACATGGCACCATGAGGTGCAAGAAAGACTTTAGCATATGAGAGATGAATAGGAGAGCTGCTGGCCTCACTATCTCTAGGGAAGCCTGGTCACAGACTGAACAAGGAGGTCCAGACTCCCAGCATCCTATGAAAATCCAATGACCCAGAATATCAACCATATTGTGAGTAGAATAGGAATGTTTAGTTAATCATGCTAGGGCTTCTGTTCTTTCTAACCATAGCTGAATATGATTTGAGATCATTTTTGTAATTATTTCTAAATGAAGGAATGTACCCTTATAAATATGAAATCTTGCTAACATAAGATCCAATTGCTTAGAATACAGCTTTCCTTAAAAGATTTCCTCCTTTCCACTCTTTATATGTTTTTGCTTACGGCACGCCTATATGTGTCTATAGTACTCCCAGGTCCCATGGAGGAGGAAAGGAAAAGCTCCAAAAAAGCCAGAAGCAGCAAAAGAGCAAGTTAAACCCTCAGTAGCTTCCCAGGAAGTCACTGAAATTAGGGGTGCCCATTAGTGGATGGTGGCAGCTTTGAGGGTTCCCTTCTCCTACTAAAAGTAGAAGAGGGGGGGGAACCCTAACATGATGGCACAGAGGTTGTGGATTTCTGAGTGTGCGCTAAGTCAAGGGAAAATGAAGGCATGTGTGGTCTCTTTCTGGCTCCTTGTTTCAAACTTCAAACTTCTGCAGAGGATTTAAGAAAGAATAGGAGTAGAATCGCAGAACAGAATCACAGAGCTGGAAGAGACCACAATGCCTAAAAGAGTCCAAATGAGTAGGGAAACATGGAAGGCTGTTTGTGCTCCTAGATCCTCCATCCTTATTTTCCATACCACTTTGTAAAGCAGCACCACTGGAGAAAAGGTGTAACAGAACACCCCTGGCCAAGAGATCATCAGAACATTGAAAGCTATCACCCCTTCATATGATGCCCTGCTTCAGCTGAGTCTCCCTGTTGGAGATCAACAGAAGCAGGTCCTCCGCTCACCTAATAACAGCTCTGGCAAACAAGGAGGTAACTGAAGCAGCTCTGATGGCAAGAGCATCCACCTCATGAGACTTGCACAGGAAAGCCTTCAACTGCTTATCCTCAGGATTTTGGCGGGGGGGGGGTGTCATTCCCTATCCTTAGGGAAGCCAAGACCAATTCTAACACAGGGGCATCAATGAGCAGTAGTTTCAATTTGTCCATGGCCTCATCAGACAAGGAACAGAAACGCTTAGTATAGGCAGGAGCCAACCTAGTGATGCTAGAGTGAGACCATTTCCCTTCTATAACATCTGCAATAACTGCTGGAAAAAGTGCTACACAAGACTCCTGCTCAGGCACTTCTGGTACTCCCTCTGAAATACCAGCGGGCATCTCATTTCATGAAGGATATTGACAAGCTGGCGCATGTTCAGAGGAGGCAATCAAAATGGTAAAGGGTCTGGAAGCCATGCCCTATGAGAAGCGGCTTAAGGAGCTAGGTATGTTTAGTCTGCAGAAGAGAAGGTTAAGAGGGGACATGATAGCCATTGTTTAAATATTTGAAGGGATGTCATGTTGAGGAGGGAGTGGGATTGTTTTCCGCTGCTCCAGAGACTACGACAAGAAGCAGCGGATTCAAACTGCAGGAAAAGAAACTCCAATTAAACCTCAGGAAGAACTTCCTGATGGTCAGAGCTGTCTGGCAGTGGAATATGCTGCCTTGGAGTGTGGTAGAGTCTCCTTCCTTGGAGGTTTTTAAGCAGAGGCTGGATGGCCATCTGTTGAGAATCCTTTGATGTGTGTTCCTGCACAGCAGGTGGTTGGACTGGATGGCCCCTGTGGTCTCTTCCAACTCTATGATTCTATGACTCTATCTGGGTCTTAGAAGTCAAATTCAGAGTTTTCTCTGCCTTCCTGTGAAGGACTGAAAACTCCTCTGGTTTAAATAGATGAATCAGAAAAGAGAAGAGAGAGAGAGAAAAGAGAAAAATCCCTCTTATCTGAAGACGAGTCATTCTCGTCCTTATAAACAGGACCGTTTGAGGACTCAATCCCTCATAGAAGAGACAGACAACACCAACCTTCTCTGATTCTTAGACTTGTGAGCAGAAGAAACCAGAGCATCACCAGCTTGCTCTCTCACTTCCATAGAAACAGATGAAGATTCAGAAGAATGCTGCCTGTAAGATGGTTTTGCACACTTCTGGCCACTAGAGGGCCTCTGCTGTGCAGTCAGCTTCTTATTAGGCCTGCAAGGGTTTGAGCGCTTAAATCTTTTGCACCTAACATGACCACCATTTGAGGCCTCTGAAATTGTCACCCCTTCTATTCCCTGCCCCCCCAAAAGCCTACCACCTGGCACACTATGAGCAAAATCCAACAGCAGATCTCCAAGGGCAAGGACCTTCAATAAAGAAGGGAAGAAGAGAGGTGGGAACATCACTAGCGCTCACATGCACAGCTGAAGCCATGCTCTCCTCCACACACACCTATTCTTCACCTCACATGACTCCCAAGGCAAAAACTGGGTCTGGATTCCATCCCTCAGTAAGAGTAGGTCATTCATCCTTGATGTTTCTGTAGAGAAGACTGGGCCCAGATCCAATCTCCCAATGAAGGTAGGCCAATCCTCCCCCAGGGACACAACTGGATCTCTCAGTCCCTCAGACTCACCAGAAGAGAGATCAGGACTGCTTGCTTGATCCATCCTGCCCACAATCTCTGTTAGGATGGTAAGCTGATAACAATTTTAAATCTCTCTCAGAGAGACAAAAGAAACAAAAATCCAGCCAAAATTGGCCCTCAAGATTTGTGCATTGTAAAACGCTGTCACGAACATAGCAAGGCAGGATGGAACAGGAGGGAGGAGCTAGTTCTCCCACTTAAAGTGGCTAAGGAGATTGAGATTTGGATGAAGCCCTGCCCCAGAAGTGTATGAGAGGAGCAAGATCCAGCATAAAAATTACCTCCCACACTGCTGGAAAACAGTCTATCTTGAGTCAGTCATAGACCAAGAAAAAGATTACATCAAACAGTACCAAGGGCCAAAAACCTAAGTACTGATACAGGTAAACATAAAACTTGAATAAATAATACATAAAAAACAGCGTAATAAGCTTGGTCAAGAATGCAGTACTACTGAGGGATAACAGTCTCACAAGAATTACAAGATATACAATATGCATCTACTCACTAGCCAACATCTTTTGTCTTACTCATAGCTGCAGCACAGAATTTAGCAACCTTACATATTATATCAGAGTTCGTGTCTGATAACAATAGGAAGGTATAAAATGATTCAGAACCACCTGGGTGTTCCCGAAGAATTGGGGAGATGATATCAGTTCTTAATCTCTATAGAACATACATTGAAAAAGCATGTGTTCAGCCGTTTCAATCTGACCTGAATCACACGGACCATATCTTTCCAAATAGGGAATTTTTTTATATCGTCCCTCAAGGACGGCAGATGGAAGACTATGGCAACGCGGTAGAGTAAAAGCCAAACGATGTTTGGGCAGTTCTAAAATTTTTAAATAGGCCCGTGGCAACATCTGATACTTGTCCTGCTCACTAGCAATAAAGGATGGAGAACAGGCCAAATCTGTTTGGCATTCAATATCAAAGATACGTTGTTTAATGACTGATTTAGCCTGGTCATAGCCCATCCTAAATAAGCTATCAGGAGACAGACCCAGTATTGACAATTTGGTAGCAACCGCTTGTTTCCATTTAGAGTGAAATTGGTCTTCCAAAACCAAGGGTGCAAGCTCAATTGGTACAAAATTTAATCTAAGCCAGTAATTAAAGATGCAAATCCATACTCTGGCCTCTATGCTCTGAAGGCCTGCCTCTAACAGTAAAATGGCACTGGATGCACATTTAGGGACATGAAAAACTGATCTTAAGAACTTAGATTGTACACGTTCCAAAGGTGCAAAGTTAGGAAATGGCCCCAATTGAGCACCATACAAAAGCTGAGCGATTGGTTTTGCCTCAAATACTTTCAGGGCTGCTGGAACATATTGACCACCTTTATACTTAAAAAAAACTTTTGGACAGCAACTGAGCTCCTTTGGGCATTGTTAACAATATAATCACCATGAGGTTTCCTGCTACCCAAGGACTGAAAAATTACTAAGTATTTGAAGCAGAAAACCTTATCTATTTGGTGGTTATTTATAGTCCAAGGAAGGCTCCTTGTTTTTTCCCCAAATGCCATTATTTTGGTTTTTTGATAATTTAGAGATAAATGATCTTCATTACAAAAAAGAGTCAAGGCTTTAAGAGCTCTTTTTAGTCCAATGGGAATCCTTGAGAGTATAGCCGCATCATCTGCATATAGAAGCACAGCAGTGGATCTTCCTGCTAGCTGAGGGGAATGAAAACAGGCATTTTGAAGCCGCCCCACCAATGCTATCTTGAGTCAATTCAACCAAGGGTATTTTTTTCTTTTGCGGAAGCTGGTGCACTGCAGGCAGAGGTAAGAGTAGTATATAGAACTAAGGAGTATTAAATCTCTCCCTGGTAACATAACTTCTGATTACGGCAATGTGGGAAGTCAACTGGATCTGATGACTCTGGCGAGGAAAGGGGTATCTGAAGCTTCAGTGCCACTCATGGTATCAAAACACAATTTACTAAATTTTGGGAAGCACTGTGCTATTTTGAGTTCATCCTGCAACAGCAAGCAAACGAACACAAAAGACTTATACTGCCTAAGACTTCCAACTCTGGCAGTGGTACTACTCCTTCTTATCCTGCCCAAGTAGGGCAAACTAAAAGGTACCCCATTTACAAGGATAAAGCTGATTCTGAAGATTGTGTGCATTATGGAGTCCCTAAAGAACATATGCAGAACCCAACCTCAGCTCTCAGGACTCCTGAGGGAAGTTGAAGCTACCATATTAGAGTGGGGCATGAACAATTTCACTATGTTTCTGGAACTGGCAGGCAGATGCCTTGCAACTTTGGTCTGGAAACTTGGTTTCCTTTCAACAGCATGCGTAAAGCCAGACCTGAGACTAATCTTCCACATAAAGTGAAGCCTCAGAGCCTGTCACACAAGGTTAACACTACTGCATTTCTGGGTCAGTCCAAACCTATTCAACAGCACAAATCTGAACAATAGCTTTCTTCTAGCCCTTAGAATTAACCAGGAAATAAGGGCACTGAAAAATGCTTCATGTGTGATGAGAACAGACATCCTAAAGTAGATTGCAAACAAAAGCCAAAGATGGTCCAAGAAGTTTTGGTTTCAAGTTTCAATGACCCTGAGAATGGACTGTTTGTCCATCAAGACCTTAAAATGCTGCCCAAACACAGAAGACACACTGAGCTGGTAGGAAGCAGAGAAGTGGTCAATCACCTGCAGGGACAGAAGTGGTCAATTCCTATGTGGAGCCAAGCCTTATTAATGACCACATCAGACCACTGTAAGGGCCTTCTGAGCACCCTGTAGCACAATTGCTAACAGCACATCTCCCTATTCAGTACAAGGAATGGAAATTTGAAAATCCCACAATCCTGGGTGGTGATCTAGTATTTCACATTAACCAGGTCCTGAAAGAAGCCTGTTAGCATTCCTTGGTCATACACAGCCAAAGAGAATATCAATTTACATTTCAGTCTTGGGACCAGCCTTTACTTAAACTCCAACCCATAGCATTGCCTCTGTGTGTGTGCGTGTCAGAGAGAGAGAAAGAGAGAAAAGGCAGCAGGTAGGTACAAATGCTGCAGGACATGACAGACTCACAGCAGGGAGCCACCACAGCAATGTGGGTGGTACACCTAGATTGTAAGCCTACAGAGAATCAAGCCATAAGTGAGCAAAGTCTTAACAAAAGTGTCATAAGTAAAGATGGAGGGAAAAAAGAATATATTTACTAAGATGAGAAAGAAATAGATAAAAATGGAAATGTGTGTGTGGGGGGGTGTCAATAAAACATGTAAAACTAGACTGACCAAGCATTAGACACTTTTTAAAAAAAAAAAATCTAAAACTGCCCAAAATCATTTTAAAGGAAATACAGCCACTTTACCTTACGCCCCACATATACAGGGATGCCAATAATCATAGCTGGAATAGCAATGCCTGCTATTAAGGCAATTCCTACAGGTGCACCCACAAGTGTTCCCAGCTGCCACAGTATTTTCTTCTTCCGACTCCACGGTTTTTTCCCCCAAAAGGTACAACCTGAGGGACTACAAAAGATTTTCAGTTAAGCCTGCTCAACCAATAACTAAGAGAGAGAACAATCCTAAGCAACCATCATACACAATCAAATTCTTCTCTAACAGAGATAGCCAATTTGTGGCCATTAATAATCCATTTTCTAATATATGAATATCCAATTTAAACCTTTACTAATGTATTATAACAAAAAAAAAATGTGAATAGAATGTGGAGAAACTTGATTAACATTCCTCAGCCTACATCTTGAATTAGGGTCCTTTAGCCTAGGGTGGGGGTACATTTGACACCCTGCTTTGGTCAATTTATTGAAAAACATTTGACAAATTAGGGATTGTTGCTCTCCCTCTAAAAAAGAAGGGAGTAAAGCCACATATGTATGTTCCACATGTCTTAATCACTCCTAGGCACAAGCTCCAAAGTCTGTAACAGTAGGCTGTAGAAGGGTGAAGGCCCACTGAGAACCAACACTGCCACACAGAGAAATCAGAGTACAAGACTGACAGACTTCCCTGCGAGAACTACAAAACTTCAGAGTGTAACAGACTAATGAAGAAAGCCTGGAGCATATTTTTGGAACACACTAAACATAGACATTTGCAGTAAATTCCCTCTCAAACACTTAAATTTCATGTGTTAGAAAAATAGACAACACAGAATATTAAAAATGCTTTATCAAGAGAAATATCATTTTTATGACTTTAGAACTGTTTCCTATATATACCTTAAATAATGCAAGTCTGAGATCTCCTTCATACACAGCCAACAGAATTCACAACCACAAACAGCACATGTCATGTGATTGCAGCTTCCATCATTCATCTTTATTATATAAGCAGCACAGCGTGGGCATGGTTTTATGTCATCAGCTGCTTAGAAAGAAAAGAAGAAGAAAAAACCAATGACCATATTGCTTCTAAGAACAAATACAATTAAACTAGATATAATTTGAAAATGTTTTTGAATTTTAACTCAATACTTCCAAGTATTAGAATATGGTGTAAACATCACTGAACCCAGTATTTATCTATGTACTTTATTTACTCTGTGTGTACTTCTGCTTACTTCAGTACACGTTCTGCTAAATATTACTGGCTGAATATGCTTTAAAATTTCTTTTCAACAGCTTATGACTATTTGCATTTCAGATACAGGCCACAACAACAAAATCTACACCCACAGATAAGCATCTACAATTCAAGATTATCACATTCTTCTGAATCACATTACTGATTAATCAAGTTCAATTGTTCAGAAAATACCAGGCATCTCCCTTAGGGAAAATTATTTCATTAGGAAGTAATGATTTTAAGTATAGAAATGGGAAGGTATAGAAATGGTCTGTTTCTCTGCTCTGAAGTTGCCTCCTCCCACAATTGTTTTTTGAGAGAAGAATGACTGGGGTAGTTAACAACCTTAACTGTAGCTTCCTTTCTAATACAGACAGTAATCTAGTCAGCCCACTCTGAGCTTCTGTGATAGCAAGAAGTCCAAATAAATGTACAATATTTAACCTTTAGGACAGTACCCAAAGAGGCCTGTAAAGAATACCAGGCATACGGTGGTACTTTTCAGTGACTTTTCTCCTGAAGCCACTTGCTATCTAATATTATTCCTGAAAGCTATAGACTTTGTGAAACCTATTGAGCTGTTTCCAGATCATAGTCAACTTTGTACTTCAACATTATTCTTTGGCTTTAGTGCTGCAGCCATCCTACATCCTCTGCCATGGATCCAGCACAAAAGTATAAATGTTCAGATCTATGAAATTGATGGGTGGCTGGAAGGAAATCTAAGGCAAAGAAAATAGGTAAGTTTTCAGCTCCAGAAACAGACCATTTTGTTCTAAAACAATACGACATCATTGACTACCAAGGTTCTTCAATAAGGTTTTGGCTGTCTAATGTGAAAAGACTTAACTGAGAAAGCAAGCAATACATGAAGATACACCTCTTGCACAAAGTAACGAGGAACATATCATGGATGAATTAACAAGTATGGACAAACATTGCTATCAGCTGCAGAAGTTGCAGCACAAGGGTGTTTTATTTTTATTTTATTTATTTTATTTATTTATTTATTTGTATCCCGCCTCTCCATATGGATCGAGGCGGCGAACAACTTACAAATAGCATGTATTTCAAAACATTTCTATACATGCCCCCAACAAGCTGGGTACTCATTTTACCGACCTGCGAAAGGATGGAAGGCTGAGTCAACCTTGGAGCTGGGCAGGATCGAACTCACAACCTTGTGGCTTGCAGTACTGGCATTTAACCACTGCACCACAAGGGCTCCCAATGATATATCGTCTTATAAATTTTTTCTTTCAAGTCACAATTCAAAGTAAACTTTAAAAAAATCTAGAAAGCTCTACCTCTTCATATTCTACTTAAATGGGTACTTTTACAGTGAGAAGTTCTCCGCACAAGAAATAACAATAGAAAGAGTCTGGCCCATCTCTGGAAGCTCTGAACCAAGAATTCTATCAGTAGGCAGAGCCAAGAAAATGCATTTTTACCAGTCTACTGGTTTTACCAGTCCACTATTCTGCATTAACACCAGCCACCACCATCTGTTTCAAAGAATATTTCTAACTCTTGCACCAGAAATAGTACAGTAATGAAATAAGTGTAAATGAAGTAACCTCTTCTTAATGAATGATCAAAATAAGTAAACAGAAGAGTTGTGCAAAATGCTATGTAAAAATGTCTAAAACACCTGCTTCAGTCATAAATACCTGCAGCTCCAGACTCTTGGCTATAGCTAATGGAAGAAGAACGAATTGTTCGTAAGCGTAGACTCTGGGCTCTCTCCTGGCGAGCAGCATCACAGGTTTGGTTTGGATGCCAAATTTGCTTACAGTGGTAGCAGAACTCAGTTTCACAGCCTTCACGCCCACATGTGAGTTTAGGGCAGCTTGCACAGCCAAAAGCAATCACAGCATACCTTAGATGTTAAAAAATAAGCAGTAAGAAGGTATTTTATTTTCTACTTTTCAATCTTTTTTTTCTAATACATAGCTTTACTAGGTGTTCTGAATTCCATATGAAGTTATAGAAAACATACAAAAGAACACAATACTCTGCAAAATAGAAGAACAAAGAAACAGTAATCACTCATTCACACCCCGCCCCCAAAGAAGCCAAAATACTGAAGTCTACAACTTGAGATAAAGCCATGGTTTAATCCAGGAAGAATTTTCAAGGTGAAACATCAGAAGAAAATCTCTCCAAAGCATGCTATGCTTTGTTGCTGGACAATACATGTCATTGTTTAAATTACAGTAAAAGGCCACCAAATACCACAAAAGGAACTGTTTGTCTTATTATTTCTCATCTCTTTAATAAAACAGGTGAGATTTCCATAAGGGCTGAACTTCATATTCTACTGTACTGATTAGAACAGCTGACCTTAAGGGAAAATTAGGAAACATAATTCTTTATGCAACTGGTAATAAATAGATCATGATTCACAGAGATTTAGTTAGGGCAGAGTAAAGCATTCTAATCTAGACCATTTAATATTCCACAATCTGTAATATGTATTTCTGAGGTCCAAATCAGAAGTTTCACAATAGGATGGCACGTCCTAGATCCTCATATTTCTAGACATTTGGAATTAATCTCAAGACATTTATAGTAATGTGTTACTTCTACAATCTCCAACTTAAAACACACATTTTAGCTCTGAGGAGTTAATATATATGTAATATGTAACTGGCACACTGAATTACATGATTGCCAGCATTCAATGTTTATTATGGACTCTTCAGGCCATCAAAAACAAATAGAATCAATATGGCTGCTCAAGAAATTCCTAAAATACATTACTATGCCAAGGCAAAAGGGAATACTAGTTGCTTACAGACATTCTGTGTATCTGCCACGAATCACAAGATTAAGTAATTGTATTCAGGGCTTCTGACAACCAAGATACAGTGCACCTGCCTCAGATGCAGGATTACAATCCAGGAATCCCCATGTAAAACAAAAATGTGACTGCTGTGTCCCATCGTTATCAATTGATGCAATGTGCATGCCACAGAACAGTACAGGTGCATGCCCATCACATCCACTGATTATAAATAGACATAACTCTTCATGTGACCTTGCATTCATGCACGTTGAAGTCATGCCAGAAGAGGGAACACTGTACATGAAACACTGAAATACTCAAGTGCAACAAAAGACTAACTGTATAGTCAGGCATAAATAGTGTAACAGTGCTTAAGTCAGCTTCACCCATGTGTTCACTATTTCCATACCCATAAATTGTAAATTATACATATAGGTCTGGCATTACTAGAAGTGACCACCTGAAATGACACCAAAATTACTGAAGGCCCAGAAGAAGTTGGGAACTTCACAGAACAACTGTGCTGATTGCTCAGACTACTGCATGAATTCTGGAAAGCAGCAAAGGTGTTCAAAGCCCCTAAGCCTAAAGTCTTGGGAAAAGAGAGCAATAATACAAATTACTCCAAGAAATGCACATGTGAATTTGCAAAATATAATAATCTTAACTGGCCAGAATCAGATTTCTTGCTCAGAAGTTGCCACCTCATAACAAAGACAAGCTAATGATTGAACAAAGAGACCCCACTAAAATGCAACATCTTTCTTTCTCTCAAGTCACAGACTTCTGACACCTTTCCACTTCCGCTCATGACGGGGAAAAATGTGGGAGTGTGCATAGAAGCTGAAGTGCTATTCTTGATCTCACCACAAAGAGACTCCTGGGGTCTAGATTATAGCTGAAAATGGTTTTAGGGTCAAAAATTTCAAGACTACAAGGTTGATGATGATCTTAACAACATATTACGGCATAAAACCTATCAGAGGTGAGGTAGATCATACCGTAGCAGGCAAAATACAATCATAATTAAAAACCAGGCAGGACTATGGAGATAGTATCTTATAATACACGTAAGTTTAGCTGTGAAATGAGGCTGCTAGTCCCAGATGGCTCCTAGAAATGTTCAAATGGCAGTAATGGAATAACACTGTTTATAGGAAGGAAGCTATGTTCAATAGACCAATAGGAATTTGACACTTCTGGAATACAACTGAAAGTGCTGCATGCTGCATCAGGAAACAGAAGCTTCACACATCCTGAAATGGTGACCTTCAAAAGACAAAGGCAGCACAGTTTAAGCTAAATATTAAGTTAAGTCATCATCAGCCACTGAGGTAGCATCTTTTCTGTTTGAAAAGTTATGTCATCTTTCGCACAAAAAACACAAACTGTGGCTGAAATATTAGAATATACAACTATTCTCTATTTCTCCATCATAAGGAAGAGTGTATCCATCTTATACTCTAAAATGAGGGGTGATTTAAATCTGACCAAAAAGGAAACGAAAAGATCAGAAGACTATTCTGGCATATGACTACAGCAACCTGAATAGGCTTTGCAAGACATTGGTGAGCCAGTTCCATTCTCACAAAACAAGAACAGACTGAAAAATTACCGTAATTGAAATTGCTAAAGCAGATAAGCTAACTGATATACTAGATGGAATAAATTTTGTAGGTTAAGCAATATCTTCAAGTTAAAATTGAGGATGCAAATGCAATTGGATTTGATAATTGATTATCCAATAAATCCACAGTTCTGACTGATGAGACGTTGGGCCTAAACTAATTTAACTTGTAATTAGCATTTCTTGTCTAAGTAGCAACTATTTACTGAGATCAACAATATTATTGCAAAAATTGAATCTTTTTTTCCTCTTTTCTAGGAATTATAAGCTATATCATTATCTATAATATATTTATTATTATAAGAGTATCTCTTTGACTTTTTCAAACCCAACCTTGGTGATAACATTAAATCTGAAAGAGGCAAGGAAGAGAATATGCCTTGTATGATAAAAATTCCCACCATGAGGAACGACTGGGGGGGGGAGGAAAAAAAGGGGGGAAAAGAATGAGTAACAGAGATTATTACTATTTGTATTACTTTGGGAATGTATTAAGTTCCTATTGTAATGCTATGTTCTTTTTTCTTTCTCTCTTTATCCTCCTTGATCCCTTTTATTCCTTTTTCTAGCTTATGGAAGGCTGAAATGACACGCTGTTCTGTTTTAGCCTGCAACCTCTTTGTATGGGGAAGTCACCTTTCTTTCTTTTTTTCTTTCTTTCTTTCTTTCTTTCCTCCTTTTCTATTTGTTAGCATTCATATTTATATAAGTTTAATGTGGTATAGATTAGGTACAGTTTAAACACCTTTCATTTATATATGACTTACATCTTTCCTTCTATATTTTTCTTTTCTTATTTGAAAAATTTATAAATGCCTGTATGATATACATTCTTTTGAATAACTCTTTATTATTCCTTTTTATGCAAAAGATTCTATTGTTATCTGGGTTTTGTATTTATAACATGCCTTTATTGATGTATTTCCTTTTTTCTGACTTATAAGTAATTTAATATAAATAAAAATTTAAAAAAAATAAAATCAGAGGTGGTTTGATAGAAACAATCAGTAGCCAAGAAAGCTGGAGAAGTATTGCTTAAAGAACCCCTGTAAAACTTTATTTTAGATAAGGTATGGACAATTTAAAAAAAACCACCACTATCATTCTAGAATTCTGTTTTAGCTAAACAACAAATCAGCATGCCCTGCCGCAACCAAAACACAATGGATATCTGACTGGCTGCAAACTGATCCCTATCAATCAAGCCAGAGGCATCTAACTCAGTCAGGAAATCCTGTACGATCACATCCCTCCATACAGGAGCCCTGTTAGACATTTGGATTCTGGCCATAATAAATGTATAAGGAGGAACCCTGTCTCCTGTCACTCCTGCAAACCTACAGCCCCACCCTTGGCCTTTCCAGATATTTCAGCTGACAAGTTACATCATCCTCAGTCACCATGGCCAATAAAATAAATATGTGTAAGCAAAAATATCTGGTAGGCCCAGGAATCAGCTGGAGAAAGAGACTTCAGTCATTTCATTCCAACTTGGTCTACTGCCTTTGTTTACTGCAGGTTTTTATTTCCTTAGGCATCAGTTATTTCACAGTGAAATTGAGTACCAGAGGTGTTTGAATACAGAATCTTGGGGCCAAAACAATCTTGACCTTTGTCTCCTACAAGGAAACACACTGCCCAGCCCAGCCAACTAGAAAGGTGATTTTCTGCAAATTCAAAATCTTGCTTTTTCAAGGAAATACAAATGAAAACAATAAAATGAAAGAGCACCTAAACATATTTTAAAATACAAGAGATGAGCATTAACAAAAAATGAATGAATTTGAAGACTTAGTTCATCCTAAACTAGGAAAACAACGCTTGGTTATTTTTAATTCTCAAAGTGAGCATGTGCATAGATAAACCTGCATTATACAGTCTCTATGGACTTTCAGTAGTAAGCTAAAAGACTTTCAGAAGTATCACATGTCACATGTTAACATAACAGGAATAGTTTCTCTTGAAGTTGCATTTTGCGCACTGTGGTCTATCATCCTTACATAGTCAAGTAAGTCTATTTTAAAGCCTACTTTTGCTAGAGAACTAGCCTAAATAGAATCTTAGGCTAGAAGCAAAAATTCTAAGACAAAGTTAACATTTGAGAAATAAAATTTCTGCTTGTTCTGAAGTTTAAGGACTGGCTGACCCAATCACCAAAACTTGTTAGTCAATGAAATACTGCTAATGTTCTTAAATGTTAGTGAATTTGCCAGTGCAAACTGTTTCAATTACTTTTTTACTTGCTACATGTTACCAGATTATATCTTAGATGTATTTAATGTTACCAGATTATATCTTAGATGTATTTAGAATTGGCACTTAGTAGTGCAACATGTGATTTACCTTAACAAAAAGAACTCCTTCACTACTCTTGTAACACAAAAATTATCCCTAACAGTGCAATCCTAGGCATATTTACTCAAAAATAAATTGTACTGCATTTCAATTATACTTACTCCCAGAAGGCATGTACAGAACTGCCTCCCAAATTTAGGAGACAAAAGTTATTCACAAAGCTTAACCCAATCAATACAAACATAAAGCACTAAGTTAAAACCAATTATTCTTTTTCCCCAATTCAGCAGATCATGCAGGACCATCTGAACACACAGATATCCCTATATGAACTCATACCACTATGAGCCAGCATAAGGGCAAGCAAAATGTCTCTTGCATTGCCCTGAATGGAAGGCCAGAAAGGAATTTGCTGTCTCCCAGGCAACAGTCTTTGGGGAATGCCAAACACTGAAAATAAAGAGCTTGCAATAATAAATGTTCATAGATTTATTTTTTTTCCAAAGGAATATATCATGGTATTTTAATAGGTTGTGCTATTCAGTTTTGGGTTCCAGTAATATGGTTCTTTTGGTAACATTACAATTTTAAAAATATTGTAAAATACTTTAGAGACTCTAATTGAAAAGTAGGATATAGATTAACTAAATAAATGAAATCTGTGGTGATTAATTTACAATATACAGCAAAGCAACATGCATTTTGATCTATAACTATTTTTAAAGTAATGAACTCGATTAAAAAAAACTTTTCTGCATGTGTTTGTCACACACATATTTGCAACAATAAAAGATAGTTGAAAAGAAACTCACTACATTAAATACATGTAATACAGTAATGACTGTCAGTCAAAACTCCAGACATAACACAGATGCAGAGAAAAAGCACTTAGTATTGTCCGATGTCACAAAGTGGCTTCATTATATCTCTTCTACTTGCATTATATTCTCTTCAAAAACCCTTTTTGGTTCAAATCTCTAATGTCACCTCTGCCCTTCTCATTTCAAATAATATTTCCAACTCCACATATTTATACTTCCTAACAGGATAATGAGAACTTCAGCTCTTAGTAATGCTTTTTAAAAACAAAAGAGTCTTTCTTATTATACGTTTTTGAAATAGGAAGTCCTTGGTTTAACAGGCTTTGTGATATAAACATAGCATGTTGGGTAAACTTATAAATGGTATACTTATCATCTGAAATTACTACTTTATTGAAGATTAAAGTTATCTGAGAAAGTCAAAAGTGGTCACAAATCTTTATGTTCTTAATGACAACATAGGAAAGTGCTTAATATGTAAAAATGCATTAAAATTTATGGTAAAGTGTTCTGGCATTAAGCAACAAAAAACTGATTTATGATATCTCACATACATTCCTGTTGGCAGCCTACAACTGGTCTTTCCAACATCAAAATGGCTTTTTCCAGGAAATGTTCACTACAGAGTTGTTTGTACCAAGTTTTACCATGTATATTCATTCTCAAATGGCTATACTGCGGCTTTACATTCCTGTTCTACCAGTTCCTGGAAGACTAATAAAAATGTAGAAGGCTATCAGTTTTTAGAGAATGTTTTCAAACTATTTAAATTTCAATTGAAAGGAACTAAGACCTGTTCTTCAAGCACCCTGAAGCATAAAATGAGAAAATTCTGATATAGAATAAATGTGTCACTCTGCTCTCTTTCATCTCTGTTTTTCTTAATCAGAAAGAATAACTGCTATGACCTAAGTACTATTAAGAACCAGCATAGTGTAGTGGTTTGAGAGCAGGACTACAAGCTTGGAGATCAGGGTTCAGTTCCCTGCTCAGCCATGGAAACCAACTGCATGAACTTGGGCATGTCACACATGGTCAGCCCCAGAAAACCCTGTGACAGGGCCATCTTAGGGTCACCATACATTTGAAATGACTTGAAGGCACACAAAAAGAACAAGCATTGTTAGGAAGAAACATTTCTAAAGAGAAAGGAAACTGAATATAATGTTAAAAATTTCAAATGCCAAAGTTACATTAGAGAATATTTTACTAAATAAAGGCAACTGGATGATCTGAACAGTATATTTCAAAAAAAGGACAAATGTGTGCACTTTATTGGAAGGAACGGAAACTAGGGAAAGGAATGCAAGATAACTACCTACCCACAATCTGGAGCAGGGCACCACCTACAATCAGGGTCTGCAACAAGCCATCGTCTAAGCATAAATTCTTCATATTTTTCCATCAAGATATCATCATTTAGTATCAATCGAATATCATGGGGATTAAATCGTTCAGAACACTCTGGACAGCTGATATTAACTCTGCTCTCAGAGATCTCTATTCGGAGATACTGACGTAAGCAATCCACACAAGATCTATGGTGACAAGTCATTATTTCTGGAAACCTCTCCTTAGAGTGTCGCAAAAGGCACAAGGGACACTCCATGAAATCTCCACTCGGTTTGCTGCAGATGTTTGCTCCATTCTCAGAAGACATATAGGCAGAAAAAATTGAGTTTTTGTCTGTACACATTTCTGAGTGTATAGTTTCAATACTTGCAATCCCATCCACACCACCATTTGTATCTCTGGATTTGCGCTTTGTATCCCTTTTTCTTCGAAACAGAGATCCTAATGAAATTCTTCTTTTCTTTGGCGCCTTTTTAATTGAAGGCAAGCTTACAGAAGAGGCAGAAGATTGCAGGTCTCTATCAGATCCCATTTGCCGATGTAAACTCATGGCTAAAATATTCATCAGAAATGGGTCAAAGAACACGGGCAATTCTAATCATTTTAAGGATAAAATTGCTACTGAGAAGCAGCACACACCGGTCATCTTGAAAAGTCAGTTTACGTCATGTCAGGCATGGTCAGGTCAAGCTTGTTTATGCACAAAATTCTTCACAGCATGTAATTTCAGAGAAACTCTTCAAAGATTCTGTAAATGAGGTAAAAGACAGATTAGCATATTCATGTCCTTGTAATTTTCAAAGCACTTTCAATATGAATAAGGAGCATAAATACAACTGCTTCATCAACCCTGCCACTATCTAATTTGCTTCAACCACCTGTTGCATTTCTATCAATCAGCAAGCACAGCAGTGTCTTTTTATTAAATCATAATGGACTAACACAATGGGAATAAAAATCTCAATAAAAGGTATATATCCTACAACAGTACAGGATACTATCATTCTATTCCATTAAAATGAATAATGCTGGAAAAAAATCTTAACTCAGGATGGATCATGATGCACTTATTTGTCACTTAACTATTGAGGCCGCAAGCAAATGTTAATCAAATCCAAGAAAAAGAAATTAAAATCTATACAGTTACTTGAATGAAAAACAAATATCTGCAGCTATTATTCAATGCACAATTAATCTCTTTCAGTTTTCATACACTTCTGTGGGATTTTAGTTTCTTTTAGAACAATGGTGGACAACTTTAGTCAAGGAGCAGTTTTATGCCCCAAGACTCTCTGGAGGCCTCCAAGACTGCCAAAACCACTGGAAGTGGATGCAAGACCACTTGTGGCTTTGAAAAAAGAGTTTTTTTAAGGCTAAACAATGCAAGGTACCCTGAAACCTGTTCAGAGGGTGAACTGCCTTTCTTAGAGGCTTCTAATAGAGGCCATTCACCTTTTCTTTGCTTGTAAAACAATAGTCTGGAGCTGCAAAACCTGCCTTGAGGACCTCATGCAGCCTCTGAGCCAAGCTTTGCCCACCCTGATCCACAACATATTTTCTGATGAAGAAAACTCTCTATATTGCTAAGTAAAGCAAGAATAAAATAGCTAATAGCTAGAGAACTAGGGTGGTATAGTGGTTGGAGCGTCGAACTATGACCCTGGAGACCAGGGTTCGATTCCCTACTTTACCATGAAAATCCACTGGGTGACCTTGGGCATGTCACATACTCTCAGCTCCAGAAAACCCCATGACAGGGTGGCTTTAGATTGCCTTAAGTTGAAAACAAATTGAAGGCACACAACAACAACAGAATAATAGCTAAATCTTCTGGAGATTATGATGAGAAAGTAGTACTTCAAAAATCATAAAACCTACATGTCTGAAATTACCAACAACTTTATTCCTTCGAGATGTCAGGGTGTCAGTCTCCTTTCAACTTCTGTTACACAAAGCATTTCTCTAATGCATGATACCATGAATAACTAAACCTGTAAGAAGATGGCTTGTACCAAATCAGACTGCTGACCCCTTTAGATTGCTACTATCTCCTCTGCCTATCATTATTTCTCCAGGGTTTCACAAAATGGTTAGTCCCATTACCTATTATCTGACGCTTTTAAGTGAAGATGCATGATCATGCTTTCCTATATTCCAGGCTCATACTACAGTGAAGAATAAAAGGGAATAACTACATGTTAAAAGGGTAACTGCTATGTACTTATTTGAAAGTCTGTGTATAGAACTCCCTACAGTGACAAAGCATCAGAAAAAAATGGTTTCACACTGTTGGAGACAAAACAGACAGAGATTTAAGTCTTTCCCTGGCAGAGGGCAAGAGATTATAAAGAAGAGGCTTCTTTTTTCTTTCCTGCAGTTTGTGCTTGGAGAAGAGTTGATGGATTAGGGCTGCCATATCA
Organism: Ctenosaura bakeri; assembly: GCA_948474755.1. Classification (NCBI taxonomy): domain Eukaryota; kingdom Metazoa; phylum Chordata; class Lepidosauria; order Squamata; family Iguanidae; genus Ctenosaura; species Ctenosaura bakeri. The sequence goes on along the minus strand of CAOLHI010000381.1, from coordinate 841,092 downwards.
CCCAGATGCTCCATATTCCAACCAGTGCCCATCTGAACTGTCATTTGGTTTGGATTCCAAACTTTCACTTTTTTAAAATGTAAGTCTCTAGCCCTTAGGGAAGCCAAGATGTGGAGCAAAACATGCAGACACTCTTCTGTCAAATTGTTCTACAAGAACAAAGTCCACTCAAGAATTTCATGCATGAAGAAAGTGAGACTGAACAGTTTGAGCAGTGGCACACAGGAAGCAAGCAAGGGGCACACCATGATGACATGAGGTAAGCTAAGAGAAGGAGTAGAAGAAACAGGAGATCAAGCAGTGAAAGTTTAGGTATATAAGAAGTGAGGGAAGTATTCTGAATGCAAAGTGAACCCAAGGAAAGAGTAAGAGAGATGGGAGGTTGAGCAGTGTGAGTAGTACTGTGCAAGAACCATAGGTGGGTGCCCCATCAGGGCACATGGTAAAGGTATGGGAGGAAACAGGAGTTATGGGGACAGTGAACAGTACAAGCACTGATGCACAACATGCAAGTAAGGGCCTCATTGTTAGTGGGGGAGGTGAGGGAGAGAGGGAGTCGGAAGAATGGGAGAGTGAGTGGTGGTGCAGAAGAAGCAAGAGAGTGGTGCACAATAACAGCACCAGGTAAGGCAAGGGATGGAGCAGAAGAACAGAACAGCAAGCTGTGCAAGTGGTGGAATGTAAAAAGCAAGCAAGGGGTACACCGTGACAGTATGAATTGAGGCAAGCAAGAAAGTAGGAAAGATGGGAGAGTGAACAGTATCAGCAATAGTGTGCAAGAAATAAGGGAGGGGTATACTCCCCGGGCACAAGGAGAGGTGTGGGGATTAGACAAAAAGGAGAGTGAGCTATGTGAGCAGTGATGCACAAGAAACAAGGAAGGATGAATGGATCTGTAGCTTTTTGTCATCAGTAAAGAACCAACTGCAAAAATAATGATCTGATGAGACTACCACTAGAAGTGTCTGTGCATGACAAAAATATTAATATTGTTGCTGCTGTTCTTTTATTTGTACTGTACTACATTTGCAGTACATGTCCAGTTTACACAGTTTCCCTTTCCCTGTTAATCCGCACAGCATTCCTGTAAGGTAGGTTTGTTGCAAGTTGATGGTGGCCCATGGTCACATGGTTAATTTCATCACTGGGCAGGTATTTGAATGTGGGTCTCCCCATTCCAATTCCAGCACTTTAAACATTACTCTGTACCAGTTATCTCAGATCCATTAGACTGTAAAAAAGTTACAACAGAGAAAAAAAGCAATGGCTAATGTGCTTGATTTGCACATTTAGTACAATTTGTATAATTAAAATTAGCATGATATGCAAACTGAATGCTCAGAACTGAGGTATATGGCAACTCTACATAGGGCCTCTTTCTGGCGGGGGAGGGGGGCAAAACTGACCCTAACTATGACTTTGTCCTATCCTCACAACTACATAATTGTACTTAAATACCTATGGCTTTAATATTTCTCCATCAGGAGATGTGAAAAAATAAGACTGAAATCCATCTTGCTGAAATAAATCAGCTAGCTTCTTTTTCATCCTCATTTTAAATGATGTAACAGACTAACACAGCTTGATAAGCAACACAGTTTAATATTCCCATCGTTGTCCCTTGCTTCATTTTCTAACACAGCTACAATAAGAGTTACAGTAATCTCTCCAATTTGTAACCATTCCTTAAGATCCAGCCTATCTTTTTACTTTGAAGCAAAAAAGGAAATCATGTTCCTTGAACAACAGTTATTAAGAATATGAAGGGAAAAATATCTACAGGAGTTCATTTCCCAGCAACTACTAACTATACAGAGACTTTTTCACCTGCATCCCCCACCCAAAATTTCTAATCCTTAATTTCTGCAGAAACAACATTTACTTGAAACAGAAGCAAAGCTACTGACAGCTCTTTAGTTAGCTATTCATTCAAAGATCTGGGTCTGAATTCTATTTGCATTTCAAACCAAAGCAGACTTGCTGAATCAGTGGACTCTAAGTAACAGATCACCATTCAACAATTGATGTAAAAGGTTTATTTTATATTGTCACCTTTCTCACCCCCAATACTCAAGCCAGCTTAAAAGATATTAGCACAAATATGTGTGTGTGTATTTATACACACACACATACACACTGTTAAACCATAAAATTAAAACCATTCAAAAATTAATTAGAAGACAGAATATAAAAATCAACAAAACAGAACATTATTTAAAACCTACTGCAGTCAGTATTTTAGTTGATACTGGCAATAGGATTAATGTCTGTGTCATTTATGTCCTCTGTAAGTGAAAAAATTCCATAAAGAAGGGGTGCACAGCACACAACCCACCATCATATTTGTATAAGGCTTCCTTGGGCAGAATGATAATCTCAGTCCTCATTGTCTTTTCACTATGCTTCCCATTATGAATCTGCAGCCTCTATAGCAAACTGACAGCAGTGGTATGACCTTGGAAAGTCAGCATGTTATGGTGGTTTGAACATCAGATTATGTCTCTGGATACCATGCTTCCAATTGTTAACACCCTTTACACATGCCACCCGCAGAATAGCAAAATCAACAAGAAATATCATTTTCATATAAAAACTGGACACTTAAGGCTGGGAAACATGCAGTCAGGAGGACACTGGCTATAAGCATGGGCTGGGTCAGGATGCCCTCAGCATAACCAGGTCATAAATTCAAGAGAATTAGGCAGGAAAGCCCAGCGTTAATGAGCTTCCAATAATCCTTTCAACAGTACAGGCAACCAAGACAACAGGAAACAAAACTGCCCAGGTACAACAAGCAAGCACTCCTGCTGTGTACATTTCTTACAGAGACATTCCCCATTCACATTACCCAACCAAGACATTAAGAGGCTGTCAGGACTCCCATTGATGTTTTGTCACTGAAAGTAAGACAACCATTCTGGACTCCTTTTGCTTACTCTGCCAGAAAGCAATTAAGACACACCTCTTCAGAGTGGGAAATAGGGTATAAAACCCCCGGCTCCAACCCAGGTAATTTGCTAGCACTTTGGGTGTCATGCTGCACCCCAGATTCCTGTTCCTACATGCTGCCCTCAAACTCTTGTTTAAGCCACTCCTTTTTGATCTTCTTCTCCAGGACTGGTAAATATCACCATTTCCATCCAAAATCTCTCTCTATCCAACCTTTCTTGCCTTTTCCTTCACTAGCCTTGTATGCCTCATGAGATTGTTCGATTTCTCATGTGTGTCTACTAATTTCCAATAAAATAACTTTTTTATAACTGGAGTCATCTCTACAGGTAGTACTGGCATGCACAGGTGAAGAGATCCTGCCATTACTCTCCTCTTGCAGGCCTCCTTTGAGCTGTAATTCCCCAATTACAGACACTGACACAGCTGGTGGACCTCATGCCCCCCTCCTTTTAGGGTAACAATTCTCACCTGGACATGGAAACCCACTGGATGACCTTGGGAAGCCACATTCTCTCAAAGGAAGGCAAAGGCATAACCCCTCTGAAGAAATCCTGACAAGAAAACCCTTTAGGGTTCACCTTAAGTCAGAAACAACTTGAAGGTGCACAACAACAAGCATCACCTTGCCATGATGGCACATAGTACATTTATGTTCGGCACTGAAAGGTGGCGAGACTTCTCTGCGTTACCAGCTAGCAGGAAAAAAAAAGTATGAAGTGCAGGGCTATTTGAAAGTCTATTATAAACACTTGCAATGCATCATATACATTCTTGAATACATTCAAGAACACTGTGATTTATTTGCATTGTTCAAAAGATAACAAAATACAGCACAATGCTTTGTTAACCAAAATGCTAATACTAATGAAACTTGACACCACCTAACAAAACAATTCCAAAGCTTCTAATGACGGGTATTTGCATGCATAGACTTTTTAAAAAGAGAAAACACTTTGAAATTTAATCAACTAGAATAGATATTTCAAAAAGGATTGATGTTCAGATTAACTATTACAAATATTTCACAGGATATACTGAATTTATTTTTTTTTCATATACACAGACAGAGGTAAGCTCAGGGCTGCAATGCCTAAGCACCCTAAAGGTATCAGATCCATTCTGATCTTGGAGACTAAGTGGGATCAACCTGGTTGGTGCTTAGATGGGAGACCACCAATGAATACCAAGTCCTGTAGACTATATTTCAGAGGAAGGAAATGGTAAAACCACCTCTGAGTATTCCTTGCCGAGAAAACCCTATGAAATTCATGCAGTCATCATAAATTGACAGACAGACAGACAGACACACACACACACAAGCTCAGGTTGTGAATAAATGCCAAAACATACTGAAGACACCTTTGAAGAGTTACTTACTCATCACTTAGGCCATTGCTCAGATACAGCTTTCTTGAATTTAAAGAAATGGAGGTGATATGATATATATATAAATAAATAAATAAATAAATAAATGTTGCTATTTTATTTAGCTGGGCTTATGACATAGTGACTTTGCTAATGAGACAGAGTTAACTGTTGGCATCAGCATTAAAATACATACAACATTCATCTTGACTGTTGATGCTTGAGCATAATGCACAAATGTTCTGCATCCCGTGCAAATTTTAAACATGGAATTGCACCTGGAATCACACAAATCACATTTGCAAGCTAGAATTAAAATATCTCGACATATCTTTACTTGGCAGATACATCCAGGAAAGGCATTTCTGGAAATCCTAAAGCCATAGAAAAAACCTTTTTCAGGGAAAAACAGAAAATTTCAAAAGAAATGCAAAAAATGCAACACTAGCACCCTTTACAGACTAAAAGTGTGTTACTTTCAAAAACACAATACTGTACATTGTCCATAATTTGGTTTAGCATAAAATTTTCATGTTTGCTATAATTACAGCTTATTCCAAAAAAATGTATAAGTGAATTTACTTTTTTGTTAAAATTGAGCTACAAGGTCTTCAACTGTTTAAGAATCCTTGAAATACACAAGGATCCGATTTGGTTCTGCCAGTTTATGAGAAGTAAGTAAAAATCCAATAAAAACAGAAGAAACCATCAATATTAATAAAGCAAAGATTATTTTGTTTCCTCTAGTCCACCACAGTGCCAGCACTCATTCCCACTAAAAGAACTGAGAAAAGAAAACTAAGACCAGGAATTGCAATGATATAGTGCATAGTTTTGTCTTAAAAGTCTACTTCCTACATAGTTTTTAGGCATAACATGTGGAGAGTAAATATAAGAACATCTTCTTGTAAACAGTTTATTCATCATTTTTTAAAAGAATATTGTCCACACTCCATTTTTTTTCAATTTTTTGGATGAAGAATAACTTCAAAAAAAACAAAACAAACCAGGAAAAAGATCTGTTCCAAATCCCGCCCCCCAAGGCCTTCACATCTCTTTGAAAGACCACAGAACCATTTTATTTATTTGGATCAAAAGGCCAGAAAAAGCAAGAGGTAGTAGTATATAAGGTATGATTCCTGGCAGATAAGAAATTAATTCATGAAGCAAATTAGAGTAGCTATTGTAACACAGAGAACAGGCAGAAGGACCAAGTGCAGCAACACACAGCTACTGGCCACTTGTTTTAAACCCATAAGCAAGATGACTATGTCTAAAGAAACAAAACTAACCCATCCGCTCAAAGTAAAACTAGGTTGGCTGCGGTTACCCAGAGGACCTTCTCTTCTATCGCTCCCAAGTTATGGAATGGCCTGCCAGAGGAGACCCGGCATATCACCAGTTTTGACTGCTTTAAAACAGCAGTCAAGACTGATCTCTTCTGACACAGGCCTTCCCAGACTAGTACTCCACCGCCTCCCACCAACTGTCTTGCTGTTCCTTTAATAGTTAATTAATTGTTAATTGTTATGTGTTTTAGGGGTTGATTTTAGCTGGGTTGGTGGGTGGGGAGGATTGGGTATGCTTTTAATGTCTTTTAATGTATAATGTATTTCATGCTGTTTGCCACCTTGATCCATGTGGACAGGCAGGACACAAATATTATTGTTGTTGTTGTTGTTGTTGCTATTATTATTATTATTAAAAACAGATGACATCTATTAAAGTACCATTTAGAATCCTTTCATCTCACATGTTTAATGTGGACTTGTACCATATCCACCAGTAGTCCCCAATCTTGTCTTGTGAAAGTTTTGGCCTTCAGCTCCCAGAATTCCTATATATTCCTAAACAGAATTCCTATATATATATATATATATTCCTATATAGTCAAGCTAGATGAGGCTTCTGGGAGTAGAAGTCCCAAACAACCGGAAAAGGACCAAAGGTTGGGAACCACTGATACATACTACAAGCTACAAGAAACCCATCCACTCAAATCAAAAGAAGCAAAGCTTCCACATATACTGCTTGGCACCTTGTTAGGGACACAGCCACATGTAAGTTCCCCTTACACATGTATATGTCTTTGGGGGCACTGCAGAAGTTGATAGTCCCTTCTTCATTGAATTGGTATTCCCTTTCTCAGTGGTTCCCAACCTTTGGTTCTCCAAGTTTTGGACTTCAGCTCAAAGAACTCCTATTAGCCAAGTTTACAACTTTTCATTTTGACAACATTTCTCCAGAAATAAGTAAGTAAGTAAACAGATTTTCTTTGCCTGCTTAAAAGGGCAAGTATGAGGGGAAGAAATAAACTCAAATCTTGCCACCATGTGGAAAAAGGAGTTTCCTTTGCTTGCTTAGGATGGGGATATGAGGAGGATGAATAAACTGGAATCTTGGAGGTTTGTTGTGGTTGGAAGCAGTTAAATCTGCTTGCTGAGGTGGGGAGTGAGCAACTAGAGTGTTATAATCTGGAAGTGAAGGTTTCCTCTATCCTGGAAAGAGTAAGCTCTGGTGTTTTATCATTTAAACATTTTTAAAACTGGTAATGGGATGACTAAAATCACCTTCTGGCTATTTTTGCTCTGATGGAACATATCCCACTGGTCTCCCATTGATCCTCTATGGAAATGCCCCCTCCCTCATTTACACTAATCTCAATTTACACCACAAGTCCAGGAACTCACAAATGATGTAAATTGGGACTCAACTGTATTTTTATTTGAAGCTTATGTTTGGGAATGATCATAATACCTAATTAATATTTTGTCATTCTTGGTAACCAGATTTAAGCTAATATCAAAATTAAACTCTTAGGTCCTAAAACAATTCTCAAAATGTAAAATATCAATTCTGTTTTTTTGTGTAAACAAAAGTTCATGAGAACCACTTTTAAGTCTATAAATGAGAAAAACTGTGAGAAAGCAACAGATAAGGCACACACAATAAATGAAAATAATAGCCAGGATCATGGGTGGCCAATGTGTAGCCTGTAGGTCACATCTAGCTCCTAGAGGTGTTTTATGGCCCCTCAGGGGGGTCAAACAATTTTTTGGAAAAAAATTGGCAAAACATGTTTTTTCTCCAAAATGCCCCTAAAGGACTTTTGAGGATGTGGGGCACATTTCTGCTATGTCTGGAGCCTCTAGGGATGAGAACATATTTTTGCAATATTTTTCAAAAATGTTTTCTCTCAAAATGACTCAAAAAACTCTGCAGAAGCAGAAGCCCAGAAAGACCCAAGAACATGGAAAGAATGCCCCCAAGCTCTTGCAGAGTGTTTGACAGCATCAGAGGGGAAAAATAATAATAATAATAATAATAATAATAATAATAATAATAATAATAATTATTATTATTATTATTATTATTATTATTATTATTATTATTATTATTATTTTGCAAGAACTCATGCAGGCCTACTGGGGAGACTAATCCAGCCCCTCAGGCCTTCCAGAGTTGCTAGTTCTTGAATTAGATATGAACTTAAAAGGACAAAATAATCATCCTTATCAATCATCATCTCCATATTCCAGACAAGTATTTTTGATTCCAAGCCCATCAGGGCCACTCATGCTGCATCCACTGAGTACAATGGGACACGATACATGTAGAGGTTTGTTTTTGTTTTTTTCATTTTTAACACAGGATTCCTGGAACAGGACCCCTGCATATACACTGGATGCACTGTATACCAGGAGCCAGGAGAATAAAGTCTTCTGTTGTTTGACAGTGGATAAACAAATTGGTTCAACTTCATTTGACTTTATTCCCATTATAGAAACACAACGTCTTCAATTCTTCAGTTGATCTATCTGTTAAATTTTATTTCTTTTAAGATTCTGGATTATTGTTGTTTTGTTTTAGATTTTAAAACCCAGAAACTTATAGTAATGAAATCTGGAAAGTTAATACAGTAGGACCTCCATATCCGCAGGGGATTGGTTACAGGATACTGAAATCTTCGGACACAAGCAAACGCTCTGTCCCCACCTGCCTCGGGCTGATGGCGATCGGGCCAGGGCCAGAGGCAGGAGGTGGCGAGGAGTGTGATCTTGCTCTCCTCACTCCTCTCCCGCCCGCCGCTGCCACGATCAGGTCTGGGGCAAGAGGCAGCAGGCGGCGACGAGCACTATCCCATTCTCCTCACTCCTCTCCCACCCACCTGTGGATAACTGAACCCATGGATAATGAATCCACAGATATGGGGGTCCTACTGTACAAATGTTTAAAATATGAACAGTATCCTTTGCATTAGGGCTAAAATATTTTTAAATGTAACAGTCCTCTCTCCAGCTATTATATAACTTTCAAAAATTACCTCCCTCCATTTTTACTTAAGCAACTAAAATAGCTATTTAAAATATACTCAAAACCTATTCTTTCCAGCAAGGCTATCCAATCAATTTTTAACTACGATTTTTAAATGAATGTATTTTAAATGGTTTTATGTGTTGTTAGCTGTATTTTGATCTATGACGTAAACTACTTGAAGCCTTGGCAAGATCCTGGTAAGAAATAAAAATTATTTATTATTATTATTATTATTATTATTATTATTATTATTATTACTACTACTACTACTACTACTACTACTACTACTACTACAGGTAACAAATAAAATAATAATAATTGTTATTATTATTTAAATAGTTTTTTTAGATACTTTTGTTTAAAAAATCTAAATGCTGCAAGCTGCCTGCCTGTGGTACAAAATGTATGCTTGTCATATCTATCTTACATCAACACTCACATTGAATGAGGCACAATATGACCAGAACTTCAATGATGTGACATTCCTTTTCCATTATTTAGTCAGGTCACACTCCTTTAACTATAAAAACTAATCAAAATTTATATTTACATTACAAGGGCATACAATTATTCCCTGGTAAGTTAAAACTGTAATGTGATGGAAGTATACCTTATTTGTTACTGAAATAATGAATTATAGGTAACTTACTATTTGCAACTAATTATTTCCAATTTACACTTTAGATATTAATTAATCTTCAGTATATAGTCATATGCACCATGTTCTTATTCTCAGTAATTGAACAGAAGCAGTATATAATATTGACTATTCAACAAGCAAATCTCACACCACAAGCCAGGTCCCTGCCTTCATGTGAAAACAACTAAAAGCACTGTGCTAGTTGATGCTGCTTGATCTCTTTTGCTTGCAAAGGGTGCATAGGAACCTATGAAGTTGACTTAAACTGGGCCAAATCACTGGCCATTTTAGCTCAGTACTGTCCCCTTCTACTAGGAGCAGCTCTGCAGGGTTTCAATCAGTGTTCATTCCCTTACCTGGAGATCTGCTTGTAGTACAAATCAGGCCCAACCCTGCTTTTCCTCTGAAATCAGACCAGATTGTGTGTTCACGATGGTATAGTGGAGGGTGCATCAGCTAAACAAATCAAGGAACTTTGCTCTGTATCTTGTTTATCACATGGTCTGAAAGCTGTTGGTTTGCCTTTCCTGGTTTCCCCCCTGCCATGAAGTCAGAGAAATAACCCCAGACTTCTTTTTGGGTTTATTCTCTGGTTTACTGGGAAGGGAAAAACAGACAAGGGAAGCTTTCACGTAATATATACAGATCACCTACAAAAACTCTACAGTTTGTCTGGCCACTTTGCCGGAAAGCAGAAGTAACTGAGTCACATGCACAAGTATAGTACTCATCCACCACTGACAAGGGTTCTCACTGATTCCTGCTTTTCTGTGCTGTGTCAACTAGGCCACCAGATTTGTATGTCTGCAGTTGTACAGACAGTGGTTTATAAAAACACATGCCCCCATACAGTCTCATATGTACTACCTTCTGCAAACACAATGGATCTCACATGCACTAGTAAACTGCAATACTTCCTACCACATACAAGAAAAATTCTGACGTTTAATAACACTTGTTATGCACACTGCCATTATTAGTTTTAGTGTTATTTTAAAATAATTTTTAAAAATGTTGTCCAAATGGGAATTACTGAATGAGAAGCAGGGTAGAAATCTGAATTGCTCTAATTCTTAACAAATTAATAAAAGTTACTACAGTGGAATGTAGCAACAGGTTTACTGTCATACGAACTTTACACATCTTGATGATTTAGGAACCCAAGATAATTCTCCTTCTGCTGGGGCTCATAAAAAGGAAGCAGGTTTCACGTCAGCTACGTTTTTTCTGAAATGTTAATTTTCCCACATGTAGTGCCTAGAACCTACTCTATTCCACTTCTGCCCCCTTTCAGCTGGCTTTATTAGGTTTTAGGAGGCTGGCTTTGCTGGGAAACTCTATGTCTGTGAAATCTGTTCTCTAGATGTTCTCTGATAAGAGTAAACATTTTACTCTGGCATAAACTGCTGTACTATTCCAGCTGTAGGGAGAAAGGCAAGCTATAAATTAGACAAATAAATAAATTCTGCCAGGTATGGGGGGATCTTGTTACACAGTTCACTAAAATAAAGTCTTTATCATTAATAAGGCAGGCCTGTCATGTGATGGGGTCAGCTCTCATGAGCCAAACCATGTATTCTGGCTGTTCCCCAGAAAGAATGCCTGGAAGAATCAAGTCTGGCATCAGCAATACATGCTGACTATATATTAGACTTCTTATCTTCTTGTATCTGACTCTTAATTTCATCTATTTAGGATAGTAAGTAGCTGAAGTAGATTAGATATATTCAACAATAACCTTCACAACTGCCTTTTGCTTATTTCAAAAACAGAAAAATGAGCATTCTAGGGTACAGGAAAATATGTGTTGCTTAATACAGTTTAAAACATTGCCAACTTGTATGAAGGTAGCTTTAGAGAATGATTTTAAAAAACAGTGCAGTATTCCACATTTATAAACTATTTGCAGTTAATTTGATTGATCGCCTAAACCTATTCCTACTTGTCCATTAACATAAGAGGACCTACTTGTGTACCTGAGTGGTAGGCAAGAGAGCAAGACCAGGGACAACTTTTCAGGTTGGCCAGATCTTTGAGAGCTGCACTTTGAAAAAAAAGTTCTTTAGTGAAGGGAACTAGCTTTTTATGTAGCCATGTTAGTCTCTTACAGAATAAAAAGGAGGAAGGGAGGGAAAGGAAAAATGGGTTTATGGCACCATCTTTAAGTGGTTTTTATTTTAGCATGAGCTTTCATAGATATAAACCCACTTTTTCCAATCCAGTACAGAGTGATATTAAAGCCTCATGCATAAAGCATAAATACACAGTTGTGGGAGTGGGAAAGAATGTAATAGGATCCAGAAAGATACAAAATCATGTCTCCTTCCCTAAACCTTCAAACGATTGGGCAAAGTGATACAGGTCTTTCAGATCTTTGCAGTGGTCAGTTAGTGTGAATGAGTGAAAGCAATAATCCGCTTATCAAAAGTCAGTCTTAATTCAAAACTGTCTGAGAAGATTCCAACTCTTTGTCCATACCTCTCCTAATGGACTGGAAATTGTGGATATAATTCAATTGAGCTGTTTCTCTTTTTTAGTCTTCCTTTGTAATTTCCTTGTTCAAGAACTGTGATCTGTAAATCCCTTATTGTATGTCGAGGAAGGTTGAAATGTTCTGCAACTGTTTTTGGGTACTGCTATTTCTAATGTGAGATTTGTGCCCATTAATCTTCTTGCATACAGATGTCTTGTATGTCCAATGTAGAGGCACACAATGGCAAATACTGGATTGGAAGAAGAGCAAGTAAATGCACCTCTGAATTTGTGGATGATGTTACTGGCCCCTGTAATACTACTCTGTGCTAACTCTGAAGAAGTGGGTTTGCATTCATAGAAGCTCCATCTAAAATAAAAAACAATTACTCTTAAAAGGCGCTGCCATATCCCTCCCCCTTATTCTCTTTATGGTTTTTAACTATAGGGTACTAAATATCCTTAAAAATCATTAAAATTATTTTAATCCCTCTTAATTATTAAGAAATTCAATTCTTGTGACTTTTAGCAGTACACTGCTTTCTTGTAAGTAACTGTCTCTCCTTTAAGGGTTTTAGCCAATCACTTCTAATTTTACAGAAAGACGTTCACATCACCTAAAACAGGTTGGGTGATCCAATATTTGGTAGAACTGTGCCCCCCAAAACTCTGATTTTTTCAGCAATTTTTAAAAGTACCCCAAAACTGGGAGGTTTGGAGAAGTGTGGGGCCATATGCAGATCACATGCTACACTTCGCTCACCTATGAGAACAACTAGGCTGGTGGATAAGGCCCCCACTGTGGAACTCTGTTCCAACTTATGCCAGACAAGTCCCATCATTACAGGCTTTGAAGTGGGCCCTAACAGCTCAACTGTTCACCTTGCTCTAAAATCAAGTTTGAACTGTATTGGTGCATATTTGGTTTAAACCATAAATAACTGTGAATTTTTATCATTGTTTTCCTATGTTTTGTGGCTTCTTTCATTGTGTTCTATTTTGGGAAAGTATATCCTAAAAGGCAGCCTATATTATATCATATCAATCACATCATATCATATCATATCATAGGAAAAAATACAGCATTCTCTCTTCCTCACCTCTTTGGCAGGGGTGGCTTTTCAACAGTTGGTCTGTGTATATGTTTAAAATTATTGGCTGAGGCATCTATACATTACACTTTGCTGTCTGTAACTGGCTTAGATTAGAAGGCCACACCTCTCACTCTATCTCTAAGATCTCTGTTCTTCTTTGACTGCACTAAGCTAACTGCTGCTGTCAACTGCTCTCTACCGTAACTTCTCAAATATGCTAAGCATACCTGTCTAAACTAATTAGTTGGTAAGTTTAATTGAAGATGGATGTTTTATTATAATATTTTTTAGTAAATGTTTTCTTTTACATTTTGAAATCTGCTGTCTGCCTTGTCTTCTTCAAGTCAGCCATCATTTTAAGAAGCTACACTTAAAATGGGAAATGTCTTTCTCTGCAATTCTGCTGATATAGAGTTATCATAGGACTAATCACCTGGGTAACTCTCAACTCCCAACATATATATATTATTATCTTTTTGTTTGACTGTCAAAATCTACTGTGCTGATACTGCTTCATTTTCTTTCGCAGCATAAATTCCACTGGGCAACTATAATTTTGCACAATGATATGCACACTCTTACTCCTTAGCATTTACAGAAAGCCTTCTTGAGTGTGCTGCTATACAAGGGCTCCTTGAAGTCTGTGTCTGGCGCACAATTTACAGTCCATTTTTTATTTCAGGCTTCATTTTTTATTCCAGACTGAAAAAGATACTGAGTCAGCAACAAAAAAATGCCAGTTCGTTCATTTTCTGTTAACCTGAACTCTCCCCACATCTCCAGAAAGATGCCAAGCGTTCAACAGCTTTTAAGGTCTTGGCAGAACCTGAATTATTTGTGTTTGAAAGTTACTGCAAGTCTGTTTTACAAGAAAGAAAGATTCATTTGTTATTTAGCAGTTACTTCTAGTCAAGTGGTAAAAGCATGCATAAAAGTATCAGCCTTCAGAATCACTGGCATTAAATAAAGTTATCCTCAACAGAAAAAAAATACACACAAAAATGATAAAAGATAAAATCAAATACAGCCTCAAAAACAATGCTTCTTTAAAAAAAATGGAAGCAAGTGAACTTCAAGTGCGACACCTTCCTAACAAAGATTAAAGGAAAATCTAACAAGAGAAAAGATCTCAGTAATATTACTAAGAACTGCCTTTTCTGCAGGTTGACTGTTCTGCTCCATTTAAACTCCAAACAAGGATAGGATTTTCCTAAAAATTGTGAAATTAAGCATATGAAATTATAATGGCTTAGATAAAACTGGTTATTATTACACATCCTACTTGTTGGGTTTAAATAGTTAAAACAGTATAGGCACTTGATCTGATAACATGACTTTCTTATCCTCTCATACCTCACACTACCCCAAATTTGCAATAGAAGGTTCCCTAACCCTCCAAAGTAGATATTGGGAGTAAAATTCAACAACTGTGCCTATTCCATTGAAGCATGGATACCATTGGCTTTTAGTCAGCACATTTTGTACAACAAGGCTTTTTTTTTTAAATTTAAAACATTTTATTCTACCTTTCCTTAAAAGTTGAAGGCAGCTAACATGCTGTACTTAGCTATGTTACACAACTACACCTCTGTAGCCGTACAGTACATCTACACTTAAACTGCTGATTTTTAATAACTGCTAATACCAGGTTGACTCATTCCAGGTTTGTTTATAAATAAACTGAATAGAAAAAATAGTTTCAGTAATTCAACTGCATAGTTAAGACAGTCAGTAATCAAAGAGAACTGATTAAATAGACTAAGGAAGTCACATGCAGCTGGGTTCTGTTGATTTGGCTTCTAAACTGTAGTAATTGTCCTATGATCGCCTCAGAACAAAGTCTAAAAGAGATATGAAATGGGGCCAAAGAAACAAATAAGTATTTTAAGCTATTACTATGTTTCTGTAATTTCCAATACATATCCTTAAGTGGTAGCCAGTGATATACCTCCTCCTCTCCTTGCTGTGTGGCGATACTTCAGAAACCTACAGATCATCCCAGGTAATAACACACTCTATAAATATAACTGTGCCTAAAGATCTAAGCATACTCACTTGTGAATAGTTTCTACAAAATAAACTTTTGAACTCAAGGCTGCTGGAAGAGAGAATTTCTAACCTCTGAGAAACACTGCTAGAGTACGAACATGAGACATGTATTTCAGGAGTTAAAATACCTGAGGGACAAAGGTTAGAACTCTTAACATGCACTCAGCAGTTTTATTCTAACACTCAGGTAGGTGCTAGTCCAGAGTTCAAGTGAATCTCATGTCACTAAGCATTTAAAAACTGCAAGACAAAAAGAAAAGCTTTTAAAATTTTTCACAATTAGCAGTTCTTTATAACTACTTGGCAAGTCTTTTGAAGGGACTGAAGAATAGCTGGTTTCTACTTTTGGCAGCATAACAGCTGAAAAACAGGAAATGGCTCAGACTACAACAGTTAAACTTAAAACACATGCACTGGAAAGCATGTGATTCAGCCATGAAAAGAAATGATTTTATTAAGGGTCGTACCATAAATTTCATTTCTGATTATCACCAAAAAAGAATGCAGGCAACTGATCGATGAAAGTCACTTGAACAAAGTTAAACACAGAGTGAAATACTGCCAAGCAAAGAACCAAAAATTTCTCATGATTAATATCAAAAAGTTTCCATGGGTTTGTAAGTCTAAGTTTATGTCTTACAACTGATGACTAGGAATTCCAAGCAACAAGGAGGAACAGAATTATTTTCCTCCACTGCTGTCATGCTTACTTTTATCTTGACTGCAGAGGAAGTGAAACTTCTTCTCCACTCAGCATGGATGTCAAGTGATGTTAACTAAGCAAAGATACTGTCTCTAGTTTCCAGCCCAACCCACTTCTGTGCAAAGTGCAGATAGAAGCTTATCAGACCTTGAGAGAGTTGAAATTTTCTACTGTGGATCTATAAGAAGCAAGCCCTCTTCATGCATGTCCAACTCAGAAAATCAAGGGGCCTGACAGACGAGACATGAAGCAATTACATTGTTCTATGTTAGATGCATGGAAGAAGCTTAGTCCTCTGCATGTCTAGCACAGAAACACAGTGGACAGGAGAAGGCACAAGCTACATCCTGCCTCTACCAGCTCAATTTGTTTCCATGCTAACCGTGGAGGAATGCCAAGTGAAGTAGAAGAGAAGACAGAAAGTGATCCACAGTTCCTTGCCCAGCCTGCTGTATCACTAGCTTCAAGAAACTTACAAACAAAATCAGGCAAATACAATTTTTTAGGCTTCTATCACTGGGGCTTCACAAGGTTGAATCTGACCCAAATTTTTAAAAAGTTTGTTCACATTCTACTATTTGGAGAAATATACGCCTTTTACATTTATTTCCCTTTGATATTTCAGGACAGTGAGCTAACAGCTAATATTTTTTGCAACTTTTCTTTGAAAATTTACCTTCACCAAATTGATACCATCATATGAAGTTGCTATAGGGCGAAGAAGGTAAGACCATCTACCAGTTCATGCAAATACTTCTCACATTTTAAAATATACATACTGGCTTACGTCTAATGAGAAAACACTGTTATTATGTGACTTAATTAAATCTTCTTACAGGACAGTATTTGTAATTAGGGTGAATTATTGTCACTGTGAGGAAGTGACTACTGATGAGGGAATCTAATTCCATGGGCCTCCTGAATAAGAAGTGTTGGTAAGGTGGTAGGAAATAGGGCCAAAGAAGTATTAAACACACAAGACTCTGGAGATTGCTAGAATGGCTGTCATACAACTTCATCTCCTTTATAAACATGATTTCTATTCTCAATTGGGGGGGGGCGAATTCTCAAAGTAGCTGAGCAGGTTGCATAGCCGCTAGCAGACGCTGAGAAAGAGTGAGGAAAGGCACAAATCCTTCAGAGAAGAGCAATGGTGTATGGAGGGACCTTCGGAGAAAGATAAAGCAATTCAAGAATACAAAGTCCCAGACATATAGGAGACTGACATTTTGAATGCTTTGGCACCTCTTGTTAAGTAATACTAGCATAGGGCACTACTGCTACCTCTGAAAATTTTCCACTAGTGTATTTTCTCATGAGAAATGTTCCAATTCTAAAAAAACCTAATTCTTCCATAAAATTCCCTTGCAATACAATGAGTTCACACAGTTCAGTTCATATGGTTCATTTCAAAGCTGTCATTAATATTTTCAGATGATGATCCCTAAATATCACATCCCTCCACTCCACAGATTATGTATATATTTTATTAAATGAAAAAGAAGGGAGATTCAAACTAAAAGTGTAAAATTAAATAATACCAAGTTCAGATCTTGGCGAATTCAGGGCACAAGATATTTCCTTATATAAAATTTTCCACAAAACATATAACTGCCAACAGATTATTTGCATAGCTGTTTTTCCTCCAAGGCAAGAACAATACTTATTTGCCATCCCTGGAAGATTAAATCTCTACAACTTCATAGATTTTATCTATTGTGTTGATAATGGGCTTTGGAAATTTTTGTGCAATTTTGGGGGTTGGATACTATTAACTATTGGCCAGAACACTGAATTACTGGTAACTATACCACACGCTCTTCGTGGCAAGATTTATTCCTCAAAAGTATGACTTGCCCAAGGCCACCTAAGTTTTCATGGCTGAGCAGGGATATGAACCCTGGTTTTCTAGAGCTCTAGTCCAACTGTCAAACCAATATGTCACATATTGCTCTCCATATGCAAACACATACACATACACACAGATTAAGCTTTAGAATAATCAGCTAAGAAAATATATTAATGAAAATGAAAAAAAAATCCATGAAAATGAAATACGTATACGATCTTTGCACTTTTAAATTTCAAACTCAATTTCCAAAACTTCTCGATATGACATTATTAATAATGTTCAACACAAATAATAATCTTTTCACTGACTAAATTGGAAAACAGATCTACACTAGTATGTACACGCATGAGATTGATCAGTGGTTCTTAAAATTTTCTTTATCAGGGACACTTGTAAATATAATTTCTTGCCAGGGTCCTCCAAAACCTAGATCCAGATTTAAATATTCAAATATTTATTTAAATAGTCAAATATTTATTTATTTATTTATTTATTTATTTAAGGCATCCGGAGATCAGGATTCAAATCCCTTCTCAGACACTGGGTGACCCTGAGTTAAATCACATTCTCTCAGCCTCAGAGGAAGGCAAAAGTAAACCCCTTCTGAACAAATCTTGCCAAATAAACCCAGTGATAGGTTCAACTCAGGGTTGCCAGAAGTCAGAAGTTACTTGAAGGCACACAACAACAAAGTGCCACTGACAGGGGGAAGTTCTTTTTAGCCACCATCTCTCTTCTCTTTTAAAACTGACTTATGGCAACCCTATGGTGAACCTACCATGGGGGTTTTCTTGGCAAGATTTGTTGCCTTTACCTTCTCTGAGGTTGAGAGAATGAAAGGGACATAGCACTTACCTGAGGTCATCCAGTGGGTTTCCATGGCTGAATCATTCAAACAGTGGTCTCCAGAGTCATCATCTAGGCACGGAGACATGCTTGCTGCTATGTCCCTTTCATCGGGGATGTGGAAGCAAGTATGTGTGTGCTGGTGCCAAAACTGGTCCCTCACTTGCAAATGATGGTGCAGTTTCAGCATGCACATATGCCTGCTGCCATGTCCCTTGGGGCGACATCCCTGCTGATGAGTCCCTGATGAAAGGGACATGATGGCAGGTGTGTGCACCTGTAAACAAGGGAGGAGTTTCAGCACCCACACACCCCCATTGCCATGTCCCTCTTGCTGCCACTGCTTGTGGTGTCCAGCAGCACTGATGCACTGACCCCCCGTGATGGCTCCATGTCCCTGAGGTTAAGAACCACTGAGCTAAATTATTGCCATTATTATTACTATGGACTTCATACTGGGCTCAGAAGTAATAATCAGACACATCCTCTGGTATCCATGACAAATTCTTTTTTCTCCAGATCATCCCTAGAACAACCATACTCTTATATTTTATCTTCTAATCAGATGAGCACAATTAACTACAATGGTATTACAATTTAACATTCAAGTCCCAAAACCTTTTTGGAAGCCTCTAGCAAACTAAACCTTCCTATGACACTATATTAAGTATTTTTCAATAATCTTTTGTTGGTGTACATCAGCAAAACTCCTTAATGTATTTTAACATGTCTACCTGAAAATAAATCCCACTGAATTCAACAGGACTTGCTGCCATAACCTTCATTCATAAGTTTTTTTTAAAAAGAATTACATCAAATGACTCCTGACATATTATATGACAGCATGGGAATGTCGATGTTCTTCACAAGATTAAATTACTCTATCTCTGCAGGATGTTTGTAGAGGTAGATTTTAGGTTATTCCACAGTACCCAAATATCCACAGCTAGAAAACACAAGTTCATGTGAAGTAGATGTATGTTTTGAAGTTTTGAAGACCACCTTTTCTGAAAAAAAAAGTAACCAACATAATTTGCATTCTGAAGATACTATTGCTGTTATTCACAATTGAAAGAAGCCTTGTGAAAACAAAGATTTGGAAAATGGACAGTAAAAAAAATTGCTTTTATATATTGGTAGGAAAATTCAGCATTAAAAGAATTATGAGTTAATTTTCTACCTCAATAGTCTCTGCTGAGGGAAATGTCTCACAATGAAGGCCCCTTCTTTGTATGAACCACCCTCCAGCCAACCACAGATCATCTAGATGCTACAGTGGTCACTGCAAGTAAATTTGCCACATGCAGTGCCCTGTTGGCTAGTTTTCTTATCCACTGTAAAGTAAAGAGGGGACATATGGCTTATCCTTTCAAATGGTGCTGATGCACGTGAGATTTATAGGACTCATAGAAGCTGTGCAAACCAAACAGATGGAAAAACATCATCCAGTGTGCAAGTATAGTTTCCCTAGTGTTTTAAATAAGCTGGGTCTCTCATGGTTACCTGCCTGGCCAGGTAAGTTTAGAGGATGCGTGGTCTTAGCACTGCAGCACCTCTACACTTCCATACCATATTTTCCTAGTTTGCTTGGAAGACGCATTCACCTCTGAATTCAACCAGGTGTTTATCAGCAGAGGAACATAACTGAAATAGAGTTATCACGGTCATATTCTGCTTCTTGGTCTCTCACAGGCACATGGTTGACAATGGTGTGAACAAAATGCTGGATAAGATAGCTATTTAGTCTAACTGATTCTTCCTACGAGCATCTTATCTCAATGAAACAGTAGGGAGAACAACCATACAATGACAGAAGAAAAGGTAACAAAGAATGATTGTCACGAACAGTTGTATAAACTTGAGTTGAGGATGAGGACCAAAAATTAATGATCAACTTACAGAAGGGGGAAGATCTGAGGAAGAATTTATAAAGGAAAAGACAAACATCCACCCAAGTAGCTCCACTAAGGATTCAGGAAGCATTAACTTACCTTAAAATTATATCATATTTAAGTAGGTTTCATAAGATTAAAACAGCTTTATAAAAAGAATATTAAAAGTGATGTAAATTTAATTTTAAATGAAAAGATAGCTTCAATGTGATCCTTAAGAGCTTAATTGTGCCTATTCCTATACTAATATTTCCACAAAACAGAAGAGGATGTAGATGTTATTTTGTGTACTGTGCACAAAAGCACATAAAAGTACATATTCCATGACTAGCAGTGCACTTCTCTAGTGGTTAAAGGCACTAAGACAAAAGCAAGACTCAATGATCAAGTATTCTACTGGCATAATACCAGTGTATTCCACAATATTTTGCCAACATAATACACTGCAGCCTAATTAAGTTTATTCCTTAATCACACAAATATTTTTTTCTTAAGAAATGTTGGCAAACAATTCGCAAAGAATTTTTTTTCATTAAATAGTTAGGTATACAGTTGTTTTGTCTACATTAAAAGTAAAAACAAATACTTAAAAAAAGCCACTGTTATTATAAAACACTCCTTAATTTGTTTAAGATATTAAGTTATATATACAAAATCCATCATGAAAGTTTCATCTGATGTAGTAAAACACAAGTTATTAAAACTGATAAACAGAACAAGTTTAAGTAAGTCTTACTGAAGTAAGAATGCCTTAGGAGAAGTTCAGAACCATCACTTGAGGCACCAAACACTAGATAACATGATTGCTTATTAGTGCACAATTAACTGACAACAAATATGTGGCAGACAGGCAATAAACTTTTGTCAGGTTCTTTACAAGAACATCTTTACCCTGTGTTGTTCATCAAGCTCCTTCTGTCAGTAGTACAGTTGGCCCTCCACATTTGCTAGGGTTAGGGGCATAGGACTCTCGCAAAAGTGGGAAAATAAAATACACATTTTACCTATTCAGTACATAGTTTTCAAAATCTTGTCACTGTCCTTCAGAATTATATTAGTGGACCTTGGGAGAGTTGTTTTTATTCCTGATATCTTTTAAATTGCTTCTTCTGTCCTTGTTCTAAATATGTTTACATGATGTGCTGACATATGTTATTAAAAACAGCTTATACTTAAACAAGAAGTGCAGATATTTCCCTGAAGTTAAAACACAACAGATGATGATAATAATAATACCCCCTCTATGGATCAGGTGGGGAATAACAGCAAGTTAACCATATAACACAGTTAAAAGAACATATAAAACTGTTAAGAGTATATAAACTTGGACATACTTAAAACAATACAAACTTTAAAATTTATAATGTAAAAATCATGTGGATAAGCTTGGTGGAAGAGATTAGTTTTAAGTGCTGTTTTGAATTCAGACATCACATTTAGCTGTCAAATCTCTTCTGGCAGGTCATTCCACATTCTGGGGCTGGATGAAGAAAAGGTTATCTGAGTAGCAGTTGTCAGTCTAGTCTTAGCTTTCTGAAGTTAATGTCCTCTGGAGGACCTGAGTATACAGGGTGGGCTATACAAGAGAACTAATTGAAATCTTTGAACTTAGTACAGAGGTAGCCCAGTGTACACTGCATTGCAGAAGTTCAGCCTTGAGGTTACCAATGTGTGCATACCATCTTTAGATCCTTGAGCTCTAGGAAAGGGTGAGGCTGGCATAACAGGTGAAGCTGATAGTAAGCAGGATGAAGGATGTTAAATAAATGTGACTTACTGTGTGTCCTTCTTGCTTCACCATCTAACATATACAGTGGGCCCACTGTATCCATGAGAGATGGATTTGAGCATCCATGATTTTTGGTACCCCTTGCAGATCCCTAAAATCATGCATGATCGTGAGGCTTGCAGAGAGATTTCAAACTTGAGGCAAAGCTTATAAGACCGTAATAAAAATGGTGTAGGGCAGTGGCAGTGTCAGCAAGCCCAGGCTGCCCTGTGCATCACATTTTTCAGGCTCCTCCATCTCTTGGGAGCTCACCAGCCAGGCTTCTTGGATGTGAGGGAACTTGAAGAATGCATAGTGCCTGGCAGCTGCAATACCTTACACCATTTTTAACAGGGTCTTACTGTGCCTGGCCTTGTGGCACTTTGCCTAGCCTTATGGCACTTTGCGGTTTCTCTGCAACACTTCTGAGGCTTGCAGAATGCAAAGCCTTACAAGATGAACCTTAACCAGTAAACCCCCACAGTATTAAAAATGGTGCCAGCTGCCCATTTCTGCTTTGCAAGGGAACTCTGCTGTCTTAAGGAAGAAGCAAGTGGCTAGCATACTCGCAACTGCACATTCAAATGTCCAATACTGAATTGCGTACATTTGAATTTGCAGTTGGTTAAATTCATGGATCCCGAGCCTGTTGGATACAGCAGGGCCACTATACACTTAATGAGACTATATGCCATTTGCGAGGCCTATAGATAGCACATTGATTATTGTTTTCATGTTCTTTGTGATTTGATACTTAAGTGGTTTTTGAACTGGCGTGAATGGAAGTGACTCATATTTCCAGACACACCTGCCTAATGTGACATAGAAACAAGAGCATTCATGCTTCAACTGCTGTGACTGTATTGTAAGGATCCTCCTCAGGTAGGAATATTAGAAAGGATAAAAAGACATAAATGAGAGGTTTAGGAGTTTTTCCCCTCTTAATTACTATAGCATTATGGATGTTTACTTCTCTACAAAAATGGAGAATGAAATGCAGGGCTTAGTGAGGACATTTAAAAGATCACAAACTAATTTTGCACATTTTGTTTATACAGTCAGCCCTCTACACTTGTGAGTTTAACTTTCAAAGATTTGGTTATATGTGAATTTCTTCAATCCCTGCTCGCCTCCCACCTCAGACACTTCTTTTCTGGGGGAACCTTTCCTCTTGGCAGTTCTGATCAGGTTGCACAACCCTCTAAAAACCCACCTCTGGTCCTTCTTCTTTTCTTCCACCAGCCATTGCCTGACCAGCTAAGGATGGCTTTGCACCCCAATTTCTTAGCACCACAAACCCTCTCCAAACACCCCTCCCACACCCCTAGGGAAGAAGATGAGTGAGAGAGAGCAAGTATAGGGTCAGCATGCCAAACACCTTCCTTTTTTTCCTCACCTGGTTTGGACCCTGGGTACTCATTCTCTCCACCATGCCTTAGCCTCCTTTCCCCAACACATTTTGGTATTTGCAGTTCTTTACTACAAAGATTCACATCTTGAACTTTTGCACATCTACTTGTAAAATAAGAAAGCATCAATTTTTAGTCTTCAAAACAAAAATCCTTACTCTTAATTGTTGGTTAATGAAAAGTATTTTAAAACAATATTGATATGATGTATTAATCTACTGAAAATTTTGTTCATACTTGATTTGTTAAGATTTGATTATGCAATTTAGCTTATATATCAATATTATTGGCTTAAGTAATAAGATCAAGAATCTACTAGAGCAAAAGACTTTCATTCTTTTTCCATTCCCACTTCAGCTGATTCTGAAAACCTTCTCCAAAAGATTTCCTAGCAAGGACCTACTTCCCCCACTCCTAGTTACATTGACGACAGCAGTCCTATCAGTAGAATGATAGTACAGAATTCAGCCCATATTACATATATTACAGCCATTATCATATGCTGTTTGGGCATGTTCTATTATGGGAAAGCACCATACGAATAAAATGCTGCTGGTAAATTGTACTGTATTAAATGGAACTTACTTTCAGGTCAGCACACATGCAAGGCTTATCACCATCGACTCTCACAAAAAGCATGGCTAAAGATAACAATTATATAGCCAAAAATCTACATGGATAATCTGAATGAATACATAACTGATCAACAATATTTATTTAAGAACCTTAAATAAGTTTTTCTAGAAGAATCTCAAAAGCATTCACCTTGTTTAAATTCTCATATCTGTAATTCACCCTTCTCCAAAGAGTTCAGTGCAGGAAAAACAAAGTTATCTAACCATATCCTCAAAACATCTGGTTTGGTAGGTTACTAAAATGGTAAGACCCATGTTTCCCCAATTCAAATTTAATGAACTCTCCGTTAGACACCAATCTGCTTAAAGAGACAGTCTTAATAAAGACTATGCTGTTTCTTCATGCGTTCTTAAAAAAGAACAGGGCAGTTATCAAATTAACAGATGACATCAAATTGGAAAGGACTACAAACATCTGAGAGGCCTGAATGAATGAGCAAAAATCAATGAATTGGAAACACAGCAGACTATCTGGTCTATGTAGGGTGTGCAGTCCTTGCCTTTTTCACAAGGCTGGGTGGCCATCTTTTGGAAGATAACTGAGATATAAGACTTTTTGAGCAGGAGAGTTTGCTTAGAATACAAAATGAATAAAGGTTCCCCACAGTAAAGAAAGAATCACTTTTCCTCTTTAGAAGGGAAAAAAAACAACTGGATGCAGAAAACAGACAATTTTTATAGGAACCTGAGATATACAAGACTATGCCCTGCAGAAAACACATGCACACCATAAAGTCTGCCAGCTATACAGATGTCTCTAAGGAACTTCTCTGTCATCCATATGGGTGTATGTGCCTTCAAGTCAGCTGTCAACTTATTTTATAGGGTTTTTGTGGGCATGGGTGGTTTTAAAGGTTCCTTCCTCTGACATATAGCCTACAGCACCTGGTATTCATTGGCAGTCTCCGATCCAAGTACTAACCAAACTTAACCCTGCTTAGTTTCCAAGACAAAATGGAATCTGGTGACTTTATATTATTTAAGCCAACTCCCCAAATATAGAACCCCTATTAACAGCACAGGAAAACCCATGCCTCTCACAAAATAGAAACAATGACTGCGTAATAAAATAATTAAAAAGGCTCATTTGCTCCAATTCTAGAATGCCAAATACTCAAGCATAAAAAAAGCTAATACCTTGTTCTCAAAAAAAAAATTGTCACACCCCCTGAAGTCCCTATCTGATCATTCTGCTTGCAAATTGTCGAACTATTCAGCTAGGATATAATTCTAAAAATCCTGAAAAGCCTAAGACAAGGCAGATAAAGGAGGCAGTTGTAAGACCACTGTTGAAAAAGCTCTCTTTAGATCCCACAGTACAGACAGCTATCAGCCAGTTTCCAATATGCCATTTCTAGAGAAGGTACTGGAGTGTGTGATGGCTTCCCAGCTCCAGGGAGTCTTGGATAAAGTGATTACCTAGAAAGGTCCATTTCAAGCTAGTCTCAGGCCTCACTGTGGGAGAGGAACCACACTGGTGGAAGACCTACACCAGTAATTGGGGAGGGGTATATGTCCCTGTTAGTTCTGTTGCACAACTCAGCAGCTTTTGATCCTTCTTAGGGGTGGGATCTGAAGGCACTGTTTTACAGGGGCTCCACTCCTTCCAGGAGAATCAAACCCAGAAGATGGTGTTGCAGATCTCCTGTTCAACTGTTGACTTGTGGAGTTCTCATCAGGATTTTATTTTGTCCAACATGTTATTTAACATACACATCTTCAGAGCTTTAGAGTGTGGTGAAATCAACATGCAGATGACACCAAGCTCTACCACTCTCTTCCACACCAATCCCAGGAAGTTGTCTTTGATGCCTGTCATCAATAATGGACTGGATGAGGGGAAATAAATGGAGCTGCTCCTGGTCAGTCAAAAGGAAGATCAGGGAATAGAGATTTAGTGTGTGCTGGATGGGCTTACACTCCTCTTGGAGACACAGGTCTGCAGCTTGTGAGTACTCCTGAATTCAGCCCTGAACCTGAAAACCTGGGTCCCAGTGATGCCCAGAAGTGCCTCTGCACAGTTAAGGCTTGTGCGTCAGCCATGCCCCTTCTTTGAGATGTCATCAAATCATAGAGTTGGAACAGACCCCAGGGGCCATCCAGTTCAAGTCCCTGCTATGCAGGAACACCCATCAAAGCATTCCCAACAGATGGCATCCAGCCTCTGCCTAAAAACCTTCAAAGAAGGAGATTCTACCACACTTAGAGCCAGCATATTCGGACAACTCTGACTGTCAGGAAGTTCTTCCTGAGGTTCAAGTGGAATCTCCTTTCCTGCAGCTTGAATCCATTGCTCAGATGTCATACAGTCATAGTGACACACATATCGGTTATATCAAGGGCTTCTCTGAAGAGTGTTCAGAAACTTCAGCTGGTCCAAAGAACTCCAGCCAGATTGTTAATTGGGCAGGCTAAAGGGAGCACTCAACTCCTTGTTGTAAGTTTTCCAGGCACAACTGAAAGTGCCTGGCTCAGGTCCACATTATATGAAGAACTGTATTTTTCCTTATGAATCTACCCATGTTCTGAGATCTACTGGGGAGGCCTTTCTCTCTATTCCATCACCCTCAGAGGTATACCTGGTAGGGACATAGGAGAGGCCCTTCTTAGTGGCTGCTCTTTGGTTCTGGAACTCCCTCCTGAGGGAGCTTAAACTGGCAACCGTCCTGCTATCTTTCCACAAACAGGTTAAGACTTTTTATTTCAGAAGGCCTTTCCAGAATTTTGCTGTATCGTCTGTGTTTTGTATATTTGTCATTTTAAAGAGTCATGTTTTTAACCAGTTCTAAGTTTATGAACAGTTTAATTATATTTTTGACTTCTGCATTTTCCTTCTTTTTTTTTTTAGCTCTGTGTCTTTTAACTGTTGCAAGTTACTCCAAGTCCAAAACCAGGAAAAAGGTGGGATACACTAATAAATAATAATAACACCAAGTTTTTAGTTTGATATAAATAACATGACTTCTATTAGTGTGATAAGGTGGAAATTCATCCCAATTGATCTAGATTAATCAGACTCAAATGTTGCTGTCATAGTTCTTCTGTTGACTCATGCAACTTTTTACTGTGCAATGATATAAAACTATTTTTTCCCTCTTTGCTGTAGCCTTGAGGGCAAAGCCTAGTTTATCCTCAGAAATGTACAACTACTAAAGAGAGGAACAGGAGCTTTAGCTTTAAAGCATGCCTACTTTCCCAATAAGCCTGAATACCTAGAGGGTCAAAAGCAAGGTGGTCATAACAGTGACTGACAATTTTCAGAAAGAAAAGTTCCAGTATTGCTACACCTGTTAAGAAACTGTAAGAACAGAGTAACTTCTACTATTGAGATAAACAGCCATCTAGAAATTTCCACTGAGGAAGTATACAGGACAATTAGCCATGGTCAGCTGACCTGCAGCTACTTCCCAGTTCCTAAAAGATCTGTTCCTGTCTGTTTGCTAAACATCTTATAGAATCATAAAATCACAGAGTTGGAAGAGACCCTAGGGGCCATTCAGTCCAATCCCCTGCCATGCAGGAACACCCATCTTCTGCATACAATACTTTTTCTTTAAAGAACATTTCACATGAGGAAATCAATGCATGCACTAGCTGAGGAATAGCCCTTTTATCTCTGCAAATATTGCATGTTTAACCTGGTTTTTTTTTAATCCATCTGATTTGCAACTTTCTTGAAGTTACTGTGCTGTAAAGGGCAAAACTGAGTTCTAACAGTAACCTCCACAGAAGTCCTAATGGAATTGTCTACACTAAAGAATGCATAAGGAAAGCATATCACATGTGGAGCATCTGCTAATCTAAGCATAAAAGAAACTCCCCTTGCCCCTTTTGTGGCCCATGCTTGAGAATTACATTAAAACCTTTTCTGAAAAAAGTTTCTTGTAAAGGCAAAGGTTGTACAACTGGAATTCACTACAATGAACACCCTGCTGGGTTATTTTGCTAGATGACTGCCAGAATCTGTCTAGTACAAAAATAATACTAGTAATAGGGTAGAGATGCCATTTGGAAGCACAGTAAAGAACTCCCGTCAATGAAAACTGCCTTGGTCCCAGACTTAGGGAAAAGACAGGATATGTACAGATGATGATGATAAGCCACTTGGTTACCCAAAATACAGTACTTTTGGCACTGTTTTAAATTCAGGTGTGAGGATAGTACCACAGGGAAAAAAAGGGGGAGCAGCACAACTTCTCAAACATGCTTAAGCTAATTGGACTGATGTAAGAGTTAACTGAATAAAAAGGGAAGGACTCACATACCTATTTTATTGTTTTCAGGATAAAATGGAGGAAAGGGGTATACAGTGTTTAATGGATACCAGTAATCACACAATTCCTCTTTTTTTTTCCTTCAAAGTTAACTCTCTTAGTCTGAACAACATAAGATGGCAGGAAGCTAAGCTGTTGTCATTCTTGCCGTCACAACTATTACCACTCAGGCTGTGGTGGCAGGAAGAACAGTCATAATTTCCTGAAAACCCCATCACCATATGAGAAGATTTCTAAATGTCCTTGTTGCACTGAAAAGAGAAAGCAGCATTGGGTTCTCCAAAAACCTGTTTCAAGACTAAACTGATAACAGTGAACAAGTGTATTCTTAGAATATACAAACCACATTTCAAATAGTATTGAAAAAGAACAATGAAAAATGATAACAGATTCAGAAGCGATGTTATTTAAAAGTAGAAATCAACATGTACAATCAAAGTACAATCAACATGTTAACAAGATAATAATATTTTACATCGAATTAAATTTTGTTGTTGTTGCTGCTGCTTTGGTTACTCAAATGTGAACAACTGAATCCAATAACACATTTTGTTTTTCTTCATATATGCTCTTTGAGCTTTCCCATTTGTACAACAGAATCTGGGACATAAGATACTGGACAAAGGGGACTTGCATCCAAATAACACTTGCTTTCATTAAAACAGTTGGAAGGCTTTTGGCTTCACACTAATGTCTGAATTACTGAAATGTAAAGGGTGAAGGAATTTGGTACAAATTCATCAGAATTCATCAAGGTTCCCAACTGGATAGCAGTTTAAAATGTGGATCATGTGACTTACGCAATTTAAGGTTACTGAAGAACACAATGAAATAACTTTGAAGGCTTTTGGACTTGAGAAGTGAAAAAAGCAAAAGCATCCTTTTAAAAAGAAAAACCTGCAAGTAGTTTTAAAAACATGAAGTCACATCTTAGAAAAAACATACTTGTCAAAATGCAACTTAAAAATAAACTTTCCATAGCTCTTATATTTACAGAAAATAGAAGATACATGCACTCATGGGAAAACAGCCATAATTAATGCAATGAACTCAAAAGTCTTATTACCTTCTTGAATGTTGTCCACCATGTGCAAGCTAGCAAGGGAACCTCAGAAATCCTGCTCTAACTGGTAATGCAGCCATCTGTTGAATTAATCAGTCTCATTTTTGTCAACTAATATGAAAGTGAAACTTGAAGCTGAAATATAGATAAAAGAAAGAGAAAGTAATTAGCTCCATTATGAAGTAAGAACAGAAGCAGACCTCTTAAAATATACAAAAATTGTTCTGATTTTTTAGTCAAATCAAAAGATTTTAAAGTTTTCAATAAAGCATTTGGGGTTTTTTTCATTTTATGCTTAAAGAGTTCCTAAAGGCAACATAATAAAGGTTGAAATCCCATGGTTACAAGGAAGAGAATCCATGCTCATTTGATATGATTGGAAGAACAGAAAAGTCAAGCTATGTTTCAAGATAATTCTGAATTCTGTAGGGCTAGTCACATCTGCCACCACCACCACCACCCCGCCGAAAAAGCCACATGAAACACTTGAAAGCTAGCTTTCAGAGAGACTATTGATGTCAGACAGACTATGCCATAAAATAGACATGAGGAAAGGAAAGCAGGAATCAAACACCAAACATACTTGTTAGCCCAATAACTAGGCTAAAACTTTTTCATATCACTGCTTCCTCATATTATCTGTCAGCCATTCAACCAGGTTACAAAGCAGAGAGAGAAAAGAAGAGATTTCATAGCTATATGTAAGCATTTATAGACAATCTCCCCATAACCAGTGTTTTCTCTAGTTGAACATTTTCTTACACAATTATTGACCTGACCCAAAAGCTAAATAATTTGGTATATTTAATTATCTTAGTCATCCATCTCCCCATCATATATTACACACATTTTAAAATTTTCAGCTGTTTTACTAACACTCACTAAATTTCATTCTAAATGCCAGACTACAAAAGTGGAGGAAGGAGAGGATCCAGGGCCTATGGTCACTGCTTTCAATTAATTTCTATACGCAAATTAGTAAACCTGGATCTCTGAACTAGCTGGATCAGATAACAAACATTTCTAATGAAACTACCCTGTTCTGCCATGATAAACATTAAAAACTTTACCACGGGTAACATAAGCAAGGTGTAAATGCAAGGACTTCCACAAAATAACACTTAGAAATAAATAGGTTATAGTGATTAGTGTTCTGTCCCATCACTCTAGAACTTCCTCCACAATCATCCTCTGATTCTGACCATTCTCAACTATGACCATAATGTTCCAGAGCCCCCCCACACACACACACAGTTGGCCTTCCACATTTGGAGGTCTGACTTTCACAGATTTGATTATTTGTGAGTTTCTCCAACCCCTGCCCCAACACCTCAGGTGCTTCTTTTCAGGGGGAACCTTCCTAGTGGCTCTGATCAGGCCATGCACAGCCCTCTCAAAACTCACCTTTGGTCACTGTTGTCCTTCTCCACCAGCTGCTACCTGGTAAGCTAAGGAAGGCTTGCAGCCTGATTTCTCAGTACCACAAGCCCTCTCCCAATGCTCCCACAACTGAGATGGGTGAGAGAGGAAGTATAGGGCCACCACGCTGACCTACCCCCTTTCCCTGACCTGGTTTGGACACTAGGTGCCCGTTCTCCCCACTATGCCTCAGCCCTCTTCCCACAGACACACACACATTTTGATATTTGCAATTTTTCCACTTTTGTGGAGATCCTGTGCCCCTAGCCCTAGTGAATGTGGAGGGCTGACTGTATATGTGTATATGTGTATATATAATAATACCCACAGGAAGTTTTAAAGTAACAAAAGTTGCTATGTCCACCAAGTGGAAACAAAGGTGAATTGTGGGAGAAATTACACTACTGTCAATCCCTACCCCTCTTCACAAACAGCAACATTCCAGTTTCCTCAGTTCAAGGCACTCCCTCAAGCTTTTGGTTTCTAATTGAGAAATCAACAAAGAGAACCTCAGTCAGGCCAGCCAAGGGCTACTTGCTGGTTAAATAAGAAGGGAAAATTCCACCTTACTTCATGCTGACCTTCCAAGCAATTCACCTGATAGGGAATAAATGGCTTTCTTCTTTTATTAGATCTAAGCTTTTAAAAACGTTTCTGATGCCTATGTAACTCTCAGGGATTAATGTTAAGGCTCCCACGCTGTGTCTAGTTGTGTGACCAGGATCTCACTTCTGCACTCACAACTCACACTAACCTGCGAAACGGTGCTCCTTTGACACTTTTCAGCCACTATTATCATCCAAACAGGTTTAAAACAGTTCCAGGCAACAGCATGGTAAAACGCCAAAGGCTAGCCACAGAACTGACTGTACTGTATTTGTTTTTTTACCCTCCCTCAAAACAAAACACTGAACCACTAAGAATGACGGTAAAAAACAAATCCACAGAAATATTAAAATGTTTCTATCAACCTTTTGGATATCAGCGTCTTTAAAAGGATTACATTTAAGGCTAGGTAACTATTAACAGGCTCCCCAAAATGCTAGCAAGGGAAGGGAGAAGAAATGAAAATTTTAGAACTCTCTCCAGAAGTTGCAATTTGAGGAGAGGAAAACGACATATTACTACATAAACCCTGCTACAGTCTCGCCCCAAATTAAGATTTGTAGTGGGTATGGGAAGTTTATTCCTTTTTCCCCTGAGAGAAGACTTTCTTTTCGTTTGGGCTCTACAGCTTTCTGAAAAGCCCAATTTTTATTTGTATACCTATATAGCCACGCTACACAATTATTGGGGAGGAGGCTTTTGTTGTTTACGCTTTCGTACAGTTTGTCAAGTTGTGCCCCGTTTTACAGGAGAGGAGTGCATTACACACGCTTCGAAAGGGTGAGATGAAGCAAAGAAGGGCCATGGGACCTAAAAGGTTTTTAGAAGTCCTTCCCCCACAAAACTTATTCGGGTGCGGAAATTATAAAGTCGGGGACAGTATTTCTCCTCGTCACCCCAGTTTCGCCTCACATATTTCCTTCCCACCAACACCACGGCGGCAGGGTATGTTTTAATCCTTTCCAGCGTCTGTCTGGGAGAATTTACCCAGTGGCTTCGGAGAGCAAGACGGGCCCCACAGTTCGCTGTCGGTCTCCCCCCTCCCCGTGGCGGCCCAGCCGGGGAGCTCAGGGGAGACAATGGCCACGATGACTTCACCCTCCAGCAATGTGAGGAGCAGCAACGGCCGCCGCCTAATCCCCTCTCAGTTCCCGAGAGCGGCGGCGGCGGCGGCCAGGGAGGAACCCCTAGATGGAAAGTCCTCTCCCCTCAGTCACCGCTGCCAGTTCGCTCGAGGCGCCCTCCCCTCCCTCCCCTCCTAGCGGCTTCTTCGGGGACTCCCTCCTCCCTTCTTCTCCCCCCCACCAAACACCACCACCACCACCTCCGTCTGACTCCCACCCCCCCAGCTCAGTTGTTTCCCGCCGCTCCCGCGGATACAAAATGGGCCCCTGAAACCTGAAGGAACGACCCCCCCCTTCCCTGTCCTTCTCCCATACCTTTAACTCCGCCGAGGCAGCGCCAATAACCCCGCTCCGCCCGACTGGGCCCTACCCGGCCCCGCGCAGGAAGTGCCTGTGAAGAGAAAAAGAAAGCGAGCGTGTGAGGGAGGGGAGCGTGCGGGGGAGGGGGAGCGAGGAGAGGCTACCAGGCCCCAGGCAGGGCTGGGCTGGGCTCTGCCTGGCCAGGAGGAGGTTTCCTTCTGTCGTTCTCCCCCTGCTGAGATCACAAGCGAGGCGAGGCGAGGCGGGGCCGCCTGGCGGTTGAACCCGGTGTCGGCCCGCTGGGGAAGGGACGCCTGGGGAGTTTGGGAAAAGGGAGGCGGCGTTGTAGGTGTTCGCGACAAACACACCGAACTTGGCCGTACCTGCTCTGGGTCCCTTTCGGTCGCTCCTGAGGGGGAGAAGCGTCAGGAAGCGAATACAACCCCATAAAGGAGTCTTTGGGCACCTAAACGAGTGAGGTTGCAGTCCTGTTGTGTTCATTTTCCGGTGTGTCAGCCCCGTTCAATTCAGTGGGTCTTACTTCTGAGTAGTATTGTACTGTAAGTTGCAAAGCCTATGGCCATTTCCGCACGAGACTGTTATAGCGCTCTTACTCCACTTTCAACATCCTATGGAATCCTGGGATTCCCAGTTTAGGGAGGGGCCCGCTGGTTTTGCCCAGGAAAACTGTTATCCCTGTATCATACTGTATGTACAGCATATAAATGAGGTCTCAGTTTCTAGATATGGCCATGGCATTTTTCCACAACTGCAGAAAGTATATATTAAAAATGTAATATATTAGCCTATCATCGCCATCCTATTAACAAAGACCGTTCCTTTGGAATATTCTTTTCACTTCTTACCCACACAACTGTGATTAATTTTTCTTTCCAAGTATGGGCATTCATGTGGGTGAGACCAATAAAAAACTGAGTGGGTCATCATCTATATACCAAGTCCTCACACCCACATTCTCTCAAAAAGTGCTTTTTTGTTAGTTTTTTTAGAACGTCATCTGTATTTCTTATTGATTCACACACTTTTCTATATGTTTGAGAGCATTTGTATTCTAAATACTACTTCATACCCACATTGTACATTTTTTTAAAATGGGGTTTGGCATGCCCTCCCTATAATTTTGATTATAGATTCTGTCTCAAGTGTTCTTTATATAGGGTTGAAGACCTCCGCTGTCAATTAAAACCTGAATTTCCAGTACTGAGAGTGAAAGATTAAAATTCTGAAACCACTTCCATACTCATCAGTCTGATTTACGAACAGAGTTCTACAAAAGACACTTAACAGGCTGATCCAATGAACTCTCACTTGGGAGTTAGCCCCAAAACTGGGTTTACCTCTGCATAAATAAATACAAAGTCAGCTTGTCCCTTGTCTTTTGTATTTTCTGTGTTACCACAATGACATTACACTGTAACCCTGTGTAATGTTGAAATGTAGTAGTACTAATACTAGGAAACTATATTCCAAATATTTTTTATTAACCCCCCCATATATTTATTTAAGGTAAGGAGAATGATATATGAAGAATAATGTTCATTTTTAAAAGAACTAATTCATAAGGGGAGAAAATGATACGTCCTGAATTTGTCACTTTTCTTTGGACTGTGAAGCTGAATTAAATATTATACATGCTGCATTAACCGTATCATATGACTAAAAATAGTGTTTGGTGCCCTTTAAAAGTCCATAAACTGCAGAGAGTGATCACAATTCAGGTATGGCTATATGCAATGTAACAGTAAATAAATGGCAATGCACATTTTCCACTGGGAATAACATACTCCAAATTTGGCATATTCCTAATAGAGGTTGCATATCAATGAATAGTGTGAACTTGTATCAGAATTATCTTTTTTTTTTCTTATCTCCACTTTCCAAGACAATTGAGCCACATTATGGTTTGGCAGTCTAGGGCCCCTATGCCTTTTAAAGCTTGTCCATCTGACCTTAATATAGATTCTAGTCTTAGAACCTTCCCCATCCCCTTTATGCTATCTATAGCACAAAGAAAGATGCAGATAAAGGTCTCTTTGTACAGTATTTCTATGCATGTTTTAGGTAAGTGAGGATTCTCAGAATTATTGGTTTCTATACTTTTAAAGGTCTAAATACCCTAAATACCAGATCCTATCTGATCTTGGAAGCTAAGTAGAATTGACTCTGGTTAGAACTTGTATGGGTGACCACCAAAGAATACCAGCTACTGTAGCCTATATTTCAAAGGAGGGAACTGTCAAAACACCTCTGTTGCCTGAGAACATCATATGAAATTTGTGAGATGGCCATGAGTGGACAGACAACACAGAGACTTTTAAATGTTCACTGTCAATTTACTTTGTAAATATTGTATATATGTTGTAACAAAGAAGAAAGAGCCTCCATATTGGAAGATTGCAACTTGGAGTTGGTGAGTGTTACTGGCTTAGTGCTTGTGCTTGTGCTGCTAATGGTGTTCTCTGCTGCTAGGCATGCTTCCCTAGCTGTGCATAGCTATCTCTGCTAGCCTATAAGGAGTTTTTCATTGCCTGGCTATTTTTGCCTTTCCCCCTTTTGTTTTTGGGGGACATAACTGACATTTCCATAAATTACGAATGCACAATCCCAGCCAACACTGCACACATTGCCTGAAGTGTGTGTCTGCTGGGGGCTCTGCTGGAGAGAGCAAGCTTGATATGCTGGATTGCCATCTGGACTTTGTAAATATTGTATATATGTTGTAACAAAGAAGAA
Organism: Ctenosaura bakeri; assembly: GCA_948474755.1. NCBI lineage: Eukaryota > Metazoa > Chordata > Lepidosauria > Squamata > Iguanidae > Ctenosaura > Ctenosaura bakeri. The sequence goes on along the minus strand of CAOLHI010000381.1, from coordinate 805,558 downwards.
AGAGCCTCCATATTGGAAGATTGCAACTTGGAGTTGGTGAGTGTTACTGGCTTAGTGCTTGTGCTGCTAATGGTGTTCTCTGCTGCTAGGCATGCTTCCCTAGCTGTGCATAGCTATCTCTGCTAGCCTATAAGGAGTTTTTCATTGCCTGGCTATTTTTGCCTTTCCCCCTTTTGTTTTTGGGGGACAATCGGTTATGGGCCCAGCTTTGCCAAGTTCTGGTCAGCTCTAGCAGTTTGGACCAGCTAACTCTATTGTTTTTGTGGCAGACAGCCTGGGAGACGGTCAAAGTCTCGGCTGGTAAAGCTCCGGTGGGAGGATTTGTTCCTGCAGCAGAGATTAAGCAGCTGTTTTGTTTTTGTCTAGCCAGCGTTTGTTTTTGTAACTTCACCCACAAGGTCTTCCAAGCCGTAAATTCAGGAAGAGCTGCAAGTTTTGTGTTTTTGCTTTCGGTTTTGAGGAAGCAGAATGGCTCCAAGCACAATGTTGTTGGCACTTAGATTTGATAAGCTCAATGAGGGAAACTATCAGACCTGGAGTCTGATGATCCAGAGCTTGCTAGTGAGGGAAAATTTATGGGCTGCGGTGGAACACGCACCTAAAGATGCAACTGAAAGAGCAGTGGATCAGCGTGCTAGAGCAACCATAATCCTGAGTTTGGAGCCCAGCCAGCTCATCCATGTGAGAGACAAGCCGACGGCAGCTGATGTGTGGGATGCGCATGATTCCTGCCTTTCCAGGATGTTGTGGACTAGGAAGCTCTACAACACCAAACTGGAAGAAGGGGGAGATGTTAAAGCCCATCTAGACACAATGAAGTCTTTATTCCTCGAGTTGGCTGATAGAGGTATGGACTTTGATGAGGCTCAAAAATGTTACATCGTCCTAACCAGTCTAAGTAAGGAGTGGGACTTCATCGTTTATAGCTTTCAATGTCTGAGGGAAAGAGACTTGACCCTTGACTTAGTTATGTCACGGATTCTGGAGGAACATGACAGGAGGGATTTTGCAGCCCAGGACGAGAGAAGGTGTGTTACCGAGAGGGATGCAGAGAACAACCAGTGCAAGCCTTCACATGAGAGGGAGGAGACTGCAGAATGCAGCATAGCCCGGCAGTGCTTGAAATGCGGCAAGCGAGGCCACCTCCAGAGGAACTGTAAAGCCACGTTGCCTGGGGACAAGGACAACAAGAGGCCTGGAGTCCGGAGGAAGAAAGCCAGCACCAATACTGTTGTTGTTGCAGCAAAAGGGAGAGTCTGTAATGACTGGCTGCTGGACAGTGGTGCTACCCATCACATGGTGAACAGCAGGAACATGCTAAGGAATGCTAGTAAGGCTCCTGTGCGCTCTGTTTGCATGGCTGATGGGAACACACTCGCAAGTATCCTATTTGGGGTCTGCGTTTGTTCCCTATCTAGGAAAGAGTTTTGCAAATGTGTTATGTGCAGAGGATTTAGAACACTGCATTTTAAGTGTGTCATGCCTGACGGATGAGGGGTATGAACTAGTGTTCAAAGGGGATATCTGCACGATTAGCCATGATGGGAGAGTCTGTGCTAAGTGTGTAAAACAGAATGGGCTGTATGTGATGTCACCAACTGCTAAGGGTTCCCCAACAGCTAATGTTATAGCCAATGTCTTCCTACATGACAACTGTAGCCATTACCTTCACCGGGTAATGGGGCATGTTATTACAGCGGGCTGGAGCAATTGGCAAGGGTGTGTCCAGACCTGAAAGTCAAGAAATGTGGCAAATTCCTTGACCGTTCAGTCGGCAAAAAGGCCAAGGTAATGTCCTTTCCGGTACCCAAGGCAAGCAAAATCACCACCCAGAGGCCCTTCCAGGTGGTCCATGGGGACCTAGCTGGACCATTTCCTGAGAGGAAGGGACGGTCCAAGTATATTTTTGTGTTGGTAGATAGACACACCAGGTATGGGTATGTGTTCCCATTGAGAACAAAGGATGAGGCTTTTGAGTATTTCCAAGATCGGGTTAATATGGTGGCGAGACAATTTCTCCATAAAGTCTCATGCCTCATCACAGACCGCAGTGGCAAGTTGTGCAATGCCAAATTTCAGAATTGGCTCAAATGGAGAGGTATAAAATCCGTATACACCAGCGGAGAATGGGCTGGCAGAGCACAGAATTGGAGTGTTGCAACAAATGAAAAATTGCATGTTGCTTGACTCCAAATCGCCTCCTGGATTGTGGGCAGAAGCTGTTCTTGCGGCCAACCACGTCACCAACCGGATGTGGTGTGCCAGCATTAAGCAAACGCCTTATTTCATGTTATACGGAAGACCTCCTACTCTGAAATATCTAAGGGTATTTGGCCAATACACTAATGTCCTTATTCCCAGTAACTAGAGACGCAAAGGACAGCCGAAGTGGAGGAGGCTGAGGTTTGTGGGCTACCTTGGGAATAAGTATGTATTTCACCTAGGACATGGTAAACTCCTGTTCTCAAGGAGTGCAAATTTTGAGACCAACAGTGGCTGGGAGGAGTTGCACTGCAACATGGAAGTGTTCCTACAGCCACTGGAGATAGTGCAAGATGAAAGCCCCGGGAATGGAGGGGCGGGACCATCTGCCACCATTCCACATACACTGAAGGTGCCACCAGATAGCTCGCCTGATGCCTCCACAACTGAGGTGGAAACTGAGGACATTTCTCCACCGAGTGCTCAGGCAGAAAGTGAGCCTGAAGTGGAGGAGGCAGCTAGAGAGTCCACTGATGAGAGCCTGTCCAGTTTTTCCTCACCAAGCGCTGAGGTAGAAAGTGAGCCTGAAGTGGAGGGGGTGGCAAGAGAGCCTAGTGATGAGGGCCTGTCCAGTTTTACTCCACCAAGGGCTCAGGTAGAGAATGAGCCAAAAGTGGAAGGGATGGCTGAAGCTCCCAGAGATGATGGCTTATACAGATTTGAGACCGTCATCCCTAGGAGGAGTAAAAGTGGAGGAACAGCTCCTGAGGGGTTCATAATCCAGGAAGTCTCCAGGTTTCCACCATCAAGGGCTCAGGCAGAAAGGGAGCCAAAAGTGGAGGGGGCGACTAGAGTACCTGGTGATGATGACCTGACCAGGAGTGAGACCACCATCCCCAGAAGGAGTAAAAGAAGGAAAAAGGCTCCTGAGAGATTTGTCATTCATGAGGTCAGAGCATGCATGCTAGTTAGCAAGAAGCCAGGAAGCTTTAAGAACATGCAAGGTTGCTTGCAAGCTAAGCAACAGCTCTGGAACAAGACCCAGCTTAGGTCCATGGATGCTGAGTGTGAGTCCAAGATAGAACACCAAAAGGCTGTTGAATTGGTAGGAAGAATCCAGGGACCATAAGGTAGTGGTGGGTTGTTAATGGGTATGCCAAAGTATGCCTTTGCTGGATGGCAGGGTGAAACACTAGGCCAGTGTACTGGCAAAAGGATTCGTGCAGCAGAAGTATGCTGAGCAAGAGAGCACAGCAGAGGTCCAGAAAGCAAAAATGTGTGGTACGAAACACAACAGGGTTTACCGTACTGTTGGTGGTAATGGTAGAGCTACAACGGCACTCACAGGTGCTAAAGGATGTTGGAGGGAAAGTTATAAAGCCCCAGATGTATCAAACCCCTGGGTATGTTAATGCAAGAGGGGGTTAAGTAGTTACTTTGGTACATTGGTTTAAATTAAAGCACTGGGTGACAACTTCAAAAGTATTTTGGAGGGGAATGTCAGAGATGGTTTGACCAAACCTCTAGAAAATACTTTCTAAAGTTAGTGTAAAGGTCATGTTGCTTTAATTGCTTTGACTGTTAAGTGCACATGGGGAAAGGAATGTGACGCAACCTGAGTTTGTGCTGAGTCAGGCTGATGATCACCAGGTGCAGACAATACAAGAGTTGGCCAAGATTGGCTAGGTGTCTGTATAAAGGTAGCACAATCCCAGCCAACATTGCACACATTGCCTGAAGTGTGTGTCTGCCGGGGGCACTGCCGGAGAGAGCAAGCTTGATATGCTGGATTGCCATCTGGACTTTGTAAATATTGTATATATGTTGTAACAAAGAATAAAGAGCCTCCATATTGGAAGATTGCAACTTGGAGTTGGTGAGTGTTACTGGCTTAGTGCTTGTGCTGCTAATGGTGTTCTCTGCTGCTAGGCACACTTCCATAGCTGTGCGTAGCTATCTCTGCTAGCCTATAAGGAGTTTTTCATTGCCTGGCTATTTTTGCCTTTCCCCCTTTTGTTTTTGGGGGACATAACTGACATTTCCATAAATTACGAATGCACATTTGGGGCTAAAATATGGAGAAAAAAAAGACCTTAAAGGTACATTATGTTGCTAGGATTCAGCTCTCCACAATCTTAGATATGGACATTACCATATCAAACAAGCTGGGAAAGTGATTCTTCATCTGAGAACTTTAAAAAAACAGAATGTTATTAAATTTTATTTTAGCATAAATATGTCTAATACTTCTAATTTTGTTATAATAAAATTTATAATATTTATTATAGTAACTAACTGCAGAATTGTAACTTGTGGACTGGGATCCTGTTGGTGTCTCATGCTTGTGTAGGTTTTCCTATGGAACGCATTGGACATTTTTGCCTGATAAAGAATGCCTGCATTCACCTTAAGGTAGAGGATACTGAGTTGGACATGCAATGCCATTGTGCATGAATACATATGAGCATCTGAGTGTGTGTTCAGTTGCACAATTATTATCTTGGTTCAGGTGCACAGTGTTGCCATCCAGCATGAGGGCTGGACAGCACAGTTCATTAGTTATTCTGCCTGCAGAGATTTATACTACAATATCCCTTTGTAGGATCTTGGCCATAATGAAGTAGGCCAGAGAACCAGTGTGGTGTAGTGATTTAAGCACTGGACTATGATCCTGGAGACCAGGGTTTGATTCCCCACTCAACCATTGAAACCTACTGGGTGATCTTGGGTGCGACACACACACACAGTGCCCGGGAAAACCCTGTGAATGGCTTGCCTTAAGGTCACCATAACTCAGAAACGACTTGAAGGCACACAACAACAGAAATGTTCCCAAGGACAAAGCAAGATCCAGAAATAGGCAGAACCAATAATTCAAGGATACATCAAGTCACAAAATATCCAGCATGTACTGGCTAGTGCTTGGATGAGAAACCACTAGTGAATACTAGATGCTGTAGGCTATATTTCAGAGGAAGGAACTGGTAAAACCATCTCTGACTGTTTTTTTCCCCCTAGAAAACCCCATGAAATTCATGGGGTTGCCATACGTCAACAGGCGATTTGCATATGCACATGTGCACACAGACACATACACCATGTTCTGTTATATTCAAGGAGCCCTGCCTGGTACTCACACTGTTAATTTTTTTAAACTCCATTTTTAAAATCCAGGTTTTTTTAAACTCCAGGTCTTCTTCTTTGCAGCATTTTTTATTATTTAAATGTTTAAGACTTTATATTTACCATTTTTAATCTGTTCTATTGTGTAAATTGTCTGAGAATTTTTTGATGTAGAGTAGCATATAAACATAATTAAGGAAATAAATAAATAAATTGCACACATGTTGTGTATAATCAAGAAATTAAACACACAGATATGATATGCTAGTGAAAGGTCTGAATACCTGGAAGCCACCAGATATTGTCTGATCTTGGAAGCTAAGCAGGGTCAACTTGATTAGGACCTAAATGAGAGATTGCCAAGGAATACCTGTGCTGTAGGCTATATTTCAGAGGAAGGTAACAGCAAGCAACTTCTGAATATTCCCTGTCTATGAAAATGAAGCAATTTGAAGGTACACATGCACACAAGTTACATTTATTTTTTAAAATAAATTCTACCAACTCATAATCTCCATTCAGCCTGGGCAGTTTTCAAGGGTTATTGAAATAGTAATCCAAAACAAAGGGGATTGCCAGATTGCCTTTGTTGTTGTGAATCGCCATCAATTAACATCTTACCATGCCATCTTATTGGTATTATTTTGTCAGCATTATATCCCCTGACCGCTTTTGCTACATCTCATCTTGCTATTAATGCAATTTCATTTTGTCTTAAATTTTCACTTCTCAAGTAAAGCACTATCTGATTGAAAATGTTCCATTCCTGTCCACTTTAGCTGGTTCACCTCAAGTATGTTTGTATATTACATGTACTGTCATATTCCACACTCCCCTGCTGTGCTGTCTTAATTTCTCACTGAGTGAACATGTTCAGATCTTGTCTGTTTCTCATTAACCTTCCCCTTTCAAAAAAACTCATGCAATGCCACAGTCAAAATTGTCTGTTGCCATCCTCTGCCATTTGTGTTCCATGCATTTGATACTACCAGTCTCTGGGAGTAGGGAGCCTTGGTGACGCAGTGTTTAAGTGCTGGTACTGCAGCCACAAGGTTGTAAGTTTGATCCTGCTGGGCTCCAGGTTGATTCAGCCTTCCATCCTTCTGCAGGTTGGTAAAATGAGTACCCAGCTTGTTGGGGTAAACCTCTTAAAGAGCACTTAGCTGATCAGCGCTATAGAAATACTCATGCTATTGCTATCGTTGTGCACCAAGATGCTTAAAGAAAATTTGCTTAACACTGAGATGCAAGCACTACTACAGTCTTTGCTTATTTGTTGTTGGTGTTCTGTGCCTTTGAGTCATTTCCAACTTATGGTGACCCTAAAATTAAGCTATCACAGTGTTGTTCAGGGTTTTTTTGCAGAATTTCTTCACAGTGGCTTGTTATTTTCTTCCTTCGAAGGTAAGAGAGTGTGACTTGCCCAGAGTCACTCAGTTGTATGGCTGAGCAGGGATTTGAACCTTGTTTCCCAAAGACCCAGTGCAGCACTCAAACCACTACACCATATTGGTATATAAAGCAGCTTTACTACAAACCAGCTAACTAGTAACTATATATAAGCTGCCCTCTGTTCATATTTTTATTTGAGTGATAAGAAGTTCTAAGGCCAGCACTATTTTTCTTTGTCTTCCTCAGAAAGAAAGATCAGTGCAGATTTATGGCATTTTTATGGTGCCCTGTCTTCCAGCAATAGCTTGGCTGTTTCCTATTGCACCCCCAAAATTACCTCTTTTGTTGTTTCTCTCTTCCACCTCTGCAAGTTGTGATGGCTTTGATTTCTAAAAAGGTCTCTGTGTCAACCAACCATTTTTTAACTATTGGTTTTCATTAAGGAAACATCTGCCAGCTGTTCTGGTCCAGCATTACCCAATCTCCCTAACAAAGGAAGGCTGTCCAGTCATAAGAATGCTTTATGTGCTGGGATGATCTATCACAAGCTTTGTGATTCATCTGCATTATGTATTCTTCCTAAAATTATTAATACACCTCACATTTCTTAAGAACTCTTGTTCCTTGGCAAGGCAGCTGAAGAATTACAAACTAACAAATACATTCTCTGTAACTCAGAAGTTTGCATACTTTCTCACCAGAGGGAAGCCTGGTGACATTGAAAGATTGTGTGCCCTCAAGCATGATCTCCATGTCTTTAGCAAAAAATTTCTTTGAGGCAAGACAAACTCATTTGTTCTTAGAAGCAATTATACATTCAATATGCCCTTTACAGCTAAAACAGCAACACATAGCAAATCAGTGGGCTTTATTTTCCAGAGTGCCATGCACACACTGATACATTGATAATAGTGTAGCATGATGATAACCATGTAGGACCTGAAATGAGGAAAGCCCCAGGTTCAAATCACTGCTGAGCCACAAAGTTTACCGTAAGGTGATTTGGGCTAGTCTCACATTCACCTGCCTCACAAATCTGCTCGTATTCTGCAGATAAGCCACTTTGAAGAGCTACAATTTGACACTTTTCCTGAGGATTTTATTATAGAACACCCTGTATTCAGACAAGGGTTGTCAACTATCTCTTATTATAAGGAATGTTATTATTTGAGGGCCAGAAAGCCTATCATTTATAGGGGAGGAAGTTGCCCTGTATTATAAAGATGTCCCCTCTGACAGTTGAAAAGATTTTCCTTTTATATAGCTGCCAAAAAAATTCTGTATTTTGGGGTTTGGGCCCTTCATAAAACAAAAGTACATGCATCCTGTAATTTATGGATGCATACAATATGTTAATTTTACAGAGAAATACATGGCTAAGTTAACTGAAATCATTACTTTCATTTGGTATTCAGGTAGAATACAAACTTGTTAATATCATCTTCCTGACTGTCAGCCCTGTATATCATGAAAATTACTGCTATTCTGAAAACTTGGCAACATTAATTCAGTCCTAAATTCAATGAGTCAATTTACTCTACATAGTTACAGCAGTTTGACCTCGTTTAAATTGCATTACTCCATCCAACAGAATAGTGAGATTTCTAGTTTGGCTGATTTCAGTCAGAATTCTCTAATTCCTTCAACAAATCACAGACTCCAGAATTCTGTAGGACGGAGTCAAAACAATTACAGTGGAATAAAACTTCTGTAACACTGCAGTGTAGATAGACTCGTTGTCAAGCTATCAGAAATTCACCAACACACAGGGACTTTCTTTCCTCTTCTCTGCAAATCCCTGTACCATCCAAAAACCTTCTTCAGATTGTTTGTCAGTACCCTGGAGAAGATTTTAAGGGGGCTCTTGAGTGCTGCAGGGGGAAGGGGGGATGATTCTACTTCTGGTTCCACTAATAGAAATAGTTCCATAAATGGAAAAACACAACTGGGCTGCACCTAATGTAAGTAAATTAATAAGTTAATACAAAAGGGTGAGCATGGATACTGCCTTTAGCTCTCTGAAGGAAGGTTTTTTGCTGTTATATGCCTTCAACTCAACGATGATTTATGGCAACCTGAGCATGTGGTTGCCCTGGCAAGATTTATTCAATGGTGGTTTGTCAATGCCTTCCTCTGAGGCTGAGAGAGTATGACTTTGCCAAGGTCATCTAGGGGGTTTCCATGGCTGAGCAGACTTTAGTCTCTTGGAATCCTAGTCAATCAAATGCTCAAATCAATACACCACACTGGCTCAGGGGGAAGTTAAGGATAAATAATATCTCCTTTTTTGCATTTTCCTATTTTGCTTTTCCAAAATCCAAGGAATTTCTTTGATTAGCTGAGGTGCGGACAGAAAAAAAATAAATTAACTCTTCAGTAGCTTTAGGCCCCACTCATGTGGCTTCTTCATCATAATATGAAGAACACAATTTAAAAAAGATAATTAGTACAGTCCACTCTATGACCTCATTGTACCTTACTGCTGTATATGTAGACCAGGTCATAGCACTGAAGAAAATGTCCATTCAAGCAGTATTCACTTTGCTTTCTTCAGCACATGAACTGGAGAGCACCTAACCCCCATGCCATCTGTTGTCACCTCTCTCATGTGAAAAGTGTTTTATCTAAAGAGGAGAGATCACTGTTTGATGGAGGCTTAACTTATCAACAAGGGCTGGTTTTCCAGGGTTCTCGGTCTCCTTGTCAACAGCAGCCTTTTGTCTTTGGACATGTCACTTTCCACATGAAGAGAGTCACACCAGAGGGAAAGGAGCTTTTCTGATCACGGTGTGATCAGAGTAGTAAAGCCAGTCATGTCTGAATAAGGCAAAAGATAGTAAGAAAGAATCCAGAATAAATTTATGCAGATGTTCCAGTGCTATGACTTGGTCTGTACATAGAGCAAAGTAAGATAGAACGAGGTCATAGAGTGGACTGCGCTAATTCAGATGGGGGGGGTTAATTCTAGCATTACACAAAATTCCTTGAAAGTTGCAAACTAGGCTGCAGAGAGTGGGATGGGTTAGACTACTAGAACCTTTATCCCTGATGTACTAGATTAAAACAGCAACCACAGAGAAGTATACAGCATTAGTATTCATTCTATCACCAGATGCTTCTCTACGTCTGTGTCTTCTGTCAGTGCGCACACAGTTTGAATATGATGAAATAAATTTATGTTAACTGTCCGCTTATCAAAGAGTGGGATGCCTGACAACTAAAGCATGTTAATTGGAAGCTAAGGTTTATACACAAGTGTTTAAAGCCTGCTGTCAATAACTATCCACTTAATAAACAAACATCTTCCAGTATATTATGGAAGTCTTAAATTAATTGGAAAAATATGGTTTTGAAACAGTATGAAAAGTAGAATGCAAAAATGAGAGGCATGAATGAGAAAATGGCACTCAAGTACCCTTCATGCCATCTGTTCATTTCATTCTGCTAGGGGTTGCCAGGGATGTCAAAGACTGAAGGGTGCTTAAATTGCATGACTGAATGGCTTGTTGCCTCTAACCCCAAGTGTTCAAAAATTTAGATCAAATACAACCATGGAAAGATGTCTAAAACAGAATCTGCCTGGATGTCTTGTCTTCTAGTTTAATTTACCTGTTTCCACAAGGAGATGCAATTGCTATTCCAATTATATACTAGACATAGTGTATCCCTTTCCTTTTTATTGCATTCTAAAATTCCTGCTACAATAAAGAAATGCCAATACAAACAGAATAAGAACTTACTCTTATTTAAAAAATAGCACAGAAGGAAAAGTTAGGATATGCTGCTAATGGTAACAGTATATTGAGCAAGAGGATGGCAGTTAAAACAGTGTGGAATGACAAAGTCTTGCAAGAAGAACAAAAAATCTGTAGGAAGAGAGGGCTTTAGGTTGGTGACAGCTTTGACTATCTTCCACAACAGCTCTTGCTGTGAACAACATAGATTAGTGCTCTTGGGTTCTATCTGTGCCTGCATTGACTGTTAGAACTATCAAGTACTGGCTAAAAGTCAGCACCCAACCAGCCTCCGTTATCTGCACCAAATCATGATTTATTCACTGCCTGTGTCCAACTATGCCAAAACATCTAGATTCCAGACTGAGGTAAATAACGCACTCACATCACTCAGGAGACACAATGAATGTTCTCTGCAGCATCTCAGCTAACTGAAAACGCAACAGCTATCCATTTTAATAGCCATTTAATGAACTACTGAGATCAAAAACAACATAAGAACATCAGAAGAGCCACATTGGACCAGACAAAGATATCCCTGATCTAGCAGTCTCTTGCCACAATGGCCAATCAAATACTGATAAGAAGCCAACCAGCAGAACATGAGTACAACTGCACCATCCCATTTGTGTCCTGCAGAATCTGGTATATAGAGACATAATGCCTTTATAGTGCTAGAAGGTTCATGTAGCCATCACAATCAGTTGTCACTGATGGTCTGGCCTCTTAACAGCAGTTGCTGGGATACAAGCATTGTTATTAACTGCTGTAAAGTTGACTTCAACCTATGGTAACCCTATGAATGAGAGATCTCCAAGGCATCAACCAGTCTTGCAGAGTCTTAGTCGTGGCTTCCTTGGTTGAGTCTATCCATATGTAATGCTGTCTTCCTCTTTTCCTCCTCCTTTTTACCTTACCACTATCTTTTCTAGGGATCATGTCTTCTCATGATATGGCCAAAGTATGACAGTCTCAGTTTAGTCATCTTGATTTCTAGGGAGAGTTCAGGCACGATTTGTTCTACAACCCATGGATTTGTATTTTTAGCAGTCTGTGATATCTGAAGAAATCTTCTCTAGCATCACATTTCAGAGGAGCTTATTTTCTTCCCATTAGCTTTCTTCACTGTCCAACTTTCACAACTGTACATAGAAACTGGAAATACGATGGCATGGAATACGATGGCATGGACAAACTTAACTTTATAACTTAAGTATCTTTATACTTCAGGATCATACAAAAGAACACAATGAAGCACTATAGAAGTTCAAAGCATATATTATGCAAATTGCTATGAAGTATAATTCTCTATGCCTAGGTAATAAAAATGAGTGGGCATCTCAGTGCCTGAAAATACCTCCAAAATTGTCATGGAGCAAAGGTTGTGTGTGCAGACAGTCCTCTGCTGCAAAAGGAAATACCTGCCATCCAGAAATGAACAGCATGAAGGAGGATACAGTACAAAACTGAGGCTCAGCCTTGAAATTCCTGAAGGTAAATTAGTGGCTTGCCACCTGCTTTCATCCAGTTTAGCTAAGACCACCTCACTTGTTCAAGGTAGAATGAGTACAGAAAAAGAGTTCTTGCTTACTCTTAGTGCTTCATTCATAAGCTCATAGGAGGAGTTGCAATACTTTGGTCTTTGAGACAGAGTTTAGGAAAGTGAACTGTTTGGATTACAAATCCCTCTCCCTGCTGGGAAATTCTGAGTTGCAGTTGGAAAAAAAAACTTTTCTGAGCTCTGTTACTCGTTCCCACCCTTCATTCCTCTGGCCTACTGAAAAGCCTAGTGCCATGCTCCTAGAATGGTAGCATGCAATGTTGATCTCCTGACTGCTGCCTTGCTTGCCAGGTTCCAACTGAATTTGAGAGCAAGGGAACTCTTAGGAGCCTGACTGATGTGTCTCCAGAGGTCTGAGCAGGCAGTAGCAGCTTCCCTAGGGTTGCCTCAGCTGCTATGTGGAGATGGGGAATCTCTCTCCACATAGAGTTTAAGGAGACCCAGCAGTGCATCCCTAGAGCAGCAAGGATGCTGACCAGACTCTCTCAGAGCTTGGAACTGAAGAGCTTCACGTAATGTAGTTATCTGCCACCATTTACTTTTGTGGGCACCAAGAGTGTGAAAAAAGTTATATTTCAAAAGCAACCTAAGGAGTAAGGGTGGAGTTCCTTCACTGGTCTAACAAGTAAAGGTTTTCAGCTCCTTTCCAAATATAATTGCCAAAAAGAGGCCTTTGACTCATCCCCCCACCCCCGGCCAAGTTTTATACTTTTCTGCTAGTAAACTTAAGAGCTTTTTCTTAAAAAAAAAAAAAAAGTAGTGGCAAGTACCAGAAAAGCAAGGAACATAAGCAGCACAAATATCACAATGATTTTTTCCTCTCGTGCTCTCTAAAAATTAGTAGAAACTTGTTACTTCTCAAACACTGTGACAAGTAAAGGGAAGCTTTGAGACTCCTCACACACATTAAATGGCGGGGGGAGAGGGGTGAACAATCTCCTATGTTCCCCTGAGACCTACCTCTCTATCATATCTTTTTTTCCCCTCAGACCTACTTCAGCATTATATCTGAATTCTGTACAGGTCCCCAGTTATTACATCTGTTCTGAAATAGTTCCCATGATTAGGCCATGTCAAGGCTCTGAACTGCAGCACAAATAAAAAATCTGCTCAGTTCACTGTATTGTTTATCAGAACTTGGGAATGCTGACTGTAATGGTCAGTAGAGTTTTATTCAGCGGAGTAAAGTCATTAGCAGGTGTAACAGAGTCTCAGCTGATAAGACAAAGTTATGTTCAGGCAAAGCCTGAGCTCAAACAAGCATACCCTCCAGCTGTCCCAATTTGGCAGGGACAGTCCCAGTTAATCTTCTATTGTCTCACATTTTCAACTGCTATTGAAAGGTTCCAGTTTCTTTTCCCACTTTCTCCTTTTCTTCTCAACTTAGTTCAATTGCTCCACAGAGATTAAAGTGCAAAATTAGTTTGTGCTCCTTTTTAACTGAGCAGGGCAGAAAGTACAGGAGGCAGTGGAATCATGCAAAAGCAAACTGCTGTAGCCTCTCCTGGCTTGTGTGTTTTTCCTCATTAATAACTTTCCTTATCTTGATGACATTAGTGTCATTGTGACTGTACTCGGCCTCATGTGACCCAGTTTTCATTTGTGGAATGCTGGAAGATGTAGGCAAGGCAAAATGTATCACAACACAGGATAGAGTCCAGTTCAAGGTGTGTGAAAACATGTATACTCGCTTGTTTGCTGGCCTATTGTCTCCTGTGTAAGCAAGAGCTGTTTTTTTCAGCAAGATACAAAAGTCTTCTGAACTGTTGGCTACTTAGTCCTGCATTTGACCTCACATCACTAAGAAACTGTTTTTACCCTCAAAGGGCCATTTCCTGATTCCTGGAAGGTCTGGGAACAGATTATGATGGCTCACCCACTCATGTCTTCCACTATGTTTCAGAGGGAGCCTTAGGCCATAACCACACTATACCTTTATAATGCTATTATTCCACTTTCAACATCCTGTGGAATCCTGGGGTTTGCAGTTTAGGAATTCCACAGGATATTGAAAGGGGAATAATAGCACTATAACTATAGGGTGGAAATGGCCATAGTTGAGATTGGGGAATATAGCATCTCTGATGTTGTTGTGCTACAGAACTGTGCCCCCAGGCTATTGGCCACAATGGTAGTGATAAAGGGTCACCTTTTGCCATACTGCCAATCTGTTTCAAAATATAGACTAAGGAAAGACAGGAGAGAAAGAGCGAGAGGGAGAGAAGGAGGATTCTGAGAATACGTGATACTATTTCACATTCATTATCTGCATGGGAGGCTTCCTGTAAGCTGCTGCTCTTAGCTTTGTGAACAAGAGGTATATGTAATAATAAAATAAAGGTAGCATAAATAAATAATAAGGCCAATGGGACTTTGGCTCAGTAGCTTCTGCTCAAAACCACTCCATCATTGAGTAATTCATTCTACAAAATGATAGCTAACAAAAGATTGGTAATTAAGGCATTCCTTAACAGCAGCGCCGTAACATCAATGGAGTTATGATGTGTAAATAACCAATACAACTAATGCAGGATTGATGTTACACAATCAATGCATTCAGTCCTGCACATACTCTGAAGGCCGAATTTTGCACCAATCTGTGGATTGTCGTTAAAGGCAGACTCGCATAAGACAGTACCAGAGTAATCTAGTCCAGATAAGAAAAGGAAGTCCAAGAATGTCCCCAAATTGTATATCTGATTCTACAGCAAGACAGTAACACCTTCTGAAAGCAGTTGCAAGCCTCCACCCAGAGAAGTGATATCCCCAAAAAACAGAACTTCCATGTTGTCTAGATTTTCAGTTGGTTTGCCCTTGTTCACGTCAAAACTGCTTCTATATATCTGTGTAAATGTTTCCATTTTCTTCTTATAATCAGTGTCATAATGATGGCACCCCCTCCAAGATTTCCAGATAAGTTCATGTAGATAGATGATGTTTAAAAGTATGAGATATGGGCTGGTACATGGAAACAAACTAAAAGCTAGAAGAACATGGAACATGTCTCTAAACCCAATCTTTTTAGCAAGTTTTTCCTCAAAGGCTGTGAGCTGTAGTAGCTTTGTGGCCTAAATTCAATTTTTAATCCCAGTTAGAGTAAACACATTCAGTCAATGGGAACTTGATAAAGGCAGTACTTACATAAGTTGCACTGATTGAACAGATCCACTCTAGTTGGGACTAACAACCAGACTTAGCGCCTTTCCGCACTACACTGTTACTAGTACTATTATTCCACTTTCAAGATCCTGTGGAATCTGGGGTTTGTAGTTTACTGAGGCCAAAGAGCTCTCTGGCTGAGAATTCTAAATGCTCCTCCCTAAACTGCAAACCCCCAGATTCCATAGGATGTTGAAAGTGGGATAACAGCACTATAACAGTATAGTGTGGAAAGGCCCTTAGGCTTGTGCCTCCAAGCCTCACGTTGGCAGTTCAAAAAGGCACCAAGACGATGAGGCATTCAGGAGGAAAAAGAATGGTTGCTCTCCCCAATCCAGCTCATAGCAAATGTCACCCATGAGGCTGTCCAAGGCAATTTTAGTCCCATTGACAGGGTAGAACACCGACTGGAATAGATACAAATAATCATTGTCATTAAAAATTGCCTAGAACTAAAATATCACCATCTGCTCCAGCACCTTCCCAAGAATTTCAAGGTTGGCAGTGGATAGTATTGACTCCATTCTGCCAAATGCAGATTGTTCCCCAGTACCATATTTAAAGAGAAGCAATGGCAAAAGGTCACTTCCATGCCAGCAATGTGGCGAATCTGCTCTGGATTTATTATCTCCAAAGGAGTTATTCAAGGTGCTGAACCTATTTTGGAAATAGGGTCCAGAACCTTTGATAGTTTGTTTATGGTCTAGTGTAACAAGAATGGATTCACTGCGTCTATGGTATGAAAGCTACCAGGAGGAGGATTCTATTGTGCTCATGTTCCACTTCTGATAGGGACCTTGTTGCCCACTGCAGCAAAAAAGGATGCTGGTCAAGATATCCCTTTGGTGTGAATCTTTGGTCTTCTGATATTCCTGTGTTCGTTGTTGTTGTTGTTGTTGTTGTTGTTGTTGTGTGCCTTTAAGTCATTTCTGACTTATGGCCACCCTAAGTCAACCTATTGTGGCATTTTCTTGGTAGAATTTGTTCAGAAGGTGTTTGCCTTTGCTTTCCTCTGAGGCTGAGAGACTTGCCCGAGGTTACCCAATAGGTTTCCATGGCTGAGTGGGGATTTGAACCCTGGTCTCCAAGTGTCCTAGTCCAACACTCAAATCACTATACCACACTGAGTTCCTCCTTAATCCACCATATTGTAGTCTCCCCCTCCAACTTTATCGTTAGAACAATACAATGAGATGGAATCTACACCACTGGGAGTCCTGAAAAAGGAAGAGAAATAATGGGAAGTGCAGAAGGTCCTATGGGATGGAGAAAATTAAAAAAAGGATAACAGAAAAGAAAGGCATCTCAGGCACGAGAATGGAGAAAATCCAGGGTGATGGAGAAATAGGGAAAAGGAGGATATTGAGGAACATTACTTTTCATTGTTTTTCCACAAAGTGTGGCTGTGCTGGCTCAGTTATTTGGAGATAAATTGATCTTTAAAACATTGAGGAGATAGAGGGACTTCTAACAATGTGTTTTCTCTTTGCACACTGAGCTTAGAGCAAAGGTAGTCCGAATCCAGCCCTGGGGCTGCATGTGGACCCACATGGCTGGTTTTCAAGCCCTTGGTCCCTAAAGACTCCCTGGACTCCCTTGTTTTGGGTCAAACTGTCACCTTCTATGCCCTTAAGAAGGACAGCTTTTTCTGAGAAACAGGCAAATGTCCAGACGTTTCTTGGTCCAAGGCTAACAGCCAGATTTATTCAGTACAAAAGTATAAAAGTAAACAAACAGCTGCAGCTGGGTGCCAATGAGGTTTGGAACAAAAGGTGGGGATTTGGCAAGGCCTTTTTAATCCAGGTAAACAGCATACACGCCCACTGCAGCATTTTTCCACCAATCCCAGACCACCCACCCCGTATCAGGTAATGTCCAGAAACTTCTACCCATAAAAGGAAATGTCCAGAGGCTTCCACCCATATAAGGAAATGTCCAGAAGGGCAGGTAATGTGAGGTTTCCCGCAATCACAAACCTCCCCTTCCAAATAAGGCAATGTCCAAAGAGAGGTGCTTCAGGTGAAGTGATGTCAGCAGACGGGAGTGGCTAGTACTCCTGTGTACGTGACCAACTTCTAGCTTGTAATGGAGATTGTCTTTTCTCCACTCACAAAACAAGGGTGGATTCCTTCTCCCAACATTTCCAGGAGCAGCAGTTCACATTCTAAATAGGTTACAAGGTGTTTTTACACTGATATTTAAAAAAAAAAATTCCCATTTTCAATAATACTAATGGCACTTCCAGTTTTGTGTCTACTAAGAATTTCTGGAAGTCCATGCAATCTCCAGGGAGCCTCAAGGGCAGAAAATTGGCCCCCAGTCCAACTATATTTACCTATTTGTAGTTTTGGGGCCCTTTCACATTACACAGTTACAGTACTATTATTCCTCTTCATCTGCAATGGTTGCACCCTATGGAATCTTGGGGTTTGTAGTTTGGTGAGGTGCACCTTCCTAAACTGCAAATCCCAGGATTCCATAGGACAGAAACATGACAGTTAAAATGGAATCATAGCAATATAATTCTGTAGTATGGATGGGACCTTAGATACTGCTGAATAAACATGTTTAGACCTGCACTGTAAGCTTGCACTGTGATTAAAGACTATTGGGGTTAGGATGTGGAATAAAATGCTTTTTTACAGTTAATACAACACTTTGGGGCTTTTAAGTTAACAATAAAAAAATAAAAATGTCCCTGATCTTCCTTTGTTCTAAGCATTGCCATATGTCAACACTCCCAAAGAAGATCTTTCAAAGATCATACAGGTAGATTTTGAAAAAGCTCCAGTATTTAGACTGGAACTCCAGTATTTAGATTGGAAATAGGGATCCTTTTTTTTATCATGTATGAGAAACTTACTAACATCTGGAAAAGGGAGAAAACAATCAAATGCTGGGAAGCACTGGGATGGAAAATTAATTCAAGACCAGTGCTATCATCCAGACAAAATACATATTCATAGATTCATGGCCGCATCTCTCTCTCCCTCCCTCCCTCCCTCTCTCTCTCTCTTGCCCTGCTCCCAAGAAAGGCTTGCCATGCTAGCAGCTTGCTAGCAGAGTGCTCAGAATAATAGCCACATGGGGCCTGTCATTAGATTTTCTGAGTTCTCTATACATAGTGAGAAGAAATATGCATTTGGCCAAAGCTTCCTTCTATTAATTGCTGTGTGAACTTCCTCTATAAAAATCACCCACATCTCAACAGTAAAATCCAAAAATAAGTATAATAAACCATGTTCACATTACAGGTCTAATTTAAAAGTAAAAGCAAGCCAAAGGCAAAACACAGTATAGCATAACAAAAACGTACTCAGCAACCACAGAAAACAACAGAAATGTATGTTTAAAATAGACTTGGATAAATGGGATTTTTAAAAACAATTATTTGCGTCTGTTTAGCACCTCTGAAGAGTTACACACTTGAAAACCATGCTGGATATAACACGTAAGTCTAAACAATGTACTTATCAGACTTGCTTTCATGGGTGCTATTTTCTAATTTAGAGGTAGATAAAGCATTGACATTTTGCTAATCGGCATTGTTGCTGCAGTTAAGAGTCAAACCTTTCTGCGAGATTACCATTGCTCAACAGATTTTCATCCCTTTGAAATGTTAGCATTTCAGCAGACTGCAGAATATTTCTTTCTTTTTTTACAACTTAAGTTTTTAGCTGTTTTTAACACAGCATATGTTAATTATCAACTCTCATTCACTGACACTGCCCCAACATTGTCCTCCTCCACAGTATATATGCTTGACTATAATTAATTTTGCAACATATAGTTCACTTAGAGTTACAGACACACCTATACAGACAATACTATTAAGAACAGACAGAAGAATTTTTATTATTTATTTATTTATATCCCGCCTCTCCATATGGATCGAGGTGGCGAACAACTTACAAATAGTGTGTATTTCAATACATTTCTATACATGCCCCCAACAAGCTGGGTACTCATTTTACCGACCTGTGGAAGGATGGAAGGCTGAGTCAACCTTGGAGCCCAGCAGGATCGAACTCACAACCTTGTGGCTTGCAGTACTGGCATTTAACCACTGTGCCACCAGGGCTCCTGGTGGGGAGGAAGGGCTGACATCGCTTTAACAGTAGGTGTGGGTCCTCCATTTTCTTAAACATTGCATTGAAGATGTGTTGCTGGATGAGAGTTTGATGAATATCATGAACTGCCAAAAAGACAAATCAAAGGGCCCGAGAGCAAATAAAGCCTGAATTCTTATTAGAAGCCAAAATGACTATACTGAGGCTATCATACTTTGGATACATTATAAGATGACATGACTCATTTGAAAACACAGTAATGTTTGGTAAAGTGGAAGACAGTTGAAAGCAAGATCACATTACAGATAGTTTAGGTCAAGAAAGGCAAGACCTTGAATTTGGAATATCTGAACAGCACTGTTTGTGGCTCAAGTTTCTTGGAGATTTCTGACTGACAGGGTTGCCATAAGTCAAAGCTGGCTTGATAGCAAACAACAGCAATTTCTTCCTATCCATCTTCTCTACTTAATGTTCTCCTAAGACTAGATTATCCCCTCATCTAGATTAACACTCATGGTTCCAAGAAGGTAGGACATATAGTTAGGGCTTTTCTGGCCAGATTCCTCATATTTTAATGCTATTTTCCCCTTCCAGACAAGCTCAATAAAATATTCTGTCCAGCATTCTGTATGTGGTGGAGTCGAGAACTTACAGTTCTGTAAGAGTATGCATATGGCCACTAGAGCTGCTCATAGTAATCTATGTCCATTTCCAATACTCTAATTTAACCGCAAAAATACTAGCAATAATTTGCGCACAGAATGATCTAATACAGTCTCTAATACTGTCTCTAGCACAAAAGTGATATGTTCCATTAGTTCCTGAGAGAAGGGGGCAATGGCTGGACAAAAGGACCAAAACACATAGACTAGAGTCTCCCCCTTAGAGCATCTCCAGAATTTGTTGTGCTCCAGTATTGGACACTTTGTAGAACTGGTCTTAGTAAGTATGTTTGGTGACTGCCAGAATACAGTTCCAAAGAGTGGGACCTATGGTATGTTTTTTTTTCTCAGTTTACTGGTCCATTTGAGCTACGGGTCATCTAACCCAGGATGCAGTCCAGTTCTAACATAACAAGATGGAAACAGCCTGTGCACCTGTGAAAAAGTCTCTTATGTATGTAGGAATCTAAATGCTCTTGGGGGTCTCAGATGCTGCTAGAACGTCTGAGCTGCATATAACCAGCACATAACCTGCATATAACATAAAAATGTGTGTGCATTGCTGAAGGCAATTTTGGGAAGTCAATTTTGGGACTGTAACATAAGGTTTTCAAATAATCTGAAGCATTTTTTTAAAACAATGAGCTATGCTAAGATAACTTCAAGGTTAATTTCCACATCTACACTTTTACAATCATTTATTTTTTAAATTTAATTTAATTTATATGCCACCTGTCTCCTGACATGGGACCCAAGGCAGCTTATGGAAGCACATGGCCACAAGAAAGGTATGGAAGGATGTGGTATCATCTTGTGCTTTGGCCTCAGTTGGAGAGGAAAAAGGAGTGTTGTGGCTCCTTTGATATTAAGTACTACATTTCATCATATAGTGATACAGACTTTCATGGGAGTTTGGGCGGTGTAGCTGTCTGATGTTAGACTGGGACTGTGGGAGAGCAGGCTTTGGATCTCTGCTCAGCCATGGAAACCCACTGAACAAGTCACACTTTCTTTCTGCACTACACTGTTATAATGCTATTATTCCATTTCCAACATCCAGTGGAATTCTGGGGCTTGTAGTTTACTGAGGCCAAAGAGCTTTCTGGATGAGAATGCTAAATGCCTTCCCTAAACTGCAAATCCCAGGATTCCATAGGATGTTGACAGTGGAATAATAGCCCTATAACAATGTAGTGCGGAAAGGCCCCTAGAGTCAGAGAAAGGCAATGTCAAATCTCCTCTCGATAAATATTGCCAAGAAACCCTAGGATATGTTTGCCATAAATCAGAGTCAATTTGAAGGCCAAACTTTCCAATGTTGAAAATTGGGATACGTGTGGCCAAGCAACCTCAAAGTATGGTCAAAGTGACCACAGTTATTAATGAGGAAGAACACACAACTGGGAAATGCTGCAGCAGTAAGCTTTTGCCTGAATGTTCTGGGAAAGGCAAAATTCTTCCCCCTCCTCTTCTATTTCTCTTGCAAACTCCCTCAGAACAAATCTTGCTATGAAAACTCTGTGATAGGGCCACCATACATCAGAGTCAACTTGAAGGCATATAACAACACAAAAAGCATTCTTGCGTGACAAGTCAAGTAGCTCTCAAAAGCTTGGGCTGAAATAAATTGGTTAGTATTAACGCTGTCAGAAGACTACATACTTCTCTCTCTTTTTATACCGAAACAGTATTAGCATGGCTATCTCTTTGATAATCTCATTTGGAGAATCTTTCTTTGCTCCTGCTGTTGTTCCAGGTTTCACAGTAGTATTTAAAAAAACTCATAAGAGTTTTTCTTTCTCTTCATAAAAGTGTTATTTTGTAGTTGTTTTCAGTGGTGTAAAATGGACAGAGAAGGGATCTGAATGGTTACCATGTCAGCGACCTGGTGCTTGTCCTCAACCTGAATGGTTTGTAAGTCAATGGACTAAGAATATACCTACACTACAAACATACAGCAGTTTGACACCACTTTAAATAGCATGGGCTTGTCCTTTGGAATGGTGGTTCTGCTTTGTTATTATGTGCCTTCATTTCATTTCTAGTGTATCCCTAAGGAAGACCTATCACAGGGTTTTCTTGGCAAGATTTGTTCAGTGCAGGTTTCCTCTGAGGCCGAGAGAGTGTGTCTTGCCGAAGGTCACCCAGTGGATTTCCTTGGCTGAGTGGGGATTCAAACCCTGGTCTCCAGAGTCATAGTCCAACGATCAAACCACTACATCACAGTGTCTTGTATAGTTCCACTATCTGAAGTGTAGCACTAGAGGCTTCTCACAGAGAGTTGTAACTCACCAAACTGCAGATCCCAGGATTCCACAGGACAGGGCCATGACAGATAGGTAGGATTCAACAGCCATAATGGAGCAATGTAGATCTCTTTAGCAATGAAGGTCCTGTATGCAGCAGTGATTCAACACATGGTGAGCAAGGAGTTTTTGAGCATTTGCAGCCAGAAACTGGCAAATTGTCTGCATGATCTTAAGTGGCTGGCTACATCTTGTAGCAGCAAATCCACCCCTTGTATTTCAGAGGCAGAGTCCATTTTCATGTGACCCTTTCACATGATACAATTATAGCATTACAATCCTACTCTATTTGCCATTGCTACATCCTGTACAATCCTGGAACTAGTAGTATAAGGAGGGGTATTTTTAAATTCCAGGCTGAAAAGTTCATCTTGGTCTCCCTAAACCAAGAACTATGGCAGCCATGACAGTTAAATTGGAATCACAGAGCTATGCTTGTGTATTGTGAAAGGGTCAATGGTAGTTTTTTGGATGTCCATTTTCAGAACTGTACTCTCCTAAAATTGTTTTTGCAATTCCTGTTCATTTTCAGAAAGGGGCAGCTATTGCCTTCCTCTAAGGCTGAGAGAGTGTGACTTGCCAGGTCTTATGACTTACCTATAGTGATATATATCATATATACTGGTATATCATATATAGGATATGATAGATAGATAGATAGATAGATAGATAGATAGATAGATAGATAGATAGATAGTATATCATATATAGCAGAAGATAGCAGCAGTTCTTTTTTAATATTCCTTTTTCCAGTATTTGGAACAAGAGGTCCAAGAGTCCAGGAAGCCTTGGCCTTGCACAAACACTTCAAAAAGAAGACCACCCTCTGTAAAAGAGGGCAAATGGTCATCCTAAGCGAAAACAGTAGCACTTTCAATTGTTACCAGAGTTCATAATAGCTTGGCTCTGGGCTAGCTGAAGGACCATATCTCCCCATATGAACCTGCCCAGGCTCTAAGATCTTCAAGAAAGGCACTTCCCTTTATGTTTTGACTTTTATTTTAAAGGGATTTCATTGTATGTGTTGTTTTTTTAACACTAACGTATTATGTGTTTTTACTTCTGTCTTTATAAATGTTTTTATCAATCTTTGTTTTATTTTTATACCACTTTGAGTATTAAGGAAAAGGTGGAGAATGAATAAATGATAATGAGAAATCATGGGATACATAAAGCCAGTGTATCAATAGACTTCTGCTGTTGAGATGCCTGTTCCTGGATTTCCTTTGCTCTCCTGCTATTGCCATCAGAGTTCTAGCCTCTGCCCCACCACAATGTCCTCTCAAGCTGACAGGGAAGGAGGATTTCCTTTTGGCAGGACACATATATCTGTCAGTACTATGTAAAAAGGCTGAGGAAGCTAAAGAGGTATTTTTAAAGAGGTATTTTTAACATGCATCTTAACCTAATTCTGTGTACGGCATAAGAATTTACATACTTCACATAACTTGCCTACAGTGCAAAAGATGTATATATAGTATCTATATTTGCATTCATCATTCTTGTCTTTTTTTTTCATTAATCTGATAAACTTGCACCTGGTCTCTGCCACTTTTGAATTTAAGTTACTGGTCAAATGACTGAATAACCTTTCATGTAAAATTTATAAAAGACACAGTCTTAGTAGTGCTGGTCCATGATATTTTGCCATCCGAGACAGAAGAGTAAATAGCACACACACACACTTCAGTGTACACTCATGCATGTCGAGGTACGCAATACTCAAAGCCAGCCAAGTGGGATTTCCATGTGTCAGGGCTAGTCCTTCTTCTCTAGTCTCAAGGGCAGGAGAGAGAAATCTCAGGATGAGAGTGCTGCCTTTAAAAACACATGTATAATTTCCTAGCTTTTTAGACTTGCTATTTTTTATTTGAATGTCATGTGTATGTATGTTCCTTCAACTTATGGAGTACTCATGAATTCTATACAGATTTTTTTTAGGCAAGGAATACTCATACTTCCTCCTTCTCACTCATCTCCTTCATTGGGTGGGTGGGAGGCTTTGAGAGAGGGTTTGTGGTGCTGAGAAATTGGGCTGCGAACTGTCCTTCACTGGCCAGGCAGGTGGTGGTGGAGGAGGAGGAGGATCAGAGGTGGGTTTTTAAAGAGCTACAGGGTCTGATCGGAGCCACTGAGAGGAAAGGTTCCCCAGAAAAAGAGGTACCCAAGGAGGAGGGGCAGGGGTTGAAGAAAATTGCAAATAATCAAGACTGTGAAAGTTAATTCCTCTAATGCGGAGAACTGACTGTAAATCCAACAACATGGAGTCTGGCTATTGAGGAAACAGAGCAAGATTGGTTTTAGCCATATATTTGAACAACTTAGATGTGAAAGTGAACATACTGAAACACATGCTTACCCAAGCACATGACACTCAATGCATAATCCACCCAGGTGCAGATTTGTGATCATGGGTATAGCCCGTTCACCTATGAGGGTGGTTTCCCAACATTTCACAGAAAAAACTATAGGTAGTACAGTACTGTTAACATTCCTATTCCCAAACCAGAGATTATCACTTAACCATCCCAACCTACTATTTACTCTGGAGTTTCTTGCTGACCTGCAGGATTCTTAGGTATGGCAACAGGCTGTTCTACATCAGTATCTGAAACAAGATTTTAAATGCGTACTTTGTGTCACAGTGGATTTCATTGTATTGATTACAGAATGAGCACACCTCCAACACATTTGGGAGATTGTTACGATCTCAATAATTAGTAATTAAGGGTGGGTGAGGCGGAAGTAAAGCCAATGTAGTCCAGTGTACAAGTCTGCATGCTAGCAAAGCAGTTTGTGAAAACCATTTTCAACATTTCCCTACAAGGCAAAATGTGTACAATTATTAGGAAAACAGCAAATGTTACTGACAAATGTGGACAGTCGGATCATATGTGATTATGTTATTAACATAACATGTAAACTTGCCCTTCCAGCTCTTTCCTTGACATTTTTAAAATTCAGACTTTGAGACTTTCTCTTCTAACAGGGATCATAAGATGTAACTTGCTCGGGGGAAATGACATGAAGAAGGCTGAAGCCAAAAACTGCAAGTTTTTAAAGCTCATGTCTAAGTCTAAAGAAAATGAATCAGTGTTTAGCAGTTGTGGTTTCTTGTGAACTTCAAGCATTTATTTGATGTATTTTGTAGCAAAAAATAATAGGGTATGATGCTCATTGCACAGGCTTTTAGGGCAATAAAAAGCTTTATTCTCATTAGTTACTAACAGGTCACATAACTATTTTAACAGAACTAATGTGAAACCTGGACAAAAAGAAGCAAGCATACAAATGGAAAAATTATTCATATCTACCAGTTTGGGAATTATAACAGGCAATCTGAACAAAAAGAGCAATAACTCACAAGGAAATAGCAGCTAAACTGGATGGAAGGATTCCTGGTACAATTTTGTGCTTAAACATAACATTATGGTTTAACTCCCACATTTTAAAGTTTTATTGTGCTGCAGCAGACTTTGGTATGAAAAATATATTAAGTGAAACACAGCTGCTGTGAGCGAGAGGAAGATATTTCCAGCCATTAAAGTTCTTGCCCTGGAGCTGGGATTTGTCTGTCTCCCAGTGCTTTTGCCCAACTATAATCTTCTCTTTCATCCATAAAATATGTTTTCTCATCAGTTTACTCTTGGTCATATGCTGCATACTATGAAAAGTGTATAGCTTCTTTCATTGTGAAAAAGCATTCCAAATGTTCTTCAGGCACAATTCTTATGCTCATGTCAATGGGTCAGATTCCTCATTTATGACACTTCAGTCAGCTTCTGTTTTTAAACATCACATCTGTGAAGTAGTGGGGTGATAGCCAAAGTGAAGATTGGCCACACTGACATCATTTGTGCTCTCATGGGAACTGGAACAGAACCCTTGGGCTCACATGACTTACAGCAGAACTATACAGTTCTGGAAAGACAAGAAAGAGTATGAAGAAAAGTTACAACGCTTGAGATTATGAAGGAAAGTCGTGGCAGGGAGAGGGATCTAGCAGTATCTTTGAGACTGATATATTTCAGCGTAAGCTTTCATGGACTCCAGTCCACTCCATCTGATGCATGTGGATGGGGCTCATTAGCTAAGGAAAAAAAGGAAGGAATAAAGAGAGACATGGACCTAAATGCCATAAAGGTACCAGATCCTATCTGATCTTGGAAGTTAAGCAGAATCAGCTCTGGTTAATCCTTGGATGGGAGAGCATCAGTGAAGACCAGGTGCTGTAGAGGAAAGAACTAGCAAAACCACCCCTGAGTATTCCTTGCCTAGGAAAATTCTCTGAAATTCCTAAGTCAATCAGTGAGTTGAAGGCACATACACACACAAGGAGAGACATGACAGGGATGTACAAAGGTAAGTACGATGTGGACACATAAAAGCTTCTCTACCTGTCACATAATACTAATGTTGAAAATCAAAGCACAAGCATTATAGCAAGTAACCTGAAGCAGGAAAACAGACAGATCTTGATGTTTTCTCCCTCTTCTGTTTCTAGATGATGCCCTGGGCTTAGGCTTTGCTTCTTTCCTTCTTTCTCTGTAGTCACCTCTAGCTTTCTCTTCTTTCAGTGGGAGAGAAAGATGAAGTCCATGGAGCTCCCTAGTGTCTGTTTGAGCAAACCTGCACACACAGAAGCCAGCTGTAAGGGCTCTATAACCAAATTTAGGAGATTCCACGCTATCTTTAAATGGATTTCCTGAAACAAAACAAAATAAGTTCTTCCTTTTTACTTTACTGCAATCTTTTTGGTAGCTATAACATCATAGTGCTAACCTGCTGCTCTTTAATATTATAAATACCAGATAGTCTTACAACTGAAACTCAACGTCATTCACTGAAGTTATGTATGAACATAACTTTTTCTTAAAAGTTGCTGTTGAAAGTCCAGGAAAAATGGTAGTAACTCTGTTTGATGAGAAGATATTGTTATTATGTGCTTCGAGTCAACTCCAAATAAAGGTGACACTATCCCAAAGTTTTCTGGGCAAGAATTATTCTGAAGAGGCTTGCCATTGCCTTCCCCTAAAGCTAAAAGAGTGCGACTTGTGAAGGTCACCCACTAGGATTTGAACCATGGTCTCCCAGAGTCCTAGACCAACAATATACCACAAATAGCTTGGTCCCAAATAGCTTGACCTGGCCTTTCACATCATCTTGGTATAAAGAAATCAACAGGTGATACTTTGCAGGGCAGAGGTAGATATTACAGGAAGTTCTCGCCTTTCAGTGCCCTGTTATCTGATGGCCCGCTCTTTCAATGCTTCCAAACGAAGGACAAGTTCCATTAATTCGATGTGAGAGCCACTCTTTCATCAGTTCTATGGAGGCTTGCTTAGGACCTCTGATACACATGTGTGTGGTCCCAAGCCTTGCCTATGGAAAGAGCGAATCTCCTGGTCAAATTAAAGGAACTTGTCTGTATTGCAAGCATCAAAACAGCAGGCTTCCATCAGTTCTTCTTGCCTACAGAGGCTTGCTTGGGACTGCACATGTGCTGCTTGCAGTGGCAGAGCTTGGAGTATGTGGAAGGGTGTGTGAGGGGGTGGGGCTATGACACGAGGGGTGGGACCACTGTGTGCAGGGTCGTGGCTGTGGTGTGTGGGGGCATGGCCAGGTCACGCGGGGGTGTGGCTAGGGCCCGGGATGCCCTAAAAACATTGCCACCCAGGGTGAATCGCCCCCACATCCCTATGCGACTGGCTGCTTGCAAAGCAAGCTCAGAGGTGAGGAGACACCAAGCCAGATGAGAGACTTTACAAGCTGCGCACTCATATGGTCAGTCCCCAGTGATCCTCTGTATGTCCTTCATGTTCCCTACAGTACATGGGTTCTGCTTTTTGACCATTTCTGCTTTTTGGCAGTGCCCTCGGTCCTAACCTGTCAGATAAGTGGGGGAAACCTGTATTTTTGTTTCTGCATCTGTCTTCTCTTAAAGGTTTAGGAGTAAATCTGATGAAACTTGGCAGCCCTGTCTGTAGAGATAATTGCCCTAGAATTAAATGATTAAATTTTGCTTTTGCTTTTGTTAAAAAGAAAAAACAGGAACACCCAGACTGCATAGCTCTGTGAGTCACCTGTTTTTAGGGAAGAGTATACCCTTTAGACAAAGATACTTTCCCAGCAGCTTTCTCAAATGTTTTCATTCTGAATTTACAAGTGGACATAGCTCATAGTTATTCCTAAGCATATTAAGAAATGAGAAGTCAGTTGAACTAATCTTGTAGAAATTGATAAGGAAGAAGAAAAAGTTATTTTTGACTCCTGGTCAATCTGCTGTGCAAACATTAAATCAGCAGAGTGGACAGGTATATTCATGATTTCCACCTCCCTCTTTAGGCACATGAGCTGGCCACATCGAAGGTCAATGCATCTCTCTTCTGTGATGGCTTGTACTATGTTTGCTAACACTTTCTAAATGCTAGATCAGGACTAGATCAGGACTATTTCATAAGCAAGAAAGGGTGCCAGACCTCAGCAACAATAATTTACATGGGCATTTTGGATAAAGCCCAGAAACTGTATAAAACCTGCTTAGTTGATAGTACTATTGAGAAGGTGCTGATTTCAGGCATACTAAATAAATATATAAGGCTTGCTAAATAAATAAATAAGCCTCAGAAAATTTGTGGCTTCCCAGTGATTGTAAAATAAACATATAAATGCACATACATTCCTTAAATCTGAACTTCAGGACATTTGTCACCAGTTAATGTGCTTGGTAACGCTGCACCTTCCCCTGCAAAAACCTTCCAAAGATGGAAATAATAAAAACTGCAACATGAATCTTTCAGTATAAAAAGCTGTTAGCAAGGTAAAAAAATAAAAAAAGGGTGAAGAAATACTGCTTCCTGGAATAATTCTAGTTGGACAAAAATGCATGCAGGCTTGCATAAATAAACTCAAAAGGAAGTGACTTGCCTGGTAAGCTTCATCAGTCTTTAGGAGCGTAGGGCACAGCTTGCAAAATTTACTTTTTTTGGACTATAGGCGGTTGCCAGCCAAGTTAGCAGACTCCCTCCTTCTGGACTAAGTAAGTAAGTAAGCAAGTGTCTCTCTGTGTGTACATATTTATGTATGTGTGTGAGAGAGAGAGAGCAAGAGAGAGAGACTGAGACTGAGAAGAGACTGTTTCTTCTGGAACCCTTCAGAAGAGACATTAACCCAATGAAAGAAACGAATGTGCTTCTTCAAGCTACAGGAGGGTATGGTAGAACTTTTGAAAGTTAATTTTTGGGACTACAACCCCCCAAACACCTAGGGCAGCCGGCAGCCATCCATCTTTTAAATAGGTTGAAGGGCTTCCCTGCATTGTTTAATGTCAAACAAAACAAAACAACCCCACCATTTATTCAAAAACAGAAGTAGATTTCTCGCTTCTTCCAGCTTTTTGTTTTTGATTTTCACAAGAATAATTGGTACCCCAGACCTGCCACAGTTGCCCATCCCTGTCCTAGAGCCACATCCCAACAGTATCTACAGGAAACACTAGCAGAGGTAATGTTATCCAGATTAATGGAAGTAACAGTAAAAGCAAGGGATGGTTTCTGAGCCAATATAAAGCTGCCAAGCTGTTTCTTTTGCACAGGATCACCCCCTTCTACTCCTTGAGAGGTGTCTGAGCAATCTGTAATGGCTGTGACTTAATCACTTGCATACATTTCTACAATCCTTTGTGCAGCCTCTTCTTTGTGACCTGCAATGTCACCATTATCTTTCTCTCATTAATTATCTCTGACATATAGCTGGCAACCTTATCAGAGAAGCTCTTGCTGTGTCATATTCTAGTTCGACCTCAGCCTGGTAAGTCATTTTTGAAGCCACTTTAAAACACTGCACACACTGTCCACAGTAACACAGGAGGAGATCAGAGTGGCACAGCTAGGATTGTTAGCAGTTGTTTTTGTGAGTGGTTCATTTGTGAATGGGAGGTGCTAAAGCCATGTTATAAAGTGCCCATCACAAGATAGGTGCTAACATAAATATGGAATAGTAACAATTGGTGATAGTGACAAGCAGTGCTGATATCTTCATCATCCTGAATTGATGGGCTACTCAAATAGACCACTCAGTTTGTATGAGATTATCCCTTACTCTAGTCTAGGGCTGAGCTGTAATTAACATTAAATGTTTGCATTTAGCATGACTATTAAAAAAGAGAAGAAAACATAATAACAGACTCGAGGGGGGGACTCTAATCAGGCTTAGACTTAATGGATGAGTGAAAATCGAACCCTTTCCCTCTCTGCCATAATCCCAATGAAAACCTCCCCTTTCAAAGCTGAGATTTGCATTGCCATATAAGCTCCCACTGATGGTAATGACAAGTGTTTTCCCCACACAAATAGGAGTAGTGGGGGTGGGGGTGGAGTTGTGGCAGGAAAGAAAAGGGTTAAAAGCTCCCTCTCTTGCCTGCCATGGTCCAGACCACACCTATCATTTGAGCTTCTGAAATGTTGCCCTAAGTCAACAAGTGTCTTGGAGGAACACACACACACACGGATTGTACTATGTATGCCTTCCTCTCCAACAGTCCTGCTCCCACCCTCCAAACCAAGCATTTATTTGCAGGAACCCTATTTTGGTGACAGGGCATTTTAGTTGTTGCTTCTGTTGCCAACTCCCCGAGGTCTGACAGGAGGTCCCAATCTTCTTCACTTCAGTCCCTCCAACAGATCCTCATATTATTGTAATTCTGTACCCTCCACCAGTCCGAATCTGGTGGGCACAGTCCTGATTAATCTTCTCCCATCCCACTTTCTCAGCTGCTTTTAAAATGTTCCAGTTTCTCTTTATTCCCACTTTTCCCCTTTGTCCTCAGTTTACTTCAATTGTTGCATATTGAATTCAAAGTGCAAAAGTAGTTTGCATTCAATTAAATCAGCAGGAGGGAGAAGAGAGGAGGGGTATAATCTTGTCCTTCCCAGAAGACTCAGACAAAAACAAACTGCTGCAGCTGCTCCTAGCTTGTCTAGCTTGTCTGTTTTTCCTCATGGATAACTTCTGCTATCTTGACCACACATTGATGTTGCCTAGAAACATGCGTCCCAGTTTTCATCTGTGAATGTTGGAGGGTATGTAATGCATGATAGGGAAACCTTTCCCCTGAAAACCACAATATCTTAAGATGTGTAAGGAATTCCTGCTAGCTGTGGGTAGAGCTGAGAGTAGCCTGAAAGGCCAGAACCCAAAGTAAGTTAGTCCATCCCTTTTCTCTCTCTGTTTACACCGTCTTCATTTCTCTTTTTCTCTGCCACCCTCTTCACTCCTTCCCTGCTCCACCCTTGCCAGCCAGGATCCAAGCTAATCACTTATGGAAGACTTCTGAAAGTAGGCAAAGGACTGCCTGAGATCAGTAGTTTTTGGGAAGGTAATGACTTTGGACTGCAATTCCCAGTATCCCTAGACAGCATTGGAAGCTGTATAGATATATCTCCTGTTAATTAAGTAGATGCATTCCTGCACTGTAAAAGAAGCTTTTACATCAGAGGTGGAAATAACATGGAAAGAATAGGGATAGGTTCCTATACCACAGAAAATAAGGGCTGTTTAACATGTTGCAGCAAACTATTCATTCAGAGCTAACATTGGCCATTTCTGCACTAGACTTCTATAGCACTATTATTCCACTTTCAACATCCTATGGAATCCTGGGGTTTGCACAAGAGCCTCATCCTTGTGCAAATGTGAAACGGAACAACCTTGTCAGGTAAGCCTTCAAAAATATTTTGAATCTTCTAGAAACCACTTGAAAATATCTTCCAAAATGCACCCCAGGATTATAATTTTTTTTCTTTCAACAGCCTACTTTTTTTTTTAATGATTTCCATTTTGGTGGCCAAATTGATAGGTGTATGCTTTTTCAACGTGTCAAGTGAAGCAAGCTAATCTGCTTTCCCCTTTTCTTTTTGTTTTGCTCTTCACACATGCTCAGTAAGTTATTCTGGATGCAGCTGTTTATTGGCCTGCTGTATGTAAGCACACACAGCCATAGCAGATCACTCAAAATAAAATTCCACTCTTCCTCAGGTCAAGCTTTATTGCATTGTTTCATGCAGACACGTTGCTGGAACTCGATGCTGAAAGTCTTTCTCCAGTCCTCCTTCACCATCCTTCCAATGACAATCCATAAATAAATAAATAATATAAAAATTCAGCTGGAGAGAAGACAAGAAAACTGGGGTGGGCGTGGTGGGCTGTACTTCTGTGAAAAGAAGCTGCTTTGTCAGAGGCTTTTGTTAACTGAGGTATGTCTGTCCTAGCTCTGAGTTCAAATTAAGTGCAGTATGGACCACATGCTCCTCACCCTTCTGTGATGTGTTGGCTGAGCTAATGTGTCCATTCTAAAGCATACTTGATACTTGGAATAAATATAGAATATGGATGCTATCTGCTTTTCAGATTTTTCGTACTCTCTTCCATTCCTGGCTGTGCAGTTATTGTCTTTTGTTGAGCTTCAGACTTTAGGGTGCAAACATTTTCGCAGGTGTCAGGATCATGCCTCCTTTGTTGACAGAGAATCCAAGAGTCTTCTGGGCTTTTTAAAATAGTTTCTGTCTTCCTTCCAAAAAAAGGCACCTGGGATGTTTCTACCTTATACATGTTGGTACATTTCTGACCCCACGCTTGAAGTATTGAACACCTGTACTCCAAAATCTCCATTTTGCAGGTTAAGAAGAACTTGGGCCTCTTCCGTGACATGACAGTGTGAGCATTTTTACTTCCCTGCTAGCCTGGCAAAGCAGCAGACCTTTGTCATGGGAGACAATCAGCTCTCTTTGAAAACAATTTCCCTTTCAAATAAAGCAATGACAGATGACTCAGTCAGAGAATGCTGACCTGTTTTCACAGGGGCTGAAAATAAATAAACCTGTTGTGGTAGACTCATCCTTCAGAATTTAGCAACTGACAGTTATTTAAATTATTGCCAATCTCCACAAAGAGTCAGTGAGTCAAACGATATATGTATCTACATGACCAGATCCGGCCCTACTATTAGACAGGGAAAACAGCTACTTCAGATGGCAGAAGGTTCTATGCACGGGCATAATAATGTTCATATACACACACATGGTTATGTATACATGCTTGCTGGCAGGATCAATTGTTTCTTTCCTTCCAATAGAAATAATATTTCCAGATCTCAGGGCCTCATGAATTATCTTCAGGTGGGAGGCAAGGGTACAATTTCTACAGTTTGAAATGGGAGGCTCAGCTCCAGGCAAGAGGAAAGGGCTTTGTGCAGATGTCCAACTCAGCTAATAGAGTACCAGCTTGCTAAAATTTGCAAACCTTTATTGACTGATGAAATTAACTTGAAAGGACTCTTCAGGAACTCTGTGTCTATGCCTTTACTTAATTAGCTTCCTCCTTCTCTGCCAGTCCTTGTGGTGCCAGGGCTCACCCTCCACTTTTTTCTACATCGGTCTTCTGGCTAGAAGCAAAGTAGACAACATTAAAAGTTCTTTATCCCATCTCCCCAGGTTAGTGAAAAGGAATAATCCTCTCATTTCACTTTGATCTGGGAACAGCTCCTTTTGCTAAGATTATGTCTTGATTTCCAAACAGGAGCATACATATTCTCTCTCTCTCTCTCTTTCTATGCATGGCTGTGGCTGGCACTTAAGGAATACTCTTTAGCGACATTATCAGGGGTTTCCTTAGGTCTAGAAATGTTACAGTCTATTATGATCTTGATCTGGCATCTCTTAGTGGGAAACTAAACAAATTACTTCTATCCTCCATTTCCTTTATCATATTCTGTTGCTTATCTGTAAGAAGATCTTGTCTTTTTTTTTTTTTTCATTTTAGTTTTAAATTTTGTTAACAGCCTTTAGCAAAGGCCTTTTTTTGCTAATGCAAACATGCATTATCTTCCACCAATATACCTGATGACTCCCTCAAGGAATTCTAAGCGGTTATGATGCAAGACTGACCTTTGCAAATGCCACACTTGTTCTTCCTCCTCTTACTTGGAAAACCTGATTCTTTATAACCTTACGGAACTAGGAGACTTGTACTCATTGCTTAATCAGGTAAATGATTCAGACATTTCTTCCAGTCTGGACTCACCTATACTCCAAATAGCTGCTCTATTGCTCACTCTCTGAGGCAAAATGTGATAGCAAATGCACATGGGATTGTCTCTTTTGTTTTCAAGAAAAGTTCCATCAGGAAGTGGAAGTGTGGAGGGAAAAGACAGTAAGAAGAAATTGAGTCTTTCCTCTTTTCCAAGGCCAGACTCACCTAACACATAACAGCAAGGATGAGGAACCAGGCTTGGTAATGTTATAATTATTGTTCCAGTTTATTTATTAATTAAATTTATAGCCTACCTTTTTCCCAAGATGCAGTTCAAGGTAGCTTACAATAATTTTAAAAAGATTACACTGAAACATTAGTTCACACAAGTTAAGAAATAATTAATGATTTTTTAAACATTGATTTAAAATAGTTAAAAATACTTAAAACATATTTAAAACACACAGTTTCCTTGCTGTCTTAGGAATTCTGGAAGGTGAAGTCCAAAACAGTAGCTTTTCATCCTAAAGTGAGGATGGGCAAGGTGTGCCCTTTGGGCCTCATGAGGCCCCAATTTTGGTTTTCTGCCCCATTTCCCACCTGAAATGTCTTCTTTTGCTTAACGGTCAAAAGCCTTCTGGAATGACCCTTGACCATGTCAACTTCCTGGCGTTCACCTGGACTTGGGAAACCAGGGATTAATGACATTGCCTCTGGAGTGGAAATGACATGGCAGTAACTGCGAAATGGGACAGTCAGGGCAGGACTCAACAGAATGAGCAGAAGGGCCTCCAACCATTGCAGGGCTGACTCACCATGTTTTGAAGCAAGGAAGAAGGAGGAATTACTGTCTAAAGAGTCCACCTACATATCAATAAAACTATTAAGTCCAGAGTCTTAAATTACTTAACAACAACTTGTGTTAATCACTAATAGCTGTTGATAGGCTACTTTCAGGAGTCCGTTGAATAATGTATTAAAGCTATATAAGCTAGTAGACAGACAGAATGGTGTAGTAGTTTGACTACGACTCATTGGAGACCAAGGTTTTGAATATGAAAGATATGGCAGTTTGTAGTTGTTTTTAGCAGGAGATTAGAATGCAACCTTCTGCTCTGAAATTCTTCGCTTTATGACTTCCTTCATCAATATATCTGGTTTCACTCAAGTAACCCAAGCCGTTTTCTGCTCAGTTGGATATCACAGCTCGTCTCCTTCCCAGCCTAGAGAGAGGAGCAGATGAACAGGGGCTGCTTGTCACAACTGGCTTTCAGGCAGGATAAAGCTTTTGGAAGCAACCTGCACTTGACAAATTTAGGGGGTTCAAACCCAGGAAGGAGTTCACAGGCGTGATGGCAATCTCTGATTCATTACAGGGTACATATATGATGAGATTTAGAAGAGTATTATAAGAATATTACAAATGAAGATTATGTTCACTTAATTATGCTTACCCAATTAACTGTATAATTAGGTGAATGTAACCTTCATTTTAGGTAAGTTCACCTAATTAACTGCATAGAGAACCAGAGTGGTATAGTGTTTTGACACTTTGTCTGGAGACAAGGGTTTGAACCCCCTGCTCAACCATGGAAAACCGCTGGGTGACCTTGGGCAAGTCACACTCTCTCAGCTTCAGAGGGAGGTAGAGGCAACCTCTCCCCCAAACAAATCTTGCCAAGAAAACCCAGAGATAGGTTCACTTTTGTTACCCTGATTTCTGGGGTCCTGGAAGGAACACCTCAATGTGCTCACAATGGGGAATGGGAATTAGCAAAGCACAAGCTAGCAATACAAGAGGCAGGGCAACCTAGCAAGATCTTGAAAACAATGTCTATGGGGTCAGGCCGAATCAAAGAGCAAACAGAAGTAACTAATAATTGTTTTCTTTATTGATGTACAGCACAGTCAAACACGTGTATGCAAACACACTCACACAGACCTATTGAAATAAAGGTAGGAATGGGATAGAGGGTTTTAAGAGGAGGTTTTGCATGGGAAATGCTACACCTGTCCTGAAGCCCGGGTAGTTTGAAGAAAAGTCCGTAGAAGAGGAGATTCTCAGCACGAGGAGCTGAGGGGAAGGCTCGTCAAATGAAGTGACAGCAAGGCAGGATGGAAACCAGGAGTGATCTGATGAGATGCTCAAAATCAGGGGGTCTTATAGGGGAAAATGTGCCCGTAGGCTAGTCCGTTCCCGGGGAATACAATGGGTTTCAGGCTGGAGACAAAGCCTCCGAAAGGTCAGTATTTTGCATTGTCAATAAAGTAGACAGTATGCAAACACAGAGTGCTTGACAGTTGAGTATTCGGCTCATCAAGCTGCCTGCACGGGGCAGGGAGTCTTTTGTAAACAGTGTGCACACATAATGTGATCTTAAAGAGTACTTGCCTTGAGGTCTCCTGAAGTGGCAGTCTGGCTATTACTGGCCTGCCTGGATCTGTTTTGAATGGTTCAGCTATTTTCGGCCGTGCCTATGTGCGTGCTTGTCCGGGGGCCTCGCAAGCCCGTGGAGAGGAATGGGTAAAGAAGACCAAATTGTTGATATCAAATGATAATATACCACAAGTCCAGACTAGAAACTACGGTAACACTTTGGCGTTGCCATAAATCAGAAATGACTTGAAGGCATGAAACAATGACAAATTACCTGCATACATAGAATTTGAGTAAATTAACTTTTATTCCTCTTGTTTCTGAAAACCACAGAAATGGCTAGGTAAGTACCATCTTAACCTTTCCCCTGCCCTTTATCTGAATTTGTCTTCTACTTGATCTGAGCTCTGTTTCAGCCTCAGAACCGTTCTGTGTGGTAGGCTAGACTTAGAGAGAGCTCAGTCCCTCTTGGTAAAACAGCCCTGTGTGGTAGGTTAGGTTTAGAGACAGCTAAGTCCCTCCTGGTAAAGCAATCAGCAGCTGTTTTTTCCCCCCATTAGATCTTTCCCCCAGCATGCTCTTCTGCCTAGAAGCTTAAGGCACAGAGCATCCAGTTCTTTCCACTTCTGTCCGCTGCTTTATCTTTTCAATCCAGTGAACCACAACTGAAATTCAGTGCTACTCTACTCTGCTTTTCTTTTCCTTGTCCATTTTGAGAACAAGTTGTTTGCTTAGGGCTTCTGCCTATGTTGCTGTTGTGTGCCTTCAAGTCATTTCTGACTTCAGGTGATCCTAAGGTGTTCCTAGGGGCCTATATATCCTAAAGACACCAGATCCTGTCTGATCTTGAACACTAAGCAGGATCAGCCCTGGTTAGTACGGATGGGAGACCACCAACAAAAACCAAGTGGTATAAGCTATATTTCAGAGGAAGGAAATGGCAAAACCACCTCTGAGTATTCCTTTCCTGAGAAAACTCTATGAAATTCAAAAGGCACATAGACACATGTACACACACAAGGTGAACCTATCATGGGGTTTTCTTGGCAAGATTTGTTGGGGGGGGGTTGATTTTGCTTCTTCTGAAGTTGATAGAGCATGACATGCCCGATGTCACCCAGTGGGTTTTCATGACTGAGGATTCAGTGCTCAGGTCACTACACCATGCTGCTCTCATTTTGTTGAGGTTTTTTTTTTTACAGTCTGAAAACTACTTTTTTCTACTGTGTATACCTCAGTCATCTTAAATCTTGAATCTTTTTTCTTTAGAAAGAAAAAACCTTCCAAAATAAGTCTACTCAGAATAAAGTCCCAATGAATTCAGTGCATCTTCCACTGGAATGTGGGTACAGGATTGAAGCTATTCTTCCTTGGAGGCCTGCCCACAGTGGGAAGTAACATTGGGGGACAATGAATTCTATTAGCCTGTCATTAAGCCAGACCAATTTCTAGTTA
Source organism: Ctenosaura bakeri (assembly GCA_948474755.1). NCBI lineage: Eukaryota > Metazoa > Chordata > Lepidosauria > Squamata > Iguanidae > Ctenosaura > Ctenosaura bakeri. The sequence continues at coordinate 767,490 of CAOLHI010000381.1, read as the reverse complement.
TCTTGCTAAGTACCTAGATTCAAACAGGCCACCCTGCTAGCAAAGACCTCCAGAATTTCTATTACTAGACCTCATTTCACTCTTTGACCTCATTGAACAAACAATTGCTCCTGGCTCAATAGCCCTGCAACATTACCTCCCCTAGGCTTCCTGGTTTTGTAAAATAGTATTGATTGCATGTCTTTGTGCAAAAAGAGACAGAAAACAGCAGGAAGCAAATGGCAAGGAAAGAGCCATTCCTGGCATTGCTAGGACAGACAGGACTAGGAGTAACAGAGAATAGAGGGCTTCAAGCAAGATCACTTTATACACAGCCTGTTTCCTGCAGGGGTCTCCTAGCTAGGAGTATACACAAGTGGATATTAAGGGCTAGGCAGTAAAACCAGCATATGATGTAGTGGTTTCAGTGTTGAAGTACAACTCTAGAGACCAGGGTTCACATTCCTGCTCAGCCATGGAAACCTATGGTATGACCTTGGGCAAGTCACATTCTCTCAGCTTCAAAGGAAGCCAAAGGTAAGATCCCCTTTGAACAAATCTTGCCAAGAAAACCTGGTGATAGGTTCGTCTTGGGGTAGCCATAAGTCAGAAACAATTTGAAAGCACACAACAACAAACAATGAGGAGCAATGTGTCCCTCTGTCTTCCTGCTGGCTACAGAGACAGTCTCAAGGGCTGTAATCACAAGGAAGCCTATTTGTATATCTTAAGAATATTTCGGTCTTCAGCTCTCAATCCCTTCCCTTAATTCCAGCTTTTTAAAAAATGCACACCTGCCACCTTGGATTCTAGGGCCATTTCTGCACTGGACTGTGATAGCGCAATGATTCCACTTGCAACATCCTATGGAATCCTGGGGTTTGCAGTTTCGGGTGGCCCCTCCCAAAACTGCAAACCCCAGGGTTACATAGGATGTTGCAAGTGGAATCATTGCGCTATAACAGTCCAGTGCGGAAATGGCCTAAGCCTTTTTTAAAGAAATAAATGTTTTCCTACCTCCCAACGTTTTGGAGAATTAAAAGCTACAGAGGAAATCTTTGTACTTGATTTTACTTAACTACATCATATTTTTAAAATATTTAATAGTAGAATAACTTTAAAGATATTATTATTTCGTCTTTAAATTCTAATTGTTGCATGTATATTCCTCATAGGATGTAGTCCTCTCATTATAAAACCCAATAGTTTGAAGAGGGCTCAGATAGCTGCTGTGATTACTCTTGTTGAATTGTGGGTGTTTGATTTGTGACAGCACCCTCCAGTCCCTTCAAGAGAGTCATTCAGTCTGCCCAAACAAACACAATTTTGATTCAATACTGTTATTGTGGGCCACTCTGTTATGGAGACAATGGCCATTTCCTCATTAGAGTGTTATAGCGCTATGATTCCACTTTCAACATCCCATGGAATCCTGGGGTTTGCAGTTTCGGGAGGGGCCGACCTTAGGTAACAGGGTGCCACATAAAGTGCCAGAATACCAATGCAGTGTCTGTGGCATTGTCGAGGTCCAGCCAGTAACAGGTCATGGCAGAAGCAGCCGTAGGCCCAGAAATGGGGATGGCACAGACTCCAAGCACCCAATTCCTTGTTGTGTCATTATGCAATAGCTTTCTGCCATGCAAAATGTTGTGCCATTCCACATCATCCCATTAGGAAATGGGCACAGTTTTTGCACTGCTTGTGCAGTGATCTCAGTGATGCAGCTATGACAACACTCCCTTCTTGGGAATACAAATGTTGCATAATGCCACAATTCTATACTGGCAATCGTAAATCAGTTTATGGCATCATAAATTCCAAACAGCATGCAAGCTGACATTCCTGCAATAAATATGACTTGTCCACTTGACCATTTTTACATTTCCAAAATGGACCTGTGGTGCTGCTGTGCTGATAAATCTAAGACATAATCAACTGAACCTTCTGGCTAACTTTTAAACACTCCTGTTCAAATTCCCATTGCCCATTATGGTTTCACATTCTCATTCTTTTGCAAAAATATATTCTCTGACTGTGCAGTCTTAACCATACCCTTAGGGACAACACTGTGCCATCCCAATTAAAGTTTTGTAGAAGACACATCGAAACTCAAGATGTCATGATTTCTGTATTTCAGGTATTTCTGTCACCACCACCCTGCCAGGATATTACATTATTAACTGCTATCAAATCAACTTGACTTACGGTGACCCTCTCAATGGGAGACTTCCAAGTCCCCCATCATCAACAGCCCTCCTCATGTCTTGTGGAGTCAGGGTCATGGCTTCCTTGATTGAGTCCATCTGTAATGCAGTCTTCCTCTTTTCCTACTTCCTTTTACCTTGCCATTATAGTCCTTTCTAGTGAGATGTCTTCTCAGGATATGTCCAAAGTACAACAGTCTCAGGTTAGTCATCTTGACTTCTAGGGAGAGTTCAGACTTGGTTTGCTCTAGGACCCATTTATTTGTCTTTTTTAGCAGTCCACAGTATCCGTAGCACTCTTCTCTAGTACCATATTTTGAAGGAGTTGATTCTCTTCCTACCAACTTTCTTCACTCTCCAGCTTTCCTAACCATTCATAAAAAGTGGAAATATGTTGGCATGGGCAACTAGAATGTTAATATTCAATTATATATCTTTACACTTGAGGATCTTGTCTAGTTACTTCATAGCTGTCCTTCCAAGTCCTAGCCTTCTTCTGATTTCTTGACTGCAGCCTCCATTCTGATTTATAACTGAACCAAGGTATTAACTGTTTCAATGTATACTTTAAAGTTATGAAAATCATCTGCAGTCATTATTTTTATATTCTTAATGTTCAACTGTAAACCTGCCTTTGTATTTTCTGCCTTGACTTTCTTTGCTCTTTTCTGCTACTACAGTTGGCCCTCCATATCCACAGATTCTGTATCCACAGATTCAGCCAACCATGGCTTGAAAATATCCCCCTCCCCCCAAAAAGCAAACTTTGATTTTGCCATTTTATTTGACATTTTACTACACCATTGTACATAGAATCATAGAATCATAGAAATTCAGAGTTGGAAGAGACCACACAGGCCATCCAGTCCAACCCCCTGCCATGCAGGAACACCCTCAAATCAATCCCGACAGATGGCCATCAAGCCTCTGCTTAAAAACCTCCAAGGAAGGAGACTCCACTACACTCCGAGGCAGCAGATTCCACTGCCGGACAGCCCTGACTGTCAGGAAGTTCTTCCTGAGGTTCAGGTGGAATCTCCTTTCCTGCAGCTTGAATCCATTGCTCCTTGTCCTGGTCTCTGGAGCAGCAGAAAACAAGTCCCCTCCTTCCTCTACGTGGCATCCCTTCAAATATTTAAACATGGCTATCATGTCCCCTCTTAACCTCCTCTTCTGCAGACTAAACATACCCAGCTCTCTAAGTCTATCCTCATAGGGCATGGCTTCCAGGCCTCTTACCATTTTGGTCGCCCTCCTCTGTACTTGCTCCAGCTTGTCAATATCCTTCTTGAATTGTGGTGCCCAGAACTGGACACAGTATTCAAGATGGGGTCTAACCAAAGCAGAGTAGAGTGGTACCAGTACCTCCCTCGATCTAGACACCATACTCCTATTGATGCAGCCGAGAATTGCATTGGCTTTCTTGGCTGCCGCATCACACTGCTGACTCATGTTCAGCTTGTGGTCTATGAAGACTCCTAGATCCCTTTCACACGTACTGCTATCCAGCCACGTGTCCCCCATCCTATATTTGTGGATTCCATTATTTCTGCCTAAGTGTAGGACCTTACATTTCTCTCTGTTGAATTTCATTTTGTTCGCCCTGGCCCAGCTCTCCAATCTATCCAGGTCATTTTGAATTTTGATCCTGTCCTCTGGCGTATTAGCAACCCCTCCCAATTTGGTGTCATCTGCAAATTTGATGAGCATGCCCTCTATTCCTTCATCCAAGTCGTTGATAAAAATATTGAACAGCACTAGGCCTAGGACAGAACCCTGTGGCACCCCGCTAGTCACTTCTCTCCAGGACGAAAAGCAGCCATTCGTGATCACCCTTTGGGTTCGGTCGGTCAACCAATTACAAATCCAACTAACGGTAGCCCTGTCCAGCCCACATTTTACTAGCTTCGTTGCAAGAATGTCATGGGGAACTTTGTCAAAGGCCTTACTGAAATCGAGATATGCTACATCCACAGCACTCCCTTCATCTATCAAGCTAGTAACTCTATCATAAAAAGAGATAAGATTAGTCTGGCATGACTTATTTTTGAGAAATCCATGTTGACTTCTCGTGATTACCGCGTTGCTTTCTAAATGATTAGAAACTGACTGCTTAATGATCTGCTTCAGGATCTTTCCGGGTACTGATGTCAGGCTGACTAGGCGATAATTATTTGGGTCCTCTTTTTTTCCCTTCTTGAAGATGGGGATAACATTTGCTCTCCTCCAATCTGCTGGAACTTCTCCTGTCCTCCAAGATTTCTCAAAAATTATAGCAAGCGGTTCCGAAATGACCTCTGCCAGCTCTTTTAATATCCTAGGATGCAATTCATCTGGCCCAGGAGACTTGAATTCATCCAATGCGGCCAGGTATTCCTGTACCACCTCTCTACTTATTTTGTGCCTCATTTCCTCTGCTTCCTCCCCTGCTCCCCAACCGCCAGGTTGAGTGCTTGTATCCTTCTGGGAAAATACGGAGGCAAAGAAGGTGTTAAGTAGCTCTGCCTTTTCTCTCCCCTCTGTGAGTAATTCGCCATCTTCTCTGCGTAGCGACCCTACTATCGCCTTCTTTTTCCTTTTGCTGCGGACATATTTAAAAAAACCCTTTTTATTGTTTTGTTTTTTATTGTTTTATTGTTTTATTGTATTGTCTCTGGCCAGCCTAAGCTCGTTCTGTGCTTTAGCCTTTCTGACTTCCTCCCTACATCTCCTGGCTACTTGCTTAAATTCTTCTTTGGTGGTTTACCCCTTCTTCCATTTCCTATACATGTTTCTCTTAACTCTTAGCTCAGCTGAGAGTTCTTTAGTCAACCATTCTGGTTTCTTCAGATGCCTTCCATTTTTCCTCCTTAATGGCACTGTTTTAGACTGTGCCTTCAGTATCTCCTTTTTAAGGAACTCCCATGCCTCCTGAACTCCTTTCCCTTTCACTATTCCTGACCACGGAATTCCAGCCAGCAGCTCCCTAAGTTTACAGAAGTCCGCTTTTTTAAAATCTAAGATGAGTGTCTGGCCACCCTTATCTTCTCCTTCCCACTGAATGCTAAATTCCAACAGGGCATGGTCACTCCCCCCTAAAGATCCAACCACTTCTACCTCATTCACAAGGTCATCCCTGTTGGTCAAGACCAGATCTAGAATATTTGATCCCCTTGTGGCCTCTTCCACCTTCTGGACCATGAAGTTGTCTGCAAGACAAGCAAGAAACTTGCTGGACCTTGCTGTCTTGGCAGAGTTTGACTGCCAGCATATATCCGGGTAATTGAAATCTCCTATTATTACTGTATCCCTCCTCTTTGAATGTGCAGTCATTTGGTTGAGGAAGGCGTCATCCAAGTCCTCAGCCTGGGTTGGAGGTCTGTAGTAAACCCCCACCAGAATATCCCTATTGTTTCTCGCTGCCTTAATTCTTACCCAAATGCTCTCTACCTGACTTTCTGGGTTTAAGTCCTGGATCTCTTCACAGGTGAAAACATCCTTGACATACAAGGCTACTCCTCCTCCTTTCTTGTTTGGTCTATTTTTACAAAACAGGCTATACCCCTCTATTCCTGTATTCCAATCATGAGACTCATCCCACCAGGTCTCAGTGATGCCTATCAAATCGTATTTATTTTCTTGTACTAGGAGTACAAGCTCATCCTGCTTGTTTCCCATACTCCTTGCATTAGTGTAGAGACACTTGCATTAGTGTAGAGACACAAAGTAGAATTTGAGCATCCACAAATTTTGGTATCCATTGGGGTGGGGGGCTGGAACCAAACTCTAGCAGATACTGAGGGCCCACTGTAGTATAGTGTCATATGCACATCTTAAATTTATGATATTTCTTCCTCCAGGTTTTGCACTTTCTTCCTTCAAGTCTAATCCTGCTTTTTGATATATATTTGATATATATTGATATGATATATTCAGCATGTAAATTAAACAGATAGAATGCATCCTCGCCTGGCCGCCTTGCTAATTAGAAACCATTCCATCTCTCCTTATTCTGTCCTGATGGTAGCCTTTTGTCCTGAGTACAGATTACGCATCAGGACAATCAAATGCTGCAATACACCAATTTCTTTGAGAGCAAGCCAAAGTTTTTCATGATCTGCACAAAGACTTTGCTATAATCTATAAAGCATTTTGTTCTGAAATTCTTTTGTGCACTTCATTATCCAACATATGTTTGCAATATTATCCCTAGAGCTCCTTCCTTTCCTGAACTCATCTTGGAAATCTGGCATTTCTTACTACATATATGATAAATGTCTTTGGTATAGAATTTTGAGCATTACTTTGTTTGCATGGGAGATTAATGCAATGATCCTGTGGCTACTGCAATCCCTGGTTTCCCCTTTCGTGGGAACTGGAATGTGTCCTGAGTGTTTCCAATCTATAGGCCATTGTTCTGTGTTTCATGTTTGTTGACAGACTTTAGTTAGAACTTGAGTGGATTCTGCCTCTGTATCTTCTAGTGGCTGAACTGGTATGCCATCTGATTTATGATGATGTATTTTTATGAAACACCCTGAGTGCAGCTTCCACTTCACTTCCTAAAATCGTAGATTCAACTTGAAATGGTTCTTAGTAGAATGAACATGGCATCTTTAAAATCTCTTTTATATGGTTCTTCAGTATATTCTTTTCATCATCTTTTTATTTCTACATGGTCATGTAATGTATACCTCTGCTGGTTATATATATCATCCTCATTTTTCATTTAAATTTCCCTTTGATTTCTCAGATCTTCTGGAAGATATCTCTTGTGCTTCTTTTTTTGTTGTGATTTTCTGTTTCTCTGCATTGATTATTGTAGCAGTTCTCTTTGTCCCTGTACAAAAGTTACTGAAAGTTACTGAACAGTTACATTAGGGTTTCTGATCCTATTTCTGCCCCCTTTTACTTTTGCTTCTCATCTGTCCTTAACTGCTTAAAGAGTTTCATCTGTCATCCACTGAGATTTCTCTTTCTTTTTGGCTACAGATAGTGTCTTTTGCATGAAACCATGCTGAGAAAAAATACCAGGAAAACATAATAATGATGGGGGACGTGAATGGAGTCATGAACAGTACATTTGACAGATCTTCCCATAACAAGAATAAAAACAAACATAATCAAGGTAAACTGCCTAAGAGCTTTTTCTCAATGACCGAAAATAACAAAGTAACAATATTAGGATGGTGCTAAATATAATAGAGTACTATGAATGCCACAATGAAAAACAGATGGCATTGGTGTTTATAGATGCTGAAAAAGTGTTTGACTCGGTTAACTGGCTTTTTTTGATGGAAACATTTTGAATAATGGATGTGGGAAAGAATTAGTCCAGGGTCCAAAATAATTAATTTGATATAATAACAATGATATCTTTTTATGATGATAATGATATCTCTCTACGTAATGTTTAAGTTATCTTACTTACCTGCTTACTCATGTAGCTTTGTTTATTTCTTATTGTGTATATGACATTGCTGTACGTTGGGAGATATATGTCCTATAGGTTCTGACAATGCAGTACAAGTGTGTACATATTCAATAAAGATTATATAAAAAAAGATAATGTCTTTTGCATTCTTTCATAACAGTATCCCTTGCGTCAGTCCAGAGTTCTTCTGACTCCTGGTCAATTAGGCTTAAAAGTACAAATCTCTTTTTAAATTATCTTTAAATTCTACTGAAATATTCTTTAGGTTTTACTTGGCAGGATTATTGGTTTAGTGTTCTTTAGCTTTACTCTAAATTTTGATACTAGCAGTTCATGATCTGTGCCACAATCTACTCCTTGTCTTGCTTTTGCAGAGAGAATGGAGCTGCTCCAGTTATGTAATCTATTTGATTTTTATATTGGCCTTCAGGTGATAACCATGAATAAATACAGTCACCTCTTTGGTTGCCTGAAAAATGTGTTTGCAATTAACAAACTGTTGGCCTCTCAAAATTCAGTCAGTTGCTCGCCTGCTTCATTTCTTGATCGTAGGTCAAATTTTCTTACAGTCTTTGATTCAGCTCTCTTTCCTACTTTTGCATACCTATTGCCTATGATTAACAAGAAGTCCTGTTTTGGTGTGCAATCTGTTTCCTCTTGGACTCCGGCATAGAATCTTTCAGTTTCTTCTTCTTCTGCCTCTGTAGCTGGAGCATAAAGTTATTATGATTGACTGGTTTTCCCTGAAGTCTTATTGATATTATTCAGTCAGACTTTGCATTATGTCCTTTGACTGCTTTTGCTATATTTCTCCTTGCTATTAATGCCAACCCACTTCCTCTTAGATTTTCATTTCCTGAGTAGAACACTCTGTAAGTATCTGATTTAAAATGTCCCACTCCTGTCGACCTTCGCCACTCACTGCAAATATTACAGTGTTTATACATTCTAGTTCTGGTTCTACATTGTCTAGCTTCCATTTATTCATACTTCTTACATTCCATGTTCCTATAATATATGCTGTGCAGGTTTGGGTTTCCCTTTCACCTCTGAGCATGTCAACAGCTGAATGTTTTCTCAACTTGAGACCAAGTTGAGCCACAGTGCTAATCATACCTGTCCTCTGTTCTTTCCTAGTAGTTCATTGAATGTCTTCTGACCTGGGAGCCTCATCTTCTGGCTCTATATCTTGTTCCATTCTGGATTGTCTCATCATAGGCTTTTCATGATAAAAGAGATTGAAAATGGGTTTACCAATGCCTCCTTCTGTGCAGTTCTAACAACTGTTAGCTATGGTATCACTGCCATTATCCAAGACATCATTTACCAGTGTCACCTCTCACTACTGCTGCTATCCAATGGCTTTTGGCATGTTTAGACTTGCTTCTCAGCAAAAGCCTGTCTGACATGGGAAACCTTACTAGCAACACTGCTACCATCAGCATAGCCCCTTGCCAACAGAAGCACACAATCCTACCATCTTGGAAAGGTCATGCCATGGTGAGAAGATGTTACAGAGCTGATTGCACATATCCTTTCCAGGCGGTGAAACAGGTTTGATGCCTTGTAATGACTCAGCTTACAGTGGAATGCAAAGCTGTGGATAGTTCCCAAATATGTACAGTGTCTCTCGCAAATTCCTCAGACACACACGCACACACCTACTCATAAAAGTTAGTAATAACATATCATAGGGATGTGTAAACTACAGAATGTGAATTCCTATATTTTAATAAACAAAATAGGAATTTTGAGGCAGATCCAAAATGAGTTGGCTGTCATTCCTACATTTTATGCCCTTCAAGGAAATTACCAGCTGCACAAGAGAAGGAATGATGTTGGACATGCATTGATTCTATGAAAGTACGGGGGGAGAGGGGAAGCAAAGTTTGGCAGAAATACAAAAACCAACATTCTGAAAAACCTCTACTTTTATTTTTCAAAAGTAAGTGTCTAGCCTTGATCACTGCAAAGCTGAGAGAAACACAGTGCAGCAATAGTGATCTCAATAAGATTTCTGGGTGACAAGAGCCAGGGCATGGGGATACTTCCTGACCATTTGCTGGGTTACTGGAAGCAGAATTAATGGTGAGAGATAAGCAAAAACTATGCACATCCACCGCACTTGTTTCATGTATAGCATTGCAGAGTTAAATTTTCTTTGCACAGTTTGAGTTTCTTTGGTATGGATTCTTAACATGTTTAGCAGAAAAATATGCGCAAATGGGGGGATATTAACTTCTTGCTCATTCTTTCAGATAAAGTGCTTAATTTTTACCATTGTGGGTTTTTTTCCCCTCTCCATGCTGCACCAATTAATCCTTTCATCCTTATCACTCCTACCCTTCCCATAAACTTTAGGAGTTGTTAAATAGGCGATAGGATTTATAGTCTGGGATCCTGCATGCAGGCATCTGGCATGTAGCTATGTCTCCTGGTGGTGTGTGTGTGTATGTGCTTTCAGCTTATTGAGACTTCATGAATTTCATAGGGTTTATCTAGGCAAGGAGTACCTAGAGGTGGTTTGCCAGTTCATTCCTCTGAAATACTGTTGGTCCTCCACATTCGCTACGGTTAGAGGCTCAGGACTCCCAGAAGAGTAGAAGAACCACAAATATCAAAATGTGTGTGTGTGCCTGTGGGAAGAGGACTGAGGCATGGTGGGGAGAGCAGGGTCCAAAACAGTTCAGGGAAAGGAGAAGGGAAGTGAGTGGGTTGGCATGGTGACCCTGTACTTCCTCTCTCTTGCCCATCTCCTTCCTTGGAGGACATCAGGAGAGGTTTCATGATGCGAAGAAATTGTGGGGAGAGGAGTCATCTTCTATAGTTCAGGCAGTGGCTGATGGAGGAGGAGGAGGAAGATCAGAGACAGGTTTCTAAAGGGCTGTGCAGCATGACTGGAGCTGCCAAGAATGAAGGTTCTGCTGGAAAAGAAGCACTTGATGTGTGGGTGGGTGCAGCTGGAGAAACTTGCAAATACTCAAATCCGTGAATGTATGAAACCTGCAGATATGAAGGGATAACTGTATAGCCTATTGCACTTGGTATTTGTTGGTGGTCTCCCATCTATATACTAACCCTGACTCTGCTCAGCTTCCAAGGCTAGACAGTATTTGATGCAGTGGTACCCCCACTCCCACCATTCCAACTTTTATGTGACATAAAATCCCCAGCAAAGGCATTTCAATGTCATTGGAGAGTGGGGAGTCAAACACATAGAAGTCTGGGTGATCTAGTTTGCCCAATCATTGGTGATGGGGGCTTACCTCCCCCACCTAGCCTTAGGGATGCTTAAATGTCCCCCCCAGTTCTGGAATCCATGCACATGTGAGCAGTTTTGTCTTAACTACTTTTTAACTGCCCTATTTTAATTGTTAATTGGTTTGATCTTTTTTAAACATTGTTTTAAATATGTTAATAAATAACTGAAAATAAAGACTGCAGGGGAAAAGTGGAATCAGCTGAAATTATCTCCCCCTTACAAGAGCAGAAGTCTTTGCTGGATTCAAGGCCCTTCTGCACAGAACAAGAATCTTCTAAGTCACCACACATAAAGTAGATCTGTTGAGTCAACTGCTGAATATTGGGAACTCATATGTAAATCCTACTGATTAAATGTACTCACTCTAGTTGAGGCTACCAGTTGGATTCAGCCTTTCTGTTTATAGAAGGGCAACCCACGTCCCAAGCCATATACTTTAGCATAAGAGATAAACTCCTGAAATAAGGGATACCATCTAGAACATTGGTTTGCACAAGGTTGGGAGTCCCTGCAAGATTATAGATTAATTTAGAGAAATCCACAGCTCTCTGATGTTTCTCTAAGGGAGGGCTGGCATTCTGTTAGTGCCTTATACCACTGCAACTCACTTTTTGGGTTGCTGTGGAGGCTGGAATTCTGTTCCAACAATGTCCACCACCAGCCCAACTTACCTAGTAAGAAATACAGTACGCTCAACATGGCCATTTCTGTGTTGTCAGAGAACAGGACAGTGAGTGAGGATGCATCCAGCTCTTTTCCTGCAGCTGGACATACTCAAGAATGTCATCAGCAGGAATCTCTGGAGGACCCTGGAGATTCCTGCTGATGTCTGTTGCAGAGTGTCCAGGGATGTGTTTTAGATAAGCAGAAGAGTAAGATTTCCCTGTAATAATTCTCAGGTAACGTGCATATGTGTGTGTGAGATGCCTGCTTTCCAACAACAAACCTGAAGGGGGGCGGGGTTGAATATCCTGCTTTACCCTGTCAGATTGTACAGAAAAGCACATGGCTTCCTCATTTTATGATCATATTCAGCTTAAATTCATTCACTGCAGTTGCCCAGCAACAACAGAATATTTTTAACATGGTCTTTAAAAATTATTCAGGCTCTGCCTTGACATATCATCTAAATAAGCAGGATGAAGAGCAGCAACATATTTATGTGTAGTTCAAAACCATGATCACACTCATGGAAAGCACCATGCCTTTGACCAATAAACAATCTAGCAAACCTGTTCATGAGAGCTTTAGATAATATGCATGCATACATGTGTGTACAAGCACCAAAGCTTGGAAATGTTTTGTTTTGGACTTCCAAATCCAAGAAGATTCCACCTAGCACAGTCATGCTGTCTGAGGGAATTATGGGAGTTGTAGTCCAAAATGTTGTAGTCCACACAAGACTGATTTTGCAACAGGGCTGTAAATTTCACCATGTGGAGTTATGAATTCATTGTGCTATTTAACCTTTGTGCTGAATAGCAACATTAGACAATGAATGCTCACCTGAATGTGCACCAGTGACATAACCAAACATGCATGCAAATCCAAACACATAATGACACTGCCCAACTCTGCTTTTGCAACTCTGAACTGAACATCTGAACTGAACTGCATCGTATAAACATGTTCAAATTCTTCCATGGTAGAATTTAATGCATATAGAGAACACCAACAGGATTCCATCCAGCGGTATAAAGCTTGGATTAAAAATTCCTGATTTTGTGTTTGTGAAACACCCCTCCTGGTGCCAACCTGGCTGGAAATGATGAGAACTGAAATCCAACACTGTTGGAGGGCACCAGGCTGAAGGAGACTGCTTTATATTACTTCTTGCAACAAAGAGCTATTTTGGGAAGGTGGAGAATTCTGCTATTTGCCCAAGGGGAAAGGATGCATGTGCTATACACAGTACCAAATCTCTTCCCTGCTTTGACTGCTGAACATCTATAGCTTCTGGCCTCTGAGATTTTACCAGGAGAGCTCTAGAGATACCCTGGAGTGCTAAAAAGACAAATAAGTGGGTCCTGGAGCAAATCAAGCCTGAACTCTCCCTAGAAGCCAGGATGACTAAACTAAGGCTGTTGTACTTTAACAATATCATGAGAAGACATGACTCACTAGAAAAGACAACAGTGCTTGGTAAGGTGGAAGGCAGTAAGAAAAGAGGAATATAGATGTGTTGACTCACTCAAAGAAAACACATCCCTGAATCTGCAAGATCTGAGCAGAGCAGTTGAGGATAGAGTGACTTAAGAGGTCTCCCATTCATAGAACTTCCATAAATCAAAGTCAGCTTGATGGCAGTTAACAACACCACAACAATTTCCCACACACCAGATGCCATCTGATCTTGGAAGCTAAGCAGGGTCAGCCCTGGTTACTACTTGAATGAGAGGCCACCAAAGAATACCAGGTGCTGTAGGCTCTATTTCAGAGGAAAGAACTGGCAAAACCAACTCTGAATATTCCTTGCCTAATAAAACCTTATGAAATTAATGGGGTCAGCATAAGTTGACAGATGACTTGAAGGCACATACACAACACACACTTTCCACACACTTTTAAACATAGCTTAACAACCATTAGTACTAGTGTGTGCTTAAAAATATATATAAAGGTGAGATTCTCAGGAAGATGATTTCTGTTGCCAGTTTTTGGATTACAAAAAATTGGATTCTGGGAGTTGTAATAAAAAGTAACCTTTCCAGGCTGTGCCAGTTTCCCACTCTGCACTTCTGTGAAACAACAATGCTGTACAACGTCTGCAAATGTACATTCTTGTATTCAGGAATGCTCCTGTTGTTCAGCTTTCTGCCTCTGGGTCTCAAGGTGGTATCATGAATTTGTTTGTTAGAGAACAGCACAATTGCACACATTCTCCGTAGACTTGAATTTTCCCTACCCTGCTTACTCTCTCTTGTCAATAATACTAATTTAGCATTCCCTGCATAGGAAAAATGAGAAATGCATTCTCAGGGAATAAGGTTGTTTTAACAATGGTGCTAGCAATTGGAAGCTAGCAGAAGGCACTGCACAGCTGATACAGCCTTTTATCTTTAACAAGAGTTTTACTACAGTAAGAAAACAGGGAAAAGCGGTGGGAAAACACAAAAAAACAAGAGAAGAATGATGTCATGTGAAGTCTGTAAAATTCAGTGAGTGAGACAGAGCCCTGATCTGTTGAAAGCCTGGTTTCAAACTGTTCTAAGATGTCAAGAAATTGGAGGGTGATTTGGTTATTGTTTTTTATGCAGAGGATAAAGGGGCAAGATTTTGGGACATGTGAAAATATGCATTAAGAGATCTCCATAGAATAATTTATTAAAACCTCCTGGAAGAGGGAGCAACATCTGACTCCAAGGAAACACAATCGCATAACTGAATAGGTTTAGAATTGTCCTGGGCTCTAAGGCAGTGATGCAAGTCAGTTGCCAGTTTGCTGCTGCTCCTAGCTTCTGCCCCTAATGGAAAGCATTCTTATTCCTCTTGCAAGATTTAAAAGCAGCACTGATGCCTTCTGGGCTGGCTTCTTAAAGATGAAATATACAACAATCACTTGCACCCTCATAATTCAGCACTCTGTCTTAGATTAAAGACCAGTTTTATGGGGCCTTGAACAATGCAACAAGGTTTTTGTAGCTCAAACTGCTCTGGTTGCTAAGAGATTGGGGCTTATGGAATGAACATGGCCAGACACTCTAGCGATTCTTGAGTGGCTACAGAAAATAGCAAGTTTATCAGTGAAGAATGAACAGTGTACAGAAAGTAAAATAAACTCAGTAGCTATGAACAAAAAGAGTATTTTGGAACTAAGCTTGAGCTTGGCTTTGTTCTCTGCTCACTTCAGTCTTGGAGGCTGTTTCTTTGTGTCTCTATTTTCGTAACATGATACTTTCTAGCTATCTCTTCTCTGCCCAAGGAAACTCACCCCCCCACCACACTACCCCTAAGATCCCCTGGACATCATCTTTGTCCCAAGCTCTCTGTTACCCTAGGAGGTGGGAGACATTGAAGTCTACCCACAATACCAGCATCTCCATAGAATTTGGGGAGTTGAGCCCTGTGAGAGGGGGTAACAGTAGGATCTTTGCACTACAGTGTTAACTGTAGAAAGAACTCCAGTTAAAAGTTAATCAGGGTATTTTATTGGGAATTAACAAGCATTCAAGAAATTGGACATTCTCAAGAACTCTGCAAGGCTATTGGAACATAAGGCAAGAAAGGTTGGATAGAGAGAGATTGGGTGAAAAGAATGATAGTTACCAGCCCTGAAGCAGAAGGTCAAAGCAGGATGACTCAGAGAGTATGTCTGAGGATAGCAAGAATGAACAGATGTCTGGGCACAACATATTACATCGAAGTACTACAGTTTACTGGGGCTGGAGTTAGGGTTTTTATACACTATTCCCTGGCCTGAGAGACAGTATGTGGACAAAGCGGTAATGGCTTTCTCATGAAACTGACAAAAGAATCCAGATTGTGCTGATTGCCTTAACTTCAGGTAACAAAACGTTGATGGGAGTCCTGACAATCACTTAATGTTTTGGTCAGGTACTGTGAATGGGGAAGGTATCTCTAGGATATGCTCACAATAAGATTCCTGACTGTTTCACCTGGGCAGTTTTGCCTGCTATGGTTTTCAGGAGTGCTTGCAACTTGCAATTTTAGAAAGGATTATTCCCCACGCCCATCAGCATTAGGCTTTCCTTCCTAATCCTCTCTGAATTTATGACCTGATCATGTCTGAGGTCATCCTGGCTTGGCATATGCTTACAGCCAGCGCACTTTCAAACATGTGTTTCAGTCATAAATATGTCCAATTATGAAAGTAGCACAACCCTCAGAGAAGGGGTATATGGTGTAGTAACATCCCATTGTCTCTTAGGAAAGGAGAAGGAATTGTGTGGCCCTCCAAAAGTTCTTGGGCTCAGCATTCTTCACTGTTGGCTATGCTTGCCAGAACTGCTGGGACTTGCAGTCAAACAATATCTGGAAGGCCATCTCTGCTCTATGAATTAGCTGTACTAGTAAAATGCCACCAGACATTTCTCCATTAGAAATACCCATATGTATGCGTTCTGCACAGTACAGCTCAGACCTTTGCATCTTGTCAACCAACTAGTTGAGTAGAACGAAATCCAACAGTCAAAGCATATTGTGGACAATTGGCACTCTGGATCAGGGCCAGTTCAATACATTCTCCTGCCTGAGGTAGAGTAGCAAATGCTGATTCCTTCCTTAAGTCAAAATGCATAGTGTTTAAGAGCATCCACAATCTTGTATCCCTCACCTAATTAACTGCACTAATAGAACTTGGGTTAATTAGCATATTTATTTTGCCATAGAAAGCAATAATGTGGCTAGGTAAACACTAGTGTAACATTTCTTCAATCCATTGTCTGAAAGCATTTGCTACAGGACCGGAGGTGTATTTTACTCTCACAACTCCCTTGTGTTAGGCTCAGAGACAGCCCAAAGCCCCTGGATAAAACAACTTGACCGTGAATCAGGGATTTATTTCTTCATTAGATTCTCCACCTTCCTCCAAGAAGCTCAGGGCAGTGTGCACAGTTCTTCCATGTCTTTTTACCCTTTATATCTGTTGCTCCCAAGTTATGGAATGGCCTGCTGGAAGAGACCCGGCACATTACCAGTCTTGACTGCTTTAAAAAAGCAGTCAAGACTGTTCTCTTCCGACAGCCCTTCCCAGACTAGTGTTCCACCACCTCTCATCATTTGTCCTTTTGTTTTTAATTTTGTTTTTAATCTGTTTTAATAATTAATGTGTTTTAGGGGGATAGAAGGGTTGGTGGGCAGGGAGGATGGGGTATATTTTAATGTTTTAATGTATTTATATATTCCTCTAATGCCGCCTCAATCCACTGGGAGAGGCGGGATAAAAATAAATTTTATATTATTATTATTATTATTATTATTATTATTATTATTATTATTATTATTATTTATTGTTAAAGCCCAATGAACCTGAATTTCTCATATCCAAAAACCTGTGTGCCCCAGCTGCAGCAACCTCCAGACTCTCTCTGTTGTGAGATAAGGGTTACATTTGGTGCGTATCTGGTCTACTTTTGGTACTTGGGGCAGAAAAAATATCACACATTCCTCTTTCTGACAGGGAAAAAAAAACTACAATGATGATCCAGATAACTAGTAATTTGATGCACCATTGCCCTTTGACAACACTGTGATGCTGCTTGGCCACATGTGTCCCAGTTTTCATCTGAGAAATATGTGAGGGTATGCTACTATCAATCAAACAGAGCTGGTTCTTACCTGAGACTTTAAAACTTGGAAGTGTTACACTTTTGAGTACAAGTTCCAGAAACTGCAGCCAAAACTAACTCCCCCAAGTTTTGCTTTAAAGCTAGGGTGGTTAACAGTTACTTGGCAGGCAATTGTACAGCATTGGTAGATGACATTTGGCTTGGCAGGTCACAAGTTGCAGAGGCCTGGAGCAGCTTTTGTGGATGTATATTTGTCTGCAGTTTGCAATTTGGGTCCGGTTAATCTTGCTCCTCCTTTATGAGGCAGGGAGGCCTGCATTCCACTCCCTGCAGAGCAAAGAATCTGTGACACATCCTATTTGGAGTGCCTTTTTCGAAAAGGGTTATATGTGCTGTATGTGCTTCTGGCCCTGTGCCTAACCCTGCAAGTGCAGGATCAGGATCTGGTTTCATCAGTCATGCTGGAAATAAAATAGTTATTTTAACGTGGCTTTTCAGTGGAGAGGCAGCTGTCAGTTCAGCCCAGAGCCTGGTTTCTGCTGCAGTGTTCATTCTGAAACACACCCAGCATTATACAAGATTCAGTCACCTTTCCAAAAACATTTTATAAATGTTGTTATGCTGAAAATGTTTTTCTTTTTCTTTAAAAATGTGTTTTACTTCCAGAAAGAGTATTTTATTTACAATAAAATGATGGCAAAAATTAAAAGGGAGGATAGATTTTAAAAAATTGTAAAGGTACAGGGGGATGGAATACAAGGAAGGAACTACAGAAGTCAATTTCCAATTCACACAAAACATCAAGCTAGTGGTCTCTAGGGGCCCTGGCTTATTAAGTATAAAGAGCATCTTGGTAAGGGCTGCCTACTGGCAGGAGGAGTGCTAGCAACAGAACTTTGCTCCATGGAATTTATCCCACTGTTTAGATATGAGCTGCTGCTCTGGCTTATTTCCACTTGCTCCCAACAGTTCAAGAGAAAGAATCCAGGGTTTGTTTATGGTGTTTTTAGTCTGGCTTGTAGTGGGGGAAACAAGCCAGAATAATGGCTGGATACATACTGATTCAGATGTCATGGCTAAACATTTTAGCCCTTCTTGCTGTAAGTGAGCATATTCAGGCAGCGTGCATCAGTTCACTGCTTGTCCTCAGTGGGGTTACCTGCAGAGAACCATGTAGGGCTCCATTGAACAGTAATGGGATCCTTATTGTAATGGGGTCTTGAGAGGTGCCCAATGAAGTCAAAGATATTTTGTTTGTAAGATTTTGTTTGTAAGATTTATGTAAGAGAGCTGGTGTGGTATAGTATTTTGAGTGTTGGACTAGGACCTGGGAGACTAGGGTTTGATACCCCATGGGTGACGTTGGGCAAGTGGCACTCTCTCAGCCTCAGAGGAAGACAAGGAGAAACCCAATAAATCTTGCCAAACGAAAAACCAGAATCACAGCAGTCTTACTCATTTCCTGCCAGAAAAGGTCTTTGTAAACAAATTTGTTCTCAACAGGTGTTAAAAGCTTAGACATTAATGCCCGTTGAATCACACAGGGCAGTCTGATAAAAAGGAAGAAAATCTTCCCCCACTTGCTGTTACAAAGAACTTCGCTGTTGTGGCAAATGCTCACCCCCCTGATGTGACTATTTTAAAGCTCACATCCAGCTGGTAAGCAGCAGTCACACCTCCAACATTTTCCTACATCACTACAATTGCTAGTGAGGATAAGGAAAGTAACTCTCATTATAGGATGGCTCACTCAACAGTAAAAGTTCTTAACAAGTTGCAGTGTGGGAAATGGAGAATTTGTCAAGGACATGCTTTTTTTGGCAGCATCCTGTGGCTAATCTAATGCATTTTATGGGTCTCAACATTGATTTCTGGGGCAGTTTGAGCCACAATTCAAATTACTTCACTGTTTACTATAACATGGGAAGATGTTTGCATCAAACAGAACATTCACCTCCTAAAATAATGGATCATGTCAGTAGACTGGAAAGTTGAAAGTGTTCTCTCCAGTGTGGTCAGCTTACAGTTTTTACATGAGTCTTGATACACATTTTTCTAGATAAAGCCAAAGATCTAAAGTCAGCCTGTTTAGTCTTTAGCAGCTCAGAAATGTATCTGGAAAACAACCCAATGTTGTTTATTTAAATACATGAGAGATTCAGTTTTGTGTCAAAGCTAATGAGAAACAGAACTGGAATACAGATTTTGCTTTTCAGTTGACCCTCAGAATAACAAGAACAGATAAGAACAATCCTAGAACAGAGTGCTTCTTTTACTCTATTAGGCTGCAAACAAAGGCAAGAAGAGATTCTGAGAGCAGAAAATGGATGGTTACATTCCTTAAGGTTTTAATGACATGAAAAGTAAAGCAAAGGACTTGAGAAACGAACCATGTATTGCTGTACCACAGTGCTCTGTGAGTCTCTGAAAAACTGCCATCTGTATACAGCCTGAGGGCTAAACTACACACCATTTAAAGTCAGAGTTATTTTTTTGTTTTTTTGCACTCAAGTAAGCGTGTGTGGCCTGAATCTAGATCTGGAGCACCATACACTGGTGGTGGAGGTTTAAATCTTTCCCTCCAGTCTGTGTTTATAGCAAAATCTTCCCTACATGGAAGCTATTAGAACATAAATAAAATGTGACAGTGACATGCCGGTACAGATGTTGGGAGCTTTTAGATGGAACTATCTGTCAGTGTCAAGCATGCTAGTTCAGAATATTTGCTGGCATATAAGAAGTGCCTGTGTATAAGATGCACCCCATTGGCAAATACTATTTGCTGATGTATAAGACACTCCAGCAGATAAGACGTACCCCATTTTCAAACAGTGTTTTTTTGGGGGAAAGCGAGTCTTATGCACCAGCAAATACAGTAATTGTTTGGGTTCTCTCCCCCCTTTTTTTTAAGATAGGGACAATATTTGCCCTCTTTCAGTCTGCTGGGACTTCTCCTGTTCTCCAGGAATTCTTAAAGATTATTGCCAGGGGTTCTGAGATTACCTCTGCCAGTTCTTTTAATACACTTGAATGTAGTTCATCTTGTCCTGGAGACTTGAATTCATTTTGAGTAGCCAGGTATTCCTGTAGTCCTCTTTACCAGTGATGTGCTGCACTTCCTCAACCACATAATCTGCTCCATTTTCCCCAGGTAGAGCATTGTTTTCTTTTTGGGAGAAGACTGAGGTAAAGAAGATGTTGAGTAGATCTGCCTTTTCTCTGTCTCCTGTTAGCATTTCACCATCCTCTGCATGCAGAGGCCGTACACCATCCTTGTTCTTCTTTTGCTATGGACATGACCAAAAAAAAAGGCCTTTTTATTGTTTTTAACCTCTCTAGCAAGCCTGAGCTCATTCTGCTCCTTAGTTTTTCTGACTTTCTCCCTGCATTTGCTGGCTATTTGTTTGAATTCCTCTTCAGTGATTTCCTCCTTTTTTCATTTCTTGTACATGTCCATTTTAAATCTTAGCGCTGTTGAAAGTTCCTTAGACATCCATCCTGGATTCTTAAATAACTCCCATTTTTCTTCCTCATTGGAATTATTAGAAATTGTGCCTTCAATATCTCACCTTTAAGAAACTCCCATCCATCATGAACTCCCTACTCTTTTAGTATAGGTGACCATGGGACCACTCCCAGTTTTTCCCTAAGTTTACTGAAATCAATTTCTTAAAGTCTAGAATGAGAGTCTAACCAGGCTTGGCTTCCTGTTTCTGCTGTATACTAAACTCCAGGAGAACATGGTCACTTCTACCTAAGGATCCCACCACCACCACCCCATTAACAGGAATGGCATTGTCAGTTAGGATCAGATCTAAAATAGCTGCCCCCTTTGTTCCGTCCACCACCTTCTGGACTATGAAATTGTCTACAAGGCAAATGAGAAGTCTGATGGATCTGATACTCTTGGCAGAGTTTGACTTCCAACAAATATCAAATTGACTTTAAGAAATCTCCCATTATTACTATATCTTTCCTTTCTGAATATTTGGTCATCTGTTCTAGGAAGGCACTGTCCAAGTCATCAGTCTAGCTTGTGGGTCTTTAATAGACCCCCACAAAGACATCACTATTGTTTCTCCTCCCGCCATTAATTTTTACCCCCATGCTCTTAACCTCACTTCCAGGATTTAAGTCATGGATCTTTTCACAGGTGTAAAGGTCCCTAGCATATAGTGCTACTTCTCCTCCTTTCCTGTTTGGTCTATTTTTCTGAAATAGGTTGTATGCTTCTATTGCTCCATTTCAAACATGAGACTTATCCCACCAGGTTTCAGTGATGCCTGTCATATCATATTTACTTTGAGTTGAGTTAATCATCCTGTTTATTTCCCATGCTCTGTGGATTAGTGCAGAAGCATCTGAAATCATGGGTCACTCCCCCTAACTGCCTAAGTATCTTTCCCTCCCACTGTTGGGTTCCTGTACTGTTTTCCCCTTTCTCTGTATAAGATTCGAACTATTACCTCCAGCCTTTGATGAACTCCTACCCTCAAGAATACTGTCTCCCTCCCCCCACAACTCAGTTTAAAGCCCTCCTAATTAGGTTTGTGAGACTCTTAGCAAAAAACGTTCCTTCCAACTGCTAAGAGATGCAAGCCATCACTTGCCAGAAGACCCTCTATCATCTGAAACAACACAGTTTGGTAAGCATACAGTTGGGATCGCCAGGGATGGTCTAAGATACTATGTTGCCTGAAGTGGAACAGTGAATGGCACCCCAGTCACCAGCTTCCTATGCTGGCTGGGAGATTAAGGGAAACGTGGTCCAAAAAGTTATTTCTTCTAGCTCTGAGATCAGGCTGAGGGCTGCATGCAGTTTAGACCGGCTAGCCCTATCTGTGCAGTGTTAATAGAACAAATGCATCCTTTCTGAAGAACACAGAATATATAGAATAATGCAGAATACAAATGCTAAATATGATTTTTTCGTACCCCATCCCCATTGTTGGGTGGACTCTAATTGCTTTTTCATGAGCTCTAGGCTACACAGTGCAGAATTTATTTCCAGGATAAGGAGCAGCCAGGTACAGTTCCTGGGTATGCTGGCTGGGGCATTCTGTGAATTGTGGTTCCAAACAGCAAGTTTTCCAAGCCAAGAAACTCTGCTAAGTTACTTTGGCACATGAAGCAGAAAGTCCCACAAGCATCTGTCCCTCTTTCTGACAGTAAGAACATGGTAATAATAAATTAGTTAACAATTTGCTGACCTTTCAAAATACTCCAAATTTGCTACCTGAAGTAGCTGCCTCATCCTAACTAATAGGAGGGCTGACTCTGGTGGGGATCTGTTCAATAGCCTGCTAGTGGTGACAGCCTAATCCCTAACGCAACAGGGTTTTCATAACCACCGATGGATCTCACCCCAGCATTTGGGATTGAATAGCTTGGCAACTATACTATGAGAAATGAGCTTTCCATATTTTGAGACTGAAACTTGACAGGGACTGAAGGAAGACTGCTTTTTAAGGAAGAGGGAAAGAGATCACATTTCCCTCATGTGATTCACTACATCAGCTCTCCTAGTTGACCTTTCCAGAAGTTTCATGATTACTTTAATCCTAATCATTTACACCAAAATCAGAGGCTTTTGACAATCTTATAAATTATTGCTCTGTTCAGAGGCAGGCAAGAATTCATGACTGGCTTGTAGAAAATGTCAGAGGTAGCAACACTCCATAAGTCTGCTCTTTTCTAGAATTTAAGAACTTCTGCATCTTTTTTTACTTTTACTTTGTTTTTTTTTGCCTCTCTGCCCTAAAACTGATGCCACTGATGCCATCCAGAAGAACAATGTCTCTATTTTTAATCAAACATCCTGGGAATGATATAGGCATCTTCAGTCTATCACTTTATTTATATCCCAGCACTTCCCTAAGAGTTCTTAATAACATTCCAACAGTTCAGCTCAGATACACCTAAAACAAAACTTGCAATATGACTTTTTGGACTAGTACCTCATAATCCTCCAGGCAGCATGGTTGTAGTTTATAATTCTATAACCTAGAATCATAGAATAATAGAGCTGGAAGAGATCACAGGGGCCATCCAGTCCAACTCCCTGCTATGCAAGAACACATATCAAAGCACTCCCAACAGATGGTCATCCAGCCTCTGTTTAAAAACCTCCAAAGAAGGAGACTCCACCACACTTCGAAGCAGCATAATCACTGCCGGACAACTCTGACCATCAGGAAGTTCTTCCTGATGTTCAAGTGGAATCTCCTTTCCTGCAGCTTGAATCCATTTCTCCTTGTTCTAGTCTCTGCAGCAGCAGAAAACAAGCCTGCTTCCTCCTTAACATGACAACTCTTCAAATATTTAAACATGGCTATCACGTCCTCTCTTAACTTTCTCTTCTGCAGACTAAACAAACCTTGAGCCGCTCCTCATAGGGCATGGCTTCCAGACCCTTCACCATTTTGGTCACCCTCCTCTGGATGCGAGCCAGCTTGTTGATATCCTTCTTGAAATGAGGTACCCAGAACTGGACACAGTATTCCAGATGAGGTCTAACCAAAGCAGAATAGAGGTGGCACCATTATCTCCCTTGATCTCGACACCATACTCCTATTGATGCAACCAAGAATTGTGTTTGCTTTTTTGGCTGCCAGATCACACTGCTGAGTCATGTTCAGCTTGTGGTCCACCAAGACTCCTAGATCCCTATCACATGTACAGCCATGTGTCCCCCACCCTATATTTGTGCATTCCATTTTTTCTACCTAAATGTAGGACTTTACATTTGTCTCCGTTGAAATTCATTTTATTAGCTTTGGCCCAGCTCTCCAATCTGTCAAGGTCATTTTGAATTTTGATCCTGTCCTCTGGCGTATTAGCAACCCCTCCCAATTTGGTGTCATCTGCAAATTTGATCTGCATGCCCTCTACTCCTTCATCCAAGTCATTGATGAAGATGTTGAATAGCACTGGGCCCAGGACAGAACCTTGTGGCACCCCACTAGTCACTTCTCTTCAGGATGAAAAGCAACCTAACCTTTCCTCGTCCTAAGCTAGATCTGGTTAGTTCTGAGAAAGAGGATGGCTACTTTTCCCATTACTAAGGAGCCCCAAAGGCAATGATGGCATCGTTCATTACCTTGATGAGTCTCCTCAGATGAGGAGGAGAGCCAGGAGGGCTCCAGCAGCACCAAATCTGAGCAGAAGCTGAAGGCTCCAACGGCCAGCCTCTCTCTGAGGCTATTGGAGCCAGGACTCAGCAGAGATCCCTTCCTCTGCAGAAAAAGCACCTAAATGCTGAGCTGCCCCATCTGTATGAAAAATGCCAGTACAAGGAATAACTGGGAAAAGGCCAGCTGCAAAGCAGGGCCAGGATTCAAGAGAAACTAACAATGCAGAGGCCAGACTAAGCAGCATCAGCCACACTCTGCTAAATGGCTGACTGTAAAAGACCCACACTAGAGGCATGAGATTGTTAGTTTCAACTTCCAGTCTGTGTCATCTTATTCCTGACTCTTGGCTTCTTCATCCTGATGTGCTTTTTGCATTTTTTCCTGGCTTGATACTTGATTGTTTCTGAGACTAGTAGGACTGTTTTTTGTGTTTGAGCATGGACTGCCTCTGGACGAACTTTTGTGCCTTCTTCTTTAAACGAATAATCTCTAATGATCCCCTGAACTTGACCTGTGACTGGCTTTGACTCATCTACTGGCTATTTCCTGTACCATGTTTGCTTGGATTTTATATTAGCCACCATAGACCATGCCAGATGGCTATTGACTTCCATGTCAATAGCATGGTGAAGTTTGAACTGAACAGGTTTTGATCAAAGAGTTCAGTTACTTAGCTCCACTAAGTTCAGTCTAAAAGTCCATTCACCACTGGCAGCTGCCACAGTGACAAACTACTGTTACTTAAAAGAATAGCAGGGCTGATGTTATTCCACTTTACTACTCTAGATCTTGTTTCAAAATATAGCTGTGGCCATAAAAGGAAGCAGATACCTTTACAGCCTGTGTTTTGTTTAGCTAATTGCAAAATTTTGTTTCCTCAGTGAATCCTAAAGGCTAGAATATATTCTTTCAGTAGCGTATTTCTTTAGCCTATCGGACAGTTATATTTTCATCCATTATTTCTTTGTATTAAGTTCCTAGAATCACTAATTAGCAAGGCTAATAAAAAGGGGAGGTAGGAGTTGTGATTTAAAACTTCTGGAGGGCCAAAGACTCACTACTTCTGCTTTAATAAGTTTAGGTTGGATTCTTATTGGTGAATTTGAGGCCTTCCTAAAACAGATGCCACACATTCAGAAAAAAGATAGTAGTAATGGGAGATTTCAATTATCCTGATATTTGTTGGAAGTCAAATTCTACCAAGAATATCAGGTCCAACAAATTCCTCACTTACCTTGCAGACAATTTCATTATCCAGAAGGTGGAAGAGGCAGCAAGGGGATCAGCTGTCTTGGACTTGATCCTAACCAACAGTGATGACCTGGTTAATGGGGTGGAAGTGGCAGGATACTTAGGTGGGAGTGCCCATGCTTTCTTGGAGTCTGTCACAGAGTGGAAAAAACTTGCCAGCCCCTTAGTACATTTCCCTTCATTGATATTCTTTGGGAAGCTCAGATTCTCTGTTTCTTAGCTTGAGCGGGTTTGCAATGCAAAGCCAAAGGTAAGAGCCAGTGTGCTGGATGGAAGTGTTAGTGAATGCCAATTCAACAGATAGAAAGGCATCTGACTTGCCCCATGACCAAAGCTTAGAAAATTACTTTTAATAGGAATTAGTTATAGTTCCATGCCCCAAATAGTTACTTCTACAGTGGTAGTGTTTCTGAAGGAACTCTTTACTTTCATAGTTACCTCTTCAGTGTCCATTTTGGCTGGGGGACTCTGGTAGTTGTAGTAAAAAAAAAATAATACAATAACTGTTTTTTTCTCTGCAGAGTTTCTTAAGGCAGCAGAAGCAGCCTAGATTTTTTGGTTTCCAAAAGTAGGAACTGCCCTAATTCACTGTGAGTCTGTCTTCTTTTTTAGATGCTATATCTAGTCGCCTACAAATTTTTAGTGTTTATTCCTAAAAATGCCCTGTTAGATGAAACAGGAATTGTATTGATGTATTGACAAAATTGATCACAGAGTGGTGTTAGAGCTCCCTTGCTTTATTGATCATCCACACTGAGACTGCCTTCTTCGATGTAGTTAGAACTTTATTGCTAGAGCTAAGAAAGTTACTTTGTAAGTAACTAGTTTCAGTTGGAGTCTCCTTCCTTGGAGGTTTTTAAGCAGAGTCTGGATGGCCATCTGTCGGGAGTGCTTTGAGGGTGTTCCTGCATGGCAGGGGGTTGGACTGGATGGCCCCTGTGGTCTCTTCCAACTCTACATTTCTATGATTCTATGATTCTATATTTCCAGTGCCCCAAGAAATAGCCATTATAGTTTCAGTTTTTCCAGTTTCACTTTCCTAGTTACTCTTTAGCTCCCAATTACCTTTTGAGATATAAATCACACACATACACACAGTCTTCCCATCCACATAATCACCTCCTTCCATCTATCTCAAAGCTCATCCACAAGAAAGCATGGGATTGCAGCGTATGATCCAGCACTGTTTCTTAAGGAGAAACAGCAGTTAGAAGAATGGTTGCTGGAAACGATTCAGCAGAGAAAGCACCTGAAAAGAGCCACCGCTTCAGCAAAGGTGTTGGAATGGCCCCATCTCCCTCTCCGGCAGCTTGATGAAATATCATATTCCTGTTTAAAAAGTGCTTAACTTTCCTGGAAAAAAGGCAAGCAGAAAGGAAATGGCTGCATCAATCTCCAGCTTTTATCAATCCCTTTTGCAGGAGGGAGAGAGTCAGTGTAGGGATGGGTGGCAACAGCCAAATCTGTCTCCTGGCCAAGTCAAGATAGGAACTAAACAGAGCAGAAGTTGGTGGTCTCACCTTGTAATTCCTGAGACACCTCACCAACACAACTGGAACTGAAGATCAGTTCAAAAATAGAACGGAGATGCACAACTGCATTGGGTCCCCACTTCTGGCTCTTGGCTAGTGTGTCATCTGTGGGCCTATGTCAGTGTCATGCTTGTAAATCCACTTCTGTGCAAGGTACTCTGAGTTCTTTACACTCCGCTGGCACTAACACCAGAGCCTGTGATTTTCAGATGGGAGAAAAATGCTTCCATGGTCATGACACAAGCAATCTGAGCCTTTCCCAAGAGTAGCTAAGACAAAACAAGCATGAGTCAGCGAGCAGAACTCGCTCTTACTCCAGGCATGGAGCCAGGTGGATCAATGGAAAGGGGAAGGAATTTGGCTTGCTTTTAAGGTCTGCATTAGTGTTCAGGGAAGGAAAACTCTTGCAAAATACAGGCAGTTCTAATTCTGGTCTCAAGCACATTAACCCAATAAGTGGTGCACCAGCAAGTGAATTAGACCAGTTGCAGAAGCACTCCCAGTATTCCTTGTTCGTTTGTCTTACTGAACGAGGCAACTGTTGCCTGCCAGATTTCATTTTAGTGGGAGTGGCAATTGGCACCATGACATGCACTCTTAGGCCAAGGGAACTCTGTGGCTGATAGAGGCAAATTACACAAAATGATTCAGCAGTTATGAGAGGAGGGAACTATGAAGACTTTTGTTAATTAGTCTATAAGCCATTTCCGCTCTACACTGTTATAGTGCTATTATTTCACTTTCAATATCCTATGGAATTCTGGGTTTTGTAGTTTACTGAACAAAAGAGCCCTCTGGCTGAGAACTCTAAATGCCCCCCCCACTGCAAACCCCAGGATTCCAGAGGATATTGAAAGTGGAGTAAGAGCACTATAACAGTGTAGTACAGAAATGGCGCGTGTTGTTGTTGTGTGCCTTCAGCTTGTTTCCAACCTATGATGATCTCAAGACAAACCTGTCATTGGGGGGTTCTTGTCAAGATTTCTTCAGGAGTCTATAGGCTTCTAAGTTGCTTGAAAACACAACTTAAGGTGCAGAATTTGATCATCTCCTTGTTGTGCACTTTCAATTTTTCCCCCATTTATAGCAATCCTATGGTGAACCTTTGTTGTTGTTGTGTGCCTTCAAGCCATTTCTGACTTACAGTGACCATAAGGTGAACCGATCATGGGGTTTTATGGGGGCTGAGAGTATGTGATGAGTCCAAGGTCACCCAATATGTTTCCATGACCATCTGAGGATTTGGTCTCTGGTCTCACAGAGTCCTTGTCTCAACACTCAAATTGCAGCACCATGCTGGCTCTCTCACGTCCACATAGCCCTCCTATTAGCTGCTTATGAACCACCAGAAAAGAATTACAGTCAACCTTCCACATTCACTAGGATTAGAGGCACAAGACCCTTGTGAAAGTGGAAAAACTGTGAGTAACTTTAGGCCTTCCCAAACCATATTTAACACACAAAAAAGTATGATCACCATTTTTAACCCACTGTGAATTCCTTTGAGGCATCAGGGTTCCTTCACAAGGCAGAAGTGGGTGGCTGGTGGGACTTACTGCCACCTCCGCTGCTGGCCCACACCATTTTTAATAGGGACTTACAAGCGTCATTCGCAGTTTCCCAGTCTCACGAGGCTTGCAGTCCCTATTAGAAACAGCACAGGGAGACAGCAGAGGTGACAGCAAATAATCTGTGAATAATCAAATTTGCAGAAGTGAATCCCGCAAATGTAGAGGGCTGACTACTCCTAAAAGAGAATGACCAAGGATACAGTTTGGCTACTTTATGTGCATAAAAGCAGATTCGGAAATTATTATAATCTCAATAGAAATACAAAAGTGGAAGCATGTGATCATTATGGAATACTGGAAATTGCAATAATAGGAAATCAATATTATATCTTAAAAAGTAGTGCAATACAGCTGACCATAATCAAAATACCAACCAGATGAACAATGTGACTGCTCAGTCTGTCACTTAAGTGCTCTTTGTTGATGAACAAGTTCAGGGTCCTGCTCTTCTTTCTTATTTTTTTTTTAATCTTTAGACTAGTCTTAAAAAGGACAGCCCTTCAAAAAGGAGATGCCTTCAGAGAGAGGTATGTAATGTAGGGCATATGGGGCTCTTTTACACTGTGCATTGTAGCAATATGTTTCCCTTTAAATTGCCATGGCTGCATCTTATAGAATCCTGGGATTTGTAGTTTGGGGAGGCACTCAAGCTCTCTGGCTGAGAATTCTAAATCCCTGTCCCTAAACTGCAAATCCCAGGGTTACATAAGAGGTTGCCATGGCAGTTAAAATGGAAGCATAATGATTTTAATTGTGTCAGGGGCCATGGCAAGTCTGATTTATTATACATTTCTGTGAATTTTAATGATAAGTTACTTTGGGAGAGACTCACATCTGAGGAGCAAGCAGAGCCAGTGGTTGAAACCTGTTACATAAAATCACTTTCTAGTTTGATTCTAAACAGAAACAAACATAAACATAGTTGGATGTCCCACTTTTTCTGACAAAAAACCCACAACAATACTGACATTCACAATTGATTCTCACATGTGAAAGGCAGAAAGAGATTTTTTTTCCATACTAAAGGTGAATTGTTTAAAGTCTCACACTGTACAAGAAACTGTTATCAAGATAAAGAATTGCTACCTGAAATCTGAAAACTGTATTGATCCAGTACTTGCTATCTCCCCTGATTCAGAAATGGGGTGGGGAAGAGGGGGCAAAGCAACATTGCCTGTTACATTGCAAAAGGAAGGCTGTGATACACAAAGGATGAACATTGTTATGTAAAACTAATTTCTAGTTTGGCCCCAAAATAGAAGCAAACACTGGTTGGATGGCCTACTTTTCTGATGAAAAACACAGCTTGGAGACACAGCATGTCACACCAAAAACCTGTCCTCCAAAGTCAATTAAATCTTGATTTCTAGCTGATATATCTGAGGACAGGAAATTGTTTCTGATCTTCTTCAAGGAGCTTTGGTGGATAAGACAGGGAGTCATATGAGCCTTGTATTTCATTTGAGCTGATTCCAGCTTGTGCATATTTACCCGAGAGTAAGCCACACCGAACACAAAGATTAATTCACTTCAACATAAACATGTATGGGATTGGACTTCCAAAATACTTTTTCTCTCTCCTTTTTTTTCCTGTTGATGTAGGAAGAACTAATAATACACTGAGGTAAACAAGATAATTGTGAAGAACAATTAATATATCTAACATATTAACAACTTACATTGGAATAGGTAAGGTGTTATTCTTGGGCTGTAAGTCCCGTGTTGTTCTTGGACTGTAACTCCTATATGCAAGCAATGTCATGTTGGACTGCAGCTCCCATGAGCCCTATTGAGTGGTAAGGAAAGTTGCAAGTCACCATCTAAAATCATCTGCAGGGCTTGTACTTTGCCCATTCTTGAATAATGGAATGGAACCTCAACTTCACCTGCAAAAGAATGTTATCCTTCCCTTGGCCAGGCAGAATATGGTCACTGTCCTAAATCAAATTTGTACCTTCT
Organism: Ctenosaura bakeri; assembly: GCA_948474755.1. Classification (NCBI taxonomy): domain Eukaryota; kingdom Metazoa; phylum Chordata; class Lepidosauria; order Squamata; family Iguanidae; genus Ctenosaura; species Ctenosaura bakeri. The sequence goes on along the minus strand of CAOLHI010000381.1, from coordinate 736,938 downwards.
GTTCCAGAGCCCTTTCCCACTGTACAATTTTAGCATCATGATTCCCTGCCACAACAATGTTCTGTAGAATCTTGGCGTTTACAGTTTAGGGAGAGATATTCAGAATTTTTCAGCCAGGGAGCAATAGAGCTTCACTAAACTACAAATCCCAGGACTCCACTAGGTATTGTTGTGGTAGTTATAGAGAAATGTTGTACTACTATAATTGTGTAGTGTGAGACCATACACTAGCCTTTATAACTGGGTGCTCTTCAGATGGGCTAGACTATCATTCTCTTAATCCCAAACCCCACAGTGGTTGATGGGAGTTGTAGTCCAGTATGTTTTCAGAGCCAGAGGTTGGGAGAGGCTGCTGTACACTGTTATATACTGCTGAGGATCTCTGCCTTGTCATATACCCAGCCACCTGAGAGAAGCCTGCCCGTACCACTTCTGTGTAGTTGTACTTGGTGTGATGTTTGTAATATTTTGGATCCACTAACCATATGGGTGGTGCTGAGACAGAGCATGGAAAATTATTTTTAAGGAAGGAATTAGTTACACTTAAATTCCCTGTCTCCTAGCTGAGAAACTGTTGTTGTTGTGTGCCTTCAAGTCATTTCCAACTTATGGTGGCCCTAAGGACAACCTATGACAGAGTTTTCTTGGCAAGATTTATTCAGAGGGGGTTTGCCCTTGTCTTCCTCTGAGCTTGAAAGTGTGTGAATTGGCCAAAGTCACCCAGTGGATTTTCATGGCTCAGCAAGAATTAGAACCCTGGTCTCCCAATATCTTAGTCCAGTGCTTAAACTACTATGCTACACTGTTGTTGTTTTTCAAATTGCAATTAGTCATCATTATAGTTGCAATTTTTTTTTTAAAAAAAAAGCATTTTACAATTACTCAGTAAAAGTAGCTTAATGTTTTAGCCTGTGGTACAAAACACATTCTTTTCCCACCACCATGTAATTGGCTCAAAGCCCACACAAAACATGAAGAAGGATGAAGCACTTGAACCAGGTGGTAATTATGGCTGAATATTATTATTGCTACTTTTGCAATTATCTTTATACCCCATTTTTTCACCAAAGCCCTCAGGTACTTATTAATGACTACACCCTGGAGTTTGCCATAGACCTTTTTTTCTTGTAGTTCCTGTCAGTGTAAGAAGTACCAGATGATAACAGTAACAGATTAAATAGAACAGAAATGTGTATCATTTTGTACTGGTCTATTCTGGAGCTGATTATTATTTCCTCTCTGCAAAGAAGGCTTCTAGTTGTACTGTAAGTGAGAGGTTTCTCAAACTGGGTTGCTAGGAGCCTTTCTGAATCAAGAAAGAGAGAATACCAGCTATTTGTTCTTCGGCTGTATTTTTAATGATGGTGGGAAGAAGAGGAGAGAGAAGCAATTGCAAACGAAACATTGACTGATAGTGTACATTCCTGTCCTTGGCCTAGTACTGGCTAATCAAAGGAAAGATGCCAGAATGGCAGATAATTTGTATTAAAAAAAAAAGATAACATTGTCTGATTTCCATGGGATAACTTCTGTTCTTCAAAAGAATTTTTGTACTGGTAATTGACAATAGATTGGTAAGCTTGCATCCAATTCTTGGCCAGTTAGGCATTGAATTTAGTATTTATAATTCATAACTTTTGATCCAGAGCAGATTATTGGCAAGAAATAAAATAAGCTTGTGTAGCCCTGTAGAGTTTTATTCATCTGCCCCTCAATTGAGACAATAAGTTTACCCTATCTGCTCGACAGTGAGCTTCTAAAATGGCTCTCATTTCCCAGTTAACATGGTCAGACTCCTTTGAAAAGGTCTCTTTCATCACTAACAGTTTATAATTCAACATTCCTTGCACATTTTTAAAAAAATGCATCTAAGCTGTTAGTAAATATCTACCAGAACAATAATTTGTTAAAGTTAAGTGATGATTTGCAGTAAAAGTTTAAAGTTAAACTTTCAAATTTTATTACAGATCTTCACTCTTTCTAATTTGGCAGGTACAGTACTTTGCTTTTAAGGGTATCAACTATGATTATTTTGGTGGAAAGAAATGAGCCTGTGCTTGGGCTCAAGATGGTTGCTATGCTGTCTGCTTTTACTAATTTGGGCTCCACACAGGTATTGGTAAGATAGTAACAGGTTTACTACAGAGGATCATATACAGTTCCCTAGCAGGCTCCTAACACAGGCTTGAAACAGGATTTCTCTCACTCCAAATGGAGACAGAGAGGGGATAGGCTGGAGATTTAGAAGTACTGAAAAGTGCAATGCACATTTAATGCATTTTTCTTGAGTACACAGCTGCCACTACAGCAGTACCTATACCCATGCGTCAGTCATTAAAGAAGCTGTGTTAGGCTAGCAGGGAACCAGCATGGTATAGTGATTTTGAGCATTGGAGTACAACTCCAGAGGCTAGGGTTCAACCCCCCCTCAGCTATGGAAAGGGGTGACCTTGGGTGAGTCACACTCTCTCAGCTTCAGAAGAACGTGACAGCAAATCCCTCTGAACAAATCTCGCCAAGAAAACCCTGTAATACTGTTGCCTTTGGGTCTCTGTAAGTCAGTAATGACTTGAAGGCACACAATATCAAATCAGGCCAGCCTGGAGAAAGTGGCTGTCTAAAAAGTGAGAACAGATAAGGTGGAGGCTTTGGGTAAAAACACAGGATGACCAACAATACATTTGCAAGAAGAAACCAGGAGGATAAAAATTGCATTCAATGTGCATGTGCCAATTTGTATGTATACATGCATTAGGAAATAATTACTTAAATAGAAATAGAAATAGTGGGGAGTCTGTGACCAGGTGACCTGTGTCCCCACTCAGCCTGCTGTCCAGATGTTCACAGCTGAAGGCTGTCCTGCTCACCTCAGGGATGGCAATTGTGTAGTCCTCCAGATGTTAGACTGCAATTACCAACAGTTCCACCCAGCATAGTCAGTGGTTAGCAATGCTGGGAGTTTCAATGCAATGACATCTAGAGGGCCGTATAACTTCCACACATTGTCTGTAAAGTAGAGGAGTGAGATGGGGACATTGGTCCTAGAGGACTGATTTCATTATTGGTGCTCTTCCATCATCTCGCCCTCTCCCTTTCCATCTGACTCTGGCAAGGTCTTTTTCTGGACAGTTTTATCAGCACAGATGGACAGTTCTGAATTGCTGCACAGTGCAACCTTGAATGTTTTATTACACAGTTGCAGTGACTCAGCAGTGCATAGCACTGGTACATGGGAGAATGGCTACAGCTTGGTGATAGGGAACGTGGTCTACAAACAGTCTCAGGTTCAACTCAGGTAAGACTGGGAAGGCATCCTGTCTTCCTAGAGGGCTGCCATTGGTAATAGTAAGCTAGATGAGTCTGTATAAGCCTACTCTCTGCAATTTCATCTTCCTTCTCCATATAAACTACTGGTCTAGAAACAAGACCATTCAGTCATGCCAGAAGGCAACTTTCTTGGTTTGCTATCTTGCTGAATGGGCAAACCCATACAACTTTCCAGCCAAGAAGCAGAGAACAGAATCTAATGGATGGGGGGAAAGCAGAGTTTGGAAAAAGTATTGGTTTGGACTACAACAGACTCACAGAATCTTCCTGCCAGCATGGCCAGGGAAAGACTGGGAGCTGTAGTCTAAAAAAGTAAAATTCTCAAGTGCTAGAGGAAAGAAGACACCGAATGCAAGTAGTTGACCCCATCTGTATATGGCACAATTTCAAATTAAACATCTGAAAGAAGAGTTCATGTTCCCATAAGTGCATTAACATTAAAATGGAAATTACACATTGAAATATTTATTTATAGGTTTTTAACATCTTGAACTGTTGCCCCAGCAGCAGCTCCAACCTCATGCATATTTTCCTAGTCTTTTGACCCCCCCCATTTGCCCTTTTACATTTGATATTTAACATCTAAAATATTCATCGTAATTAAAAAAAAAAAATTCCCAGGGCATCTTTGGGTGGGATGGATAAAAATCTGAGAGTCCATTTAGATTTCTGGTTATTAAACTAGGACATTCTGGTTATTAATGGGTATACTTTTAAATTGCTTTTTATTCTGTTGATGGTTTAATTTTACTTTAACTGTTGTGAATTTTTAGTGAAGTGAATATCGATCTGCCTCTGTTTTAAGTAAGTCAGAACTGGGGGGAACGTAGGATGACAAGATGATGATGATGATGAAGAAGAAGGTAGATAGAAAGAAAAGTGAGTAACTGGTGTGCTGCTATGCATAAGATGATATCCAAAAGGAGAGACCAAAGGATAAAATTTCTAAGTCATACCTTTAATCCCACCTGTCTTTTATGGTCTATCTCCTGCTTTGTTTCAGGTTTAAAACACTCGTGTGGGTTAGGTTAAGAATGAGTGCCTAGTTCAAAGTTGCACTGTGAGTTTAGTGTAGTAATTTATAAATCAGTCCCCAAATAGATAGATGCACACAATTTATACATGTTCATTTATTGTATGAAACGTGTTGGGAAATAATTACTATAGTTTAAATAGAAATAAAAGAATACTTCCCACTTTCTTGGAGAAGATTGACCCTGCATGCCTGGTCAGTCTTGTTGTCTAGTGGACTGTCAAGGGGCAGCTTTAGAACCCCAGTTGTTTATTCTTAGGGTTCTAAATCCTTAAACCAGATGTGGCTCAGATACCCTTGAACAGCAGAGGTGTAAATAATACTGCCTTCAGCAGTTACTAGACTGTGATTCCCGGCAGATTGTGTTGGATCACAGCTCCCAGCAGAACTAATGGAGAGGAATGCTGGGAGTTTAGTCAAACATCATCAAGAGGGTTGCATAAATCCCACTCGGGAAACAGAGGACTGTATTCGACGGAATAGGCTTGTCCCTTTGAGCTCCACAACAGAGTGTGGTTTTTAATGTGAGTGCGCTTCCCTAGTTTAGACCCCAATCAGGCACGACAGCTAAATAGTTTTCCTAATGACTTTAATATGAATTAAGAAATGTATATGCATGCATGTGTGTCCACAGAGACATACACACACATATGGATTTCTGTCAGGCATTGAAATTCCTTCCCTAGGGAGACTAGGATGAGTCCTCCTTGCTCTCCTTCCACCAGCAACTGAAAACTATTCTGTTCCTTCAGGTCTTTAGGAAGTGACTGCAGCAGGCTTTCAATGGTGTGGTGCTCATTTGATTATTATTTTTTTTTGTATTCTGTCTTGTAATTAATTTTAAATGGTTTTAACTCTATAGATTGTTGATTTTTTAAAAAACATACACACATATATATTTACTTGTGTTGTTGTATTGCCGTTTCCACACTAGACTGTTATAGTGCTACTATTCCACTTTCAACATCCTATGGAATCCTGGGGCTTGCAGTCAAAGGCCCCTCCCTAAACTGCAACCCCCAGGATTCCATAGGATGTTGAAAGTGGAATAATAGCACTATAACAATCTAGTGCAAAAGTGGCCTATGTACTGGTTTTAATAATTTGTAAGCTACTTTGAGTCCCAGTATTGGGCAAAAAGGGGGATATAAATGATAATAATAATAATAATAATAATAATAATAATAATAATAATAATAATAATAATAATTATTATTATTATTATTATTATTATTATTATTATTATTATTATTATTATTATTTCCTGCTTTTCTCCTTCAGTTAGCTGGACAAAACACACAATCCATAGTAAACATGCCAAAATGATAAAAGTCACCAAGCCATAGTAAAATTGCAATAAGGGGACAGGGCTGTATAGAAGTAGATTATGTAAAACATAGAGTTCAAAAGTTCACTGGAATGAAAAAAATCAGGTGGAATGCCAATGAACTAGGATGTGGAGTGGGTAATAATAAATGGGGATATCAGTATTTTATTTTATTTTATTTTATTTTATTTTAGTATATTTGCTTTATGGTGACTTGTAGAGCAGGAAGGATTTGGTACTTCCAACTGAAAGTGGAACTAGCAAGGCTGCAAAATTTTTGTCAGGTTTGGGTTGGTCCTAATAAAGTATTATCAAACTTTAGTTTGTTTTTCTTCAACCACCCCTACAACTGTCTTCACGTTGTTGCTTTTCTAAAAATTCCCAGCTGTTTGACAACAGCAACCTCCGAAAATCTCTCTTCCCACCCATCTACTCTTCACACATTCCATATGTGAAATGAGGCATCAGAAGTGATTGATGAGAGAGAAAGAGGAAAGCGCACTAACGGGGAGAAAGCAGAGACACCACCACAACAGTTTATAGCAGTAGTTTTTTGAAACAAGTTTACAGGAATCGTGTTCAAGTTCTAGAGATGTCTTTTCAAAATTAGAAATTGTAAGGAGGCCTTGGGGGAGACAGGAGTGTGGATTTCAACACGTGTAGAAACACATCTGCAGGTAAAATGGGAAGCGTGAAAAGTGTGGCTACATTCATATATAACATCACACTTCACAAGCAAGATAGCTGCAATTGGATCAAAATGTGCTGCCTTTTTGTGTGTATGTGCCTTCAAGTTGCCTGTTGAGTTATGGATACCCCATTAATTTAATAGGGTTTTCTTAGGCAATGAATGCTCAGAGGTGCTTTTGCTGGTTCCTTCCTCTTTTTCACTGAGGTTAAAAAAAAATCAGGAGAACTGATAAGAAAGGACATGGTGGAGCACCCATCAATCGTCATGATTTTCCCCCCTCCACAGAGAAAGAGAACAGCTGGGAAAAAACACAAGTGGATGTTTGTATCAGATTAATTTTTATTAACTGCCATAAAGTCAACTTCAACTTATGGCAACTTATGAATGGAAGACTTCTAGGTCACCTTATCATCAACAGCCTTGCTCAAGTCTTGCATTGCCTTCTACCTTCTATCTTGAGTCCACCCATCTATAATATGGTCTTCCTCTTTTCCTACTGCCTTCTACCTTCCCAAGCATTCTTGTCTTTTCTGGTGAGTCATGTCTTTTCATGATATGTACAAAGTACAACAGTCTCAATTTAGTCATTTTGTCTTCTAGGGAGAGTTCAGGTTTGATTTGCTCTTGTTGTGTGCCTTCCAGTCATTTCTGACTTATGGCAATCCTAAGGTGAACCTATCATGGAGTTTTCTGGGGCTGAGAGTATGTGGCATACCCAGGGTAAGACAGTGGGTTTCCATGGCCAAGTGGCGAATCTAGGGCCCTTGTCACACGGGAAGGAAGAAACAGGGGAAAACGCACTGAAACGGAGCTTACCTGAAACCGGGTAAGTCCGTCGCCATGTGGAGCAGCGCGAGTTTGCTGCTCCACACTCCTCGGTGCCCTGCGGCGTCCAAAATGGTGGCTTACGACTGGCGGAGGCTCTCCACCAACTGGAGAAGCTCGCCAGCTGGAAAGCTCGCCTTGCGTGTGCCTGCAAATCTACACCGGGCGCTGCGACGGGGCTGCGCGCGGCTGCATGCCCCATGCTTTTTAAAAACCTCCTGAAAAGTGGTTTTTAAAAAGCACGCGGCACCACCACTTCCGGTCGCCCTAGCGTGGATTGGGGTGTGGAACTACGCTAAAGTAGTCCACCCCAATCCACTTTACGGTGTAGACGACCTCCGTCAGAGGTCGCGCTACACCGTTTTATTACCCCTGTGTGGAAAGAGCCTAGGACCCACTTATTTTTCTTTTTTTGCAGATCAGATCTGTAGAAGTTTCTCTAGCATCACTTTTCAAATGAGTTGAACAAATGAGTTGAATGAGTCAAATGTGTAAGATTGCTGAGAGCCTAATTATGATAATAAAACTGATCCATATATATATATATATATATATATATATAGTTTAAGTTGAAAAATAAAAAAGAACTCCTTCCCCACTTCCAAGCTTTGAAGTAGGAGACAACTTTTCAAGGTTGGTTCTGCCATCAGGCAAAGTGAGGCACTAACCATTAGCAATATTGACTGAGGGATTCTGGGAACTGTAGTGCAAAAAGTTACTTTCCCAAGTTCTGGTATATCATATACTTTTAGATATGGGTGGAAATTATTTCATCTTTTCTGCACTGATAAGAGCAAGATGTTATAAAATTATTCCCTTCTGCTTCAGTTGTACTGTTTTTTTTTCCTGAAATGAGTAAAGAGAACACTGAGTACTTGAAACTGAGGATGCAAGTCATTTTTTAATTCTTTTTTTAAATTTGACCCACTTTGCTGCTATGCATCTTACCACATCTGTGTTGCACAGTTCCAGTAAATTTTACTTACAGTCCAGCAGCTGGAAGAGTGAGAAAAACTGAGATTTCTCAAGAACACAGTTAATGGGTTTCCTGTCCTGTTCTGCTTAGTTATATGGAAAATTTGTAGTCTCTCAGGAAGCTAGTAATGCCTGATCTTCTTGCTTTTCAACTTTTAAAGAAGAGTTGATTCCATTACCTTTGCTTAGCATGTATTATCATATACACTCCATGTATACATTATTGTTGTGGGTTATAGCCATAAGTGTGAGCATAGCCACTGAAATTGATGGCTTGGGTCCTGGATCAAGGAGATATAGGTCTACCAGGTGGAATTGTGCCATGTCTCCTTCCTCATCATCCCAACTCACCCTTTATCTGCTGCAATGTCTCCCCGCAGCCATTTACTGGCCACTGGTGAGTGGGGATGGGGTGACAGAGGAGCATCCAGTGATGTTTCTAAAGCTGGATGCACAGTAACAAGGCATTCTCCATGAGCTCCCAGGGGTTCTTCAGACATCCTAGATGTTACTGCTGTGGATCCAGATAGAAGAATATGGGTGGATGTTTCTCTGCCACAACCTTTACTCTGCACTGGCCAGTAAATGGCTGTTGAGGGGTTACGGCAGGTTAATAAGGGGTCTTGAGGAAAGAAGTTTGAAAACTGTGTGAGTTCAGTAGAGAATTCTGGGTGCCACAATAAAAGAAAAAGGTTTACACAGATAACAGTTGGACGTAACTTGTATACATCACTAAGGAGATGCCAGCCATTGTGTTTGATGCAGTATGAGCGGTCACGGCACTTCTATGAAGCATAAGATACATGGGCCATTTCACATACTAAGTTCATCACTCTCTAGAGCAGTTATCAAATGATGGAACTGACATGTTTGCATGTATGTCACAAACCTGCAAAGAAATCAGAAATTGACATGGGCTCAGGTTCTTAGGAGCACTAATTTTCAACAAGCCCCTTATGGAAGCAACAACAGGCATGACTGCCTGTTCATCCTTAAAACATTTCAGGCAGAATTTGGGGGAAATTATTTCTGGAATACAGCTCCCCAAATTCCTTAGCATAGCCACTTGACTTGTCATCTAGAGAGTGCTGGGAATTATAGTTCAAAAGGTCATTCCCACTTGTGCCCTAGTTAAAGGACTGCTAATCTTAGAGCTAGCTTTGAGCCATGGAAACCAGAAAAGAAACATCATAAACATAGTTTTCTTCTACCTGGTATAATTTCAAGGGCCATCTCTCCTACAGAAGGCATTCTACACATTCAGCAACATTGCTATTCTAATAAGCAACTCCAATATATTCCAATTACAATTCCAAGCCTTTCACAATGCTTCACCTTAGATTAGCTGCACTATAATAACCTCAATAATTCTCAGAGCCAGCATGGCCAATGGGCAATATATTCCATGACATCTGAAAGGCACCAGGTAAGGGAAAGCAAATACTACCTATTAATTAAATCATGGAGTATTAATACTGAAAATTATAGACTCACACAGAATTATACCTGACATTTTCTTGGCTTATGTAAAATTTAGCCTCCTCGCCCTGTCTTTATGACTTCAGTCTTAATGGTCCACAGTCTACACATTCAAAAACCTCTTGCTTGTCTGCAAAGCACACACCTCTATTCTCTGTGTTTTATACTTTCCTCACAGACATTGCTGTATTTATTAGCATTGCTCTGTGTGTGCATGGCTGCCTGCATGATTTCAAGTTGCCTGTCGACTTGTGATGACCTCATGAATTTCATAGGGTTTTGTTGAGTAAGGAATACTCAGAGGTTGCTTTTCCAGTTCCTTTCTCTGAAATATGACCTACAGCCCCCTGGTATTCGTTGGTGGTCTCCCATCCGAGTGCTAACCAGGGCTGACTTCGCTTAGTGTTCAAGATCAGATAGGATCTAGTGCCTTTAAGGTATAGCCACACTTTATCTGCCAGGAATCAAGATGTTTATCAACATTCCATTACATCCCAAGGTTGAACCAAGACCTACTAGGAGAGACAGATGATGGACCATAGGTGGTGCTCAACATTTACTGGTATTTTAAGATTCTTTCCTCTTCTAAGCTGAATGTTTTAAAAAGTCTTGCTTTTGTCCTTTCAATATTACTCTACTGCTGGGATAAAGGAGTTAAACACCATCTCTTGTCCTGAATATTCTCATGGGAAGTCATCACACAGCATAGTTCACAGGTATGTTGAAACTATTCCTAAAAGGGATAGATCAAATTCGCCCTAATGCCTAGTGGACATAAAGGGTCATTATACGCATTTCTTTAAAGTATTTTCAACCAACCCTTAGCAAGAAACAAAAAACAATAGGAACCAAAATATGACATTCCCTTTCTTATTTGGGCTAGAATGAATAAGCTCAAGTTTGCAAGAGGAATTCCCCTGTTCCCCCGCTGGGGATTTCTTTGGAAATATAAAGCTTGGTATTGCTGTGTGTCTGTACATCCAGAGAGTGTGTGAATCACAAATGAAACAGGCAGATGGAGCATATAAATACCATTGTATTTATATCAGGCTTATAATTAACTACTAACTTGGGGCTTTTTCACACTGGTAAAGTTGCCTCTAGAGAGCCAGCATGAAGTAATGGCTTGAGAACTATGACTCGGAAGATCAGGCTCCAAATGTCTGCTCTGCCACAAAAACCCTGTGACCTTGGGGAAGTCCCCCTCTTAACCTCAGAAGAAGGCAAAGGCAAACTACATCTGAACAAATCTTGCAAGAAAACACATTGATAGGTTTATGTTAGGGTTGTCATAATTCGGAAATGACTTGAAGATGCACAACAAAAATTGCCTCTAGGTGATTAAGTGAAGTCTTCCTTGCAATGGAGGTGGACATCTTGTACATTTCATTGTCCCTTCCATTTCTAAAGAGACCTTAGCTGTTTATGGTTAGAGAACACTGCTCAGATTTCCAAATCCCCCAGCTGGAATGGCAGGAACAGTCCTATTAATCCAATGTCAAGACATATTTTCGGCTGCTTTGAAAATCTTCCACTTTCTCACTTCTTCTCCTTCTTTTGCTTTTTGTTTTCAGCTTACTTTCATTGGTGCAAACAGAATCAAAAGTGCAAAAGTAGTTTGCATTCAATTAACCAAACAGGAAAGGAGGAGGTGGAAAAGAAGAGGTGTGTTTCTGCATGACAGGGGGTTGGACTTCAGGGCCCTTGTAGTTTCTTCCAGCTCAATGATTCTAGGAGTAACGTTGTATGTCAAGGATGTTTACATCTGTGAAGAGATCCATGGAAAATCCTGAAAGGCAGGTTGGGAGCATCTGGGTAAAAACTGAGTTGGAGAGAAACAACAGTGATGTCATTGTGAGGGTCTACTACAGACCCCCAAGCCAGACTGAGGACTTCAATGGTACAGATGACCAAACATTCAGAAAGTAGTGATGTAGTAGTAACAGGAGATTTCAGTTATCCTGGTATTCCTGGTATTTGTTGGAAGTCAACATCTGCCAAAAATATAAGGTCCAATGAATTCCTCATTTGCCTTGCTGACAATTTCATTGTCCAGAAAGTAGAAGAGGCAACAAGGAAATCAGCTATTTTAGACGTGATTCTAATCAAAAGTGATGACCTGGTTAATGGGGTGGAAGTGGCAGGACCCTTACATGGAGTGCCCATGCTTTCCTGGGATTTCTTATACAGTGGAAAGGAGAAGCCAAGTGTTTTCAGATCTAGACTTTAAGAAAGCTGATTTCAGTAAAAAGGGAAATACTAGGTGTGATCCTTTTGTCAGGAATACTAACAACACGTGCTGATACTGCTAATGATAAAAGGTTTGGAAACCATGCCCTATGAGCAGCAAGTTAAGAAGCTGGGTATATTTAGCCCAGTGAAGAAAAAGTTAATTAGTGACATGATAGCCATTTCTAAATGTCTAAAAGGATGTCATATGGAAGATGGAGCAAACTTGTTTTCTGCTGCTCCAGAGACTAGGACATAGAACAATGGATTCAAACATCACAAAAAGCTCTACAATTCTATGATGCATTAATAACTTTTGCCACCTTGACCACACCCTGACACTGTCCCAGTTTTCATCTATGCAATGTTGGCAGGTACGATATTCTGCCTTTATTGGATATTCCTTTCCCCATTACAATCCCACAGAAAGGTCAGATCTCCCTCAACACAATGCTGCTTCCTTTTCTCTAAAGGGAAAAAAATATGCATAATGAATCTTTGCTTCAGAACATAAGGCTACACATAGGTCAGGCCCTATGATTCTCTTAGCAACAACAATCTAAACTTCCAAAACAGCACCACACTAAACTCCAATATAAATTGCCTGTTTACTTTCTTATAAACTCACTTCGACACTGCCTGAGATAGTTAATGGCTTCATGAAAATGAAACCATGAAAGGATGTATTTCTACTAAGCCAGCAGAGGTCTTGGCTAGAGAAGGATGATGGTGGGAAGCATAAAACTTCTGGTGATAAAAATATTTGTTATCCTTTCAGATTTGCAATTTTTGTTGTTGAATACTAGAGGATACAACCCAAATTATTTGAAGATGAACTTACAGTACTTAAATTTCATGAATCACTCCAGTCAAAGTCATGGATGTCAACTCTACAAAGATCTATTTCTGATGCAGTTGCCTAGGGATGTGGGGGCGGGGGGCGATTCACCCGGGGCAGCAATGTTTTGGGGCATCCCGGCCCGTAGCCACGCCCCTGTGTGCCCTGACCACGCCCCCGCATGCTGCAGCCACACCCCGTGTGCACAGTGGCCATGCTCCTCATGCCATAGCCCCGCCCCCTCCCCCCTCCACACACTCCGAGCTCTGCCACTGTTCTGATGCTTGCAACTTTTAAAGAGGATATCCTTGCCAGAGTACACAAAAAGGCAGCCATGCTGGTCTGTACATAAAGCAATCCAAGAGCACCTTTGTAGTTTACTGGGAGAAAGGAACACTTAGCTTCTGTGGACTCTGTCCACTTCACCAGATGCATGAAGTAGAGCCTCTGGGGACAGACATATATGGCAGAATGTGGCAGTGGCAGGGGAGGGAAGCATGTAAAGCGATGTAAGTGCAAAATATAACTGGAGTTGTCAGAAGTAATAGTTTAGCAATAGTCATAAAAGTAGTTGAAAGGACAAAGATAGGAGATTTTTGTATATAAGCTCAGGGCAGCAGCTAAACATACAAATGGAGGAAAGTCCTTGTCTAGTGTATTGATAATGCAGGCATGAGGAGAATCCTTTTGTGTGTGGCTATGCTAAAAACTAGTGTTCTAAGACATGTAGCGTGCCAAGAACCTATGGTCTCTGTTCAAACCACTGTCAATGGCTTGGAGTCTGTAGATATAGCCTAATTCATATATCTCTGCTAGAGTAACACTACAAACTGTGATGATTTCAGGAACTGTGGTTCCATAGTAGTTAATGGTGCTATTATAATGGCTGAGAGGTCCTACATGGAGCTTGTGCAATCTACATCTCCGCATAAAGAGTTACACATTAATTTTGCTATGCAGCCCCTGTGTTGTATGGCAATGTTGTGGTACTGAACCAAGACACCAAAAGTGCAAATGCATGCGCAGCCAAATGTACACTTCCATCCATGTGCAACATTCATCATACAACCATGTACCGTGGCACCCCTCATACAACACCAATTCTACAAACTTGAATGTGGCCATTCTGTGTTGGATAGAAATGTTCATCTGTTCCCACAGGGAAACTTACACATGAGTAAGACAACAACAGAATTCCAGCAAATGCGTGGCATTTCATAACTGTTGGAGCAGGGATGTCATGCCCAGTCCCAAGACTCAGGTGCAAACACAGACAGAATCCTCCCCAACAGCCGCAACACAAAGACATGAAAAGAACAATACCTACTGCACGCAGTGCAGGTGAAAAAGGGAGAGCCCACAAGACTCAGAGCATTTATACACAGCAGATGTATTAATTAGGCAAACAACTGGGGGAGGCTGTTGGCCCATATACACAGGGGAGCAGGATGGGAGAAAGTTGTTGCAGACAACTGCTTTCACTGGTAGAAGTAACCTGTCCTGTGTTCAGATCCCTGACTCATGTTCCTGGAAACCTTGACCCTCGCCTCATGTGCTGACTTTGGGCTGTGACTCAGAATTCACTACTGACTTGGACTGCAGAAACAACAAAAGGTAACTGGCTGACAAACTATTGTGAGCTGTGTTCATGGCTGCTGCAACGGACTCTTTTAGAGAGCTGTGAATCTTGGCTCGCTCCCAGCAAAGGACAAGAGGTTTGGTTCTCCAGATTTTTTTTTTAACTGTACTTCTCATGAGCTGTAACCAGCCAGTGGAGAGAAATCGTCAGGGGATGCAGTCTGAAAACATCTGGGAGATATCTTGGGGAGAGGCGGGTAACAAAATGTATTATTACTATTGTTGTTGTCATCATCATCATTGTCTGGAGGGCTACATTTCCCACCTTTGTCTTATAGCATAGACAGGAAATGCATAGACCTCAAGTTAATGTTGAATTCTCAGTTCTCATCTACCTTACCCACCCTGGCTCTTGGAGAGATATGAGAGGAACTATAGTCCATCACTATCTGGAGAGTCAAAGAGTCCTCATCCCTGCCTTATAGCTTTATGCAATTACTTGGTGCAAAAAAAAAAAAAAAATCAAACCAAACCAGTTTTTTTACTGTGTGAACTCTATGTGCAACTCAACAGTTGCTGCAATATATGTAAGAAATATAGCATCAATAAAGCTTGGAAGTAGTGTCAGTCCACGAAAGACCATGCAACTAACAATCCAGCAACATATTTAATACTACATGATTATAGTGCTTTGATCTTATTTTAACTGCCATGGGATGACATCCAATGGAATCCTGGGATTTGCAGCTTAGGGAAGGGTATGATAGGGTTCTGAAAGATAGCATGATGTAGTGATTTGAGTGTTGGACTACAATCTTGGAGACCAAGGTTGAATTCCCTGTTCAGCCATGGAAAGCCAGTGGGTGACCTTGAATGTATCACACTCTCTTAGCCCCAGAAAACCCGGTGGTAGCTTTGCCTTAGAGTCGCCATCATTTGGAAATGACTTGAAGACACACAGCATTAAACAACAAATTTAGAAGTTTCTGCCAGAGAACTCTGATGCCTTACCAAACTACAAATCCCAGGATTCTATAAGATGTTGTTGTGTCAGTTAAAGCAATATCAAAGTATTATAATAGTGTAATGTGAAAGGATTCTTGGTTGCCCATCCTAAAAAGCTTTTGAGTGGTCCTCCAAATGCCATTGGACCTGGCTCCTATGATCCTTCAACTATAGGCTTTGCTGGCTAGGACTCATGAAAGTTACAATAAAACAGCATCTGCAGGGCCAAACATGCACCATCCATGGTTTTGAGGATAGAAATTTTGGATTTGGGGTTTTGTTAAGATCTGAGTAACAGTTTCCTATTGGAAAAAAATCACAATCCTTGAGTGAAACTCTGCCATCCAACTGCTGTTCCAAGGATTCATACCAAACACCATAAATGGGAAGAGGATTAGGAGTTCTGTGAGGAATCAGATTGGC
Source organism: Ctenosaura bakeri (assembly GCA_948474755.1). NCBI lineage: Eukaryota > Metazoa > Chordata > Lepidosauria > Squamata > Iguanidae > Ctenosaura > Ctenosaura bakeri. The sequence continues at coordinate 721,208 of CAOLHI010000381.1, read as the reverse complement.
AAGACTGGAGGGCCCGCGTAAAGAGCTCGGTCAGCACTCACTTTTCATTGTCCTCCTCGACCATTCCTATATCAGGTTTCCTGCTCTTTTTGCCTGCTTTCCACAATGGCACAATAGCACAACATAGAACTCTCAGCTCAGATTTATGGACATCTGTCTTCTCTCTCTTTTCTGTTCTGAAAACATTTTACAATCATAACTGGCACACAGTTCAGTTGTTAAGAAGTTCATTGAGGAGAGCAATATGGGGACAAACTAAAGGAAAGCTATTAACTCTTGTTATCCTGGTAGCAAATTATTTCACCTTTTTTTGGTAATACTGACACAATTTTAATGAAGCAAAACGACAAAGCAGTGTTGCTTACTTGATAGGAAATTAAAAGTTCATTAGAATGATACCTTTTCAGAGAAGAAAACTGGTACTGAATCTGGAATCTGACCTAGAAGACTTGAGGGAAAAGGATGTCTTCTATTGTACAGAAGACAAGAAAATATGATGTATGTAAAATACCAAAAGGCAGACAATAAAGCTGCATTTCTAAATACACTGCTAGAATGCAGCCACAGTAGATATGGCAGGACTTTAAGAAAACAGAAATGAGATTGAGCTGGTGGATATACCCAATAGTTTGTTCTACATATTCAAGTCACATTATTTCTAACATATACATAATTATACACCCCACACCCAGTAGGGATGGGATCTGAACAAGCGCAGTAGCAGTGGTGTTGATTAGTGCTTAAGGTTGCAGTCCTATATACTCACATGGGAGTAAGACCCATTGAGCTCAGTGTGGCTTATTTCTGAATGAAACTACCTTTTTACCTGTTGGCAACAGATCTGTGGCTTTTTACAAGAGAAGCAATCTTGAGTACTTGGCAGCTGATGATCACTCCTGTGAGTTTAGGAAGTCATTTCAAATATCTATTTATTTATGAGAACCAGCATGTGGTATCATGGTTTGGATGCTGAATTAGGACTCTGAAAACCAGGGTACAAATTCCTACTCAGCCATGGAAAACCTACTGGATGATCTTGGGCAATTCACACCCTCTTAGTCTCAGAGGAAGGCAAAGGCAACCCCTCCTGAACAAATCTTGCCAAGAAAACCCCATGAAAGATTAGCCTTAGGGTTACCATAAGTTGGAAGTCATTTAAAGGAATACAAGTAATGACTATTTATTTAATACATATCATGCTTTTCTCCCAGCCTAGGATTCAAGGCAGATAGCTATTCACTGAGATGTTTGCAAATGTTTAGTGTGCCAGTATGTGAATTTCCCAAAGATAACATACTCCAGTGTGTAGTGTTTTCAAAAAGGCAGCACAACTTCCCCTTCTGCTATTGTTGGTTATTTCTGAGTGAAGACATATAATGGAATGTATAGGATTTTTAAATAGCTTCAGCCAATTGTTTTTGCTTAGAATTGTTATCTGATGGGAGTATTGCCTTCTATGCTATCATTTTAAGTTCTGTGTATTTAATTGGTAAGATGACTAGTATTTTTGTAAAGAAAGAGACACCTTAGAAACAAGAAACAATGTTGTTGTTGTTGTTATTAGTATTATTATTATTAGTAGTATTATTATTATTAGTAGTAGTAGTAGCAGCAGCAGCAGCCGCTGCCGCAGCCAGGATCCAATGGAACATTTCTGTGGAATCCAGTCCTTCCACCGGGATCGACAACTTGTTTTGTGGCCTCCTGAACCCTAAAAATCTGCTCTGGAGGGCTGTGAAACTCTTGAGCAGGTTTTTGTCACCACAGGTGGATGAAACAGAAGAGGAGAGGGAAGTCCCAGTTATGGTGTTACTGGACACCAAAAGATACGTTTGGATCTTGGCCAATGATGATAAAAACAACATTAGCAACAACAACAACATTGTACTGTATGTGACTTCTATAAACGATTCAGATTTGAAAGCTTATGATCTAGCAGTTATGTTGAAACTCAACAGGTCTGATCAGTACCTTGGAAATCCTGGAACACATCACTGGTGTTCTAAGGAAGAAAGTGATCAGGATATAAATATAGCCAATTAATGTGGGATGTAAGGATCTTGCAATACAGTATTATGTCATCATCACTCTCTCACTCCTTGCCCAACCAAGAGATATGAAGAAGCATGACACTCCTCTGGGCGTTATGGCTGGAATCCTGTTGGTGCATTGGACTAGCACATTTTTCCCAGGGTCATGTAGGAGCAATGAAAAGGGAAGCCATACAAAGCCTGGAATCCTGTTGGTGAACTACTATTGTGTAACTTGGACTTGAGAGCCAGCATGAGGTAGTGATTTGAGCATTGGACTACAACCCTGGAGACCAGGGGTCAATTTACCACTTGGCCATTGAAACCTATTGGGTGACCTTTGGTGTGTCACACACTTTCAGCCCCAGAAAACCCCATGATAGGTTCTCCTCCTTTCTGAAATGACTTGAAGGCATACAGCAACAAGAAGGTGCACTTATACCATCATAACTCACTTTTTTGGTCATTGCAGACTTTGGAGCTCTTTACTGACCGTTGATTACCAATCTCTCCCCCCCCAAAAAAACCCCTGCCTTTTAAGCAATGTGGCCCCCGTGACACAGCCGCTTCTGTGTTGTTGGAGAGTGGGAGGATCAATGGAAATGTGTTAGGCTACTTTCCTGCAGCTGAATAGGGTGCAAGGATATCATCTATAGGGATCTCCTGAAGACCATGCTGGAGGTCCCTGTGGATGCCTGTCACAGTGCATCCAGGTATAGGAAAACAGCTGGATGCATCTCTGCTGATCCCCACACTTTCCAATGACACAGACATAGCTGTGTTAGGCCACAGCAGGGCTCTGGAGCAGAAACTGACATAGCTATGAAGACGTAAGCATATGCCACACATATATCTCCTGATGCAGGATTCCAGCCCAAACTTTCTGGTTCTGAATTGGGTTTTTCTCCAATGCCTTTCTAGCTTCATGGGTGCTACATCTACAACCTTTTAATTCCCACTAGTACTACTACACCAATGTAGTTGTGCCATGTGTACTGCGCAAAGGGGATTCTGAGCTATGTCGCAATTTGGAGGTATTTTCCCTTCTTGAAGAACCAGTGCTATCAGCAATGAAATTTCCTAGGCCAATCACTTATCTTGTTCAAGCAAGCCCACAACAAAGCATGTATAGTGTGAATGTACTCAAAATGTAACAGACTGAAAGTTTTTTGGAAATTATTGTGCAACATGTAAGCAATGCAATGTGGCTACAATGATTTCTTAGGAATCTGAGAGATACAAGATGACCTTTAAAAGCAGCATGATAAAAATAAAATAATGAAATAATTTGCAAGGACAAACAAGGTTTTCCAAAGAAAAAAATAGTATTGAGATAACTCCAAATGCACTGTCATGCCAGGAGCTGAATCCAACAGTCTTTGTTGCTTCTGCTTCTATGGAACAATTTAAACTCAATATGGGTCAGGTCTGATATATGTATTCCTGAATTGCTTCTTAGTTACCATAGTAACAAATACTCTTTTAAAACCTTAATTAGATAGATGCAAGAAAGGCTACTGGAGAGGAATAATTTCTCTCTGCTTATGCCAAGATCAAAATAATAGTTTAAAATGACAGTCTGCAACAGCTGGTTCCTTCTAGGTTGTAGTTGCTTGTAGTGCCAAAATGAAGCAGCTGAAACTAGATAGAATTTCTTACACCATTGTGAATCACAACCCTCAGACCTCTGAATTGCTGCCATACTGAAAAACAGGCCACAACTTGTAGGAACATAGTTGCTCTCCCATTCCCTTCTGGCTCCTGCTAGTCTCTTTAGAGACAAGTGCAATCCATTAGGTAAAAAACCTGCTCCCCAGATCTTAAAAGCATATTTAAACCAGACTGTTGGGGGGACCAAGACTCTTAACTAGCAGTAATTGTTGGGTTAGTTTGCTTCCATGGTTATTCATGCTGTGGGTAAGTGTTATGCTTCCTATTCAGTGCTACTATTTATTTAAAATACGGTGCTGAGAGTTCTACAGATATTATGGACTGCTAAAATAACCAGTAAGTGGGTCCTAGAGCGAATCCAGCCTGAACTCTCCCTAGAAGCCAAATTACCAAGCTGAGGCTGTCATTCTTTGCCATATCATGAGATAACATATTAGAAAAGATAATGCAGGGTAATGGGGAAGGCAGTAGGAGAAGAGGAAGACTGCATTACTGGTGAATAGACTCACTCCGAGTTTGCAGGGTTGTAGCTGTTTATGTCCAGGTGTCTTGCAAGTCTCTCATTAATAGGTTCAGCATAAGTTGAAGCTGCCTTGATGGGAGTTAACAAAGACAACTGAATCCATGGTATGTTTATTGAATTGTTTATATTTGTCTTTGCACCTGTTGTGTGTTTTAGTATACTGTATACCCTCCTATGAATCTTGAAAATAAATAGTTTATTGTTAATATTATTGTGAATTTCTATAAATAAATAGCATATAAATAAATAAAACCAACTCCTAGTCTGCAGTTCAAAATGCCAAATCTGATCTCTCTTTCCACTAGCCTGGCTGTGCAGAAAATAGCAAGACAGTTAAGACCATATAGGCTCTATTGAATTAAATTAGGGGTGGACAACCTGTGACCCTCTAGACAGCTCTAGGCTGCAACTCCTATCAGACTGTCACATTCAATACCAAAAAGGCACAAGATCCTGTTGATCTTGGAAACTAGGCAGGGCCAGCCCTGACTGATACTTGGATGAAAGACTGCCAACAAATACGAGGTGCTGGAGGCTATAATTCAGAGCAAGGAACTGGCAAAACCACCTCTGAGTATTCCTTGCCTAAGAAATCCCTATGAAATTTGTGAGGTTGCCATTAAGTCAACAAGTGACTTGAAAGCATATATACACATATAAGCTTTAGACTGTAATCACAACCACAAGAATATGCCCCTAACCCATTAGTTTAGATGCAAAGGAGGAGGACTTAGTTCTTTTCTGGTTGCATTGGAAGAAGATGGTGGACAGGACAACAGTATACAATAATCTTCTCCATTGCTGTCCCTGCAAATCTTCTTACTTTCTCCCTCTTTGGACAGTCACTGTGGGTTGCCAAAAGGAGTTCTCAGCATTCAGGCCCATTTAATCTTTTACTTCTGTTTCTCATTCTGAACTAACTCCCTCTTGCAGACTGTCTTCCATGTTCATTAAAAAACAAAATGAAACAAAACAAAACATGTGGTCCTGCTTTTTTTATTTTCTTCTAGCAGACTCCTCTAACCTAGAAGTGGCAATTGTGTGGCCCTCCAGATATTGTGAAACTGCAGTTCCTACCATTTCTCACCATTGACTGTGTTGGCACGGCCTGCTAGAAGTTGCAGTCTAACAACATCTGGGGTGTGCGTGTCGCATAACTCGCACTCGGGATTCAACCAATCTAAACTTTGAAAGTCTAATAGTTTCTTGCTTTTGAACTAAGGACTGAAATGTTCACAAACATATTGGTTCACTAAAGGCAAATTACCTCCTAAATCTTTTTCCTGTTTTTTTATTCCACTATAGGCATAAAGGAAGTGGTCCTGAATATGAGCTTACATAATGAAAAACATCCCAAGGCATATGGTCACTCCTTAGTATCAGCTTAGGTGTTTCTAGGTAGACTATCAAGTGAAGGCTACTCAAAAATATACTGTATTTCTTGGGCTTCAGTAAGCTTGGTCTCTCTCTCTCTCTCTATCACCCTTCATAATATTACTGCTTGTTCACATTGTCCTAAGAAAAACAAGTAATTAAATCAACTTAAACTAGGTGAAAGTCCTAACAAAACAAAACAAAAAAACAATCACAAGGTCCCTATCTACTGTCCATAAGAATGATCTCCTATTGTACTTAACTGCTTCATTATCTACATACAACAGGTAATTCACTCCTCAAATGCACCCCAGCATGATAATTACTAACACTCCAGAAACAGTGAAGTTACTTGCTACATTTGGTTGAAATAATCAAGTTCAGTGCTGTTCAGAATGGTGGTCCATGAACTGATGCCAGCTGCTGGTCCCTGGAGAACTTCCAGGAAATAAAGAAATAGTTGTATTCAACGGGCACAAATATAATATCAGTCCCTGGCACATTAGAAAAATAATGCTGGTCGTCTACATGAGATCTAGGTTGTGCTGGTTTTTACATTCTTTTCTTTTCTGATATATGAAAGGGTTGACAGAAACTGACGTAGCTGCTCACTCATGGAAGGTAAAAGGAAAGAGGACTGGTAACATCCAGTATAGGAGATGTGGAAAAGAGACAAAATCTCTTTAAATAAAAGATTTGATTTTATTCTCAGAAATAGTCCAATGTTTTTCAACTGGAAATATTTTTTTTATCTTCTTCAGGGGAATACAAATTTAAAATCAACCCATATGGTTTCTAAAAAGAGTGTCTCCAAAGTTTATGTTGCCATACACAAGCTTTGGAGACACTCTTTTTAAAAGGTTGATTTTAAAGTTGTATTCTCCTGAAGAATGCCATAAAAATACCTCCAATTGAAAATACACTGGACTATTTCTAAAAAATAAAATCAACTCTTTTTTTCAATACCTTGAGACTTTGTTGTTTTTCCACATCTACTTATGGAAGCTACTTGTTATGGACTGGAAGAGGGGACCCCTAAGAGCTGTGCTCAGAATAATCATGATAGGCTTCTAACTGTCAGGTTAAACCAATGACACTACTGAGTCTGTCTGGATGCTTTTGGACTTTCTAAGACCTTTGAATACTATTCAAAGAATCAACTGCAATTTATCTCATTTCAAGTCTCTGTCCACAAAGTAAGCCAAATGGTCTCATTTCAACTGCATGCATTATATACTTTGAATCTTAACTGGTTCATCCAGAATGTCTTCAATCCCAGTTTTGGGGGAAAAGTGGGATAGAAGTTTATACATAAGTTTATACATAAATAAACTTATGTAAATAAATAAAATAAATAACATAATCATTTTCAAGTGAAAATCATAAGTAGAAAGCTTAATAAAAATTCAAAATAATTATGTTCCAATGCACAGATAATTTATGTGTGTTTCAATCTGACATAGTTCCTCATGAAACAGATTTTAAAATGGCCAGTATAAGAAAAAGGTTCCTGAAAAAGTAGAATACTTTACTTGGTCAAAAATGGTACACAGCAAGACATACATGTTGGCATATACATTTATTTGGAACATATAGTCATGCTTAAATGTAACTTATTACAGGAGCATAAAATGGAAGAGAAAATACGTAGTATAACAATGCAGATTCTGCATTTGAAAAAAAAAGTAATGTACTTATATCAGCTGATATTATCTTTCATTCCTTAAATATAACTATGTGCATACCAAACTAACTGCTCATAAATTAATTTGCACCTTTGTTTGGGATCTTCTTGATTTCCTTACATTACTTAAAATTATCTAATAATTTTCGCTGGATCTATTAGGTGCTTACCGAAATTTTTCTTGAAAAAAAATGGGGCTTAAAAATGATGACTTTGGCTGGAACATTTTCAGGTTATGAAAGGCCTATTAAGATTAGTGTATAAAGGGATAGGGCCTGCTCTTTCCTTCCCTCAAAAAATAAGTACCTTCAAGAAACCAGCAGTCTACAAAATGCTTCAAAATCCCTTTGCTTCATATAGCTGTCAGGAATTCCCCACCAGAAGAATGAGTTTGAAATTAGATAAAATCACCAGTTATTTGCTTGCATTTGCATTTTTTTTAAAAAACAACAACTTGCTTTATTTTATTTTATCTATTTTTATTTATTTTGTTGTTTTTTTAAGCCACCTTTCTCCCAAAATTGGGACCCAAAATTAGTTGAATTCACAAGGAAGAGTAATCATTCATAATTCTTCCTCAGTCAGAAATATAAGTTTATGAGTGTACCAACATGCTCACTGCGCTCTGCTCTAGAAAAAAAGTTGTTTTCTGAGTTCTGTTCTGTGGCCAGATTGTCACATGAACCATGAATATGCCTGTGCTACCCAGTTACTACTGGTTATATAATTTTTCCAAGAGTGTATTAGTCAGATCTTATATTTATGTAAATTATTAACATTACCTCAAAATGAGAGTACTAGTGAGCCACATGTCAGTTTATACATAGTAATCCCATATATTAAGAAGTACACATAGTAATCCCATATATTAAGAAGTTACGTCACTCAGTGCATCCCACACCTTTTATATAATGTCTAAAAGATGTGAATATTAGAGCAATACAATTTTTTCACAATCATGCCATCTAATTACACTTTAATGTGATAAGCTTTTCCAGTTTTTAATAAACATCTAAAAGACTAGTATTTCACACAAACAATTTTACTGAATTGTGCAGGTGAATTTCTTAGTTAAAATTTATTTTTAAGAAAAACTTCTAAGAAAAAGACATCTCCCTCAAATAGGGGAATAGAACACTACATTTTTAAAGGCTATGGATGTTTTCTTTCACAAAGATGAAAAGAAAAGTCATTTAGAAAGATTAATTAATATTGTACTTTTTAGTAACAAAGATAAGTGCCCTTATGGTATTATAACATGGATATTTCTTGCAAAAGTTTACCACCTCTAAACACCAAGAAAACAGACATGGTCCAATCAATCCCATAATAATCTGCTTTTAAAGAAATGTTAATGACTTGGTCCATTTCCAAAATACTTCTTCCTTTTCTCAGAACATGCTATCCAAGACCTTTTCTACCACTAAACTTACCAGCAGAGCATGCTAATAATAACATTTGACCCAAGACACATTAAGAGGTAGCACGGAAATACCTTCAAATTTAATGATGTATAACTGGAATTAATGCTTCCTCGTTGAAATGGGCTTCTCTACATGGGAATACGGTATATAGAAACGTCAACAGTATGTAGGCGGTGGCTGTCTGCACTGAGGAAAACAATCTGAGGAGCTAAAAATAATAGTAAGGACACTGTTTGTTTACACAGCCTTTAATGGAGCAGTTCAGGCTGATTTTCTACAAAAGGAAGCACTCCACTGACATAGTATGCAATCCCAAGGGAGAGCAAGGCAATGACAAAGATCAAGAGCAGCACCCGCCAGAAGCCAAGATCTTCCACAAACTCTTGCCATGTAGTCCGGAAGCTGGAGAGAACTCCTTCACCCTGCTGCAGGTTGGGATTGAGAAGTGAATGGCTTTCCATTGCACTATAGAAGGAATACAGATATGAATTAAATTAAGTAGAAATTCCAAACAGAGAACTTTAATGATGCCTCAGTTGTGTAAAGAACCTGAAAAGGGTTCAGGCTGTATTTGAATACAGAAAATCCAGGTTCAAATGACCATACCTCTGGGATTTATGTGGTGCCTGGATCTACAACATTTCCCACATGGAAAAAAAAAGTTATTAAAAAAACTGTATAAGCAAAAATGCATATTTACAATCTTTATAGATGATACTGTAGTACTTCATGCGCTTGTAACTTCCTCTGTGAACGCAGCTGGATATTATTGTCCAAATCATGCATGTAAGCACATGCCTGTGTGTTCAGATGCAGATTCAAGTGTGCATATGGCTCCACAATGTTGCCATTCAACACAAGGTCTGCACAGCATAATTCCATATGTGGAGGTTGATGCTACACAACCTGGATGTGGGATCTTGGCCAATATATAATATTATCCACATATGGGAAAATCTTTTGAGTAGCTACTGGTCCCTGTCCCATATCCAGTGTATTTAAATAACGCATTTGCATTTGAAGGTTTTGCTAATAGGACATGGGTATAATGCTACTGGTACAGGCAGTAAACCACTGTTTGTTAAAGAGGCTCTCAGCTACTATTCTCAGGGCAGACTTAGATAAGTCTCTACTTCTTGGCTAACTTCACAGAATTCTCATGAGGAAAAGAAGGCATAAAGAAGGCATACAGAAAAGTATCATAGAAAAAGTTATTAAAAGCATCACAAACTTGTGAGAGCGCTCATTGCCTTTGTACTAGGGCTCAGGGAAATCACAGAAAGTTTCACACCATATGAAAAAAGCCTCCCATTACTTTTAGCCATTTTTCACAGGGAAGCATGTTGTAACAGGCAAAATGCTTGCTAATCTTATTAGAGAATGGTTCTGTAACTGCCATCACAAATTTGATCAGCTATGTAACAGATATTTTGTTTTCTGAAACTCCTGTACTCTGTTTTTCTTTAAAAAAAATTAAGTGGTTTCTAATACATACACACCAACATTCATATAATACAACAACAAATTCATATTAGTCAAGTCAGTTTCATACATTAAAATCAAGGTCATGGTGAAATAACTAAGGATAGGAACAATGAGACGGAGGTTTAGCCCAAACTAAAAGCTTAGCTTAAAAAAAAAAAAAAAGACTTGGTGATTCACTCAAAACAAAATAGTCAAGCCAGTTTCATATATTAAAATCAAGATCATGGTGAAATAGCTCAAGATAAAAACAATGAGACGGAGATTTAGCCCAAACTAAAAGTTCAGCTTAAAAAAATAAAAGACTTGGCAATTCACTCAAAACATAAAACAGATGGAACCAATTAAACTTCTCCAGGATATTATGTCATTATCAGTGCAGGATGTTAAACTAGTTGGGATCAGATAATGATGAGCCAGTACCAAAGTAAGAACAGAGTGGAGGGAACAGCGGCTGCAAACATCCATGGACAGGGGTACTACATCTAAGGGCATTGGTTGAAGTCTCAGGGAACTGTTATATTTCTCCTGGTGGTAAGATGAATCTAAGTTGAAGAATACTGAAGGAGATGAAAGTTGGATTTTTTTATGTGTGGTGGCTTTGAATCCTGGTCCTTCCATTCCCCACTTGTGTCAGAGCCGATTAGTTCAGACTGATGGGAGTTATTTAACACTGGACAGGAATTAGTGGATAGGCAAGAGAGAAAATGAGTGCATGGCGTTAGACCAATCACGGCTTTTGAAGCAAGGAAGGTAGCAGAGTGCAAGCATTATGACACACGTGGCCTCTTCTTCTTGCAGAAGCCTTGGCAGCAATGACACATGTCCTGGGGGAAAGTGTGAGCTGGCAGTGAACGTTTCACATATTCCACTAGAAGTACTGGGTATGGAAAAACTTCCTGTGTAACCTTTTGATAAGGCCATTGAAGAGCAGTTTGGGCAGCAACTGCTGCAGTTGTTGGGTGCATGTTGTTACCAGCACAACCACAAAAAAGGTTTCTACTCTTCTACTTCTGGGCTGCCATACGACCTCATTAACTGGGTTTTACCCTGATTCCCTTCATGCCCACGTCCACAATCAACTCAGTCCAGAGGTGATTCTGGCACCCCTTCAATCTCTGCATGCCTGGCTCCTCCGTTCCTAGGGTGACATCCCTAGTTTTGGCTGTGAAATTTTAAGGACTGGGATCCCACTACCTTGACAACTCTGTTCATGGAAAAAGCAGAAATATGTTTGTACTTCCTGAAAATGCTACTTTTCAACCAAAATATTTAAACACACACATTTGCCTTAGCTTTATTTAGTATTCACTGGACAGAATGCTGGAAGGGGGAGAAGTACAACTGGGTAGAATGCTGCAACTGTGTTCTTCTTTATACCACCAAAAGTCCAAAGAGTGGATATATAAGCAGGGGAGAGAATGAGAAACAGGAAAGGGGAGAGAGAGACAGAGAGAGAAGCTTGAAAACTTGGGATATCAATGAGTGGCCCAGGTGTGCATAGGCTGCTCTGTTGTTGAACTTTGGTGCTCCAGCAGTTTTAAACTTCAGTTCCCAGAAGCCCCAGCCAGCTTGGCTACTGCTCAGGGATTCTGGGAGCTGAAGTCCAAACACTATGGGGAACCAAAAATTGAGAACCACTGAGCTACAGTACACTACCAAAGCATGGCACTGTCACTGTCAGTAAGAGTTACTTGCAGAAAGTGTCTTAACTTTTGAAATAAAACATTTTCTTTTTAAATATTTATTTCCCTGGAAAGTTATTCAAAGTTACCACAGGATAACTACAATAATTTCACTCCTCACATACAGACAGGGAAAGAACTTTGTTTTTAAGGTATCTATTGGTTCATGATAATTAGTGCATACTAATTAAGATTTAACCAGTTAAGTTATAACTGCTATAGATATTAAATCAAATTATGATGTAATCTAAGTGGAATGGTGACATGGTTACTGGAAACAAACTAGGTCTGTTTCTTTGAAAACAGAAAAAACTGAGAAAACACTGATTATTTTATGTGACAGTCAAATTACGCTCCCAATGCTAACATGGTATCAAGTGCCTGAATACCCACTTTTTTGGAAGGATCTGGCAAATAACATAAATCCTAGATGTTGTTTCTGCTGCTAAGAAAAACAGGCTGCATTTTTGTGAGATGTTGCTAGCAACACAGTGGTCGGTGGTTAGTTACAGGTCTTTCCAAGGCTATGTACACAAACAGAAGATGAAATGTCTTCAGTCATCTACCATATGAGAGTAAAGGGTATGGAGAATGCAACTGCTACAAACCAAACCAGAGAAAGACTAGCAATTAATGTCATGGGAAGAACAAAACAGAAAACAGGAGGGAATATTATTAGGCAAGAAACCAAACTCTAGTAACATTTTTCTTTCTAATAATTGTTACACCACTCAGCCACAAAGCACAGAGTAAATCTAAGTTTTGAGGCTTACTGTTATGCATAATTATGAAAAAAAATTAAACCAATTTACAAGTACATTGGCCAGAGAACTGTTAAGTATTTGTGGTTGTATAAGGTATTTTCCTTGGCAAGTCCAAGAGTTATCCTAAAGTTAAGTTACACTTAAAACGACAAAAGAAGACTAACAGAAAGACAAAGAGTTTGCTCATGCCTGCATGCCATATACACTCTTGAATTACAAACAAAAGCTCGATTTCAGTTGCAGATACTTGTCAAAAGAGAGAAGTAGCCTGTATCTCACACAGTATCAGCAAAAGAAACCATACTTTTGATGTCCTTTATTCTACTTAGTGGCATGATGTTCTTGAAACAGATCAAGAAAAACTGCGGGGAGGGGGATTTCTTGCTCCACTTTCCAACTTGTGCTGGTAAGAGGCAAACAACAATAAAAGTCTCTCTTTTCCTTCCTCAAAATAATTTTCAAAATGAAAGAGTAAATATTTTGATGTCCCCAATAGCAAATGTGAACCATTTTGATAAACGCATTACCAAGTTTGTATGCATTTATGTTTGTATATATTTACTGAAGTGTTTTTACCACACCCTGTACCTGAAAATCTCAGCCCAGAAGCTGGGAAGGGGTTATCAGCATATGATCTACCAGCTTCGACAAGGCAAGACCTCCCTTGTTTCCTACTCAATCTCAGAAAAGCTCCTCACTTCACACAAATTGGATGTCCTAATCAGAATACTGAGCCTTCTAGACCAGTAGTATCTATGTCAACTGGCAAACTTTCTGAGGTCTCATCAGTCTTTAAAGCAAAACACATTTCTATTTAAAATCTACAGCATCCTTCTATATATTTCAATTAGTTGGGGAGAAAAAGACAGGGAGGACACAGGCAACTTTTTGATTACTGTATGAACTGACTGCTGGACTAGGAAGGCCTTTGGTGTGACCCAGCATGAGTCTTCTTATATTCTTCTGAAATAATCACAGCATTCATTGTGAGACATGCAACCGATATATGGAAAATCTTACAAAGCAGTGCTCAAAGATTCTGAAGCTACTCATTATGGTCTGTCAATGTGTTTGGTCTTGTACCTCTTAAGACTACAGCTGGTATTGAAAGTTCTTCCATACAAAACAACAAAAGCAACCACTACCTTAGGCCTAAATTCGAACTAGAATATAGCTATTCGATAAATGAGAACTTAATTAAACAGGACTTATTTAAGTTCCATTGATTCAATGTGTTTACTCTAGCAGAACTAGCAACAGGATTTGGGCCATAATAATTAGCTGTAAATAGAAAGCTAACACAGCATGGACACATTTAAACTAGAACCTTTGCAGGAATTTCTATTTGCAGGAATTTCTTTTGTTTATAGTGTGTGTGTGTGTGTGTGCGCGTGCGTGTGCACGTGTGCATCCAAGAGAGGACAGAGGATTCAATCTTCTGAATACCACAACAGTTTTGGTCTGTTCAGGCCAGGCAAAGTTACTTGCCTCAATCAGAATTAGACATAGCAATTGTGGTTGATAGCTGAAGCTCTTTTTAGAACTCCTTCCCTTGAAAAATAAGCTTGAAACAGACATCCACAGAGTATAATATTTTATGGAAACATGCCTCACAAGAAACCTTGACCTTTTCTATTATGCAGCACAAGACCCAAAGATGACAACTCAACTCAACTATGCTAAACAAGGACAGTAAAACCAACACTGGAAAAAAAGATTATATTTTTGGCAATACCTTTCACTTTCAGCTGTCTGCATCGTTTCCAACTTTGAATGAGTTCCTCTATTGAATCCTTTCACTTCCTGCTCCTCCAAAGATTCTAGCAATCGAATCACATCTTTATTTACACCTCTTCGTTTTGCCAAGACAAGAGGTGTTGCACCTTGGTGGTTGCTGTAGTAAATGAGCGTAAAACAAAAATCAGAGCTCATGAACTATTTCTACGTCAAACAAGGACAAACATTCTCATATGAAAAATTCAGCACACAAGCTAGTTTTCAGAACTACAATCTCTATTATAGTCTTAAGATTTAAACTGACTATGTTAACAAAGACTGTCAACTGATGTCTGACTACTGATGAAGTATTATCTTGTTACATTAACAGTGTCTTATGGCATAGCTGGGTCAATGTGATTGCCTCTTGAAGTCAGGCACTTCAATCTAACAGTTCTTAGGTCTATGGGCATGAGGCTGTAATATTTCAGCATCATTTTCCAAATGGTTCAGTAAGAGGGCAATAACTCCCAATATCTGCAGTAACAGTTTTCAGGACTCTGCAGCAAACTCCTTCCAGACAAGTCAGTTGGGGCATTTTGAAAGTGATTTTCCAATGACAGCCATACAGAAGTAATTTCTGGAGCTGTCTACCATGGGCTGCAGCATTTGAACTGGTCTTCAACTAGCCTATTATGGTAAATTGCTTTAGTATTTTTTTTAGTATTTTAATTGTTATTACGTTTCATAAAGTTATTGAGCTTTTCTTTTAAACAGAAAGGTAAGATAGACAGCTCCTCTTTTATTATTTATTTTTAAAATTCGGCTTCCTCTGAATTGGATACAAAGAAATGACAGAAAAAAGAAGAAAAGAAAACAACTTTTAAACTGCATGCACAGGTTATTAATTTATGTTAAGATGCAGATAATCGTGTTTGATCACACTGAGGCTGTGTCTTTTCCACTTTCTTTTTGCTATCTGATTTTCAGATTGGAGATTCTCAACATCTATCACATGTTCACAACACAGTAACAGTGCTGATAATTCTTCACAATTTCCTATTGCAATACCAAGGACATAAATATTCCAAAGTTAGTTATGATGATCTCAGTAGAATTCCTAAGAAATATAAATTAACTGCATAAGACCTGCCATCTTCTCAATCTCTTAGCCTTCATCTATAAATTATAAAATAAAAATAAAAACCACAAGCTGGTCATCACTCATTTAAGGCTGACTGCAAGTTTTAAATCATTAGGATATGTGAGCAGATAGTTCAAACAAGAAACTGTTCCATGAGGATTGTTAATTGTGCTTGTCAAATAGCTATTTATTCAGTACACTAAGTGCTTTTGTCTGGGCACTGGCATATGACAGATGCTGAGAGCTTGGTAGAGTGAATATACAATATTTCAGAGAAAGACTGAGTTCACAGAGTCTGAGAGCAGGTGGGGTGAGGACTAGAAAAACAGTGTTGTCCGCAGAAATGGAAAAGAACTGATGAACACATCTTCTTTGCATTAGAATAAACATGTAACTTACAATGTGTGCTATCTGTAAGATGTTAAAAGAGGTTATTTTGTAACATCCCCTTCCTCTTTTAATTAGTTGTTGAGATCACTATCAGAACAGTGGAGCTATCCATGACCCCAGACACTGGCTGCATCATGCTAGCACATCCTAGCTTACAGTTACCACATGGCAGAATCTGGAAATGACATCTGACTGCTGGCTCTCAGTTGACCCACAGCAGTACGCGATATGGCCAGTCACAATGTCCTCTTATATTGCAAGGAGAGTGTTCAAAGAGCAGGAGCCACCAGGAACAAGACATGCTTGTGCAGAAACTATCTCTATGGATTGGAAGAATCACAAAGTTCAGCATGCCACAGTAACTGATGTGGAAAAGCCATTGCATGAAAACTGTTCCAGCTCACTCAAGTGATAAAGGGAAATATGTCGATAAATGCTGAAAGAGCTGTTTCTTTTGTTTCGTTTTGGGTGATGCTCTCCAGCTGAGTAAGAGCCCAGAGCTACACTGGAGTTCATGCTTGACTTTATGCAGCTCTGAAGAAGAAACCGGAATGCCTCCAATCTCTTCTGTCAGCTACTCAATATTATCAGACAACAAGCTGCCATTCAAAGTTTAAAGCATATATTCAAGACTGGTATTTCCAAACATTTTGTAGTAGCAAACTTACCAAATATCTATTTTGAGTCCATTGGAGACAAGGAACTGAATGGTATCCACATGCCCACACAAGTGAAGAGCTGTGTTACCTTGGTAGTCAGTAGCCAGAAGATCAGCACCAAATTTGTGCAACAGCTGACTGATGTCTACATTTCCTCTAGCTGCTGCTAAGTGGAGACCTGTTCGCCCTCGGCTGTCACGAATGTTTGGATCAAAGCCACTCTCCAATAGCCTCTTGGAGTAGTTAAAATCTCCATCAATACAAGCCTGCAGCAAAGGTACGCTTGTCTGGGAAGAATCATTTACAAACACATAGGACATGACTGCTGAGATCCAGGAAGCGTAGCTAGCCTACAGTTGAAAATGAGATGAAACAAATTGTGAGCCGATCTGGAATACATTATCTCTGTTGTAAGTTTTTAAAGAATTTGACAGTGAAATAGATACCTCCACTGGATGCTTCTAAACAGAGGCTGGATGTCTATCTGTAAGGGATGCTTCAGCTATAGATCTCTGTACTTTCACAAGCCAAGATTAGATGACCTTTGGGCTCCCATCCAACTATACAATTCTGCACCTTTATAACAATGCCAATACTGCATGCAACTGCCTTATGCACAACAAAAATCCAGAGCTTGAAAAAAATCTGGCCATATTGGTACCGTGGAGGCAGAGTCTAGAGTTGTAGCACATACAGGTAACTTTTCAAATGTGCAGAAAAACTATGATATAAGAATGAACTCTAAAAAGCCATATTGTGCATACTGGCAATGCTTCCTGTTGGTCTATCAATAGAAACCACTACTTTTATTCCTGCTTTGTTGATTCAAGGATTTGTAACTCCCTCACTTTTGAGGGTTGATTCAGGTCACTACAATGACTGTCAGACAGTTGGTAAATCCTTCCTAAGAACAAACTGCGCTGATCTCTGGGGCTTAAGTTCAGAATGTAAAGGGTGTACAGATTCCAGGAAAAAGAAACCAAGAGGAAAGAAAAGATATTGTTCTCCATTTGAAAGAGGCACAACTATATACCTCAGGCTATTTCAAGGTAACAGATACAGTAATGCAGATCAGACATTCTTATACTTGTTATAAATAAAACTCTTAATTGGATTTCATTTCTCATTTATCTGTTCCTTATTTACCTTTGAACTTCAGTATGCAGGCAATGGCAACTCGTCATTGCTGGAAAGATCATCCTTTCCACATGCATCAAATCCCCATTGCTATGACCCTGTTTATTCTAGTTTATACAAGGCCTTTCATCCAAGCCAATCCAGCCGTGGCCAAAGCAGAGGCAGGAAAGCAAAAGCAAGAAAGGACTGACAGCATGTTGTTCTCACACATTTTCAAAGTGAATTACGAGGGAATCTATGTAATGGTCAAGCAGCAGCAGTGCCGACTGGGCTGCATCCAAGG
This sequence comes from Ctenosaura bakeri, assembly GCA_948474755.1. Taxonomy (NCBI): domain Eukaryota; kingdom Metazoa; phylum Chordata; class Lepidosauria; order Squamata; family Iguanidae; genus Ctenosaura; species Ctenosaura bakeri. The sequence goes on along the minus strand of CAOLHI010000381.1, from coordinate 703,242 downwards.
GTGCACATATGGGCAACAGGAAAGGAAAAGGAACAGCAGTGAAAGATAAGAATTTGAAGTGAAAAATGCAGTTTGAAACTGTAGATGTAAGTAAAGTTAAGGGTTTCTGTGGCTGAGCACAGATTCAAAACCTGGTCTCCTGAATTTCTTTTTGCAGGAAAAGGTGAGGAGCAGCGGGGAAGCTCACTCTAGATTACCTTCCACCATTGTCGGATAATGCTTCTTTTTCTCTCATGAGTCGCCCACCATTCAGTGTCACTGGCAATTCTAGAGATTCAGTGTTAGGGCAGGGTTTTTTCCCTCCCTCCCTTCTGCACAGAAAAGATAATTTTAGACACCTCTATCATGCCTCACCTTACTTGCTTTTTTCCTAAGCTAAAGGAGCAGTTGTCCAGAAATGTTTGTGAGGCTTACAACCTGGATTATAGAAAGGGGGAGGGGACAGATTTCAGATGTTCAGGACTCTATACTTCCCACACAGATTTCCAGAGTTTTCTGCAGAATATTGACAATAAGTATTTAGAACATCCTGACAGTATACTTGCATTGCAATCTTGCACACAGTAAGCCCCATTGAATGAAGTAACAGTAACTTCTCAGTGAAAATGCAGATCTGCGTTATTAGTTTGTGATCCTAAGCATATACACAGAGATTCCCTTTGAAATAAAATGAGCTTACTTCTATGTTAATATACTATTCAAGTATTTTTAGAGAATTTTTCTGTTACTACAGTTGGAATCCTTCCATCCTACTATGCTCATTTCTTGAAATATTAATAAGGATAGATCTAAAGCATGCCTGTCAGATTTTTTTTTAGGTCTATTAATTGCTGCAATCTGACAGACTGTTACATTCCACTGAAACTAGTGGGATTTAACTAGCCTAACTGGCCTGTTCCTCAAATCCCTTCTTCACAGCTGTTATTATCCTAAACCAGTATTTTTCAGTGTTTTCAGAGCTACGACCAGTCTTAACTAGACTTGCCATACTTGCCTATGGAGAGGGTGACACACAGTGAACCTCCCAATCTTGAACTAGCAGAAGTGGGCAGAGACTGACCTGGCACCACTGGAAAAATGCCACCTCCTCTTAGCTCAAGACTAGACTGCTGTATGGCCAAACCCCCTTAGAGCCCCATAATCAAACAGGGTCAAAGCATTATTTCCTGCACCAAGAGCTTCTTGGTTGCTTCTAAGTGACAGCTGGAATTCTCATACTTTTGCCTCTCTGTCCTGCAGAAATGAGATAAGTGATAGTGGAAGGGGAGAGGCTTCTTTGACCACTGGTCCATGCATTTCTTGATTTTTCTTTCCTTACGTTTTTCTACAAAAAACAGATGCAGAAGGAAGGCTACTGCTTTGCAAAGGAGCTCCAGTCTGCTTTGCAAGGAATGGGATGAACCTACAATGCTCCCTGCCTCCCTTTCCCACTTCTGGGTAGAGGTACTTTTCTCCATCAGACTGATAATAGGAAGGAACCTAGCAACCCTAAGTTTTTGGTTGGCTAGCACAAATTGTAAGCCCCAGCCTATGACCCATCCTTAAATTTACACTGTAACATGGGAGACAGTTTAACTGCCTAACCATGCACAGCCATCTTTCCTGCTTCTCTCGATAGTCCAGTCTCATGTAAGGCATGAGGGCAGGGTTCTGTTACACATGTACCAACTACATAGACGAAATTGGTGAAGACACTTTTCACTTTCCTATGTTAATAAATATGTGTTGCTGAAACCCCATCATCTACACAAATATTAAATCAGGGGTGGGTAACTATGTGGGGGCCAGGCGCCAACTACCATCCCCAGGTCTCACCCTTCCACAAGAAGCCCAAATACCCGTTTTCCTCTGCAGCCTCTCTCAAAATAGTGAAAAGAAGTAACAGACCATCACTTCCTCTTACTATTTTGGGAAGGATTGCAGAGGAAAATAGAGGTATTTGAGGGTAGGATACTTGTGCTATGCTTGTGGGGATATTTTCACATCTTTGGAGGGGCTTTCTGCATGATTTGGGAACAAAGACTGCCTTAAAATAATAGCATTTAAAAAAATGCAGGGGAGGCCTTGGGGGGCACAAAAGTGAAGTCTGTATGTAGCCCATAGGCCTCAAATTGCATACTCCTGTAATAAAGGTACAGGAGGTTTGGATTTCTTTGCCCTTGATCAACCTCTGTCTTTCTCTTTATCCAAAAGGAAGAAAAACTTACTAAGAAACAAAAAAACAGTGATTGTATCTCTGCTATTTCTTCAGGTCATGTGTAAATGAGCCTGCTTCATCTAGATGTGTATGACTACAACGCCCTTAGGCCCCAGACAGCATGGACAATGCTCAGGTCTCATGAGAGTAACATAAAATGTGCAGACCACTAGCTTCCCTACTCCTGTTCTACAATCAAGAGTGCTAATGGTTTCATCATCATACGAGTTTTATCTTGAAGCAGAGAAAACCAGCATAGTATAGTGTTTTAAGTGCTACACTACAACTCTGGAGACTAGGGTTTGAATCCCTGCTCAGCCACAGAAACCCCTCGTGTGACCTTGGGCCAGTTGTACTCTCTCACACTCAGGAGGTGGCAAAGGCAACTCCCTCTGAACAAATCTTGCCAAGAAAATCCTGTGATAGGTTTGCCTTAGGCTCACCATATATTGGAAACAACCTGAATGCACACAGCAACAACAACAACAACTTAACACAGACTTAAGGCTTTAGAAATTATTTCAGTTAACTATGTTTTTGTACTATTTGTCTTTCTGTATCTTGAGAAGTTTCATAATACCCAACCCACCCCCTGAAAATCATCAAAATAAATCAGTTTTTATAACAGTGGAGACAAACACATTAAAAAACCCCACTGAATTAAGTACACTATCAGATACAAAGTATAATAAACTCCCTCCTCCATGTAAATGCTGCCTCTGTAGAGGAAGTTTATTGCTTGAGTTTGATACATTTTTGTGGTGAACTTCGACAGCACAAAGGCATTTTGACTAGAAATTCTATACAAGAATCACAGTCCACCAGCTCCCTCTGGAGTATGAATTCATTTATTCTAGTTAAACATGACAGAACAAAAAGGAAGTAAAAAGAGGCAGCAGGAGAGAAAACAGTTTTCATGCTCAGCTTAATGTGAGGTTAAGTCTGGTGAGCCAAAGGGTTCACTGTATTCTCATACCAAGCAAAAGAGGCTTTCTGGCCTATTTCTCAGCCCACAAGTGACACAGCAAAGCTCTAATTTCAGCAACTCCTTGCTAAGTAAACTGTGCCCCAGCTCCCAGATGTTCACAGATCAGTCTGCAAAAACTGAGTATTTTCTTCTTCAGAACTTTCAGATCCTGATTTGCAGTAAACTAGAATTATAATTTACCCTATTTGCCAGCATATAAGACTCACTTTTCCCCAAAAAATACTGTTTGAAAATGGAGTGCATCTTATATACATTTTATCTTATATACCAGCAAATAGTATTTGTTGACATATAAATGGGGCGTGTCTTATACGCCAGCAAATACAGTATTTTGGTCATTTCCGCATTACATTGTTATAGTGTTATTATTCCACTTTCAACATCTTATGGAATCCTGGGATTTGCAGTTTAGGGCGGGATATTTAGAATTCTCAACCAGAGAGCTCTTTGGCTTCAGTAAACTACAAACCCCAGAATTCCACAGGAAACTGGAATAATAGGGCTGTAACAGTGTAGGGCGGAAATGGCCTTTAAAATCTCTATCAAGTACAATACAAATGGAAGTTCAAATGCTAAGAGAATACAAAGTCTTACCTTCAGTAGCTACACAAGGTACTCACTGGACTGTTAAAACTGTTGATCAAATATTTGACAGTCTAGAACAAATCTGCAAGAAAACCAAGGAGTCTTATTAAATGATTAGTTCAACATCCCCTGCTAAGAGTGCACTGAGAGCCAGCATGGTGTACTGGTTTGACATGTTGGACTATGACCCTGGAGGCTCAGGTTCAATTCCTTGCTCGGCCACAGAAACCACCTGAGTGACCCTGGGCACATCAGACACTCTAAGGCCCAGAAAACCCTGTGATAAGTTTGCCTTGGCTTTGCCATAAATCAGAAATGACTTGAAGGCACACAACAACAACAAGTACACTCCTCAAAACTGATACTTCAGAATCTATTCTGTTATTTAACCTTTCTGTGAGCATAATTTCTAGCAGAATAAAACCTACTAATTGGAGATACTATAGAAGTTTTATATTTATATGCTCATATATTTTACAATATATGAGCAGCAATACCCATGGAACTGAAGTGTCCCATTTCTAATATGGAATTAATTGGATATTCCAATTAAACCAAACTTGAGAAGAACAGGAAAATAAGACACATTTTTACTGCTTCCCTTCTGTTACAAGGACATGACCAATATATCGTCTTTTCAAATATCATTGTAACTGAATCTTATTCATTTAAAGACAGGGGTGCGACCCATGGAACCCTCCAGACCTTGTAGGTACAGCCATTGGCAATTTGCAGTTCAACCATATGTGAAGGGCCGCATGGTGTCCATCTTTGCTATAAACTGAAGAGTTCTTTTTGCAAGAAGATTTTTGATGCAGTAGAGAAATCCCATAAGCAGAAAGGGGGACAATCTGGTTGTTGTCTATTCCCCCTTCTCCTTAAATCCACTACATCTCCCTTCCTAAATCTTCTATGAAGGATTTCATGATTCTTTGGAACTGTGTGGGAGGCAATGCTGATATCTCAGAAGGAAAGAGAAATCAGGAAAATTTAGTCTCTTTCCACACCCCTTTCTGCTGGCAGCAGCATTCTGATGGGAACTTCAAGCAATTGGAAGCAAATTCTTGATTCACCTCATAGTCTTGCCACCCAGTAACAATTCTGGCATTCTTTAGAGCAGTGGCTGTCTAATTGCATTGCTAGAGACTCTGGAATTCTTCAGTAACAAGACTGATCTTCCATTATAGATCTTCCCTTAAAGTATGCAATTGGAAGAGAGCGTAAGGTACTTCAACAGTCTGTTCTCAGTCTGTATGACTAAGCCCAATGGGTAAGGGGAAGCCATAAACAGATTGAAAGCTTTCAAAGGTCTTTCCAAAACCTCTGCAAAGTACAGCAGTTCCTCAGTCTAGAAAATGTGGAAAGAGATCTGTACAGCATGGATGGGCAACCTATGGTCCTTCAGATATTGCTGGATTGGAATTCCCATCACCCTCACCTTGAGTTAGGCTGGGGCTGACAGGAATTGCCATCCAACAACACCTGTAGAGCTTATTGTCTACATCCTTAGAGCAGAATGATATACCAATAGAAAACTCTGTACTTCTTGAACACTTTAGGCAATGTAATGTGATATTTCTCAGGTAAAAATTGCAGAGCAGAGCTATTTTTAGTTAACACTCACTGATATTTCTAGATTTCATGAATGAATCTATTTTTTGCAGACAGGAGAGAGAGGAAAAGAACTACAATAGTGAAAAACATGAAGAACAGAGAAAAAGGATCCCTACGACAGTGTTAGGAAAAAATAATTTTATAAATTATCTTTCCTTATTAAATAATTTGATGTTAATCACTTTGAGAAACACACAACTGATGAAGACCTAGCTCCTTATGCTTCTGTATGATGAATCAGTTCTCGATGTGCAGCTTTCATTTTCAAGGTGTTATGTGAGATATTTTATTTTGTGTATTTCATACCTAATTATTTAATTTGCATTTGATGCTGACAGCTGCTTATGTGTTTACGGCTTAATTATGGAGATTATATTAAAATTCTTAATCCTTCCTTTTCAATTCTCAATATATAAATACAGTGGACCCTCCACATATGTGACCTCTGAATCTGCAAATTCCAGCAATTGCAGAGCGTCATGTGTTATGCCTAAAATGTCAGTGATAAGAATGCAAAGTGTATGAGTGCATGTTGATGCCTTTTAGTAATATGGGACATGAGCATTCACATTTTTTGGCCATTCAGTGGTAGAGGGAACTGGAACGTAGAATCATAGAGTTGGAAGAGACCCTAGGGACCATCGAGTCCAACCTCCTGCTATGCAGAAACATCCATCCAAGCATCCCCAACAGATGGCCATCCAGCCTCTGATTAAAAACTCCAAAGAAGGAGACTCCATCACACTCTGAGGCAGCACATTCTGCTGCCAGACAGCTCTGACCGTCAGGAAGTTCTTCCTGAGGTTCAAATGGAATCTCCTTTCCTGCAGCTTGAATCTATTGCTTCTTGTCCTAGTCTCTGGAGCAGCAAAGAACATGCCAGCTCCTTCTTCAACATGACATCCCTTCAAATATTTAAACACGGCTATCATGTCCCCGCTTAACCTTCTCTTCTGCAGACTAAACATACACAGCTCCCTAAGCCAGTCTTCATTTTGGTTGCCCTCCTCTGGACACGTTCAGACAGAACAGAACCCCCACAGATTAAGAGAGTCCACAGTAATACAAAAAAGAAATAAACCAGAGCTTGTTTTCTCAGTTAAAAAGATGTTTAAACTTACAGATCAAAGCACTAGCAAATAACATTTTTTAATTTTGGGATAAATCCATGTTTTTTCACTTCTGCTTGGATAGTTACATTCCTGCACTTTACCAGCAACAAGATTCCTGCTTCCACATGAAACTGCCTTTTTACAGACTTTATGATGAGAGCACATGAACAGTTTGTAAATGCATTCTAAAAACAGCTGAATTCATAAAGATTTCCTCATACCTTGGGATCAGGATAGAAAGAAAATGGGTGTCCCAGATGATGCCTGCACAGAGAAAAGTATATGAACATTTATTACTGTTATTACAGAAGCAGTAAATAATTTGGGCTACTTATCAGGGAGTACGTTGCACTGAACACAGTGGCATTTTAGCGTAAGATCTGTAATGCTACTAGATGGCAGCACAGCTCCCCATATATCATGTGTGGGCAAAATACCTTCAGGTATTTTTACCTACAACTCCCATAAGTCTTGCTTAGCATAGCCAGTGATGAGAGATTATGGGAGTCAATTTCTAAAAGCATCTGGAAGATCAAAGTTGCCCATCCCTATCATAAATGAACAATTTCTAATATTATTTCTGTATGCATTTCTTGTTTTTATAAAAAATATATTGTCTGCCACCCTGAGCATTTTTAAAGCACAGAAAGGCAAGATTTAGGTTTATAATGAAATAAAATGTTTGTGTCTGTAGCAGCCATAACTCATTGGGACACCAGCGAGTCAAAACTTGGTAATTTTTTTTCTTGTTTCCAAGTTGTACTGCCAAATTTCAAGCTGAAATTCCAACTTGTGGGCTCAGCAAAAGGATTGAGGGCAGCCAGGTAATTGTGGTAGACACCACAAAACATGACAAGAGAATTTTTGGTTGTCCTCCAAGCTGTAATGCCCAGTTTCAAATGGAAAACTGAGAATTCCAAACATGGGGCCAACCACAACACATTAAGAAATCACAGCAGATGTCTAAAAATTTGATACAGCCAGCCCTCCATATTCACTAGGGTTCAGGGCCCAGGACCCCTCAAAAGAGGAAAAACTACAATATCTAAATATGTGTGTTTGCCTGTGGGAAGGAGGCCAAGGCATGGTGGGGAGAGTGGGCACCCAGAGTCCATACCAGCTCAAGGAAAGGAGATGGAAAGGGGCTGGGTTGACATGGTAGCCTATACTTCCCCTCCCATCTCCTTCCTTGGATATGTGTGGGGACACTGGGAGAGGGTGCACGATGCTGTGATTCATCCTTAGTTGGCCAGGCGATAGCTGGGTGGAGGAGGCCCAGAGGTGGGTTTTTAAAGGGCTGTGTGGCCTGATGAGAGCCTCAGAGAAGAAGGTTGCAAATAATCAAATCTGTGGAAGTTAAACCCACAGATGTGGAAGGCTGACTGTAGTGTTTTTGATTGATGTCCAAGTTGGAGTGCCCAGTTTCAAGCTGAATTTCAAAATGACAGCTTCCTAGATGCATGAAAGGGATGCTCAGTGAGATTTGTTTAAAGAGCCAAAAAAAAGAAAAGAAAATAAATTCTTAAGGTGCTGTTACTAATCTTCCCTAGCAGATTTTTAAAAGGTTAGGAAAGTAAAAGTGGACTTCCTATGGTACTGCTTCTCTGATTACTGAGGTTCAAAAATGAGAGGTGGGTAGGTAGGAAAACAGAGGGCCCACAGACTCCTTTTGGAGTCCCAGGGATAGAGCTGGAGAGCACCCAGTGAGGTTGCCAGGAGAAATGCAGGGCAAGACTCTTGCCCATTGTGCAGAAGAGGAAGCAGGTGGAGCTTGTGGGGCAAGTAAATCCACTGACATTCCCTTCTCTATGCAACTGCTAAAGGTACAGGAACCCTGCCCTGTACTTCACCTGGCAACCCTAGCCCAAGGGACACTACAGCCAGTATTTTTAAACTGGCAAATGACCAAAAGAACTTGAATAGCAATAGCAATAGCATTTATTTCTATACCGCTTATCAACTGCATGTTATCTAAGCGGTTTACAATGTATTTTAGCTAATTGCCCCCAACAAGCTGGGTGCTCATTTTACCGACCTGCGGAAGGATGGAAGGCTGAGTCAACTTTGGAGCCGGGCAGGATCAAACTCACAACCTTTTGGTTCCAGTACAGCAACACGACAACACAGTTTCAAAAACAAAACAAAAGAGGAATGGATTCCATCCCTTCTCTAGTGCCCTGCAGGGAAATTAAGTGGGCTGCCATCAAAAAGAAGCACCCTCCCCCGCAATCAGCATAAAAATACATCAGATTGCTGCAGGAGCTAGGGAGTTCTTCAGTCTCTTCTGCTAGCCCCGGTGGGCTAGTAACTTTTATGAGCTTCTTTACAAACCTTAAGTAAACATAGAAACACACTCACATAGACCACTGGCTGTTGATGATCCTTGAGAATTAGAGAAATGGGGACAAAACTATCCTGCACCCCATTTAGTAAGTAATGTCTTGTTCGATGAGGAGGACAGAGGCATACCTTTAGAATATCTGTAGGACAGAAGCAGATCAAACTAATTCTCCTTATTTTACTGGAAACAAACTGTTTCCATGAACCAAACAAGGAAGCCATTCTGTGACAAGCAGGGATTATGTGAATTTTCCGTGGGGAAGACATTACCTGTTGGATTTGCAAATGTCTTCCTAAAAATCCTGGGCACCTGGGATACAGCAAGGCCCAAATGGGGAACCCCTGCGAGTGGCACAGGGAAACCCCCGCTTGCCAAAAAAAAAATGTTGAGGGTGCTTGGCTGTCCATGTGTTGGGGAGGTGGAGAGATTTTACCCACTGAATTTCTGCTGTGCAGAAATCTTGCTATTAAAAATGGTGGGCAACAAAGAAGAAGCCCCTACTAATCTGACAGGAAATCTCCACTTGCCACCTCCAAACATAATCCCTTTTTCCACAGAGACATGAGGCCCCCCCTGACCCAAAATCTTATCCTTACAACAAACACCCCTACATTCTTCTAGACCAGTGGTTCTCAACCTGGGGGTCGGGACCCCTTTGGGGGTCGCACAACCCTTTCACAGGGGTCGCCTAAGACCTGGCTTCAAGCCCTTCTCAGGTTGAGCTTCTGACACTATGATAATGGTTGGGGGTCACCCCAACATGAGAAACTGTATTAAAGGGTCACGGCATTAGGAAGGTTGAGGACCACTCCTCTAGACAAAGGTGTGTATCCCAATTCCCGCGGCCACTTTTATTCCCTTCACCTACCCAGGCCATTTCCGCACTAGACTGCTATAGTGCCATCATTCCGCTTTCTTTTCTTTTCTTAAAAAGCTTTTAAATTATATTTTTATTAAACAATATTTACAAACAATCATTCTTTCTCCTCATCAACATATAAATAGAGAAGGAACAGAAAGCTAAGAATGATAGACAATAAAAATTATATATATATACATTTAAATATCCATCCAACATCGAAGTCTATTTCTATTTCTTCTTTTTCTATGGATCTTCTATTTTAATCTCAGAGGCCCCTCCCTCAACTGCAAACCCCAGGATGCCATAGATGTTGAAAGTGGAATAATAGCGCTACTCACAGGCCGTTTCCGCACGGGGCTGTTATAGCGCGATGATTCCGCTTTCAACCTCCTCTGGAATCCTGGGGTTTGCAGTTTGGGAGGGGCCGGCCGGCCCCTCCCGAAACTGCAAACCCCAGGATTCCAGAGGAGGTTGAAAGCGGAATCATCGCGCTATAACAGCCCCGTGCGGAAATGGCCCCCGTCTCCCAGATAAAGGATCCCCTCCTGCTCCCAAAAATTACTGACAGCCCAACCCCGCACCTTTTTTTCCCCCTCTCCCCTTTTCTTCTTTCCTCCGCTTCAGTCCCTCCAACTCGGGCGGCGACAACAGCAGCCGAAACCTCCCCCTCGAAAGCAGGCCCGGTCGCACCAAAGAGGCAGAGGCGCCGCTACCATAGAGTTTCGACCACCACTTCCGGTTTCTGAGCGCAGCTCGCCCAATCCCCCAGGACGAAAGAGTGGGAGGGTGGCGGGGCGGACCCACAAATCCAGTCAGAATAGAACATATTAAAGCTCCAGGGAAGCGGGCGAGAGGCTTTTGAGCGGGTCCCAACCTTATTGGTCAGATAATGCCAATGCGGGAGCTTTCATGGTGATGATTAAATAATCCTGACGAGAATTTTATCCTTGTCCGAATGTTCGCTATTTCTTTTTTGTGGTATAGACTTAGCTAGCTTATCTCTAGCCCCACCAGCCTTCTTAACAACAACAACAAGTATGTCAGCTTTCACCACAATGGCGGTTCTGTACTTGCAGGTCGGTGGAGTGTTGGGACGTCGAGGAGGGTCCGCTGCTATAGGTGGAATGACACTGACACCGTATCCCCTTCGGCGACCGTCGGTCGAGGAAAAGGCGCGGAGGAAAGAACAGGCCCGAGAGAGCGTCCGGCAGGGCTGGTGGAAACAGCGCCACCAGCTGGTTGGCGGGGGTAGAAGCCGCGACGGTGTCCCTCAGCCCCGAAGTCCAAGAAGAGGGTATTGACTCCTTTCCTGCTTCCAGTGCCTTGCGCCGCTTAGTAAAAGCGGAGCTCGAGAAACAGTCACTTCTCTGCACTGTAAAGGGATTCTTTCCTGAGTGAGCCGTCCTCGTGGTTGGTCCGCTACTTTAGCAAGGAGGGAGGGCTGGCGCTTCCTCTGCAGAAAGTGGCGTGTTTGATTCCTGCCCACCTCTAGCTAAGGGGCTGTCTGCACTACACTGTTATAGCGCTATTATTCCACTTCTACCATCCTGTGGAATTCTGGGGTTTGTAGTTTCCTGAGGCCAAAGAGCTCTCTGGCTGGGAACTCTAAAGGCCCCTCCTTAAACTACAAACGCCAGGATTCCATAGAAGGTTGAAAGTGGAATAATTGCACTATAACAGTGCAGTGCAGAAATGGCCATAGTGCTATTATTCCACTTTCAACATCCTGTGGAATTCTGGGGTTTGTAGTTTACTGAGGCCAAAGAACTCTCTGGCTGAGAATTCTAAAGGCCCCTCCCTAAACTGCAAAGCCCAGGATTCCATAGGATGTTGAAAGTGGAATAATAGCACTATAACAGTGGAGTGCGGAAAGGCCCTAAGGCTGAAAGGAGAAGTCCTTCTGAAACCTTGGAGAACTGCTGCCGGTCGGTGTATGGAGAACATGCTTATCTAGGGAGACCGGTGGTTTGTATAGGTATGAGCATTAGGGTAATAATGTAGATGGGCAATCAGTCTGAGGCCATTTCTGCACTAGCCTGTTATAGCGTGATGATTCCACTTTCAACATCCTCTGGAATCCTGGGGTTTGCAGTTTCGGGAGGGGCCCAAACCCCAGGATTCCAGAGGATGTTGAAAGTGGAATCATTGCGCTATAACAGGCTAGTGCGGAAATGGCTTGAGAGTCCCTATAGCTGCATCCCACAAGGACCTACAGAAAGAAAGGCAAGCTATTGTGTGTTTATCCACTTTATCTCAAAGTCAAATCCTAGCAGGTTTTTTTAATTTTCACCAGGAGCAGGTCTTTTGTAAAGCTAATGGATCTTGATTATCTGTTCATGACCACGGCATCCCCAAATAGGTGCTTGTCCACAGCTTGGGTATGTTCCTGAATTCAGCCCTGAGTCTGGATGCCCACATTTCAGTAATGTCCACCAGTACATTTGAACAGTTAAAACTACAGTGCTCCAGCTGTGCACCTACCTGAAGATGTCGGTTCTGGCTATAGTAACAAATGCCTTGATTATAACCTATTTAGATTACTGTAAAACACTTTTCATATGTCTGCTTTTAGAAACTGCTTGGAAATTTCAGAAAGTCCAAAATGCTGTTGCCAGAATGCTGACTGTGGCTGGTGACAGGGAACATATAAGTCTTTTTCTGCAAACAGCTTCATGGGCTACTGGTTCCTTTCTGCACATAATTGCAAGTGCTTCTTATGATCTATAAAGTCCTATAAAGGTTGGATCCAGACTATTTGAATGACTGTATGACTCTATATGAGACTGCCCAAATTTTAGGATCCTTGCACAAGGTCTTTCGTGCAGTCCCACTACCAGCAGCATGTTTGGTAAGCACATGTGAGAGGACCTTCTTGGTGGCGCTTTCCATGATGGAATTCTCTCCCACAGACAGCTAGGGGCCATTTCTGCCCTATGCTGTTTATAGTTTACTGAGTCCAAAGAGCTCTCTGGCTGAGAATTCTAAATGCCCCTCCCTAAACTGCAAAGCCCAGGATTCCATAGGAAGTTGAAAGTGGAATAATAGCACTATCACAGTGTAGTGCAGAAAGTGTAATACAATAGTATAAGATATCTGGTTCTTTAAAAAAAACTTTTTAATTATATTGATTGTCCTTGGCTGTGTTTTGTTTTTAATCTAAACAGTAAGCTGCCTTGGGCTCTGCATTGGGAGAAAGGTGATAAATTATACAAATAAAAAATAATAATATTTTGGAATACAAAAGGAACAGCTCACAATAATACACTATTGCTGATAAAATCCCCTCCCTAATACAACTACTGCAGCTATGCTCAGAAGTAACTGAGGACCCTAGCCATAATGTGCATTTTGGTCAGGGAGGGGGCAAAATGTCCCCTAAATAAGATTTCTGCCCTCCAAATGAAATTTTCCTTCAATCTCCAAATTTCTGCTATTATAGAGAGACATTAAAAATCATTCACAGCAAGAGCTCTTCAATTTGCTGTGTTTGTATTTCCTTGGTCATTTTGCCCAACCCTTTTCTTTCCTGTCCCAAACTTTGTTTCTAAATGTTCAGTTGACATTTTAAGTTGCTCCAATGCTAGAAGTCTGGAGACTGCAGGAAAATTTCATGAGGAAGAAGAGAATTCTTATTTGGCAATCCTCATTTCCCTTCTCTCCCGCTAGCCGTCTGGTGTTGAATACAAAATCATCAAGGCTGGATTATCAATGGTACAGTTGGAAGAAACCCTCCAGGGTCCACTATCTACGAGCCCCATGGTGCTACACACATACACACAAAAACGTCTTCACTGGCAAAGAAATGCTCTTGGGTACAGGTAGGCTTTAGATCTCTCTTCTTGTGCCCTCCCAAGGGCTGGTAGCATTTACTGTCTGCTTCAACCTCATTTTCAGCTGTGCAATATATTTGGTATTTGCCCCTGAGATTCTTGATGTGGTCATGTCAGTAGGGACACAGGTAGGTGGATTCCCAGAACCACCCCTTCCATCAGGTCTGAAAGGGACTGTGTCTGGACACAGAGAGGCACCCTCTTGGGCTGGCAGCGCTGCCAAACCTAATCTGCCATAGCGCATAGTGGGCACTCTTAATAGCAGGGTTCATATATCTGCTTCATGGGGGCCATTTTTGGAATTGTGTCAGGGACCAGCTTCCTTAACCTGGCTTTGCAGAGCATCTCATTCTCTTCCTAATCAAAAAGTCCTGCCACTTCCTAATCAAAAAGTCCTCTCACTTTGATCTTGGGAGCCCTGGCTCTCCTGAGTATACTGATGGAGTATAAGGTAATTTCCTGTGCTTACTAAAGTTCTGCTGCTGCTGTTGTGTGCCTTCAAATAATTTCTGCCTTGTGGAGACCCTGAGGTGAACCTATCCAGGTATTTTCTTGGCAAGATTTGTTCAGAGGGGGTTTGCCTTTGCCTTCCTCTGAGGACGAGAGAGCATGAATTGTCCCAAGGTCACCCAGTGAGTTTCCATGGTCAAGGAGGGATTCAAACTGTGGTCTCCAGAGTTCTAGTCTAACACCCAAAATACTATACCATGTTGGCTTACTAAGGCAGGAGTGGGCAGAAGGGAGAATGAGAACTACTGGTAGAGCTGTGAGCAATTCACAGTAATCAACATGGACCCCTCAATGCCTCCTCATTCTTTATAGCAACAACAAAATAACTCATCTCCCTTCTATTTATGCTGTCAAATGAAGAAAGCAGAAGTTAATTTGAATATAGAAGCACTATGAACTAAATTTAATCCAGATAATCACAAAAAAATTCTGATTCAGAATGATTTAATTCTGTGTCCCCCCCACTTGCTCTTATTGGTGAATATCAAGTTTCTCATCTTATAAAACTGAATTCTAAAGTAAATCTCACAAGCCTGAAGTCTACCCATCTTTATTTTAGGGTTTATCCAATTGCCTTGGTTTACCAGTTGGCTTGCACAACAAAGCCAAAAGATCAGACTACAAGACAACTTTTCAGACCTCAGATCTTAACCACTGGCAAACTCAAGCAACTGTCCAATGGAGATGACCAAGAATAGTTGAAATGGATATAAATGGGCCAGGGAAGAATGAAAGCAGAATGTAAACACAACCAGACTACAGGTGGGTATCCATCTGCTATTGCTGCTGAAATGTAATGGTGTCACAAGGCATAAAGATTGTAATTCTGCCACCTACTGGCATCTTTAAAAGAAAAAAAAGATTAAATAATTAATCCACTAAATTGCTATCTTGTTAAAAACACCAAAGAGTGGACAAGATGAGGCCATAAAGTCTGATCCTGAAGAATAATTTCTTCAGGAATAATTTCTTCAGGAACTCAATTTTCAGAAAACAAATGGAGATTACTCTCTCATCCCTGTAATGGAGACAGTTGCAGATGATATGATCTTTGGTATTTCATACTCCACATATTTCACAAGATCTGCTTCTGCCTGTCCAATGCTAAAAAGATGGCCACATTTTGCACAATTTTCTGTGAAGACTCAAAAAAGACAAACCTGAAACACTTGATCTTGTTTAATACAAATTTTACAGTCCCTCAAAGAAAGACAAAAGGAAAAAAATCATGACTAGTTTTGGCTGATCCCAATTTTTTTTTTTTTTGGTCATTCTCTAAATATCTTCCATTGGCTGCAACACCTAACTTCCTTTGGAACTAAAAGTTCAAAGGTATTCAAGCTGGGGGAATAGGAATGATATACAGTAATTAATGAAATCTGGTAAATGAATACTGAAATGGGTTTAATGGGGATTTAACTTGAGCTTTATTGGATGCCCATTCGTATAGGGATACCAATATCAGGGAAGAAATTGGCAGGTTCGGCTGCGAAAACTACTTTGCAGCACTGACTTGTTGATGTTTCTTTACCTAGATGTATACTCCTTTTGCATTTGATGGTCAAATGTGGCATTATGTATGTATAGTCTCCCATTTGTTCCCATACTCTCTCACACACTTTTCCCTCACACCCTTAACATGCCCACTTGTTCACATCCAACCTGTTCTTATCGCAGTGTGTAGACTAGGCAGAGAAAAGAAAATGGATCAGGATCTACTAGTAGATCGCTAGGTGATTTGAAATTAAAAAGCACTTTCGACCCCATTGTTTAACAGAGGCAACAAGTAGATCACATCTTCTTGCATGAACCTGCCTATTAAGATCCTCAGCGGCAGGGATTCTCTCTGTTCCTCTACTATCCCAGGGAAGTTTGAAGAGGACAAGTGAGAGAGCCTTCTCAGTGAATTCTCCCAACTGGTGGACAAGAGGCTCAGTTAGCCCCATGAATTCTCTTTCCACCAGCAGGTAGAAACCTTTTTATTGAGGCAGGCCTTTAGTTTTTAAGTTACTGTGGCAGAAGGAGCTCTTTAATGGGTTGTATTATCCTTTTTTATGTGTTTACTATATTTTTATGTGTTTTTAACTGTTTTAATTTAATGTTTATAATAGGAATATTTAATTTTTTTAAAAAAAGTTTTGCATCAATTTTTTTGTATAGGGTATTTATATCTGGCTCTTCAGCCAAAAAAGACTCGCAGAGCAGCTTACAAATTATTCCTTTGACAGTTCCCTCCCTCAGGCTTACCATCTAAATAAAACATGACACTCCAAGGAAAACAGAATGGCAGTCAGGGAGGGTATTAAGCCCAACAGGTACTGGCTATTCTTCTTTCCCTCTGAGGCCACAGAAATGGCAACTAAGGTGGATGGCCTTTCCACGGGTGCTGGGCTGGCACAATGGAGCTGTGCCTGCCTACTCAGAGGCCACAGTGTTAGGGTTACCCTTGAACCCGCAAAAAAAGTGGAGACCTACCTAAAATATTAGGTCCGCCACAAAATAAGTCAATGCACTTGTAGGTAAGCTCTGAATCAGCCTGGAAAGGTCCCCAATGTTGGCCAAAGAAAGATGAGATATAAATAAAACAAGAAAAGGGCTCATCCAGATGTAGCCAGTGTGTTGGGAAATTGTGTTGTGTTGGGTAATTGTGGTATTTATTATTGTAGGCTCTTCCAGCTCTATGATTCTATGAGTTTTCAGGGTTTTTAAATACCAAAATAGTATTTCTGTTGTCCCAGGCTGCTTTTTTGACAAGTCCGACCACTAAATGTAATACTTTATTCCCATCATCATGTAGGATTATTTTTAATTCCAAGTTCTAGCAGAACAATATGCTTGTTTCTCTTATTCTCCTTTAAAGGCTTTTTTTTCTCAGAACAAAAAATAGTGCTATAGTGCATCAGTGAAATGGCATTATAGAGTTATAACTCTGGAAAAGGCCTATTGCAGATCTAAGAAATTATTAACTCCCCCAAAGAATGGAACAGTCATACTGAAGTAACAACAACCAGCAACCAGAGTGCTAAAAAATTCCCCTTTCCACCATCCCTAATTTAGGTACATTTTACCTGTATATTTTTTAATCTGTTTTAAACTTGTAGCTGCTTTTCTAAGTTTCAGGAATATAAATACAACAATTGTTTGTACTTAATGTGAATGCCTTTTAATGCTATGTAGCCAGTGAAGTAGACCATAGAGTATTTATACTCCTTCCCTTCAGCCAAAAAAGGTCCCAGAATGTTGATTTGACAGTTCCCTGCCCTCAGGCCTACAATCTAGACCCAATATGCTATTTCCTACACTGGAACCTGTGGTCTGAGACTGGAAGTCTTGTCTTTTTTTCCACAGTGGTGGGACAAACTTCCCCCTTCCAGCCACAGGCCACTTGGTGGCTACATGCAATATGACAGGGGGTTCTTTCAAAGCCAACCTCTCTCCATCGCCTTTTAAGCACAACTAGCAGGATACTTGACAGGGTAATATGGCAGTATAAGCTGCAGAAGGGAGTGTGTTCTTTTTCTTTTCTGTGTGGTTCAGTTCAGGAACCATTATTAATTTTAAAAAGTTGGAAACCCTGCACAAGAACTGGTCAGTTTTATACCTGCTTTATTTTTAATAAAATTCATAAGCTAGCTCAAGAAAAACTTTACTGCAAAAAAAAAAAAAAAAGAGCATAAAAACACAGACTGGATAAAAGTTAGGGCTACAGTCACTCTCCTGTATTATTTTCCATGTCAGGACTAATGAAATCAGAGACCAGGTTCTGTGCTTGCTGGGATCTTCACTGTTTTCCCCCTTTCTAGCTGCTTAGCAATGTGTGCACTAAATTAACTTGTTCTGCTTCTTGTAATACTTACAGTGGGCCTGCAGTATCTGTGGGCCGAGGCTCTGCAGATTTAATCAACCATGGATTCAAAATATTTTAAAAATACAAGAAATCTAATACAGTCAGAGTTGTTACATTTGGAGGGAAGAGGGAACCCAAATCTCTCTCACTCCACGACTCTGCTGCTTACCTCCACATCCTGGCCAAGCTCCAAGTTGAAGCCCACCATGCATACTAAGTGCAACTTAGACAGCAGTGGAGGTAGGGCCAAGCCCCAATAGCCAGGTACACATTCTCTTCCACCTCTGGGGAGCCTCCCAGCTGCCTGCTTCTGCAGGGATATAGGAACTGGTAGCGGCAGCACTCCTGTTTGGCCCTTTGTGAATGAACAAGCCAGAGCGCTGGTGACACCAATTGTTTAGCAGCATGGCTGGCAACCCAAGCTTGCCACTGCCTCCACTGCTGCCCTATGCCATTTTTAATAGGGACTTGAGAATTTGCACTTTTTACTATGCATGGAGGTTCTGGAACCAACTCTCCACTGCTGAAATTATACATTTGTAAAGCTGACACATGAAGACGGCCATGGTGGCTTGGAGAGTCAAGAGTCAGGGAGTTGCAGTCCAAAAAGTAATTCAAAGGCAGACAAGTGTAGACAAAGAGTCACCCATTTCTATAACTCCATCTTTAGGTTTCTCTTTTGCAAACACTTCTTTAGGGTAAATTTTTATTTGGTTTATCTGCTCATTTGTATTTGTATCCTTAGAATGGGTGGTTTCTGCTCTAATATAGGTAAGGATATGGCATATAGGTCGCAATGGATGCCACCCCACATTTTGAAATTTTCCATGATTTAATGCTTTCTGGCATAGAGAGAAGACCTTGACACCAGACTGCAGTGTCTAAAAGTGGGAATAGTGTGGTTACATGTTAATTTTTATACATATTTTTGGAGTACACAGGCTTGGTGTTAGGATTTTTCTAGTTGGGGCCAACAGTCAGTGGTTTTATTTAATGGTCATTTTGAAGGTACAGAAACAGTGTAATTTTTAAATAATTTTGACATCCACTGAATTTATTTCACAGTGCTTATATTTAGCATATTGGCAGGGTTTTGCTACAAGTTACCCCATCCCATCCTGCATAATTATTTTTTAAAAATTCCTTATACAAAACAATAGGTTTAAAAAACACATGGAGACTGTATTGTATTGCAACAGTTAAAGGGGGGTGGGGGGAAGCAAGTCTCAACAGTCCTGAGGGTAATGCATTCCAGCAACCAATGCAAAATATGGGAGGAAGGATGGGGTGAGGGGAGAGAATCAAACACATTAAATGCACATTTTCATGCAATAGTTCTTGGGGGAACAAAACAACTACAGAAAAAGTCCTATAAATAAATTCTGTGTGTTGAGTTAGATTCTCACTGAAAGAGGAGATCATAATGAGATTGCACTATGTACACAGGAAGATCCTGCCAGATTTAGTACATGGTGTAACTTCCCATCAAGTTGAAGAGTGCATGAAAAGTTTGTACCCCTTGAAACAAAACAATGGTCAACGCTCCAGTGATTAAATACTTAATGCCACAATTTATCCGACACTTGCAAACAAAAACAAGTTTTTCTTTTTTAAATTCCTGTACATGTTTAAAAAATAAAACAAAACCAAGTATATATGCAAAAATATTTACAGATTTCTTTCCAGCTGTAGCAAATTATGGCTCTTCCAGGCAGGATTTACTGATATTTTTTTTTAAATATCAAGATCATAGATGTTCTACCCAACAAGGAGATAGAAAATGTAAATTGCCATTAGAGGACAATGGCAATAATTGTGGGCCGTTCCTTTTTTAAAATTCCCAAAATTAGTAGCTGAAGATCACAAGTCTTCTTCGCTTATCTTCGCAAACACACAGTCATCCTCATTTGATCTGCTAGTCGGTATCTTTTTTCTTGGCTTAAAACCAGACTGAAATATCTGCATAAAACCAAAGATAAATTTACCAGCTGATTAAAATATTAACCATATACATAGGTGAAAAATTTTAGTATTGGAAGAAACAGGGTGTCTGAACTAAATTCATGAAGCCAACAGTTCAATTGGAATGATTAAAAGAGAACTAAGTAATTGTTGGGGATATCAACAGCTATGCTTAAATTGTACAGCAGAGGTTCTGAAAATGTTCAGACATCTGACCCAACAGATAGCTGTAATAATAGTGCAATAAGTGAACAGAATAAAAACGAACAGCACAGTCTTTCATGAGGCAATGGTAATAATTAACATTTATGTAGCACTGCCACGTATTCAGAGTACTTCAGTAACATTATTAATTCTTGCAAACAGTAGGTAAGGCAAGAAAGTCAGAAGGGGTGATGGAAGGCTGTGGTTGAAAGAAGAGCAACATGTGTTATGGGGTCTCCGCTGAGTTTGTGAAAGAGGTAAGATATAAATCAAGGACTTCCTGATTATAGTACGGACACTATGCCACATTAGCTCTTTAGTTCCAGTGCCTATCTGCAAGAACTTGGAACTGTAACTTTCTGAGTCAGCAATTGCCAGCACCCACTGCCTGGAATGGGAGCTGTAGATATAATTTATTAAAATATTATATCCTGCCCTATATCTGAAGATCTCAGGGTGGCCTACAGTAAGACCAATCTAAAACAATAAATAATAACAATAATTGTTAAAAATACACTAAATGCATTAGCAATTAAAAACCAGACCCCCCTCCCAAAAAAAAAACTTTTCCACCTTCTGTCTAACATTATGATAACAGTATATAAGATTACCAAGATTTACTAGCCCCAAGTTGCCTCATGCAAGTGTAGCAGTCATCTATTTCTTTCTCATCTTATCCCATCTCATCATTCCCCAGTTTGTGAAACTGAATTCACACACCTGACTTGGATGTATGCTTGCTTTCTTGGCTTTATCTGGTTCAGGAAGCTCTATCTGCTAAAACAAGTTCATTAAGTGTAAATACTTGTTTTACTGAACATAGAAACATACACGTAGCCAATAACTCAAGTTTATTTCAGATGAAGATACTGGCCAACTACATTACAATAGTTGGAATCTTATCCACACTTCTTTTTTTCAGCTTATGTGCATAGTCTCAACTGACTATCAAGAACCTTTGGCAGCAAATACAAGACTGGGTTAAGATACATACAGTTTAGGAGGTCCCACAGCTCACCAAAGAAAGAGCATTATGGTAGCAATCATGTAAAATGATTTATTTCTACATTGTTTATTTGCACCCGTTATAATGAGGCTAAGTAAACCATAGCTTACTGAACTTGTATGCAAATCAAGGATTATTGACCAACAGCATGCATACAAACATAGAGGAAATGTTAATGTATCAATGCCATTTTTGGCCTTGTTAAGAGGTTATTTAGAAGTATATTACACATTCAGTCACGTACAGACACTCACTGCTGATTGTTACTGTTACTGAGAATTAGAAGTACCAATCTTGTCCAAGAGGATACGGTCTTCTATAACACCGCTATCAGTCCTAGGCTGCCCAAAAGATAGTGTGTGATCTCGATGTGAAAGAACTTCCTAGGCAACTATGAGCAAACTGCTTTGTCCTAGTTCCTTGGCTTCCAATAATAAAAATGGAAATATACATCCCAATCCTACGCATACTTTCTTGGAAGTACACCCCACTGAACTCAGGAGGACCTGTCCCTTGTATGTATGCAGGGCTACTATAACCACAGAGTGTTTTCACAAGCATATATGGAAAGGGAAGCTTGCTATCTGTGTTGATTCCTATGAATATAGGTAGACTATTAACAGAAGCAAAAACAGTGAGATCCATTTGTATAAAGATACATATAATTAAGCATGGTGTGGGGAAAATAAATAAGGAAAAGGTCCTCTCCCACTCTCTGAATACTAGAAGCTGAGGTCATCATGAATGGTGGGAGAGTCAAGTTAGTTAAAATATTGTCTGCTAGGAATCAACTGGTTAAATCTTAGCAATCTTACCAGCACTAGTAGTTTCCTTACTGAAGATAGTTATGCTTCCATTACTGTGTCCAGTAGTGTCCTGGAACTGTCTTGGACTTGCAGTTTGTACCTGTTTCCTTTCTAATTGTTTACTTGGTAACTGTCAGGGCTGGTCTATGACTCTAACAGTTATGTATGTTAAGACAGAAGACAGTTATTCACACAGTATTTAGCTAAATTGTGGAATTCATTGTCACAAAGTATAGTTATAGCTGCCAACCTGGAAGCTTTAAAAGAATAAATTCAAAAGGTGAATTCATACAGGCTAAGGCCATCAACAGGTACTAAGAAGGCTGTATATCCCTTACAGTATTAGAGATAGTGTGCCTCTGTATGTGACAGGAAGGAGGCTGTCTTGTTCTGCTGCTTCCCCCTTGGCCATCTAATTGGACACAGTGCAAACACAATTTTGGACTTGATTAGTCTTCATGACTTTTCTTATGTTCTAACATGCACAATGGTAATCTCCCAAGAGTAACATGGGACAAGACAACTGATAGGCAAACTGGACTGTTGAACTCTGCTCACCATTTCTTGATCACTTTTGGTTGCTGTCATCAGCTGCTCCGATATTATCTTTTTTAAGCAACTACTTAGTAGAAATGCCTAAAAATGGGGAAAAATATATTTCAATTTTGGGTTCCAATTTTAAAAAATAAATCCCCCTTTTTACTGAATGGCTGCAGGTTATAGTATCTTGCTCTGTGGTTCCTCTGTGTTTTTTTTTAAAATTCCTTGCTAAATGTTTAATCTTCCTGGGTGTTGTCTACCAACCAGTGGGACATAAATTATAGGTTATTCAGTTAATAACCTTTGTATAAGGTCATATCTCCCTTCTAATGTGAGAAGTAGTGTCAGAGAGGGACATTGCCTCTTCTAACTATCTATAGCTACAAGACAGATAGCAATAATTATTGGTGTACATATAACCAGATGGAAAAAACATGAGCTGGGAGCACAGCTTGAGTACCTGAGATTGGAAAAGTTACCTTTTTGGATGAATACTCCCAAACTGTGCCCCCCCCTCACTTTTTTTACACCTGTATATATATACACCAATAATGACTGCTGTCTGTCTTGTAGCTATGTCTGTAAAATAGCTTAGGTTCAGTTTTCTGGCAATCTTAATTAAAGGAATCTCAGATAAGAGCACTGGGGGAAATGCCAGATGTGGGCTAGATAAACCTATTCTTTATCTCATTATATGGCAGCTTCATAGTTCAGAGAAATTTACTATGTACTTGCATTCATGT
Source organism: Ctenosaura bakeri (assembly GCA_948474755.1). Taxonomy (NCBI): domain Eukaryota; kingdom Metazoa; phylum Chordata; class Lepidosauria; order Squamata; family Iguanidae; genus Ctenosaura; species Ctenosaura bakeri. Next base: position 680,095 of record CAOLHI010000381.1, on the reverse strand, counting down.
AATAAAATCAATATATAAATATGCCTTTTGTAATCACCATATTTGACTGACCTACACAAATGTAATCCACAATACTGATTAGTTTTCCCTTGTTCATCACACAAAGCCATTGTTCCAGAGCAGTTTTCTAAATGTAAACACAAACAAAATGGTGGTGGTGGGGAGACAACTTAATTTAAAAGAAGGAAGAAAAGAAACATTTAAGAAAATAATTGGGCAGATGATCAGGAGTGAGTAAGGGTTTTTTTCTCCAAACTCAAAGCAGACTGCCCAAAACATGGGACACACCAGTAATGATTGAGAAAGCATACAAGTGACAACACAGAGTCAAAGGAAGGGAAAGCAGGGCTGCTCTCTTAAAAAAAAAAAAAAAAGGAGGCCTGGTACCCATTTCCATTTTCAGAAATATCTACCCACAACCTCTGTATTTCTGTGAAGGCTTTAGGCCAGCCTTCTTCAACTTCAGGCCTTCCAGATGTGTAGAGACTACATACCCACACAATATAGATGTTTGGGACAATAGGTGTTTTAGTCCAAAGGATCTGGAGGGTACCAGGTTGAGGAAGGCTGCATTAGAAGGAAGCTGCCTTTCAGCCTATCTTTAGGACAGCTTATCTATCTACTTGTTATAAACAGGGAGATACAGAAGAGAACAGCTAGTGGCTGGCACTTCTACTGAGGGGTTAGGAAGACTTACATGCAACTGCTCAACATTTCTGCATTTCAGCAGTGAGGAATCTGGATGAGAGAAGCATCAGAAGGTATGTGACCATGGCCACTACTTCTTTGTTCCAGATCCTCCTGCCTGTTTTACCTTCCCTGCTCTGGGAAGATGCACGGAAAAACATATATTTTGAATCTGCAATAGGGAAAAGCAGCTCAGGAAAATGATTTGGAGCAGGCAAGATCTAGCTGGGAAAGACTGCAGCACCCCCACACTTTGCTTCTTTTTCCCCAAGTCCCTCCTCTAATAATGCTTAAGTCAGCTAGCATTGGGACTGTAATACAGGCATTGATACAACAAGTGTGAAAATGTCATTTTGACCCCTCAGGCTCCTCTTTTTAAGTAGGCCAGAACAAACCTGTTTTGTGTTAAAGACAATCCATCTCCATGTATCAGAATCACTGTACTCAAACCTGAGTTCCAAAAACTGGTCAAGCCCTTGGCCTGTAACAGATCCCTGAGCAGTTAAAGGGGAAAAAAGAAGACAAATACAATGATACTGTAGTAGTAATTCAGAGATTCTTTGATCTACATTGCTGCCCAGTCAAAACTACAATAAGAGCTTGGATACTTCTGTTTTTTCAGTGGCAGCTCACATGTCCTCAATTCTTTAACCAAATGACTTTTTAAAATCGTAAAAACAAACAAACAAAACCATCATCTCCACTCCTGTGATTTTGCTCTAGGATCTGAGCTCCCTTGCTACTGGTTTTTCTTAAACGAATTCCCAAGGGAGTTTTACAAAATGAACCGTGTTTTGGGAGAGAGGCTGTTTTGTTTTTGTGGGATACTGGGTTTTTCGGGTGGCTTCAGTGCATACCCTAAACTTTTCACAGCTTAGTATGGGAAAAATGAGTGAGATTAATTTTTCTTGCTGCATTGAAAACAGCTTTTTTTCTAGAGCATGGAAATGGAAGAGCATCTTTTCCATTTGTACAAGCACTCAACTGTTAGGAATATTTGTTAGGGTGTTACAAAAATCCCATAGAGCCTGTAGTGCAACCTTCAGATTTCCCCAGCATACAGAAAACATTTCTTTGCGTGTAGTAGATTAAATATCTCAAAAGGTATCAGATTCCATCTGATCTTGAAAGCTAAGCAGCATCAGCTTTGGATAATACTTGGATGGGGCAAACTGCCAACAAGGTGCAAGATGCTGTAGGCTTTATTTCAAAGGGAAGAAATTGTGAAACCACCTCTGTGTATTCGTTGCCTGAGAAAACCCTATGAAATTCATGGGGTTGCCATAAGTCAGCAGGCAACTTGAAGGCATATGCACAGTAGACTACTATATGCAACCAACACAGATGAGTTCGTTGTTGAACATAACATTGTCAAGGAAGTCAGAGTAAAAGAGTTTCTTCAAAACACATACACAAGAACGAATTTGCACAGAGGCAATATACACATGGGCAGTGCATTATTTCCTGCATGGTAGGCACCTCCACTTAGGGAATTTTAAAAATAGATGATAGAGCTCATTTTCAGATGTTGAAAAATGTTATTTTTTTGGCCTATCGCCAGCATACCAATTCTATCTCTCCTTTCAATCAAATTCTAAGGAAGCTGTTTCAGTACTAAACCAGTTTCTATAACAGAGTGGGGGCAGGGGGTAAACAAATTAAGACTTATTCCAGGCTAGCCAGAGGTGCTCCTGATGACCTGAAAAGTAGAGCAAGGAATAGAGATTCAACCTGTCCTGGCTAGTTATACTCTCCCTGAAATCTCAGGTTCACAGTATAGGTTTCAGCCCTAAATCTAGATTACCCAGGTTTTGGCAGTCATTAGGGATACATGCACACAGTTTAAACTAGTGCACCAGTTATGCCCATTCCTGGAGATACTAGATCTGGCTACATCTCTTGATTACATCCTGTTTGGATTGTTGTAATGCACTCAACATGGGTGTCTTTGGAAACTCTTTAGAAACCTCAATGTGCCCAAAATGCCATGGCCAAATTAATGACAAGGGCTGGCTACAGGGAACACATAATTCCCTACTGCAACAGCTTCCAAGAGCTACTGGGTCATCTCTGGCCACAATTCAAAGTGCTGGTTATGATTCATAAAGCCCTACACAGTTTGGCTCCAGACTGACTGAAAGCTCCTATCTCCCTATATGAGCTTACCTGAGTTTTAAGGTCAATGGGAAAGGGCTTTCTCTCAATCCCATACTGTCAGTGTCTGAGCAGCTCTTCCAAGGCCATGGCTGTTCTACTTCTTCTAGCAGGCCAAGACTTCATTAGTCTTTTTGCAACTGACTGGTTGTGCAGAGGGTCTTTTACTGGGGTATATGTATGCTCTTCTTCTCCTAGTTATGTGCTTTTTAACTATTTTGAACTCACGCTGTTTTTAATAGTTCTGTTTTTAATTTTTTTTACACTTTTATTAAAATCATCTTGTTTAGGTGTACTTTATTTTAAACTAATGTGTGATCTGCCCTTGGGGGTGTCATGTTGGAAGAAGGGAGGGATGTTAAATAAATAATTAAATCTCCCAGAATTCTTCAGCAGTATGCTGGCTGGAGGATTCTGGGACAAAGTAACTTTTACAAGTTCTGTTCCTTTTAAAATAAAGATAGTGATAAATCACAGCAAGATAGTTAGCATTACACAATGTGGTTAAGCATTTGGAAACACCAAGTTGCTCACAAGGTACTTACTAGAAATGTGACCTGCCAGCACCTCACCCGGTTGATCTTGAAGCTGACCTCTTTGATCTGGTTACTAGGCAACTTTATGCAGCAGCTAATCTCATTATTTCCAACATGAATAGCAGCAGTACAGCCTACCTCGGGGTAGTCACAAGAGCAAGGATCAAGCTGTATATATCCGTAATGCTGGACCTCCTGAACCAGCTCTAAGAACTGTGCAAGAGAAACAGAAACTGGAGGAGAACAGTGGGTTATATATGACATGATGCAGGAAGATGGCAAGGGCTATCAACTTCACCAAGTGACTGGAAGCCATATACTACGATTTTATAAAGAGTTTGGAAAAGTTACTTATGTAGATGATAACTCCCTGAATCCCAAAGCCACCAGCACAGCCACTGCCCATGCTATCTAGAAGATTCTGGGTTTCATTACAAACTATAACCCAGTTCCAAACCTTGGTGCAGAGCCCCTGTGGCTGTCCAGATATTGATGACCGATATACAATTTAAGTTCCCTGGTTTAAAGGGCCACATCCCCAATTTAATTTAATGTGGGAATTCTTCCAGTGCTCACTTTGAAAATAAAAAAAGGTCAAATATCATATGTTTGCGGGAAATGATTAATATGTTGGGAAGAATTTGTAGGGTAAGATTCCAGGAGCTGTTTAGCAGTGCACATTTACTACACTGTTAGTAATCTGCACCAATCATTTCTTCCCAATGTTTCCAGAGGAGGAAAAGAACTAGTAGCTGCTATTTTTATTTTTAATGTTTTTTATTTTTTTAGGTATGTCACTTGTGAACTACAGTCTTGGTTTCCATATCCAGGTGTCCTTCAGTAACCTGCATGGGAAATGCATGGCCCTCTACATTTTGGTAGACTGCAATGCCTATCTGTCCCCGCCAGCAAAGTTCATAGTGAGGGATTATGTGAGTTGCAGGACCAGATTTCACCATCCTTATACTATAGGAAAAGTGGCAAAGTGAAGAGATTGGAGTCATGTTTCTCACATGCACAGAGCAGGGCACATTTCCGCCACTAAACAAATATTTTAGGGATAGGCCAACCAAATCCTTGAATCCTGAGCAAGAATTCGAGATTCGCGAATCTGAATCCCTGTGCCAAAACAGGCAAACCAAATCTTTCAAATCCACCAACCAAATAGTTTGTTGGAGACCAGGATGCCTGAAAACCTGGGAGACTAGACACACAAAAGGAGATGGCGAGTAGGTGATCTTTTCGCTTGGAGTAATAATGGCCTTTGCTAACAATTTCAGAAATTACATCTGAGGTTGTATTCTAAGATATTTAAACTGAACATTTAATATTTAAAGCACTTGACTGGAAGGTACAGTCTTCTTGAGATTTCAAGGACAGCTGAAAGACTCCTTTGCATGGCTCCCTTGCAAAGTTATTTCATACACAATTCTGGGGTTTGGAGTTTTACAAGGGGTCACATTCTTCTCTGCCAAAGTGTGCTGGTGCATTGTCAAACTACAAACCCTAGGATGCCATAAGGAACTATGCAAAGAAAATCCAGTTTTGACTTGGATTATCTCTGTACTGTAGTATGTGGCCCTGTTTACACAGGCTGGAAAATGTGGGATTAATCCACATTTTCCTGCCTGTGTAAAAAGGGCCTTCATGTCATTTTCAGTCTGGGAAGATCCTGAGGCAAAACTATGACAATTGTCCTGGTCAGATTTCTTCAGAGGGAGGTTTGCCTTTGCCTAAGCTTTTGCTAAGGCTGAGAGAATGTGTCTTGCCCAAGATCATCCTTCTTTCCCTTGCTTTTTAAACTCTTTTTAAAAAAAGGATTCAAAAGATTCGAGATTAATGGATTCCAGAACCTTCCAGGGATTCGGATGAACAGGTTGCTTACCTGTAACTGTGGTTCTTCGAGTGGTCATCTGTGCCATCATACACTAGGAGCTTTAGCGCCTGCGCGGTAGCGTTCGGAAACTTCTAGAGCTTGTTCGCTTGGCGGGAACCCCTCCCCCACGCCGGTACTGCGCATGCTCCTCCCGCCGAGCAACGGTCTCTCCTCAGTTCTGTCGTCCGCCGTAGAACCTACAGGGACCTGAGAAAGAGGGGAGGAAGGGCGGGTGTGTATGATGGCACAGATGACCACTCGAAGAACCACAGTTACAGGTAAGCAACCTGTTCTTCTTCTTCGTGGTCTCTGTGCCTTCATACACTAGGAGACTGTGTAGCTTACCGGTCGGACGGCGGGTCAGGTCCTACAGCACGGAAGCCAACACCTCACGTCCAAACCGGGCATCTCTGCGCGACCGGCAGTCGAGCCTGTAGTGGCGCACGAAGGTCGATGGTTGGGACCAGGTCGCCACACGGCAGAGTTCATGCAGGTCAACTCCTCGCAGGAGGGCCGCAGAAGTAGCCACCGCTCTGGTGGAGTGGGCTCGAAGCAGGACTGGCGGAGGCTTCCTCGCGAGCTCATACGCCAGTTCAATAGTCCTCACCACCCACTTGGAGAAGCGCTGGGTGGACACTTTTAGGCCCCTCCGACGTCGCCCATAGCAAACAAAGAGATGCGGCGTCTGTCGGAAGGAAGCAGTCCTGTCCTTGTAGAAAGCCAATGCCCGACGCACGTCCAGGGAGTGGAGGGACCGCTCCAACGGTGTCGTCGGGTTCGGGAAGAAGGCAGGCAGGATGATGTCCTGGTTGAGATGGAAGCTGGACACCACCTTTGGCAGGAACGAGATGTCAGGTCTCAGGACCACCTTGTCCCTGTGGAAGACCGTGAAGGGCTCATCGGAACGAAGAGCTGTGATCTCACCCGCTCGCCTCGCTGAGGTCACCGCTACCAGGAAGGCAGTTTTCATTGTCAGGAGCCTGTCATCCGAGGTCGCCATCGGCTCGAAGGGCGGCTTCGTCAGCTGCGAGAGCACCAGCGAGAGGGACCACGGCGGTAGCGGCGGCGATACCGGCGGGTAGAGATGATGAAGTCCTTTCAGGAACCGCTTAACGGTATCGTTCCTGAAGAAGGCCGAGGCAGCAGATCGTGGCGGTTGGTATGCCACGATCGCGGAGAGATACACCTTCAGGGATGGAAACGCCAGGCCCTGTTGCCGGAGGTGCAGGAGGAAGTGCAGGACGGTCGAGAGCCCCGCGGGCGATACCGGCTCACTCCTCTCGTTAGCGAAGGTCAGGAAGCGTCGCCACTTGTATTGATAGTTGCGACGGGTGGATTCCTTCCTGGCCGCGACGAGGACGGTACCGAGCACGGGATCGTCTAGTGCGATATCCTCCAGGCATGGAGGGCCAGGCGTGGCAGGTCCGGATGGAGGACTCGGCCGCCGGAGTGGGAGAGCAGGTCCGGTGTCGGTGGCAACCGGAGCAGGTCGTCTCGCGCGGCTTGTAGCAGGGGTGCGAACCAATGTTGCCTCGGCCAGTACGGGGCTACCAGGATCGCGTCGGCTCGGTCGGCGAGGATCTTCGATATCGTCCGGCCGAGCAGCGGGAACGGCGGGAACGCGTAGAGGAGTTCCCCGGTCCACGGAAACTGGAAAGCGTCCCCGATGGAGGCACGATCGTGGCCCGCTCTGGAACAGAATCGGCGACACTTCGCGTTTTCCCTGGTCGCGAAGAGGTCGATCGATGGTTCGCTCCAGCGGTCCCGAATCAAGTCTGAACGCCTCTCCGGAGAGAGACCATTCGTGATGGGATGAGGTGTCCCTGCTGAGGGCGTCTGCCGTGGTGTTCTCCTGCCCGGCCAGGTGAACCGCCACGGGATGCGTGTGCAGGCGAATGCACCATTCCCACAGGCCGAGCGCGATGTCGAGCAGGGTCGTGGAATGAGTCCCACCTTGTCTGTTGATGTAGCAGACGGCGGTGGTGTTGTCCGTCAGAATCAGGACCGTGCGCCCCGCCACGGCATGGCGGAACGCCCGTAGGGCTTTCCAGACGGCGAGCAGCTCCAGCGCGTTGATATGGAGAGCGGTCTCGTCGTCGGTCCATCTGTCGCGGACTCTGAGATCGCCGCAGTGGGCACCCCATCCATACAGGGAGGCGTCGGTCGTTACCGTCACCTTCGGTGTCGGCTGTTGGAAAGGCATCCCCGACATGAGATTGCGTCGCGACTGCCACCATCGGAGGGATGAGCGGACGTCTCCCGGCAGCTGCAGTCGGAGTGTCTGTTCGTCTCGCAGGGGGTCGAATATGCGGACGAACCAGTGTTGAAGAGGTCTTGCTCTCAGCCTGGCGAGATATGTCACAGCGGTCGTCGCAGCCATGTAGCCCAAGAGCTGCTGGACGCTTCTCGCAGATAACGTCGGGGCCGTACGAGCGTGAGCGGCGGCCCGGATCAAAGTTTGTGCTCGAGACTCTGGTAGGTACGCCCTGGCGGAGGTCGAGTCGAGCGTCGCCCCGATGAAGTCCAAGATCCTCGCCGGCTCGAGGTGGGACTTCTTCGGATTCACTCGTAGACCAAGGCGGGTCAGGAGTGACAACGTCATGTGGACGTCGTGGTAAAGTCTCTGTTTGCAGGACGCCACCAACAGCCAATCGTCGAGGTAGGGGAAGACGGAAGCGCCCTTCATCCGCAGGTAGGATACCACCGGGGCCATGCACTTGGTGAAGACCCTTGGGGCAGTCGAGAGTCCGAACGGCAGCACCTTGTACTGGTAACAGGTGTCGTCGACTGCGAAGCGGAGGTACCGTCTGTGCTGCGGGCGAATGGCGATATGGAAGTATGCGTCTCGGAGATCGATGGAGGCGAACCAGTCCCCTCGATGTAGGAAGGGTAGGATCGACGGTATCGTGACCATCTTGAACCTTTTGGGGCGGATGTAGTAGTTCACCCCTCTGAGGTCTAGGATCGGCCGGAGGGTACCGTCGGCTTTCGGACCGTGAAGTACCTGGAGAAGAAGCCGGTGGTCTTGGCTTCTTGCGGGAGCCGCTCGATCGCCCCTTTCTGGAGGAGGGATTGGATCTCTTCCAGGAGGGCCGGACTCGACGGCGTGGAGTAATAAACGCCGCGAGGAGGAATATCGAGAAACTCGATGGCGTAGCCAAGACGGACGATGGAAAGCACCCAAGAGTCCGTAGTGACATACTGCCACTCCGCTAGGTGTCGAGCGAGAGTCGGTCGGTCTCCGAGCGCTGATGGTAGGCTGAAGAGTGGGTATTGGTGGGTCCTGCCAGGCACGTCAAAACCGAGACTTTGTCTCGGAGGAGGACTTCTTCGACGAAGGCGGGCGCCGCCTAATCGTGCGCCTGGCCGATGAGCCGGAGGACGGTCTCGACTGTCCAGACTGGGCCGAACGCTGGAACGACGAGGTGGAAGATCGTCGCCAGGATGGTCGGAAGGTGGAGGCCCTGCGGGTCTGCGTGGCCGGCTGCAGCCCAATCTTTTTTGCGGTCAGTCTCGCCTTGACGAGATTGTCCAAAGCTTCGTCTGTGGACGAATTGAATAGGCCTTCACCGTCGAAGGGGAGATCTTCAATCCTCCTTCTGGTGTCCTCCTGGATGTCGGCCGGTCGAAGCCAAGCATGGCGACGGAGGCCGACGGATCCGCCATGACCCGGGAGGCGATCTCCACAGCGTGCCGGGAGGAGGCCATCTGGTGCCGAGCGATGGAGATAGCCTCATTGAAGATCACGGAGGAGGCTTGGCGGATGTCCTCCGGTACCGCTTCCATCGCTGGTTGCAGGCGATCGAGCACCTTCTTCAGGTATGCCGCGAGGCAAGCCTGAGTGTTGGACAGCCTGATCTGCAAGGAGGCAGCCGAATAGAACCTCCTTGCGTAGGCGTCCAACTTCCTGCCCTCTTTGTCCGGCGGGGTGGTGTGTTGCCTGCCGGAGCCTTTCGTCTGCGCGGACTCGACGACCACAGAGTTCGGTGCAGGGTGATTAAATAGATAACCGGCGTTATCCTTCTGCACCCTGTAGAGGTGTTCTAACCGCTGCGGTATCGGCTGAGCCGAGGCCGGTCTATCCCAGGCGGCCTTCACCAGTCTGGATACCCGGGGCAGGAGAGGCAGCGGGGCCGTGGAAGGTCGCTTCTCCTCGAAAACGGAGAAGGCTGGATCGTCGTCCTCCGGCTCCGCATCGGCGATCTTAAGGCCGAGGGTAGTGGCCATGCGGAGCAGCATCGCAGAGAACTGGTGGACGTCCTCTGGAGCAGAATCTGGGAATCGGGTCCCCGAATCCCAACGGAGGAGACTCCTGGGAGGCCGCCTCAGACACCTCAGACTCCGCACTCGAGTCGTACGACTCCGAGCTAGGTGAGTCCTCTCGCCGCTCGCTCTCCGGCTCCTTCGTAGTCGCCGCAGGTGTTGCCTTCCTAGGCTTCTCCGCAGCCGGGGCGGTGGTAGCAGCAGCGTCCCGCTTGGGATGGCTGACCACGGATTTCACCCTCTTGGTGGTGACCGGGGTAGTCTGGCAGGCTGACGTCGTCGTAGCCCGCTCAGTCACCATCGACTCCGTAGGGCGCGTCGCCGTTGCCGTGACCCTAGGAGGTGGCGATATCGCCCGATACCGTGGTGAAGGCTCCCTCGCCCTATGATATCGAGGGGAGGGAGAGCGGCTGAAGGAGCGGCGGTCCGACGGAGATCGGCTTCGGCGTCGACGGTACCGAGCCTCGTCCCCTCTAGGCGAGCGCGATTCGCGCTGTCGACGAGGTGACTGGGACCTCCGGAAGGTCTCCCAGCGACTCGGGCCACGATGGTACCGATCCCGGTACGATGGCGAATGCGACCGATAGGAGGCCGGGCGCTCTCTCCACTCAGATTCCCTCGCGTACCTGGCCACGTAGGACGCCGAGGTGTATCTGGAGGCAGACGAGCGAGGTTGTTCCTCTCTTGTCTCCCTCGGAGGCGGCGAGGCCACCGGACGCTCGGAAGAGCGGGACCGGGACCTGAAGGAGGTCGAACGCCGCTCCGGAGAAGCAGAGGGCTCTCTCTGCTGCAGGTCGGCCGACCTGCGACGGCTAAGAGGGCGGTGGCGCTCCTCCACCAGGGTTGGAGGGTCTGCCACAGGCGAGTCCGGGCGCTGTTGGGGAACGTCCTCGATCTCATCCTCCGAGAGGTCGACGGACTCGCCTCGCCCTTTGGAAGGCTGCTGAGTAGGAGGAGGAGTAGGAGGTTGAGCGTCCCCAGCCGGGGAGCGCTTCTTTTCCTTCTTCTTCTTCTTCTTCTCCTTCTCCTTGCCCTTGCCTCCGTCCGGAGCAGGGCGCTTTTTTGCAGGCGTCCCCGTAAGGGGAGCCTCAGCCTTCCTCGCCGTCGAGGATCCTTTAGCTGACTTGGCAGCCGCCGACAGCTTCGGGATCCTCGGTAACGCCGAGATCGGCGTTTCGCCGGTACCGAGCCCGATACCGACGAGGTGGACGGAACGGCAGCCGCCGATACCGTCGATGGCGTGGTCGTCTTCTTGTCGGCCATCTTGGAAGTGGAGGTCTCGTCTATCGCCCGCAGAGACTGCTCCCAACAAAAAGATTTGAAATCTCGCGGAGCGGTTGCGAAGAGTTTGGGGAGTAAAATCCCTACAAATTTGGCAAGTCCGGATATTGTGGGACTCGGGCCCAAACAGAAGAGACACTCCTTATGGCCGTCGTTGAGGGCAACCTTGCGGCCGCAGGACACGCACTTCTTAAAGAGCGCGGACATAAGACGAAGAAACGCCAAACTCCGAAATCCAAAAAAGACGAAAGCCGAAGGGGGAGTCCGAAAGAGAGGTCAAAGACAGTCCGAAAGTCCGTAAAACCGTGAAAAAACAGCAAGCCAAGCACGACGTGAGAGGAACAAACTAAAGAACCTTCCGTACGCGGCGGCGGACGAGAAAGAACTGAGGAGAGACCGTTGCTCGGCGGGAGGAGCATGCGCAGTACCGGCGTGGGGGAGGGGTTCCCGCCAAGCGAACAAGCTCTAGAAGTTTCCGAACGCTACCGCGCAGGCGCTAAAGCTCCTAGTGTATGAAGGCACAGAGACCACGAAGAAGAACCAGAAAATTCTGGATTCGTCCCATCCCTAAAATATATACAGCACAACTCCTGTTTGAAGGAATGCCATTGTTCCACAGAGGAAATGGAAATGCATATAGACAGAGGCCAGGGTAGCATAAATATGTGCCAGTGCAGTTAGGCTGGATTCCAGGTTACACAGTCAACTACATAATAGGCAGTATGGCCTTGAGTTCATCCACTGAACAACACTCAATTAATTCCATATTCCCCAGTGAGAAGTGAAAGAAAGACTGTGCATGCTTGCAAAATGATTGGCTGCCCTGGGGACTGCATTTGTGCAACCTCTGCGAAAGCGCAACAGCTTGCATAATGATTTTTATACTAGGTTAGTATCCCAGCTGGATTTCAGCTACAAAGATAGTTAGAAACACACCAGCACAACAGGAACAGCTCCACTGGTCTGAGCCTGCCTTCACCGTTGTCTCCACATTCAAGTAAACGTTTCAAGTAGAATTTCAACAGCAATTGTTCCTCACAAGAAGCATACACAGCACGGATATGTTGATACGATAGAACCTCTTTAAAACCCTGGGTTTTGGTATGTCCACCACTTACAAGTCAAATGCAATCCAGTGCCCCCCATTACAGCAGGATCCTCTGCCTCCTCATGTCCCTGACAGAAAACCGGTTTAAGAACTTGGTCAAGTGAGGATCATACTACTACCCTTACTGGATATGACATGTTTTTTATAAAAATGAAAATCAAAAATGGAAAGAACTGGATATATTCTCTGGTGAGCGACTCTTTGGTCAGAAGAATGCTTTGAAACAAAGTCTAAAATGACAGCCCATTTTGCCATTGTTTTGTATTTACTTTAAGGAGAAAGCAAAGACCACTGTGTTTCAAAAAAAAGTTCAGGATCTCTGGTCACACTAATGCATGATCAAAAGGAAGAGTTCTGAAAACTGCAGCCTGATCTACGCAAGGACAGTTGTTTACTGCTTCTACCTCACACTCACTCATGGAGACAGAGTTGGAGGTACAAACAGGGGTCTGCTAAGGCTCCACAAGCCTGAAGCCATTTCCGCACTAGACTGCTATAGTACTGTTATTCCACTTTCAACATCCTATGGAATGCTGGGGTTTGCAGGATTCCATAGAATGTTGAAAGTGGAATAATAGCACTATAACAGTCTAGTGTGGAAATGGCCTGAAAGGGAAGAAAGGGCTCCTCCAGGATTCCATAGGATGTTGAAAGTGGAATAATAGTACTATAACAGTCTAGTGCAGAAATGGCCTGAAAGGGAAGGAAGGGCTCTGGTGCTGCGGAACTGCCCTTAATATTTTCCATGCTAATCCCCACTCTTCCTTGTTGCCACTCCTCCCGGAAGAGTACGAAGGAAGGGACAATATTGGTGGTACGTATGAATACATTTTGGAAAAAAGTTACCTTTTGGGACAACTCCTGAAACCCCCTGCCCATGCTGGGAGTTGCAATCTGAAAAGGTAATCTAGACAAGCAGGTCAGTTTGATAAAGAGCAACTTTTGCAACAGCTTGGGCAAATGAGGAGAGCAGTGAAAGTCCTCCTCTGCTACTACTCCATGAGTTATACTATGTCTATCTAAACCCTGGGTGAGAATTTACTGGAAATCATCAAGAGTTTGTTCTAAAGTTCAATGAACACTTAGATGAACTCCTAGACAAACTGTCAGAATAATACATGCTGATGAGTTTTACAAAAACTGAGGCCCACTGAATTAATCTAACATAATTTATTCTAGCTGGACACATTTTGTTTAATGGAGGAGAAGTATAAAATAGGAACCAAGTTTCTGTAAAGTTGGGTATCTTGACTTTGATCCTATGGTAAGCTGACATAAGGAAGTTCACAGAAAGAGTTTCTTATACTCTCCTCCTCCCCAAAGCCCTGTCCAGACACTGGGGGCAGGAGAGCTTGGGAAATGTGTCCTCCTGAACAAAGGTTTATGGGGCATGGAGGAACTGCTGTGGAGTGAAAAATTGCCCAGAATTGGGCTTGGACCCTAAAATAGGTTAACCTAAGAAAGGCCACAGAAGGAACAGTTCTTTTCTTTCTTCCAGCAGCTCCTTCATCCAATCCCTTCATTCTTGGAGAGAAGGGGAAGGGCTGTAGATGGCTGCGAAGAGGAAAAGAAGGTATGGAGAACTTTGCTTCCATTAGATTTAATCGACAAACTGTGCTCTTGGGGCCGTGCATGGCCCCCAAAGCTATTTTTACAGCTTTGCAGCACCTTCACTACAGACCATTTTTTTCTGATCAACAAAAGGGGCTGCCTTTCTTGGAAGCTTCAAGGAATAAATAGGTTGTATCCCACTCCACTTCCCTGTGTAACATAAAATCCCACTTTTCAAAAACAAAAACAAAAAAAACCCCCAAAAAACCATAAGTGGATTTCTGCCCATTTCTGGATTTTTGGTTTTTGAAAGGAAACAATAGTTTGTGGTAGTTCATGCAGCCCCTGAATGATCCTAGGGCAGCCAATGGGCTCCTAAACCTGCCCACCCCTAGCATAAAGCAAAGGCAGAAGGGAGGACACTTTCCAGTGATAGAAGGGCCAAGGATGAAAAGGGCAGGGGCAAAAATGCCAGGATATTTTAGCTTGAGGTGCCTACTACCAGTAACTAAGCCTCAGATAGGGCATTCCAACCTTTTAGACATGGGAGAACAGATATAAAAGCTTTAAAACCACCAAATGATGGTGTTATGGGGATGGAGACATGGGCATCTGGGAAACCTCAGAATGGGATGCCAGGATAGCTGGAACTGGGTCCCAGGATTAGGTCTCCCCGGCTGCTTATAAAAAAATCTGGAATATTTTTCCCAGACAAAGAATACAATCAGACTTTATAAGCAAATGCAGTCTTTATGCTGTAGCCTTTAACATGAAACAAGCCTAATAATTTCTTTAGAAGTGTTACCTTCATTTTGTTTGGTGCCTTTTGTAGCATTTGAAGCTTCTGCATTTGTCCATCAGTTGGCCTGAGCCAGTTCTTCTCAATCTCCTGTACAACCTTTTAAAAACACACAGTCAAAAGTTGGTACCTCAATTGTTTCATGATGATCTCTAATTTACTATATTCTTTACCAACATGCAAGCACCAAGTCCAAGTACTTTTGGGACTTTGGCCACTGAATCCCTCTAATTGCCAGGCCTATATGGGTTCTGGTTCTTCTAGTATTGGCATAGCAAAAAGAGCAAAAGAGAGAAGTTCCATGATGCAACAAAGTCAACATAATTCCCACAAGGTAGTCCAAAGATTACACCACCCATCATTACTGCCTTATGACACCATTCCTGCTATAAAGCAAGTTCCACTAGGGCACAAAGTAATGCTGATGCAAGTACCATGGTTTTCATAACTGCAGCTTAAATGATGTCATTGGTTGAACTGTTTACATATAAAGAGCCCTCACTAACTAGCTCTGCACAAAGAGGGAGCCAAACATCAATTTCAGTATACAGGGTAATCACAACCTAACAGAAAAATATATTAGGAGGACATTCACACAGCCAATTACTATTCTTAATTTATTAACTACATTATCTATAACTTATCCAACCTCATCTAGATTTTAGGATGTGATAAAATAATACATGCATGTTACATGTGTGTGTATGTATATACATGCATACCTAAAACTGGCATTGTCCACATAGTCTTAAGGCAGACAGAAGCCCAATACAACACACGTTCACATCTTTAAAAAGTAACAAGCATGCTACTAAAAACCCTCACCTACTGGAAGCTGTGACAGGACTGTACTGACTCCTGAGCCAATAGCACTTAGACTACCCACCCATCCATTACAGGCAGGGCATAGAATGAACACACAGGAAAGAAGAGATATATAAGCAGTATCCATAATACAGTGTAGCTCACTTTGGGTTAAGCTAGGAATGGTGGCTGCAGATTCTGACAGAGTTGCAAGAACTGACCATTTTTACAAAAGGGCTTTTAACAGTGTACTGTACTATTTTCAATCACCTTTAAGAAATTGGTATTTTACTGTTACAAATAGTTCTGTTGTTGTTTGCCATTAAATCAGCTCCGACTTTTGGTGACTCCTATCAATGAAAGCTCTCCCAGTCACCCTGTTGTTAACAGCCTGGCTCAGGTCTTGCCAACTCAAGAGCCATGGTTTCCTTGACTGAATCAATCCAACTTCCTCTTTACCTATTGCCTTCCACTTTCCCCAGCATCATTACTTTTTCCAATGAATCCTATCATCTCATGACATGTCCAAAGTACAACAGCCTCAGTTTGGTCATTCTGACTTCTAGTGAGAATCCAGGTATGACTTGCTGTAGGACCATTTATGTGTCTTTCTGGCACTCCATAGTTTCTGTTGGACTCTCCTCAAGCACTACATTTCAAATGGGTTGATTCTCTTCCTGTCAGCTTTGATTTATAAAATAATTTAATTACTTTTAAGTATTTTTTTAATGACAATCTTTTGTATCTTTTTACATATAGTGTATTTGTTTTAATTTTGCAAGGTAGCTTGAGTCCAAGTTGCTAGGGGAAAAGAAGCAGGTCATAAATAAGTAAATCTGCTGCAATGACAAAGAAACTGTGTGTATCTTATTTTAACAGGAAAAAAGAGATGAAGGATACTAAATTCTGCAACCACCTCTTGTTTATTTCCCCAAATCAGTCCCTTCCAACTTCTTCTCTCAGACAGGTCAACTTTTTGTGTATTCCAGCACATGGGAGGGGAAGTAACCCTGTAGGATGTTGTTAATAACGCTTACTAATGGATTCCTTCAACTTTTAATACCATCATCATGCTGTTTTTTTACATGGCTGAGTCAGCTTAAAGACAATATTTCTGCTCTCATCCTTAATTTTGCTTTATACTTCCATTTACTTCACCTGATTAGTGAATATGTCATAAAGGTAGTGGAATGGAGCAGAGGAAGGAACAAGTTCTTGTGTTTGCTCATTAAAAAAAATCACTGATTTTAAACACAGCTTTACATGAATTATTTTCAGAAGTAAAAATGAAGCTTGTTCTAGAACTTACCTGCATATAGAGTAAGTTCACTGCAGTTCTACAGTCCATAAGCATTTTGTCAAGGGAAGGATCCATGTACCTGTCCAGTGAGATTGAAAATGTACACAGAACAAAGTCATCAATCCAGTGACATGTGTGAAGAGATTATCACCGACAATTTTCTAGCAAAAGAAGATAGCTACAAATGTTGTGCCTAAATGGTGTTTAAGCAACAAATCTAGGCATTGCCACATATATACTCAATATTTATGAGAAGGAGCAAAACTTACTTGCCAAAGTAATGGATTCACTGCTCAATATATTATAGCACCAGCTGTGAGATATGTTTCAAGAATACTGGGGTGTGGGAAACTACTTTTAAATGTGGGAGGCAAAGGTGCTGTACCTGTTAACACATTCTTAACATGTGTTCTTTAACTTTTCCAATTAAGAAGAGTTCACCTAGAAATGGATTGTTGCCAGTTTGCCAAGAACACTGCACAATCAACTACCATCTCCCTAAAATGGTGCAAGTACAGTTGGCAATATTATAAAGCAGGGTGGGAAATTTATGGCTTTCCAGATTTTGTTGGATTGCTACTCCCTTTGTCTCTCACTACTGGGTATATTGTTTAAGACTGATGGAAGCTGTAGTCCACCAATGTCTGGAGGGCCACAAGCTGCCCATACTTGGTAGGAATGTTAGAGGCTCACAAATTAACTAGTCATTAGGAACCCACTGGAATACATAACTGAAGAGAGCTAAATTGTTGGTACTTGTTATGTGCCATTGTATCAGTGTCAACTTATGGTGACCCTATGAGTGAGAGATTTCCAAGAGACCCTGTTAGTAACAGCTCTCCTCTGTTATTGCAAACTCAAGACCATGGCCTCCTTGACTGAGTTACTCCATCTGTAGTACAGTCTCCATCTTCTCCTACTGCCTTCAATTTTTATTGAGCATTGTCTTTTCCAATGAATAGTTATCTCATGATACATCCAAAGTACAATGGCCTCAGGTAAACCATTTTGGCTTTTAATGAGAGTTCATTCTTAATTTGTTCTCCCTTCTATAACACCTCTTCCACTACCACAATTCAAATGAGTTGATTTTTTCTCCTGTCAGTCTTCCTCCTTGTTACTCCTTAGCCCACAGGAACTGAACCAATGACATTTTCCTCCTCCAGCATGTTATTGTTAAAATATAATGCATCTTGCTAATTTCATTTCAGTTTTCTGCTCACCACTTTCTGATCCCAATCTTACAAGACGATTCCTTCATACTGCGAAGACTCACATAGGGTAGTTCAAATTCTGCCAGTTTTTTCAGTACTAGAGGGAAGGGGGTGGTGGAAAGGGGGAAAAAATGACAATTTCTGAGACTAAAAAGTGAGGTTTTGTATATTTAAAGGTCATACCAGTTATTTAGAGGGCTGGGTACAGTCTGCTAAATATCCTGTATTGATCCAAGCTTTGTACAAACAGAACCCAAATTCTGTAACCTGTATAAATTATGCAAACAATGCAATTTTGCATAATACTTTTTTTCTGCTCATCACAGGAAAGAGGAAAGGAGCATTTCTATTCCTTTGTTTCTAACAACAGAAGTTTACCAAGGAGAAAAGGATGGATGCAAAGAATAAATACATTTCAAGACCTATTAGCATCTGAGAAACCATAAAATAGTTGCCCATCTGAAATACTCATTAGCAAGTGAAGCATGATTAACATTTATATTACCTTTTAAAATGCATCTAGACAGGAATTAATTTGGCCCTGGTTCCATATGTTCTGTTAATGTCTCAACTGGATTACCAGAACACATTGTAAGTGGACCTGCCCCTGAAGACAATTCAGAAACTTCAATAAGTGCAGAATGCATTAGCTACAATTTTGATTGGCACTGTCCATGCCGCTGGCATCACGCTAGTAATGAGACTTCAGGGATTGCCTCATTACATCCAAGTAAAATTCCAAGACTGGGGCTTACATTTAAATCCGGAATGGGTTGGGCCCCAGGTGCCAAAGAGTGGTTTCTTCTTGTACTAATCTGCTTATGCTGACAAGCATCATATGACATCCTTCTAAAATGTGTCTCCCCTACCGAAGGAGAAGTAGATGTCTACAGGGAGGCAGGCTTTTTTGGATGTAGCACACTGGCAGTGGAACACAGTCCCCAAAGCTGGTGGCAACCCTGTTCTTCAGGTGCAAGCAAACATCTTTTGTTCAGCCAAGGTGGTGATCTCTGAGAGTACTGCTGCTTGCTATGTCATCTGCCTTTTTAGTTTATTTTATTGTAGCATGTTTTACTTATAGCACACCATGCTGGACATGAGGAATTCAAGTTGGTATATAAATATTTTAAATGAAGTATAAAAATAAAGAAATGAAAATATGAAGTTGAAAATAAATGTAGAAATTAAAGATGGCATGACAGTGTCATCAGAAGGAGTCAGGGATAAAATTTAAACTCACTTACCTTCCAACTATGCAATGTGAAGGGACTTTTGTTGTAGAGAGCACTTAAAAGAATCTGTCTGATAAATCCAACTTTTGGCTTCCACAGGCAAAATAGATTACATCTATCTATCTATCTATCCATCCATCCATCTATCAGCATTCCTCACGATGGAGCAGGAATGAGAAATCATCCAAGAGATTTTGTGCCACAAAAAATTCTATACTCAGGGTGTGGAAAAGTTACTTTAATGCACTCATGTTCCCCAGCCAGCATGGCCACTGGCTATGCTAGCTGAGGGAGTCTGGAAGTTGCAATCCAAAAAGTAACATTTCCAAACTCTGCTTGTACTCATATTGATCTTCTCTAAAGGCTGCACTGGGGAAGGCAAAAGCATGTTTCTGAAGATGTGGACACAAAGTAAGACACCTAAGCCAATACGATTCCCTGCCCAACCTATTAATCTTCCAAAACACACATTTGTCTCATCCACAAAATTCAGCTTTAACATACACTTGCTCAAGAAAAACAGCTTGTGGAGCAAGCAACCATATATTTTTTTCTAACTAAAAAATAAGAGCAACCATGTGAAAATTATGGTAAATGTAAGCCAAAATACCCTACATTTTATGTGTGATCAAAGCTTCACTTCTAAGAAATAATGTGTCTAAATTTAGTTTTTAAAGCTAATGCTAAACAAATATGCAGAGAAAAAAGTTACTTCCACACAGCTGTCTGCCAGTTTCCCTCCATTATAGAAATGCAAAGGAATGTGACTTCAGTGTTTATTGTGTTACTGCTACACAAAACATCTCTTACCTGACAGTTCTCCATTGTTGTGATCTTGAATAAGAAATAAGCTGAAATATCCAATTAGTTCTCTTGAAAGCTCAATCTTATATGATACAACCTGGGGAGAAGGAGAGAAATACTTTTCCTTTAGCCTGTGAACAGAAAAACTAGTCTAAACACCTATTTAAAATAGCTTTTTCAACACCATGGAAGAGAAGAATTCAATAAATGGATTTTTGTTTTTTGTTTTTCTTGCAGAGGCTGAGAGAAAAAAAATCACCTAGGTGATAGCTTATAATAGATTAATGGTAGTTGCTTCAGACTTTCAACTGACAAAAAAAAAAAAGTAAGCATGAAAAGGCTCTTACATGTCTACCCTTACTGATTCTGTGGGTGTATCTGCGTTACTTCTTCTTCCCAGGAGTTACTGGTATAATCTAAATGGTAGTCAATCACAACTCTAGGTTATGTCAATAATAAATAAGCACCTTTTTATATAAATATAGTCTCCCAAAAATTCTTTACAGTCTTTGAACAAGTAACTATGTATTGTTTGTTATTTAAAACAAACTATGTGCTGCTATACACCTGCAAGAATGAAGTGTGGTTTAAAAACACTTAAAGTAATTACCAGATATGACTGAAAACAGATCTTGGAAAAGTTACTTTTTTAACGAGAAGCCCAAAAAAGTAACCTTTTCCAAGCTTTCAAAATCACTTACCTCTAGCACTCTTTCAGCAGTATCTGATGTCTGTACATCAATTCTGAGATATCTCCCATCAGCAAGATAAACATCCAGAAATGCTCGTTGGGTTTGGATTTTAAATGTGTCCTGCAATACATGAAAATAAATTCATGGCCTTTACTGCTGAAGGCAAGAACTTTCACCCCTTTTTCAGAAATATGTCCTGGATGATAAGCAACCTGGGAAAGAAGGTGTGACTTTTAAACGAGAGGTAGTATATTTACTGTGTGCCTTTAACTAAAGTATGGAGAAAAAGGACAACGTCACACTATACTAAAGCAAAAGAGGCAGATATAATAAAATATAATAAGGCTGCAGTGTTACGGAGAAAAAGGACAACGTCACTATACTAAAGCAAAAGAGGCAGATATAATAAAATATAATAAGGCTGCAGTGTTTAGTCATCTAATTGTCACACTACACAATTTTAGCACTTTCACTGCCATGGCTCCATCCTCCAGAATCCTGGGATCTGTAGTTTGGTGAGACTAGAGGTCTCTGACATACAATTCTAAATACCTCACCAAACAACAAATCACAGGATTCTAGAGGATGAAACTATGGCAGTTAAATCAGCATCAAAGTGCTGCAAAATATGCACTGTGAAAGAGGTGTTACTGGCAGAGTTCTAATCACTCAGAAAGGTCCTCCAGTGAAAATATTATTTTTTGTGTGACTGCTTATAAATAAATAGACAGCTAGTGCCTTCTTAGATACGGCATTCCTCCTCTTCTTTAATGCAAGATGGAATGTCTCTTCTGAGATAGCACTTGCTGTGGCAGATAAATGTATACAATGAAAAACAAGGTACATTTTCCTCTTTCAAAAATATATAGAAATGTATGTAGATTTAATTAAAACTCATAATTTAAAGTAACTGTAATCAAGTGGCAACCTCACTATTTAGACAGTAAAAAACTACAAATTATTTTAGCATTTCCCTTTAGCATTAGACTTTTTATGATTAGCAGGAGTCATTATGAAATAACAGTTGTACTTTGTACTCCCATTTTCTACAATCTTATATGCATTTAACGGAGAATAAGCTCCACTGAACCCACTGAAATTTGTTTCTGCATACACACACACAGGATTGTACAGGTTGACCGACCGAACCCAAAGGGTGATCACGAATGGCTGCTTTTCATCCTGGAGAGAAGTGACTAGTGGGGTGCCACAGGGTTCTGTCCTAGGCCCAGTGCTGTTCAATATTTTTATCAATGACTTGGATGAAGGAATAGAGGGCATGCTCATCAAATTTGCAGATGACACCAAATTGGGAGGGGTTGCTAATACGCCAGAGGACAGGATCAAAATTCAAAATGACCTGGATAGATTGGAGAGCTGGGCCAGGGCGAACAAAATGAAATTTAACAGAGAGAAATGTAAGGTCCTACACTTAGGTAGAAAAAATGGAATACAGAAATATAGGATGGGGGACACGTGGCTGGATAGCAGTACGTGTGAAAGGGATCTAGGAGTCTTCATAGACCACAAGCTGAACATGAGTCAGCAGTGTGATGCGGCAGCCAAGAAAGCCAATGCAATTCTCGGCTGCATCAATAGGAGTATGGTGTCTAGATCGAGGGAGGTACTGGTACCACTCTACTCTGCTTTGGTTAGACCCCATCTTGAATACTGTGTCCAGTTCTGGGCACCCCAATTCAAGGATATTGACAAGCTGGAGCAAGTCCAGAGGAGGGCGACCAAAATGGTGAGAGGCCTGGAAGCCATGCCCTGTGAGGATAGACTTAGAGAGCTGGGTATGTTTAGTCTGCAGAAGAGGAGGTTAAGAGGGGACATGATAGCCATGTTTAAATATTTGAAGGGATGCCACGTAGAGGAAGGAGGGGGCTTGTTTTCTGCTGCTCCAGAGACCAGGACAAGGAGCAATGGATTCAAGCTGCAGGAAAGGAGATTCCACCTGAACCTCAGGAAGAACTTCCTGACAGTCAGGGCTGTCCGGCAATGGAATCTGCTGCCTCGGAGTGTAGTGGAGTCTCCTTCCTTGGAGGTTTTTAAGCAGAGGCTTGATGGCTATCTGTCGGGAGTGCTTTGAGGGTGTTCCTGCATGGCAGGGGGTTGGACTGGATGGCCTGTGTGGTCTCTTCCAACTCTACATTTCTATGATTCTATGAAACCAACTGATCCTGAGTAGGTTAACTTGGGAGACCCACTGATTTTGAACTAATTACGTTCCAAAAGATATGAGTAGGGATTAAAATTTGATATGAAGATGCTCTGCTTATGAAATTTTTGGTCAAGATGGGAAAACAAAATGACCTTGCCCTATACTCTCAAAATCTGCTCAGAAGGGCTGGAAAGCCCTGTGAAACAAATTTTGGGGTGGTGTGGAAGACTTCAAAGCAGGCAGAAAGAGATAGGGAGAAAATCTTATGGCAATGCCATTGGATTTGC
Organism: Ctenosaura bakeri; assembly: GCA_948474755.1. Classification (NCBI taxonomy): domain Eukaryota; kingdom Metazoa; phylum Chordata; class Lepidosauria; order Squamata; family Iguanidae; genus Ctenosaura; species Ctenosaura bakeri. The sequence goes on along the minus strand of CAOLHI010000381.1, from coordinate 657,343 downwards.
TGAAATTATTGAATTCTATATATTCAGAATGACAGTGGGCTTACTTCCATGGTCAATCATGGCATGCACTTGGAGAGCAAAACTTAACATTGTAGAACTATGAATGTTCTTTTCTGTTTGATAGTTACAAGTCCTCATAATTGCATGTTTTCCCTCTCCTAATCCTTCTTTGTTTCTTTTGAAAATATACCAAGTAAGTGCCAAGAGTTAGAAGAGCAATGAAATAACCTAAATGCACTTAACCTCAATCTATCCATTTCTCTCCTTTACACAAGAATTTTGTTTTTCCCATCATAAATTACTTTGCTTGCTGCATGTAGGGAACAGAGACAGACCTACCATTAAGGCTAGATAAGGCAGCATGATTCAGGCTGCAGGTTTTAAGTACCACTAAAGGACAGCAGATTTTTTGGGACTTTCATTTGTTATATTTTTACTATTACTGTGGAAGAAAGTTCTTTGTTGGGTTTTTTGTCTCTAAACTCCAAAATATCTTGGGCTGTCCTGAAACACTCACCAGCCCTAGCCATCATAGCCAATAAAGAGGAGTACTGGTGGTTGCTGTCCAACAAGGTATGGAAAGCCATACTTTGTTTACCTGAATGTAGGCATAATAAAATTCCCTTGAACAGTTTACCAGTAATTACTGATGTACCTGTTGTATCCTTCTTTCCAATTTATATCCATGATGCTGTGAACTCTGCAGCCCAGTTCTCAGATCTGCTCAGGGAAAGACATTACTGAAGCAAAAAATAATGGATTTTTGATGGACAGTTTCAGGTAAGGAAAAAAGAGTTTTTTTTTTTTTTTTTAAGACAAAGCACTAAAAGGAGCCTCCTGCTGAAATGCATCTATTATGCACAAGACAAGCTCTAAAAAGCTGCTTCAAAAGCTGTGAAATGGCTGTCCAACTGTCACAATCCCCTGAGGGCCTTTAGTATGTAGAGGATGGTTGTGAGTCCTGCCTGCAACCCAGGTAAAAGGCTGTTCTTGCTCAAAAATGAGGGAAAGGAAGCTAGGAAATGGAGACCCTTTATGTTGCCTCCTACTGTTGCAGGCATGATTTTTTTTTTCCAGATGACATAAATGCCAACTGTTATTCTTGATGTTCTCTTAGCACCAGAGTTTGGAAAGGTTGCTTTTTTGGACTACAATCTCTGGAATCCCCCACCCAGCAGGGCCCCAAGCTGTAGTCCAAAAGTAACCTTTCCAATCTCTAGCACTAACCCAAATCCAGTGTCAGTGACAAATATCCTAAGAACAATGTCATTCTTAAGAGACATTATCTCTGAGGCAAAAATAATAGTCTCTCTTCTTCCTCATTCCCTAAAAGCAGGGAGCCAGAGTCAGTGAGGTAGAATCCTAGAATCATATTGCTGGAAAAGACCACAAGAACCATTGAGTCCAACTCCTGCCATGCAGGAACACACATCACAGCACTCCCAACAGATGGCCATCCAGCCTCTGTTTAAAAAGCTCCAAAGATGGAGACTCCATCACACTTGGAGGTAACTTATTCCACTGTTGAACTGCTCACCGTCAGGAAGTTCTTCCTGATGTTTAGGGAAAGACACACATTTTTGAAGAAAAATGCACAACTTCCTAATGAAGAAAAGGGTTCAGAAGAATACCACATCATCAAAAAAAGGGAAATCCTCACAAAGGTTTGCAAACTATTTTTTGAAAGGGAGTTTCTTAAATACTCTTGATGCATTTGGGGGGGAAAACAAAGCAGGAAAGTGCTCAGCTTCACATTCTGTTTTCACCATTTCTGTCATCCAGGAATTCTAGACTAGTCTGTAATGATACAGCTGTACTCCTTTCAAACAGACGGAAACATATGGCTTGATCAAAAGCACAAAGTAAGCCTTGTCTACATATTTCCTCTCAACTAGACCACAAATTCAACATTAGGAGGAAGGTGGTGACAGAATGGGAATGCATTTCAAGAAGAAAGGACAAGAGCTAGCACAGGGATCCTCCTAACTACCTGCCATATGAAGCTATAAAGCTGTCCTGGCCCCTCTTGCCACTGCAATGTTTCTGCAAGATATCAAGCAGAGATCTCTTCCATCCTTCTTGTCATGAAGCACTGACCTAAGGGACAATTTGACCAGTACCCTTCAACAGATGTACAGTCCAACTAAGAATTCTTCTTGGGCAAATGTTCTCAAACTGCAGTCAACAAACTACTGGTGTCCCATTTAGGTCAAGCAGTTCATCAAATATTATTGCACTGAAATTCCCAACATTGTTCACCATTGGCTATGCTGGCTAGTATTGATGGGACTTGCAATCAAGCAACCTCTGGTGGTCCACGTGATTCCCACCCGATTTAGACGGCCTACAGAAAATCTCAAGAGTCAAGAATTAGCACTCTACTGAAGTTATTTATACTGATGACAGAGATCTATGTCATTTTGATCAAGGCTAGATTAATGAAGAAGACAAATGAAGCTCTGGGCCAAAGGGCCTGTGGTCTGTATAATTTCTTACTAATTTTGGTAGTGATGCAGGTGCTGAAGAGTTCCCAAGTTTGAATATTTTAATATTTGAACTTTAAATTGTATAACATAATAAACTTATTTAAGTGGTTCACCAAGATCTTCTGCAATTTTCAAGTAGCCTGTGTTAAAAAAAAAAAAAAAGGTTGAGAACAGTTGTTTTTGTGTGGTTGTCAGAGACAGATGGTAGCTATCACCCAGATCTGGCCTTCCTAATATGCAGAGTGAGACAGCCACCTCAGGCTCAGGGGGCTCAGGGGTTAGTGTAGTGAGAAGCAGCAAAGTCCTGGAAGATAAAACTTTATATGTCACGTGGGCTTCCTTATACCTCAGAAGCCAACCTGCTGCCCTCACCAGATGCTATCTTATCACCAATACTGAAGTAGGATTCAACTACTGGTCCAGCTGACCACAGTAGTTGGGAGTTTGGAGTGGGAGGAGGGCATCATTTTATCCTTTGCCTCAGACATCAGAATGTCTTGCACTAGTGTTGTTGTCACTTGCTCCCTATATCCTCGCCCTAGGCCCTTTTCGTACCTTACCTTTATAGCACGATGAACTAGAGCCCTCACGATATTGCCAATATTGCAAGAGGCCCAGTAGAGAGCCCCTTGCAGTCTGCACATGGTAGGGCATTCGCGAGAGAGCACCAGTCCCTGCCCAGTGCCTTGTCTGCATGTCGGCATCCTGGGCCGCGCCCAGGTCCCACCCTATCCCCGCCCCACTGCCCCTGATTGGTCGGTGTTTTTTCTTTTTTTACATTGTTTTGTCGACTATCGTGCTAACGTTAGCATGATAGTTCCTGCCAACAGGCTGTTTCATACTACGTTGGTAACGTGCTAACGATAGTGCTGGGTTTTAAAAAAAACAAAAACACAGTCGGCCGGACCCCGGCAGCTGCTGTCGTCTCGAGTGTGAGTGGCGATGCAGCCCCGGGGTGGCCTCTCACAGCAACTGCTGCGATGGGGGCAGCGGCTGGCCTGCTGCTGGGCGGAACGTCCCCTGGGAGTTGCTGCATGAGGGACAGGCAGCAGGGACTGCCCACACCCCGCCCACTCCTGGGTCCTTCCCGGAAGCACACCGGATGACGGCTCTGCAGGCCCTCTGGTCGCGCGACCGATGCATGAAAGCGAAGTTATTTTTGCCTTTCAGGCGAAAATAAGAAAACACGCTATCAGCATTATCCATGGCCATGATAGCACCTGGTTCGCCAGAACATCATGCGGTATGGCGGCTCGTGAAGGGGGGAGGGAATGTGCCTAATACACTTTAAAAACACCATGCGAAAAGGGCCCTAAATAGGGGAGCCCATTAAAAAAAAAATTTGTCTTTATAAGGTGCCCTCTGAGCTCTGATGACACAAGCACACTTTGCTACTCCATTCGGAACTGAGCCTTTCAACCTCTCAAGACACACTTCAGCTCAAGACGGCAACTTTAGAAAGTATGTAACGGGCATCCAAGGTATTTCTGAGCTGCAGCATTATATAGTTTCAAGCTTTAAACCAAAGAAAGTAATTTTAGTGGTAGGTCGAAGAAGTAAGTCATCAGCAGAACAGGCCATTTAGATGAGAAAGCAGTACAGAATTTTGCTACTTTACACTAGCTAAGTATTGATGCTAGTTTGCTCTGCTGGGATTCAGGTTTAAATTACAAAGCTAAAAAAGGCAGCACATTCACATTTCCATATCAAATACCAACATTTCTCCAATTCCTTCCTCTCCCCAATGCTCACTGACCTTGGGCCAGTCACCCTCTCTCAGACTAATTTACCTCACAGGATTTTTTTTAAAAAAATTTGAGGGTAAAATGGGAGGTGAGAGAACAATACATGCCAGACAAAGCTCTTCAGAGGAAGAAATGATGGGAGTGAGAAATATTTGGGAAAACTCAGGTGGCTGAAGTAATCAGGAGTGCCTTTTCAGCAGCTTTAAATTTGTTAAGCCAGCTGAAAAGGCTGACCTTGCCTCAGTTATCACATACAGCTACAGTAATATGCTCTATAATTAAATCAGTTTTAAAGATGGTCCAAAAATGTTAACTTAACAAAATATGGTGACCTAAGTGGTGAGGCAGTAGCGTGCTGTTTCATATAACACTTACAGGAGGCATGCTGTTACTGACATAGACAAGCATAATTCCACCATATGCTTGCATATTTCTTTGGTTGTTACAGAGATTTGTATTCCCTTCTTCCTGATACAACAACTGAAGCCCTCATCCTGAACTCATCAGTTACTCTAGAGCCTTCTAAACTGTGTGTTACGATATGTTGGTGTGTTGGCTGCAGTATGTAGGTGTGTCGCATGAATGTAATGGATGGAGGGAGAGCAGTGGCAGGCCAGGCTCGGGTGCAGGAGCTGCCTCCGCTTACTGAATTACTGTGTCACGAAATGATGTGCATCTAAAAAGTGCATCACCAACATGAAAAGTTTGGAAAGCTCTGAATTACTCAATAACCCTCCCCTAGAGCCATTCTATTGCTGGTGGACAGCAGATGGAATTGCCGAAGCTTCTGGCTACATTCTTGTAGTCAGATACAAACCAATGACATCATCTGCTTAGACCTCTGGAGCCCCCAACCAGATCTTAGTGAAAGATGTCCTTGGTTTGCATCTGGCTATGGGAACATATGGGACCATAGCCAGAGGCTTCTCTGACCTCTCCCAACTCCTGCCCCCAGAAAGCCATTGGGTAGGGGCTACTGAAGCAATATGGTGAGTCCTGGGGCTGGTGACAAGGGAGCTATAGCAGAGTTCTGCATTCAGAATTCTTATGCTACACCCAACTACATAGGTTTCTGGCCATACGTTTCAAGTGCATTTCTGAAACCAATTTAAAGTACAAATTAAACAGTCTACTAACTCCATGAACTGTCAGGCAGGCCTTCTGTGGAATCACCAGGTGTCCTATGACCTTTTAAAGAATGGACAAAATCCAGAGAATCATGCTTCTAGAGGACATGATTCTCCATCTGAAAGCTATTTCTAGTTCCTCACTAGACCTTTCTTAAACTGGTAATAATATTTTTAGAAAACCAGAGGTGACCTTCCATCATATCTGGCTCTTTAAAAAATGGGTGTGGTCCTGAAAGCAAATGAAGCTATGTCTCTAGAACCTCTTCAGTTGCCCCACCACTGCTTTAAGATCTTAAACATCTGGCAGCCATGCTGGAGTTTACTTCTGAATAGGCATGTATGGAACAGCAGTGTGAGAAACATAGTGCCAAGCTGACAATATATCAGTACTCTGGACATAAAAGGAGAGTGCTGACTTTTTTTAATTGGTTGTAAATCAGACCTAAATGTCTTTGGCCTTTTCCGCACGTTACCTTATCGCGGAGGTGGGGGCTGCCGTTCGCGCAAGCAGGTTCTTGAACGAGGCGCTGCTCCTTCGTCCCGCAGCTGGCTTCCCGGTTGCGCAACTGCCCCGCCCCTTCCTTCTGCAGTACAGCCTGGGAGCTGTAGGCTGCGCTGGGGGAGGAAGCGCAACCGACGTGCCTGGAACAACGTACCGCAGCGCAGGTAAGTGCTCACGGGCCCCAGGAGCATTGCACAACCACACACCATTTTCGGCTTGAAGCCAAAAATGAAAAGGTGTGTGCGCGGTTCACGTTAGGCTCGTGAATGTCGCGTAAATGGGAGTGCGTCGTACGGACCAGCTCAAGGGGCCCTCTCGCAAAAGAAACTGCATGCGAAAAGGGCCTTTGTCCTTGAAGACATCTGCACAGAAAAACATACTGTCATGTTTTACCTTTTGACTGTAATTATATGAACAAAACGTTAGAAACAAAAGCATATGCTTCTATAGCAATGGGAAATATTTTATCTTGAGAAGTTCATGCAATACTGTGTTAAATGTGGTAACTACATTTATGAAACAGCTTATGTAAACAATTCTAGTATTTTCTGAGGTAAGTTATTTTACAGAGAAGGAAAAGCTAACAGAAAATTTGTTCATCAGTTTCAAAATTCATTTGCAGCTTCCAGAGAAAGTCCAAAGATGTTCCATAAAATATTTTACAAGACAATATCAGAGCATCTCCATTAAAAGTTTTTTGATAAAGATCTTTAATACCAGCTTAATGTTTGCTTAGCTTTATATTGCTCAGTCTAAATGCATGTAGAGTACAGAGGAACCAGAATGGAGTCTTGGTGTATACATGAAGTTTATCATTCTTCTAATCAATCAGCTCTGAAGAATGACATGAAAATTTATGCTGTATTTTGACATCACATGTCTGCATTGCTAACCAGGCCCAACTAGCCCAGATATATGTAAGGGAAAGTACAGCAGGACCCCCATATCCACGGGGGACTGGTACCAGGCCCCCTCGTGGATAGTACCAAATGCCCTCTCCCACTGCCTGCTCCAGGCCCGATCGCATTGGCAGCTGGTGGGAAAACAGTGGGGAGTGCGGGATCCTGCGCTCCACGCTGTTTGCCTACTGGCCATTGTTGTGATCAGCCTGAGATCGGAGGCAGGAGGTGGGAAAATGGCGAGGAGCACGATCCCATGATCCCCACTGTTTTCCTGCCAGCTGGCACCATGATCAGGCCCAGGGAAAGGGGCAGGAGGCAGCAATGAATGTAATCCCATGCTCCTCACTTCTCTCCCACCCACCAGCACCTGGATCAGGCCCAGGGTGAGGGGAGCCAACTGTGGATAACTGAATCAGCGGATAATGAATCCGCGGATATGGGGGTCCTACTGTATGCTAAATTTCCATATAACTGCTACCACCATGGAGAAGAAAGAAGACACTGAATCTTGGGACAATTCCTGGCTGGAAAATAATTTGAATTGGTACCATTTTAAGTAAAAAATCTATACCTGAGATATTCAGAGAGAGATATGAACAGACGAAGCATCAACTACAACTTATTCTGTGATATGAAAATCATATCAATGTGGGGAGAAGTTGATTTTTGGCTAACAATGAAAACAGGAGTGATCTCCTATCATTTCCAGTCTAGTAGGAATGTACCAGTGTGGTCCACTGGAAATTACAGGGCAAACTGGATTGTTGCCAGCTCCTCCTATAAACCAGTTACGAGAAGGGAAACAAGATATGCTATCACTACACGGGACAGACAGTTGCTGTATCCAATAGATGCATAGCCTGAGAAGGCAGGTGAAGCACCCACAACTCCATGAGTTTAAAACATGGCATTTAAGTAGCAATTAAGTAGTGCTCCTGCAAAACCTGGCACAAGCCCATCAATCAGAGACTGTGCTGTGAACAGCAAAATCTGCCCCTGCCCACCCAGTGGCAGCCAATGACTTAATGATGGAGACAGAGGCCCAGCACCCACCCACCCATACAATACACTCATCATTACATGCACACAGCATGAAATATTGAAGCCGCCCAAGTAGCACAGCCAGCACCTGAAAGACTCCAGGTATCCCCATGGACAAGTATTCAAATCCTCTTGCAAATATTTTTAATATATGTAACACGTAAAGAAAGAAGGGAGGGAGAAGACCCAAGAGAGAACAATGCCACCACTCCATAGTTAGAAGACATGCAAAGAGCACATGCTGCCATTCTGGGACAACAGCAGAGCTTGAGAAAGTAACTTTTTTTTTTTTTACTACAATCCCCCACTATCCCCAGCTATGGCTTTTCCAAGCTGTAGACAAGAGTTCAAGAAACGCTCAAGGGAAGGGCCCAGGACATACAGCCAGGGCAGCCACAAACACTTGCAGAAGCAAGCCTCCCAGGAGTTCTCTGTACAGCGCATGCAGCTGGGAAATTCAAGCTCCACCAGGGAAAAGTGAATATGGCCTCACTCAGTTTTTGCATGCACTGTTTAAAAAAAGCATTATCATGGCCAAGATAGTTAATATACTGGCAACAGTATAGCGGGATTGTGTTATGCCATATCCTAAACATGAAGTCATGGAAGTGGCTAACTCTAATCTTATTCTTTATTCCTTATTCCCACTCCCAGTCCTGCAACAGTTTTAATGGGAGGGAAATTCTTTGTGTCAGATTAAAAGTTGGTGTAAAATTTCTCCATGGATAGATGTATGGTTGGAGACTAGAGGAACACAGGACACAGCATAGACCGTGCTTCTTCCCATCCCACCATCAACACTGTCTAGGTTTTAGCCATTTGCTACGTATATTTCTGCTGACACAAATATGTGCAGTATTTCACCAACATATCTGTCATGGCAGCAGCATAACTGACATTGCACTATCATAGCAGGACTTCCATTATATCCTATCACCCCTTAACTGGCTAAACTTGTGAATAGGATTGTGCCCTTAAACTCTGAATTAATTTCCACAATCTGTTTTAGTTTGGGTTTTTTTGTACTTCAACATTACCATTTAACTCTACTATTCCCTTTGCCCCACAATTTGGGAATGTTGCCTTTTCATCTATAACTCCTGGAATCCTCCAGCCTGTAAGGCTACTGCCCATATTGACTGAGAATTTCTAGGAACTGTAGTTAAAAAAAAAAAAAAAAAGGGAACCTTTCTACACTCTACATCATCCCTTGCCAGTATCCTTGCCAGTGAGAATAAACCTCCATGTCAGTGGAGACTTCTGGCTCCTGTGACAGTGGAAAAGTGAATTTGTTCTAAAATTTAGTCTAGTTTTAAAAAGCTAGTTTGAAGACTAGCTTCAGCACTTTACACAGCTCAGATTTAAACCTAGAGCAGATGCAATACCCCACCAGCTTCGATTTCCTCATGTGTAAGTTGAAATGGGCTCTAAGTCCACAAAAGGTTGTGCCATACTAAACTTGTAAGCATTTATGGTACCACAAGACTCTCAGTCATATCACTTACATATCCTTGCTATGACGTTATGCCTTTAACTGAATACAAGTTAAGTACTGAGAAAAATATTGTCGCTCCAACTTTGCAGTCATATGTTCCTTATGGGCCAGAGCTTGTACCCAAGTTGTCAGCCACAGAGGACATAGAAAAAAAGAGGAGTGTTGCAACTTGAACTTCTAGCCTCGTAAGTACATGCCAGACTAGAGCTGTCGGCACCACTGCAAAATAAAAAGATGTTGACATTTTCACATCAACACACCTATCATTACTTGTCCTGACACAGCCCATAGGTTATTTATTTAGTGCTAAATCCCACAAAGCATTGTCATCTTTCAAATAAAATCTCATAAACTTTACTGGGAATTATTTAGGGACCAGAAAGATATGCACTAGTTCATCACCAAGCAATTAAAAAAACAAAACAGGTAAACTTTTGCCTATAATGTTAAAAGGACAGAAAGAACATTTTGGTGCCAGGTGAGTGGCATACTTGAGTAACAAGGGAGTGTTCTTAGACTGAAATCTGTAGGTTAAGAACAGAAGTTGGAAAAATTATTATTGTTGCTGCTATTAATTGGGCTGTAACGGCCAGAATCCCCCAGCCAGCACGACCATTTTAGGCAGCAAAACATCTTCAACCAAGACTAAGATAAGAATTTACCTAATGTTTTAGGGCTTCTAATAGCTTCTTACTGATTCTAAATACGTACTGCACTGGAATTGTTTGCATATACCTATTCCATAATGTTTAATCAATTGTTGATTTCAGTATTATAGTCAGCCTTCCACATTTGCGGGTTTCACTTTTGCAGATTTGATTATTCACGGATTGTTTGCTGTCAGTTCTGCTGCCTCCCTATGCCATTTTTAATAGGGACTGGAAGCCTCGTGAGGCTGAGAAATTGCAAACAAGGCTTATAAATCCCTCTTAAAAATGGTGTGGGGCAGCAGTGGAGGTGGCAGTAAGCCCCACCAGCCAACCACTTCTGCCATGTGAAGGAACCCTAATGCCTCAAAGGAATCCATGGTGGGTTGAATATGCTGATCATTTTTGTGTGTGTGTTAAATATGGTTTGGGAGGGCCTAGAGTTATTCACAGTTTTTTCACTTTCACAAGGGTCCTGTGCCCCTAACCTTGGCAAATGTGAAGGGATTACTGCATTTAGTCTGGTGGCATTTTATTATTGTTTTGTTGCATTTTTATTTATGCATATAAGCTTGTTGGGAACCTGCTGGTTGAACTGCGACAGAATAGAATAAATTAAATTTTGAAAGGATAATATTAAATTACATTAAAAAAAAAAAAGAAGTGGGCCAGATGAAATCTTTCAAGAAGCACCAGCATTCTCAAAGGTGGACTTGGAGAAACTAGCTGTCAATAACTATTTATTGTGAGGAGAAGAAAAGTGGGGAAAAATTAAAAACAAAATCCAGTACAAATAAATATTACATTTAGCCATAGGTTATAAAAATGGAAGAGATCAAAACAGCAGTCAACTCAACAAATAACATTTACCACCACAATGCAGATAAAAGACTAACAGATTATAACAAAGTTTATATGAAATATTTAAAGTCACTTTGGTAAGAGTTGGCTTCTATATTAGTATAAGGGTCAACTCAAAATCAAATTATAATTGTTGCCAGTATATTTCTTTAACAGGTTTTGGTGGCTAGCACAGTACAGCATGGATCAAAACAGCACCATTCATATTTGAATAAGAAAAGACCTAGAGTACTATTATATGCTGACAATATGGTCATATGCCTGAATCTGATATAAGCTATTCCTCTAATTATTCAACTGATGAACATATTTAGTCTCTGGTTCTAAATGCAACCTTATTATATCATATCATATTATAAAACCTAACCAAATAGATTTTTGCACTAGGTTTTATAATATGATGGATGAAAAATTAGTGGAGGAATATAGTCTACAGAAATGCAAGTCATCATCAGGAAAAATCCTTAGAACAGCCCAATGTGGAATCTGAGTGGGCTCAGAGATATGAAATGCTTGCTGACTATTGAACAGAGGGGAGGCAGACAGAAAACTGGAGGTGGGGAAATGGAACAGAGTATTCTGCAAAAGGCCATGGCTGGCACCATGAACAGGAACACCACTTATTAAAACATTTTGTTGCAGGTCCCATGCGTTATTTTTTAATAATAAGCTGGTTTTCAGTCTGTATAGACAATAGCTTCTCTTCTGTTTATACTCTTATATTCTCATATTCTCTTATATTAATGTATAAATATAAGGATATAATGAAAAGCAACTGGTTGTTCACACTACACATTGTAAGAGTCAAACTTACCTGCTGTAATTTCCTAAAGAAACTGATAAAGACATCACTGTTTGTGATACTAGGATCAATTGACACTGAAATTTAAAGGCACAAAAATCAAGACTGATTATTTAAAGCAGTGAGAAGATGACATATATGAAACATAAGCTGTCATGGACTGTTTTATGAGCAATTGTATCTTAAAATAATCCATACCAGTTCAAGACAGACATAAATATTGAAAAGTGTACATAAATTAATTCTAATACTTAAATAGCACAATGGAGAATCCAAAAAGGATTGCAGAGAATGATTTTCAGGATCTTCATGTCTCAAACTAATGATATACATTTTTAGGATTTCTACCTCAGATGTGGATGCATCTCTGTTTCCTTGACTACTGAATACAAGTTCAGCAAAACAGACTGAGTTTAAGATGCTCACACGAGGGGAATCCTTTGTGTACCTCCCTCTTGCAGTCTCTACTCATGCAGACACTGCACTGGATCCCTTTCCCTTTCTTCCTACAAGTCCAACTCCCTTTTGCCATATCCCAACCCATAGGAAGGGCTTTTTAAAATTTGGAATAGGGAGTTAAAGCCTTTCCTGTCTGATCCACTCCTCTGCAGAACAAGTACTTAATGTTTGGACCATGCATTATTAAAAACTATTTGTTTAAACAACAACTGAGACCAATAATAAAAAAAAGTCACAATACCATTTTGTAGATATTGTTCTAACTGAGCTCTTCTTTCATCAGCCATTGACTTTGTCATTGCAAGGTAGAATTTGGGCGGAAAGGAAGGCACCCCTCGCCCAAACACACGCCTTAACTGAAAAGACAGTTACACCTTAGCATGGCTGATATTTTGTAATAAAGCAATGTTTCTAGGTGTCAAATAATGAAAATACATTCTACTATGAACACATGCACACATTCCTGAAGACAATGACCTTCAAGGATGTTAGCATGAACAAAGTAGTTCAAGTCAGGCTGTTCATCCCATCTAGTTGTTCTTGACAGTGGTCCCTGCATTTATTCATTTATTTATTTCTCATCACACTTGTTTGCTGCAAGTGGCAGTCAAGGTATCTAACAATACTATAGTTCAGATAAAAACAAAAAGACAATGGAAATGTAATGACACCTTAAAAGCACAATTTAAATACACAATTTAAATACACACAAAAATAACACCACTATATCAGTTAAGCCCCTCTTCAACAGCAACCCAGGTTAAATGCCTTTGCAGGATGACCTGGAATTGTGCCTTCTCAAAAACAACCTTGGGGGCCACATTCAGTCCCAGACCCGCTCTTTGTCTACTCTTAAATGAGCCAATGATCTACCAAAAGACTAAGGGCATACTGAATTAGAAAGTCTATCTTGATTTCGTATCTGTTTAACAGTCCTGACTTCTCTTTGATGCTCCCATCCCCATTCTGGGAACTATATTTCGCTCAGGTTGCTGCAAATAACTGACATTTATTTTTCTTCTCACATAACTATAACACCCAAAGGGAAAGGGAATGAATATTGAATCATAATAAGGCTGTAATACAGATATGTAATGAATACCAACATGAATAAAGAGTACTAAAACTTTGGGTTTTCTGTGTTAAACAGCCCTGAACTGTAAGGCACCTCTTCTCCAGCTTATACCTATACTGGTGTATAAAAGTTATGCATAATACAACTGTGCAGTGGCTACAAATATACCACTCATTTCCCCATCCACTCCTACATGCTATCACACAACTGCCTAATTTTCAAGAATGCTTGTATGAGACAAACAGACTTTCCTTCCTGAAGCAAGGTCCCTTCTGCAGCAGTGTTCTCCTGTATAAATTGATGTTCCCATCCTGCAGTTTCACTGGGACCATTAGCCATGCAAGCATTATTTGCTTCTCAAGAATTATTGGGTGTATTACAACTTAATACTTAACTGTCCTTTTCTTTTGTAATTGGAAAGAACAAACTGATTTTCACCCTTTTCCAGTTCTGAGAATATTCTCAGAAAATAGGCCCCAAGGACTATAAATGTAATTACATAAATGTAATCAGCATCTTTCAAAGCAGATACCCACAAAATTTCAAGTAACAGTAAACTGCTAGCCCATAGATAATCTCATTCATGTACAAATGTACACTGCCATTTGTCAAAGTTTAAAAGATACACCAATATTTATGATTTAGACTCACAGCTGACACTGCCCCTGCCTGGACATTGATAATGAATGAATGTTGCATTAAATGTTCCACTTCTGTGTGAATCAAATCCTCCGAAAGGTCCTCTGGTAGAACACAAAAAAGCAGTGATAATGAAAGATGAAACTTAATGGTAATGCCTTACCTGTTCATTCCAGCGGTGCAGCTGACTGTAACGAACCTTGCAGAAAAGGAAGCCTTCCAGGTATACAGAATACAGCTGAAAATACACAGTCTTCAAATAAATTCTCTTGGGAGAAGTAAGCAAATTTGTGACTTCACATAACCTACACTTGCATCTTCCCTTTGTAGACACCCACAACTTTCCCTACGCAGTTCTGGCAAACTGTTTGAGATCTTTCTGGATGACAGAAACCGTTAATACCCATTAACATACACATATGCATGCTGCAAAGTCTATAGATAGAAAGCCTGTCAGCTCTCAGTTCCCTTTACACAGACAGGAATTCCCACAACTTTGAGACGGGCACATACTCTTTGCGTAGTCTACAAATTCCAGATATCCCTTGTTTTAAAATATAGATAAACAACCTACAGGCCGCACATGGGCCTTGGCTGATTTTTAAGCAGCCAAGAGTAGAACTGGTTGAAATTATGTTTTTGGACTACAATTCTCATGAGGCCTAGGGTTTCTGGGAATTGTAATTTTAAAAGGTAACTTTTATAAGCTCTGGACTAGAAATCCTACTTTTTGCCTGACTAATCAACCACCAGCTGGCTCATAAAGACCAGTACCTGCTCCAGCGCTGCTATTAGCAATAGGAAAACAGAAATCTTGATCATGGTTGACTAGATACAGGGTGGGGTGGCTAAAGCTAGAATAAAAGCAAAGGCTTTGGGTGTGTGTTGTGGTCCCATCCACTATTATTAGCCCTGCACACTCACTGAGCTGCCAAAGGTTTCTGCATACATCAATGTGCCCCCCCACCCAAAACAGGTTACCCATTACTGTTTTTTTTTTAATGCATCTTATTCCAGATTATCACAGCTCTCAATGAGGTGTGCATAACTGCAGGTATCACAGTGTGCCACTTTATGTGAAGAAAATATCACCTTTGACAAAAATAGTATGCAAATCTTCACAGGTTGCTTGAACGGCTTAAAAAATGAATTGGTGCACAACAACAATTTATCCTTTCTCCCTTTTTTTGGCTTTGATAGAGCCTCAGCCATATCACATTCCCTCAAGTAACAATCATAGTCAGCCCTCCACATTTGCAGGTTTGACATTCACGGATCTGGTTATTTGCGAGTTTCTCCAACCCTTGCCCTCCCACCTCAGGGGCTTCTTTTTGTGGGCAACCTTCCCTCTTGGTGGCTCCAGTCAGGCCACACAGCCCTTTAAAAACCGACCTCTGGTCCTCCTCTTCCTCACCTGTCTCTGCCTGGCCAGCTAACAATGGCTCTCTGCCCAAATTCTCAGCACCACAAACCCTGTAGCCACGTTCAGCACACCCCCAAGGAAGGAGATGGGCAAGAGAGAGGAAGCACAGGATCACCATGCCAACCTTTCCCTGACCTGGTTTAGACCCTAGATGCCCACTTTCCCCACCCGTGCCTCAGCCCCCTTCCCACAGGCACACAAATTCTGTTATTTGCACGTTTTTCCCTTTTGCGAGGGTCCTGTGTCTCTAACCCTAGCAAATGTGGAGGGCCAAGTGTACAGATTCTGTTCAAGATACAAACTGTCCTCCCTTATTTATGAGTCTATTTATTTATTACTTTAAAATTGTGAAGATGGACAGTTGCATCTTCCAGAATTCATTTTTCCTGGCCAGGCACAGGAGAACCTTCCTGGGAATTTCAGTCCCCCAGAGTCCTCACAGTACCACGCCAACGTTTTATTCTCCTCCAAAGCCACATGGCAGCCTTCTCGCTCCCTCCCACTCTTTCTCCCTCTTTTATACACACACACATTCCACTCTCCAGCTTCTCTGCCACATCCATACAATCCCGTGTCCCTGGGCAGCAGAGGTTCCGCCAAGTTCCTCGCTCCCGCCAAGCCCTTCACCGGCCCCCGCCCACCCAGACAGACAGGCGCCTGGGTGCTAAGGGTCCCTCCGCCTTCGGCAGCCACGCCGACGCCCCCCACCCACCCTTTCCGCCCAGAAAGCGCGCGCCGGCTGCAGACCCCACCCCCACCCCCACGCCACATGCCACGGAGCCTCCTCGCGCGCCCGCCTGCCAGCCCTCTTCCCCCACGCTGTGCAAGATCGCGCCGCGCCCCCTCCCCAGCCCGCCTCTGCCACCCACGGACTCGCCCTTTAAACACCCCCTCCCAGGCCATGGCTCTGGCTGGTCGACGCCCCCTCCTCAGCGGACCACCTGCCCCAGGCGGTCCATTTCCACACGAGGCTGTTCTAGCGCTATTATCCCCCTTTCAACATCCTCTGGAATCCTGGGGTTTGCGGGTCAGGGAGGGGCCTCAAGACCCGGGGATTCCAGAGGATGTTGAAAGGGGAATAATAGCGCTATAACAGTCCAGTGCGGAAACGGCCCGAGTCCACTCGCCTATTCTGCTTTCCCGGCAGCCAAGCGAGCGCCTGGTAGGACCCCTGCGCCGCCGCCGCCGCCGCCTCTCCCTCCACCTCCCCTCGCGGAACACCAGCAGCCTCGGAGAAGGGGACGCAAACCCGACCCTGCACGTTTTCCGGCGCCTTTGTGCGCGGCCCCCTCCCCACCTCCCCCTTCAGCGCGTTCCAGCGGGCGAAGAATAAAAAGCGCGGCGCCAACTTGTCCGCCTTCGCAGCCCTTCCTCCGGCGGCGGCGGCGGCGGCAGACACGCCCCGCCGCGCGGTTCCCGGAGCGCCCCTCCTGCAGCCCAGACCCCCCCAGCCACGCGGCGGCGGCCGCCCTGGGTCGCCTCTGTCACCCGCCGCCGCCGCCGCCGCCGCCGCCGCCACCATCCTTATCATTATCACCTCCCCCCCCCGGAGGGCTTCTCGGGCAGCTCAACTAACCCGCCCCCCTCCCCGCTCCCCGCCGCCGCCGCCGCGCGCTCGGCGAAGCTACTCCACCACATAGCGGCCGCCAAACTTCTCCAGCAGCTCTTCGGAGAGCGGGATGCTGAAGTGCATCTTCATGGCGCCCGGCGGCGGCCGGAGCGGAGCCTCGCCTGGGTCGCCCGGCCGGCCGCGCCGTAGAAATGGGGCAGGGCGGCCGCGGGAGCATTTGTTTTCCCCACGTGATGGCGGGGGAGGGGGAGGGGGCGGGACGCGGCTGTCTCCTCCCTGCGGGGCCGGGGCGGAGGCGCGAAGGGGCAGCCGCGGCGGCAGCAGGTGGGGGCGGCGGCGGCGGCCGGGGGTCTTCCTGCCGCAGGGAAGCGGAGGCCACCCGACAGAGACAATGTGGAGAAGGGCGCTCCTTGGCGGCCCGGCTGATTTTTTCCCCATTCCCGTGAACTTTCGAACTGTATGTTGCACATAATTCTTCTATACCGTCCTGTCTCCTTTTTGCGGTTTTACCATGGCTTGGGGACTTCTATCATTTTGGCCTGTTTATTAGGTATTGCGTGGCCATTTTCACCCTAGGCTGTTATGGCGCTATTATTCCACTTTCAACATCCTATGCAGTCCTCAAAGGCCCCTCCCTAAACTGCAAACCCCAGGATGCCATAGGATGTTAGACCCCATCTTGAATACTGTGTCCAGTTCTGGGCACCCCAATTCAAGAAGGATATTGACAAGCTGGAGCAAGTCCAGAGGAGGGCGACCAAAATGGTGAGAGGCCTGGAAGCCATGAAGCCCTATGAGGACAGACTTAGAGAGCTGGGTATGTTTAGTCTGCAGAAGAGAAGGTTGAGAGGGGACATGATAGCCATGTTTAAATATTTGAAGGGATGCCACGTAGAGGAAGGAGGGGACTTGTTTTCTGCTGCTCCAGAGACCAGGACAAGGAGCAATGGATTCAAGCTGCAGGAAAGGAGATTCCACCTGAACCTCAGGAAGAACTTCCTGACAGTCAGGGCTGTCCGGCAGTGGAATCTGCTGCCTCGGAGTGTAGTGGAGTCTCCTTCCTTGGAGGTTTTTAAGCAGAGGCTGGATGACCATCTGTCGGGAGTGCTTTGAGGGTGTTCCTGCATGGCAGGGGGTTGGACTGGATGGCCCCTGTGGTCTCTTCCAACTCTACATTTCTATGATTCTATGTTGACAGTGGAATCATAGCACTATAACAGCCTAGTGCGGAAATCGCCTTAGGGCAGAGCTTTCCAGACTTTTCATGTTGGTGACACACTTTTTAGACATGCATCGTTTTGCGACACGATAGTTCAGCCTCATTTGGAATACTGTGTCCAGTTCGGGACACTTCAATTCAAGGAGGGTATCCACAAGCTGGAACATGTCCAGAGGAGGGCAACCAAAATGGTGAAGGGTCTGGAAGCCATGCCCTGTGAGGAATGGCTTAGGGAGCTGGGGATGTTTAGTCTGCCGAAGAGACGGTTAAGAGGGGACATGACAGCCATGTTTAAATATTGGAAGGGATGTCATGTTGAGGAGGGAGTGGGCTTGTTTTCTGTTGCTCCAGAGACCAGGACAAGGAGCAATGGATTCAAGCTGCAGGAAAGGAGATTCCACCTGAACTGCAGGAAGAATTTTCTGACAGTCAGAACTGTCTGGCAGTGGAATATGCTGCCTCAGAGTGTGGTGGAGTCTCCTTCCTTGGAGGTTTTTAAGCAGAGGCTGGATGGCCATCTGTTGGGAATGCTTTGATGGGTGTTCTTGCATAGTCGGGGGTTGGACTCGATGGCCCATAGGGTCTCTTCCAACTCTATGATTCTATAAGTGGAGGTTAAACTAACTGCTTATAAGAGATACAGACACATACATAAATTGTAATAACAAAATGTATGGGGACACAGCATATCTCATGAAAACCTTTCATATATTTTTAAAAATATATGATTCATAAATAATAACATATTTCCAAGATTGTAGGTGACACACCTACGCACTTCAGGCGACACACTAACATGTGGCAGAACACCATTTGAAAAGCCCTGCCTTAGAGTCTTTGCTACCACACAGTGAGGTGACAACCTCTAGTTCATGGTATTACGAATTCTTGGGCAAAGTCATGGAAGCAAAAGCTTTCCATGGCTAGTGGTCATGAGCTATCTCTAGGTTTTGGAAGCCTCGTGAGTACCGCCAGAATTGCAAGAGTGACAACTGGAGAGACAGCTCCTATTCTTTTCATGGTTTCTCAGAAAAAATAATTTCAGCAAGTGCTGTTTGATGTCTGGCTGCTTGACAAGGAAGACCTACTAAAAATTATCCATCTTCTGCACAGCCATTAAAAGTACAGGTGCCTACTGCAGTTTTCATTCTGACAACCCTAGTTGGGGTACAGAAACAGAACATGGCCATTATCTTTACATTACTATTACAGAAAATTTACTTTTTTGGACCACGGTTGCCAGAATCTGCCCTTCCTGACCCTACAGGTTAAGTCACCTAATGCAAAATATCTATACTTACTTGTTTATAATTTGGGGATCTACTACGCCTGACAATTTCGTCAAATTCTGGTAACAACAAAAATATAGCAGCTTTTATCATTCCAGTGATGGTTGATGGGAGCATGTATCTTTGGACTTCTGAATTGCAGCTTGTGATCAGGGTCTAAGTTGATGAAGTCAGGTTGCATATCCTCCAACATTCCATGGATGGAAACCAGGAGATGTGTGACTGAGGAACATCAGAGTGTGGTCAAGATCACAAAAGTTATTAATGAAGAAGGACACACAAGCTAGGAAGTTTGCTTTTGCCTGAGTTGACTGGCAGGGCAAAATTCCTCCCCCTCATGAGTTGAGTGCAAACTTCTTTGAACTTAAATTTTTAGCAAAGGAATTAAGCTGAGGATGAAGCGGGAATATGGGAGGATGAAAGACAAATTGGGACATTTTAAAAACAGCTGATGACAGGGGATTACTCAGACTGTTTCTACCAAATTGGAACAGCTGGAGGATATGGAAGTGGGCCAAGTGCCACATTAGGGTCCTAACAGGGGGCAGTCAATGGACCCGTTGCTAAGAGAGTGGCAAATCCACTTCAGGTTTTACGGCTGCTCCAAGGTGCTTATTATCAGCTTTGGCTGATATGGCAACTGTGCCCCTTCCTAGATTTGGATGACCTAAAGACGGTACTGCATGTGGTGGTAACCTCAAGGTTGGACTTCTGCAATGTGCTGTACACTGGACTACCTTTATGCCAAATTCAGAAACTCCAGCTAGTCCGAAATATGGCAGCCAGATTTGTTACAGGTACAGTGAAGAGTGAACATACCATAGTGATATTAAAATCATTCCACTGGCTGCCAATAAGTTTCCGGGCAAAGTACAGAGTGTTGGTTAGTACCTTTAAAGCCCTACATGGTTTGGGCCCAAGTGACATGCAGGATTGCCTCCTCCCACACAACCTTCTCCATACACTCAGGTCTGTTGGGGACCATTGATTTAAACTGGCAAGGACTAGATTGGCAACAGTCACCCCAAAGACCTTCTTGTGGGCTGTCTCCTAGGCTGTGGAATGACCTGCCCAAGAGATTTGACAGCAACATATGCTGTTTGAATTCAAAAAAGTGCTAAACATATCTCTTCTGGCAGGCCTACCCAGTCTATTTTTATTATGATGTATTCGTATTTTGAATGGTTTTATGTGTTTTGTGTGTGCATGTGCATTTTAACCTACAGTGTGGGGGGAGGCAGGTAAGGAATAAAAAGAATGTTATTATTGTTATTTTGCAGTTCTTTTTGTACCATTATGCCAAATGAAGAGTTCTGAGGGAACTGGAAAGGTCACATTACAGTCCTCCCTCCACATTGATGGGTTTGACCTTTGCAAATTTGTTTATTCATGAGGCACCTGCTTGCCTCTTCCCCTGTTTTTCTCCTCCCATCCTCTGCATTCCTCACCCTAGGCTTACAAGGCTTGTGTTTAAAATGAATGTTCTTTCCTTTTGGATGAGTAAAGCCCCCTTTCGTTGCTAATGTATTTATATATTTTTGTAATGCCGCCTCGATCCACTGGGAGAGGCGGGATAAAAATAAATTATTATTATTATTATTATTATTATTATTATTATTATTAAAGGCGTGGTCTCTCTGCCATGTGATCGCACGTTCTGCTGTGTATTGGCAGCTGATTGGTCAGGTGCTCTCTTTGCTTCTACTCCTCCTTTCTCAAGATGGCCACTGGAAGCAATTAGAACTCCAGAGCTCAGCTCTTCTCTGTCTGAGGGGAAAGTAATGGTGAGCCTTGTATTTTTTTCTCTCCCCACCCCTGCAACACCAGGACCAGAGGCAAAGGAAAGGGAGGGGAATTGTGGGGGAATTATTCGTGGTTTTTCCACCTTCCTAAGGGTTCTGTGCCCCAAACCCTCACAAATGTGAAGGGGCTACTGTACCTTTCAACTACCTTTGTATGGTTTTAGCGATTTAAAATAAAAGGTGTTACCCTAGTCTGTATTCTGAGTAGTTCAACAATGTATGAATTTTAAGAAGTTTATGTATCTGTTCAGCTACAAACTAAAATCTTGAATGGATCATTCATTTCTTAGCATATGCATTTGATTTGCACTATAAGCACAAACATATTTAGTTCCTCAAATCCTACACTTTAAAAAGTGCTCAGAGCAGCATCCCTCGTTTTATTCATTCTATTGTAAAGTAGGCTGCAGTGCTTAGCAACTAAACTTGCATTGATTAAATCCTAATTGATTAATGAGCATTTTATTGAATAAAAAGTTTCTACCAGTTAATCGGGCAACATAATTCAAGAGAGGGATAGGAACAATTTCTTTTTTTCTAAAGAAAAATACAGGAATCACCTAAAAACTAAGTATGCTTCCTGTTTGGATATTTTTAAAAATTATATTCAAATTATGCAGATATGAGCAATGGGTTAAAACACATCCTGTCTTCTGTTACTTGAATGACCTTTGATCAGTCTCTTTCCTGAGACATCCTGTTCTCAATCTACATATCCAACATCAATTTAACCCACAATTTAGCTTCTCTTCATCTTGCTCTCATTACAGTATCAACTATAGGACCTTACCTCTTCTACATTTTTGCAGCACCTGGCACAATGTCAGTTTCAGTTATAATATCAATCAGCCCTTTCTGCAGTCTTCTTTTAAGAGTCAGTATTTGGTTGTTAAGAGAGCCAGCGTGGTATAGTGCTTTGAGCATTGGACTGCAACCCTGGAGACCAGGATTTGATTTCCTGCTTAGCCATGGAAACTCACTTGGTGGCCTTAAGCAAGTCACACTTTCTCAGCCCCAGAAAACCTCATGGTAGGGTCACCATAGGATCACCATAAATTGGAAATGACTTGAAGGCACACAACAACAACAACAACAACAACAACAACAACAACATTTGATTCTTGCATAGTGTTGCAATGTTTTACTTACCTGTTGCTTTTGTAATTAAAAAATACAATCTTTAAAGGAAAAAATAGTACATTTTGAATATGGAAATATATAGTGTGAGTTATCAACTTTTATATTGGTAGATGAAGCTCTTCTTCCCACTTAAATCCTTGTTAGAAAAGCATTCACCTGTTTTTGTGTGAGGCTGTGGTTAAAAGGACAGTAAAGCATGCCACTCACCAAGCTGGATAACATATAATTTTCGGTAACTGCAGTATCATTTTCACTTCATAGATACAATTTAGGCCACTACTTGTGATTAAGAGGTCAGAACTCCTTTTCTTTATTTAGCCACATTCCTTTTCCTGTTTAAATAGGCCATGAGTTCTGTGCCTTTCTTTTTTTTAAATTCTCTAAAGTTTTAACTCCCTGGCCCAAACTTGCTACTGAAGTCTGTTTGGGTGCATAACCATCCCATTAGCCAGACATTGTAAGAACATGCTTTAATGATTCATCATTTTAAGAGTGTTTATTTTCAAATGCTCCACCTCAAAAATTCTTTGTTTCTTTCAGAATACAATAACCAGCTTTTCAGTGCCAAATTATGAGCTAGAAGGGGCTGCTTTTCTTCAGTCAGTCAATTTTATGAAGGATTGCGTATACAGTTGTGTAGCTGTGGTTCCGCACAGTCACAGCAAGAAAAGAAGCTGAAGCACTGTGTGCAGAAAATTGTATGTCAATGAGTTCAGTTTTGTGTTAAAAATCTAGCTCTCCTTTGTAGATATCTTTTCAGGCCTATGCATAATACCTAATGTGACCTCCATGACAAGGAAAAGCCTCAGATTTTCAGTTATCGGGACTCCATTGGGGTGCATGGCTCCAACCCTGTCTGTCCAATTACAGGACAAAGTTGGCAAAGCATCCCTCTGAGCTCCTAAAATCTGTTCTAAGGATTGCAGGACCTTGAAGCAGATCTGAGAAGCACAGGAGGTAGTAGGGAGAGAGGGATAAACTACTCATATAAGAGAGTATCCAGTGGAAGGCCTTATGCAAAGTAAACAGATGAAACAAAAATGCATAATTTATATGGCTGAACTCATGTTCTCTTGATGTAGACTTTCAAATGTTTTTGTTTTGGGGGCAGTAATATAGTTAGACTTGCCCATTATGGAGTTAAGATTGCAGCCCTCTCTAATGACAGTGATAGAGTTTCCTGTTTGAGAGGAAGTTCTTTTAAGTATCATTGTTGAAGTCAGTTCAACTTAAACTAGCAATGTTACCCCCATCACCTTAGTACACAAAGGAATGCAAAGGAGAGTGTAAAATGAGACAAATGCTAGCACATTTTCAGTGCACCTTTGGATCATGTGGGATCATGCGATTATTGGCAAAGACTGGAAAAGTAAAGAAACAGAACTCTGTGTATAGAATTTTCAGATAACAGCCCCAGACCAACTGGGATTAGAAAGATGTTATGAATGTCAAACTTTCAAACATGGTTTATCCCCAGTATTTCTCATAAAAATTATGCACTGCAGCCTGAAGAATGAAAAGCTAGAGGGAGTCAACCAAAATTGCATGCCTCTAGGCAACAACAACAACAATAATAGTAACATTTATTTATAATGCCTTTACACCAAAGGGCAGAACAGCAACATATACCATGAGGGACACAAACAGTAAAAACAAAAAACCACAACAATACGTGGCATGAAGTCCCCAACACCGCACCAGTCTAGGGCTAGTCATTGGGCTATAGCAGGTCAGTCTTTCTTTGTTGCATCAGTGCTAGAGGGCACACAGAAGCCCCTTGAAATAAAATGCACACTAGTAAGGCAGAAGGACACTGCTGAGTAAGCATGTTAATAGGTAGAAAACAAAAACGCTGACTATTTAGCACATAACAAGCAGTAAGCAAGGGAGCCTGCAGTAGAGATGTTTCACAACAGTGTGTTAAAAGAAACTGCTTAGTAGATGAGGGGGAATTTTAAAAGGAAATGTGTCTCAATTTTTGAGACAGGAGGTTGTACATCAAGATAAACTCTCTGTAAAGTAGGACCTTTGCTAGTCATGCTGGATAGTAAAAACAGTGGGAAAGACAGGATTCTTAAAGGCCAGAGGGATCCAACCCTGTTATGCAGGAAGAGCTTGGAAAAGTTACTTTTGGGAGCTATAACTCTGTTCCTTTTTCCCAGCCAGCAAGGCCACTTTTTTTAAAAAAAGATCTACACTTTTAAAGCCTCCTTTTAAATCCCATTGCCAACAGCAGTGAAATACCTAAATGCATTTTATGCTGGAGAATGCTTATAGGAGAGGGCAGTAGGTAAATAGTAGCACAGGAACATCCTCTCTCTCTAGGTTAAGTGCGTGAGAGAGGTGGATTTTATGTTCACAGACTGTATGTCCTTGGGGAGATGTGCTGTGACACTTTCTCCCTCTTGCAAAGGGCCCTTTAACCTGGGGTAGGCAATGCACCCGCAGCCAAAGATGCAGTATGCTAAAAGCAAGGTAGTACTGGCAGAATCTTGAACAGTGGGACTTGCTTATAAGACTGGCTGTGCTGATTAAAGAATTCTAGTCCCAAAACGTCATATTTCCAAGTTTTTGTTCAAACAACATGTTCTGCCCTCAAAGTTATTCTTGTAGCAACAGTAATTTTTCTGAGCTCTGGGTGTGCGTTGAAACACATATCTGATTCAGGACTTTGGTTTCTAAGCCAGCAAGTGGTGCGCTTAGAAGGCTGTTTCATATACAGATGTTCTTAGGTGATTCAGGTGCAGATAAGACAGGAAAAGGCAAAAGGAATGAATAAATTTAATCCTTTGCCACACCATACACATACCCACATACATGTTTGATGCAAAACAGAAAAGGTGTATTTAAAAACTGCTTCTTGGTAAAAGCCAGCTATGTGAACATAAAAGTGCATGTCAGCTCCAGCTACCTCTTGGAAAAAATCCAAATTAATTTTTAAAATCTCCCACAATGTATCTTTAGAATCCTTTCTCATCAACTTCTGTTTCTTTTTATCCCCATCTCTCTCTTAGACATAGGACTTAAGATGGGCGGATAGAAGGTAGCTCAGGATATACTGGAAAATCTGTATGATTTGCAAAAGACGCAAGGATTTATGATTGCCAGTTATTTAGCACTCATTGTGAATTATTTAGTCACAGCAACAAAATGTTTGTGCCAGCCTTAATTATACTTCCAAAATGGAGAAAAGGGTAGGCAGTAGCTGGGAATGAATTTTTATGTAGTGACCTCTGCTTAGTCCTAGTACTCACAACAAATTTCTGTAGATCACTCCTTAATTCTTAACTGGTAAATTTGTGTTCAAATGAAGATGTAAAGTAGATTCTGCATACTTGAAATCTGCCCATCAGGCATTAAAACTAGTACAAAGGAGGCTTGTTTAAGAATCCTTATCGCAATATTTCAGAAGTGGAACATCACTTTATTCACATATTTTCTAGTTTGGTAGGATTTCTCATATATGTGAAAAAATACTCTAGATGGGATTCCGATGTGCCTTGTGAGACAGACCTTTCTCAAAATGATGGAAGAGCTGTTTTAGTCCTTGTAAGTACTGCAAGAGAAAAGCTGAACTAAATCTGAAATACTTTCCACTTATGAGTTTGTACAAATTGTTATACAACCTACCTGTTTTACAGTGTGCAAACTCTGGACTGTTGATCTGTAGACATGAGAGCCATTATCTTTTTTTGGATCCAGCTGTTTTGCAGGCCATGTTTGGTCCCACCCAGCCCGTGTGGTTTTTCTCATTTGAACTTCCTGCCAAAATTCTGTCAGCTTGAAAGCTGCACTTGAAATAAGTCAGTCTCTAGAACCATGGGTTCCCCATCTTGAATGCCAGTGTTTGTGCAATTTATGTCCCTGTATCTCCTATGAATTAGAAGAGACCTATAACTTAATTCAAAATTACTTTATTTCTTCAGTAGCAAACCTCTACCACTTAAAAGAATATACACCAAAAAAGGGGGTGAAGTATACAGATCTTTAGAGGTAAAATCACAGCAATCCCCCAGAATGATTTAGAAGAGACAAAAGAGTTCTCTAGATATGGTTGGGCTTCTATTTCTACCATCATCGACCTTAAGCAATACTGGGCATGGCTAATAAGAATTGCAGTTGAACATGTAGAAGCCATGGTTCCTCATTTCTACCTTAAAAAATATGATAGGCTTTGATGCTATTTCTCCAAACCTATCCTCAAAACCTCCAATCAGAAATTAGGGAAGCATGTTGCTGTTATTGTTGTGTGCCTTCACATTATATCTGACTTATGGTGACCCTAAGGTGAATCTATCATGGAGTTTTCTAGGGCTGAGAGTCTGTTATGTACCCAAGGTAACCCAGTGAGTTCCAACCCTGGTCTCCAGAGTCATAGTCCAATGACACTCAGACCACTCCACCATGCTAGGCTTTCTAGGAGAATATACAACCTAAGAAAAACAGACTTGAACACTCACATTTTCCTCTTTAAAGGAACAGCAGCAGGGGACTTTTGAGATAAGAACACAACAGGGGCAGGAAGATACTGTATCTTGCACAGATGAGTCAAAACTGCAGATTGACAAAGGGTGTGGTCTTTTGTCAGCCCTGGAAAGTTCTGCAGTAAGAGCTAAAATGTACACCTCAAGTAGGCAAATGTTCATCAGCTTACATTTACAGCACATAGTAGAAACCACCAGCAAGTATTTCTCCCTTTTTGCTCATTCTACACTTTATGTAAATTATCTGTGGGATGACAGCACCACCCAGTGGCACAGAAATACAGGTACAAAGGGCCACATATCAACCATGCAACATGCTAGCGAACAGATCTCTTCTAGTATGGTTTTGTGGAAACAGCCTCAAGTTTGTCAGAATGACTAACTGACATTAATACCTCTTCTGGTTAATTCCCCATTAGCTCTGTCACAGTAGTGTTCCACTACTGCTTTCCCAGAGCAGCTTTCTCAAGTATAATATTCAGACACCAGTTACATTCTTAGGCATGTGAATGACTTACAGGAACAGTCTGATAACATAAGTACTCTAGTACATAGAGATCTCATGTCCAAGGTTTAAGGTGACTTTTGCTAGATTTAAGACTGGCCTGAACCCCCAACCCCACTCTTTGTTTGTAAGGCATCTGGGAATTTACAGAACTACAAAGCAGTTGGAAGACAGTGTGATTTTTGGTCATTTACTACACTAAAACTCCAAAGAACTCAGAGTTATTATCCACTGGAATATAAAAGCTCCACAACTGTAGAGATGTCAGAATGTTATTTTGATTCTGGGCTAGAAGACAGAAGATTCTTTGATTTAATGGTTATATTCAGTTGCAACAAGCAACTAGCCTGAGGGGACAGTCACACTCTCAGTGGCCATGTATGAGAATGAAAGAAGAGACAGGATAAGACTGTGCCAAAAAACAATATAAACTACAAAGATAACACAAACATCATACCTGTTTTCTGAGCACATTGTATAGTAGATTGCATGCCACTGGCAAGATTTTTTTTTTTTTTACTGTTTGTACTGCGCTAGGTAATTGTGTCAATATATAAATAAGTATGTTGCAAAATCTTCACTTACATTTCTTACAGTTCACTTAAGTGTAAGAATCCCAACTTTTTATACTGTTGTGAAATACCTGCCTTGAGATTACCATTTGAGTAAAAAATCAGTAGCAAATTTTTCCTCTTCAACATACCTACAACCTGCTTCCCTTCTATTCAGGGCACATAAAAAGATAAGTTTTCAGAATGCAGCTATACAGTCCTCTAAAATGTTTCAGAATTCATGTGTGTCACTCGGGACATAATTAGATCTGGACAGATAGCACCTGTCAGCCATATGAAGCCAATTTAAAATACCGGAATTCCCCAAACAGTATGGCACTAGTTCAAGTTTCACATTTTGTTTAAAAATGCACGTTTGCCCTTAAAAGAATTTACCCACACCCTATTTTATCTTTCATGTGCAAACTACAAATTGTACTACTGAAGTGAAATCCTGAAATCCGAACACTGAAAATTACCAGTACAAACCACCAATATTTTAGATAGACTCCAATAAGGCAAACAGTTGCTGGCCTGTGGAGACCCAGTGGTGCCCAATTGTGACAATTCTCAAACATGCTGAGGACCACAGAGCTGCATTCTAAAAGCTATCTTTGCATCTACCCAGAGAAATCAGATGGGTGCCCTTCAAATTCTACTTGGCTGAGCTGCCTGTCTTGTAGTTAGAAACAGAGGACTTACTGCTAATTCTTGCTGTCACCAAGCAACAAAGCAACCAGTTAGCATGGTTTGATGCACCACAAGCAAATACCAAACAGCTGTTTCTAGAGCATACAGTTTCTACATCCAAGCAACTACTTATTCCCATAAGCCATGAAGTTTACTTTAGCCCACCCCAGTAAACTCTGCGACAGCTGGAACATGTTGATTTGCAACAACACTTGAGCACTGTTCAGTTCACTCTGTTACTGATGACTAACAATATATCTGGTTTGGCTTCCCATCTACTGTTCCCTTTTGTCAGGTCGACTGTCTCCATGACAAAAAAATTAATTTACGAGCTAAGCAATCTTTTAAAATAGACTTTGGCCTGCAACTGGGAGTAATTCAAATCTATTTGTACAACTAAACTCAAATAATCTTGGGCCTCAAGAATAGTTTACACAAGTGTGATATTATTTACATTTTACAAAACATCTGAAGTCCAATGCAATTAAAAGTCAAATGAGTAGTGCTCAGCTCTAGAAAATGCTGCTAAACATTTTAAGCAATAAAGAGACGAATCCAGCTGTTCAATTAATTTTAGTGCTTACAAGCACTCCATTAGCAGGTGGCTCAATGTAGGTTAATCTCATCTGAAACAGAATTTATAACGTTATGACATTTGAAATTATTCTGACAATCTCACTAGAAGGAAAGACTACAAAATGGTCAGTGTTTAAGGATTTTTATTAAAGCAAGAATTTTATAATCCAAATTATGGTTCTTTGCTCAGCTATCAATTCTTACTGTTAACTACAACAGTAGTGATATTCTGAGCTTTTCCACAGTAAATTACAAAATTAAAGAAAGGAATGCTTTAAATTTTTGTACTGTGTTGAAAATTCTTTCCCCCGGGTTTTATAAAACATTAATTTGTTTTTTTTTAACTTTTGCTATTTTTTTGTATTTTAAATCAATAGGTAATCTAGGACTGTTTTGCTAGTCCCGGCATTTGTTGTGTACATAAGCTTCAAAGTTTCCTTTCTTTTTTTTATTTATTTTATATTTTGCAATGTTTTTCTCAATATTTAGTAGTTTTTCCATGTTTAGATTTTTTTCTTCGGTGAAGCGAAATTATAGTAAGTAGTCCTGGATCGTCTGTAAGCAAGAAAATTCAAGTATTAATATGGAAATATAACACCTTTCTGACTGAAACCACAAAACAGTATACTCTGACATACACATTTAACATTTCTACTGTCTTATCAATTGTCAGGATGATGAGAACATACCATGGGACTTTATTGGGTGCTGTTCTCTATTGGAGAGAACAAAATAACCTATACCTCTCTACAAAAAAATCACACACTGCAGGTTGTGCTTGTTGAACCAAGTTCCCTGGATAAAGAGCTAAAGAAATATTGAAATCTACTCCTTTGGGTACTTCAGGTGTACAATAGTTCACTTCCTCAACATTCTAAACTGAATGGACAAAAACGTTTCCAGGGCAATTTCTGGAGACTAAAAACTCAGAATGAGCTTTTGTGTTTTTAAATAGTTCTTTATAGCCACTACAGATCACTCTGATTTTGGATAAAAAACAAGACAATATGGATCTTGATCTAGAAAATCCAAAATACAGTAACAAACATACTTTGCCACTTGCCAGGTAATGATGTTCTACCCCATTTTTAAATGGAAAGCTTAATTATCATTCAGTGGATTTCTGACAGGTAAACTAATAATAATGCAGAAAATGCACGTACACAATTATAAATTTGGCTGTAACCTTGGCCCATAGTTTAGGATGAAAACTACATCTCGGAACAGATGGGACTGCTGCTCATGTTTTGCTTTTAGTAGGAAGTGTCAGCAAACATTAGAGGTGCTGCATCACAGTAAGGCAGCTGAGCTACAAAGGCTGTATGATATAACCTGTGGTTTGTAAAGCTACATTCCCAATATAATACTTATTTCACAGTGCTTTGCTGCTTTTAAACTCTGTTCTTAAAAATACATACGTATGTTAGACGCTTGGAACGCCCGCTGGATTGTTAACTGCTTTCTGAGCAGCTTCTTTAGCTTGATGGGCTTGCAGTACAGCTACAGCTTCATCAACCTAATCAAGATTTTAAAAACCAATCAAACAGTTTATTCATATTTCTGTAGTGATAATTTAACAGCTTAACTGCACTTTAAAAAGACTGTTATTCTTTATGTTGTATTGTTCTATTATATTTTCTAAAACTTAATAAACTATCTAAAAAGGAAAAAGAAGAAAAGACCGCTGGCTGACAGAAACCATTTACCTTCGAACGAAGAGATTCAGGAGACTCAAGCATATGGAGGAGTTCAGAGTTATCTATCTCTAACAGCATACCAGTGATTTTACCCGCCAGAGTGGGGTGCATGGCTTGAATAAGAGGGAACAGGCGTTCACCTAGAAAAGAGGCAACAAGTTTACAAGATTTTTATTCACTTCTTAAGGAGTATTTTTCTCAACTATTCTGAATGGATCTGAAATGCAGAGGGATCCATTTACATACTAAAAATGCCTCTTCCTTGACAATAGCAGGGATTGATTTACAAGTACTGGAAAACTCCTGATCAGCCTAAAATGTTTACAGCACTTAATTGTTTAAATAAAGATCCTGCAGCTTTTCTTGAACAATGGCCAATACCTTCATCAAAACAACGGTTTTGCACAATCAAGAAGTTGCTTCTGACTTGCCTTTTTCTTCCATCCTAGACCCTAAAAGCCTCCTGTACTGTATGAATTGTTCCTCACTCTGACCCTTTGACACCCAGAGAACTTCTTCCCTAGCATTACTTCCAGTTCATATTGACTGGACCTATATAGAGGTCAAATAATTCAAGTCGGAGTTACAACTCATATTTTAGAAAGTCCTGATTCTTGGGGATTGGAGATAAAATTGCATTGCTGCACACAGACACTAGAATCCTGTTAGTTAATCCTAACTAGAGTATTCCCACTGAATCACTTGTCAGGAGAGTCAACATACGGGTAAACTTCATATGATTCAATGGCCCTATTCCAGTTGGAACTAAGAACAGGATTCAGGGCAGAAGATTCTTCCACTTATGGACGGAGCTGTTTTATTCCCTGTGCTAGGGTAACAATCAAATTGAAGTAGGAGATTTTCTGTTTGCTGATCTTATGCACATGGAAACAGGAAATTACTAAATGGTTTATTATACCACCATGCTTCTTCCACAGCCATTTTTGGAACAGCACTATCACCTATCTTCCTTATCCTCATGATTCTTCAGTGCAACCCTGTTACTCTGAACTGATCAACATACCATGTCAAATTGTGGGCTGCCCTACCCTACTTTCTCACCATGTGAGCTCCACCATCCACTAAATACCAACTTACCCAACATCTGCTTTTGTTCTTGTGGAGGAGCAGAAGCCAACATGGAAGCAGTCAAAGGTTCCTGACCTTGCACATGGACAGCAGGCTAGAATTTAAAAACATTAAGAATAAATTAAGGAGCTTTTTTTCTGCCCAAACATATATGATGAGAGAGAATTATATCTGTATTGCTGGCACTTAGAATTGATTTTAACACTGGTAAACAATGAATACAAGCATACACATTAGCAGCAGTTAATTCATTATTATTCAAACCAAGTTCTTGGCAAAAGAACTGACTTCAGGTCAGCATTTACATTCTTTGTGACCTAAGGAAACTTTGAACTGATATTATTTTGAAGTTTCCTATAAATCTGGACGTTTAGATCTTTATGGAAAATTCAGTAGTCCTGCACAAGCCAAACTGCATTGGCTCAGGTTGTCATCACAACTTTGAAGACAACCAATCCTTCAGGGATAGGCAACTCTGTGGCCCCAATGGTCGACTTCAGCCACACAGATACTGTCATGTGTCATATCCCTCCTGACCATGGATATCTGACAGCAGAATGGTGACCCCCCCACACACTCCTTCCCCAGTTCCATATTAAGTAAAGTGTATATTCCTCAGTACCCCTCATTTAAGCCCATAAAAAAAACACACATCTCATGCAACCTGATGCTGCCAAAAGAGACAGTGACCCTGTGTTCTTGCCCATTCATTTTTTATTTTCAAAAATGAAGGGTACAAATCTGTTGTTATCCTTATTTTCAACATTCCTAAAGAACCTAAAACATTCACACATCACTCACTACAGGCTTATCTGAATTTCCACAGACCTTTCCTCCTACCTTAGTCTCTCAAGATATCATGCAGATAATTATGACTTCAACATCAAGTCCACTCAGCTTTTTGTAACATGTTTTTATGCTGCTTTGATTCATCTAATAAAGTTCATACAGTAATATTGTTTTAAAAGACCCTGTAGTAATTGATAAACTCACCTGCTGCATAGCAACCTGAGGTTGTGTATTAAGATGTTGCTGAGGGTTGCGAACACCTGCAGCATACTTGTATTGTGGAACAGTGCGCACAGCTGGTGTAGCTGCTGCTGCAGCAGCAGCTGGACGTGGACCCATGGTTTGAGTTGATGTGTTAGCTAGGGAAAAATGATTTCAGGTTAATTGGAAAACTAGGTTGAACTGCATTTTAATGAACTTGACATACTATTTTAAAAATATATTTCATTCAAACTTGGAGGAAGAACTGAACTGCATACATTAATTAGTACAACCCCATACAACTAAAGTAAATAAGCTCTAGAACTCACCAACACGTTGTGTTGACATTACTCGTGGAACCTGTGATGAAGCTGGCCTCATGTTACTGAATGGGGGTCTCGGAGCTGCAGGGCGGATGGCACCTGGCATATTCTGGAAAGCTATGTTTAAGAGTATTGGATATAAGTAAGCATTTTGTAACTAAAAAATCAGACTTTTTACCTAGTTAAGTCCAAGTTACCTCTTCAGAGAGAGCAAGTGACTTACGATGTGGTCTGGCACCCTGAGCAGTCCAGCGAGGACTTGGTCTAAGTTGAGCAAGTTGGCTAGTAGGATAATATGCAGCACGGTTTTGTGTCTGTCAAAAGCAAACAAACCCATCCAGTGGTATATTAATTAATTCCATCTATTTGCTTCAATATTTCAATGTAGAAAATCAGTTTATAAAGTTAAGATTTATTCAAATATTAATTTTAATTATTAAGTAAAACTATTCTGGGCTTTCTTCAGAGCCCAACTATTTTACTACACAACACTTTGACAGTAATCCATTGCAACCAGATACATTTGTATATATTAAGTATGAGAGAGAACACAACTCAGGTCATACCTGTGGAATAGCAGCCATGAAGTAACCTGAAGGTGGTGCAGGCTGATAAGGATTGATGACTGGATTGGGCACTGCTCTTACACTTGCCATTCTCTGCATGTACTGGTTGGTGAGGTGAGCTTGGCGTTCTTCTTTACGCTGGGCTAAGGCTACATACAGTGGTTTGGTGGCCACAATTCTGCCATTCATTTCTGTTACTGCTTTTGTTGCTTCTTCTGGTGAAGAAAAGCAGACAAACCCAAAACCTTTACTGCGACCGCCCTCCATCATGACCTGCCAAAAGAAAAATTCAGTCTTAAAAACGCAATTGAGAAAATGCAACAGTATCTTAAGAACATAAGAAGAGCCATGCTGGATCAAATCAAAGGTGCATTTAGTGCAATATTCTGTTCATACGTGATTTAAAGCACACTTGTCAGCAAACGTGAGTGCAACTGAATCCACATTCTCAAGCAAATGATACAAAAAGGCATTTTGTCTGACACTAAAGATAGTTAACAACCATTTCAACTAGTTGTTAGATGGAGGCTTCAGAAAGGATGAATGAATTTCATCCCTTCTGAAGCCACCAATATTGGCAGCTATCATGACATCCTGCAGCTGGAAGTTCTACAGTTTAACTATGCACTGTGTTCAAAAGCACTTCATTTCGCCTATCCTGACTTTCCTACCAGCTTTTCATGAAGCTGTCTACCAAAGGTCCAAGATCATCTTATTTAGTCACTGTCAGTTTAGATAGTATCAGTATACATGTATATTGTCACATTACCCATCATTTTACACTTGATTATACAGAGTCCCAGTTGTCATTCTACTGCCCATACTCCCAGTGTGGAGAGACTTTTTTGGAGCTCTTTGCAATCCGTATCTATTCCAACCACCCTACATAATTAATGCAATCAGGAAACTTGGTCATCTTGCTGCTCATTTGTAACTCCAGATTCTTTCATGGGCAAGTTAAAAAGTATCAGTCCCAACACAGATCTGGGAAGGACTGCATTGCTCACGTATCTCCATTGCAAGAACTGTCCTTCTATTCCTACTCCATGCTTCTTGTTCTTTGACTAGTTTTTGATGCACAAAATGACAACTTTCTTCCCATAATGCAAACTTAGGTCAGGACTGTTTGGTGTGGGTTGTTATCAAGATCATTTGGAAGCCTACTTTGACTACTAGTATCTTCAAACACTACATCAAGTCAGTCCAGTATGTATGGGGTGGGTGGTGTAAGTACCTTCAAGTCACTGGTTGACTTATGGCTACCCCATGAATTTCACAGTTTCCTTTGACAAAGAACATTCTGAATTGGTTTGCCATTTTCCTCCTCTGAACTGTAGCTGACAGCACCTGGTATTCAGTGATGTACATAAGTACTAACCAGGGCTGACCATGTAAGTACTAACCAGGCTGACCAGACTTAGCTTCCAAGATCATACGGGATCTGATACAGATTATTCATTTGTTAGTTTCACTGTGCACAAAGCCTGTATCCTTTGCTAATGAACAACCTTCACTGCCAAATGGAGTATCTGGATTTTTATACTAAACTCCCAAGGAGGCAGATTGACTGGAAAGGGGTTTTTTTTTTTTTGATACCATGATGATAGACAGTACAGTACATATGTAATTTTACACCAAATAAAGTACTAATATTCATGGATAAGTATGCAAACTAGTACTGTATTGTAAAGAGTTGTGTGCAAATATAAATTTGTATACCTATACATATGCAAGTTAACTACAAGGGAAACTGGACAACAAATATATTTTGGACTGAATTATTTTTTCTCCAAACAATCATAAGAGCATGAGCTGTTTCCAATGCTGTTACCTTTGCACTAGTAATTGTGCCAAATGGTGAAAATTCTTTGCGTAGGCGTTCATCATCAATTCCATCATCCAGATTTTTCACATAAAGGTTTACACCCTTGAAAAATAAAGAATATAAAGTATATGAATGCACAGAGCACATATAACACAACAAAATGGTATTTGTTCAACTGAAGTTCTACCTGGTATCTGGTGATCCTGTCTTGCTTCATTTGTTCAAATTTGCGCTTCAGCTCTGTTTGCCTTTCTACTTTTTTCTGAGCTCTGCCAACGTATATTTGTTTCCCATTGAGTTCTTTTCCATTCATCTCGTCGACAGCCTTCATTAATAACAAATGTATTTTAAAATATTTGCATAGCTGATTCTATACAGTATTAGGTTCCACAACAGCAAAGTGAAAATAAGAAAAGGAACCAAAACAACAACAAAACAGACATTTGTGGGATGAACATACAGCAGAAAGAGGACTACATGAAATAAACAATTAATTGAAAAGGAGATTTGCAAAATTCAAAAACATAGTAATGTTCCTTGGTACATCCTGAGATGTACATTAGATAGAAGAACAAGCCTGATAAAAAGACCAAAACCCGCAATCTTAGGCAATTTCCTTACTACACTGTTATAGTGCTATTATTCCACTTTGAAGATCCTGTGGAATTCTGGAGTTTGTAGTTTACTGAAGCCAAAGAGCTCTCTGGCTGAGAATTCTAAAGGCCCCTCCCTGAACTGCAAACTCCAGGATTCCACGGAATGTCGAAAGTGGAATAATAGCACTCTAACAATGTACGGCAGAAATGGCCTTAAGACTACTCATAATGTCCACAAAGTTTATAGAATGTTGTACTGACAAACTTACTTTTTGAGCATCCTCATGTCTTTCAAAACTGACAAAACCAAAGCCTTTGGATTTTCCACTCTCATCAGTCATAACTTTCACACTCAAGGCAGGTCCTAAAAAGTGTATAAGATTCATTATATCTATTTTCTAGTTCCATGAGTTTACAGAAACAAAGTGGTCTGGAAAGGAACAATTTAGTGAACATGTTAGAAAATTTATTCACTGAGATAACATCTCAGAAAACTGAGATAATTCCCCATTTAGAAGACTGATATTCCAGATGGAGTTTAAAATTAATAACTGGACAATTAGATGTCAGCATTACTCTCTGGTTTGTCTTGTCAAACTCATTTTGAAAGAATGCCTTGACTTCTCACAGGCACATTATAATGTTAATCCAAACAAAATACTACAGTCAAAGATTTAACAGGCTATAATTTACAGTAATTACTAAAACACCAATGAACTGCTGTAAAACATTATGCTACAGTTATGTATATACATCTAAGACTATATTCTGCTCTATGTTAAATCTTTTATTTTATTGTAGCAGGCTAGAATGTCCCTCCCTCCCCTGCTTCATTTCATTTAATGCTGGCATCTTAAAACTTTTTGACTACAGATAAGCAATTGCGAACTGGCTAAGAGATCATGTACCCATTATACCCACTATCTTTTCTTCTAGAGTATATATTCCTGTTGCTGGTTTTATCTGAGATTAAAGTGTTACTCAGGTAACAACTTTAATATAGTTAAGGACAAAGTGGACCTGAAACCAGTTTGGCTTCAAATCTTCATTAAATGGGAGCTCCAAGTAGTTTTAATGGACAGCAAAGTCAATGTTATCACATAAAGTTAAGATCAATGGCAAGACATTTACACACTACAAAGTAGGAACCACAGTTTAATCACTGAAACACACACAGGTTAACACAGCATTCTTCAGGTTCAGTTTCTGGTGTTTCCAGATAACAGGATAATGACCCTCTTAAAAAGATCATGGACTCTGTACAAGGCAACCCTGGTATAGGAAGGTCACAGCTGGGAGGGGGCACTGTGTTCACATCAGCTCTTAATTCACTTTTATACACATGGAAAGGAAAGGACATTACCAAACTTGCCAAAGAGTTCCTTAAGTCTCTCATCATCCATATCTTCTCCAAAATTCTTGATGTACACATTTGTGAACTCCTTTGCACGAGCTCCAAGCTCTGCTTCACGCTCCTTACGAGATTTAAACCTTCCAACAAATCTAGTTTTAAAATATAAAATGAAAACTGCTTAGATTTCTTGACAAGATTTAATTTTCTCTCTTTCAGTCAATAGTTTATGTAGTAAAAACCTTTAAAGGTGCTCACCCATGTCTCACACTGATCCCCTGGATGCAGGTGGCTGCCATAGTATACACCTCAATTAGGAAAATATAGTATTAAGCTGCCTTCAGCTTTGTGTGTGTCCTGGGAGATAAGACTGTTCAGAACAGGGCAGCCATATCCCTCCATGGTGCTTCCTCACCCAGGGAAACATGACAGCATGATACAGCTATTTCCAACTGTGACATAACTGTCTCTCTCATAGTTCCTGTGCAATGTGAGAAATTATCCTCACTGGTTAAACCCTTGGACAGGTCCTCCAAGTGCAAACTCCCATAGTCCCAGACCACAGATCATTCTGGCTGGGTATACAGCAGTCCAAAAGATGTCAAGCATACAAGGTTGACTACCCTGATCTAAATGAGTGTTGGGAACAGAGCCTCTAATTTACTGAATTTGATAAAACAAGTATTTAAAAATAAGATTATATCTTATTATATCATATGAATTACTGCTTACTGCTAGTGAAAACCATCATATTATATATATGATGGCTTTCACTAGCAGTAAGGAATAATTCATATAAGGGAAACCAATTTTCCTTCCCTACATGCTGCACCCCTCTACACCGTATCTCATATAGTAATGGATGATCCTCAAATATTCAGGAGCAGCTTTAAGGGGTCACAAAGGACCAGAGTAGATAAAAAAGGATCAGCAATAATCATGTGCCCTGCCTCATATGAAGTGTTTTTATGGAAATACAAACCACCATTAAATTTGAGTTCTGAACTGTGTACTCACACTTTGCGATCATTAAGAAGCATTCCATTCATTTTTTCAATAGCTCTTTCTGCAGCTTCTTGCGTTTCAAAGTGTACAAATCCATAGCCTTTGGATCCATTTTCATCACACACAACCTAAGAAAAATATCACAATGCTTGTGAAACTGTCTGAATGCAATTACATTAACTTTAATGCTGAATTGATGTTCTCTTTCCATTTAGCTCAGCTTACCTTACAAGACAGGATGTTTCCAAAAGCAGAAAAGGTATCATACAAAGCTTTATTGTCAATTGATTTGTCCAAGTTTTTGATAAAGATGTTTCCAACACCACTCTTACGTAGAGATGGATCACGCTGAGACCACATGATACGCACTGGTTTGCCTTTAATGACATCAAAATTCATGGTATCTAAAGCTCTCTCAGCTGCAAAAACAGATCGCAATTAATATTATTAAAGCAATGCTCATTACAGATGCTTGTGACTGAGCCTACAAAATTCAACTTCACTCTCAACTTTCTGAATTCCACAAAATTGTACACCGTTTTGTATAAACTGTATACTAATAATTTGTGTTATTTAGGGAGGACTATATTATTCCAGGTAATAAGGCAAAACATTGAGGGAGACATTCAAAAAACCATATTGGAATCAGGGCAAGCACTGAAATGAAACAGATAATTTAATGTGCCCCATGGGTAGATTGTTCTAATTAAATTCCATAAATGCAGTTGCTCAGTGTATCACAGAACAGCATTTTTTTTAAAAAAAGTCCTTAACTTCTGTCCTTCACATTTAAGAGACACAATTGTGTGTTACTCCTGACGTCTACAGGATGGTAGTCAGAACCAACATTAGAAAGTTGTAGTTTGACAATAATACAGTCAGCTCTCCACATCTGCATGTTTGATTTTCACCGATTTGATTCTTTGCAAGTTTCTCCAACCCCTGCCCCGCGCCCGAAAGTGCTTCTTTCCCAGGAGTACTCTCCCTCCTGGTTGCTTTGATCAAGGCATGCAGTCCATTTTCTCAGCACCACAAATCCTCTCCCAATGCCTCCCCGCCCCAAGGAAAGAGATCAGCAAGAGACAGGAAGCATAGGGCTACCATGCCAACCCACACTCTTTCTCTCTTTCCTTTCCCTGACCTGCTCTGGACCCTGGATGCCTGCTCTCCCCACCATGCCTTGGCCCTCTTCCCACAGATTAACACATATTTTGATATTTATGATTTTTCCACTTTCACAGGGATCCTGT
Source organism: Ctenosaura bakeri (assembly GCA_948474755.1). Lineage (NCBI taxonomy): Eukaryota > Metazoa > Chordata > Lepidosauria > Squamata > Iguanidae > Ctenosaura > Ctenosaura bakeri. The sequence continues at coordinate 617,618 of CAOLHI010000381.1, read as the reverse complement.
GCCTCCAACCCTAGTGAATGTGGAGGGCTGACTATATTCCTAAATTACAGGCTGAGTATCCTTTATCTGAAATGCTTGGGACTAGAAGTGTTCTGTATTTTGGATTTTTTTGCAGCCGTGGTTGCTGGCAACTATCTCCAACCTTGGCCTCTTGCCCTTGCTTCCATTGCTGGATCCCATATCCTAGCCAGTGCCTTTTCTACCCAAGTCTTCTGTGGATGGGACCCCAGTAACTGCAGTCAGATCTGACAGTTGCATCTGTGGGGCTGTCAGACACCTGCTTCTGGCTTCAAGGCAGCAACTGTAGCACTCCTGCTTATTCATTTGGCTATAGAAAAAGACAAGGATCTGTGATACCGCAGAAGAAAAGGTTTCCTGCCTTTTCACAAATCTCACATCTCTCTCCAACCTCGCAAATACAATACAGGTTTATACGTGTTGTAGCTCCAAAAGTTTCAGATTTTTGAACAGATAAGGGATACTCAACCTGCATTGCAAATATAAAATCACAGTTCCTTAACTGACTTTGTAATTTCTCTGCATGTACTTGAAGAAATGTTACAGATGTTAAAATCCTACAGTTTATTTACTTGATAGCAATATAAAAGAAAGCACCAAGTTAAAAAAAACAGCTGAAGAAGTTGAAAAGTTCTTTCTCTCTCAAAAAAAGTGTTCCTAGTATCAAAGTGCAAAGATCATGGAGTTTTCTATTAACAAAACTCCTCCTCCATCCTGCAAAACGAATATCTGACAGTTTCTACTGCCTATTTGTTAAATATTCATCCCTCTGCATCTAGACTAGGGGTGGGTCAAGTGTGGCCCGTAGGAGTCTCTGTATCTTTTGGAAGTGACTTCTGCTCACTTCTCCTTTTGGAAGGAAAGGCCTCACTGGGCCAAAAACAGGTCTGGGGGAAAAAGCCCAGCACAATTGCATGTAACCACAAACTGCCTTCTGAGGCCACTGAAGGCCAAGAATATCCTCTAAGGTCCTCACAAAATTCCCAGGCAGTTTCCCCCTCCAATGGCCAAAAACCACATTGCAGCAGTTTTGCCTTAGCCTCCCCAACTGAAATGGAAAGTGATACTTTTGTATCATGCCCAATTTCATTTGGGAACAGCAATGTGGTCTGCTGGGGGTCCAGGGAAGTAAAAAGTGCCATCCTTTGCACAGTTGCAGACCCTGGTCTGTCCCCAATTGCAAATGATACTGCTATTTTTCTATAGTAGATTAATAACTGATCTATTAGAATGTTTGCAAAAATGATGTGGCAGAACATTACTTTGAGTCAACAGCCAATGCATCAGATGCAATGCCTCTTATCAACACAGAACATAACACAACAAGGAAATGGCCATATTTGACTAGCCAGAGCCAGTCAATTACAGATAGAAAAGTTTATGATATCATACTTTCTCCCTGCTCTCATAGAGCAGACTCAATTTGTCAGGTGAAGCAACCTGCAAGAACTCCCCACCACTTCACTTCCTGCCTTACAACTGCTGCTACAGTTACCAGTGGGAACTTTTGACAGCCTTAGAAACTGCATGTGGTAAGAACAGGGGAACTAATCACAGACATGATACTGGTACAGCCTTTTGTTCCAACCTGAATACCCTATGAAATTCCACAGGCAAGTAACCACTTCCTTCAAAATTGTCTGCTAGAATTAGATCTTTAAACATGCAGATAACTAGGCTATTCTTGTTTTCAAGGTGCCTAAGCCTTCCACGCCAAAAAAAACAGCCAAATCCTATACTGCTATGCTCAAATGACAGTGCCCTGTGAAAACAAATGTCCGTGGGTAAGCATCTAGGCTGGCAAACTTCTCTAGCTGAAAATGCACCTAGCCAAGCCGTGCTCACAGACTTCTGCACAGACTGAAAAAGCTTTAGCAAACACATAGAACAAGTCAAGGCTGCAGCTCAGTTTATACTCTTTTTCTACAATGCAGCACTACATCTGTACTGGAGAGGATCAGGATGGAGAAGCATGGGTTCAGAGTTCAGTGAAAAAAGTTATATGACTAACCTTGTCTTGTGATCCCATCTGCAACACTGGTTTAAATGTAGGTACCCTAATATTTTTCACTGAATTGCTCTTTCAAGAGTTAAACATATTAAAAAGTACAGAATGCAATGTTTTGTCCTTGACAGGACTAACAAATGAATATGACATAATAAAGTTACACTGTTCAAGAGCTCTTCCTTCCAAATAAGGTAATGTTTTGCTTAGACAAGTTTTCCATGAGTTCAGGAATACCAGTTATTACAAACATGTCCTTCAAATAATTTGATTGCTAAGTATTTTTTCAACATCTGTGTAGCATACTGCAGTTACAAACACAAGGCATGTTTCTCCAGCTCTGCATCATTTCTTAACTAAGCTAGAAAAAACTAATCTCAATTTTTAAGCAAGCTGTATTTCTTCACTTTTAAAATTCTTGGAAAAATAAGAAAAAGCTCATCCAGACATTCAACTTCGCAATTAGCCTTTCCAAGGTAGTGGCAATTCCTCAAATGCTTCTTATACTGAATTTATCAAAGCTATGAATGAATCACCAGCTGAAGGATCAATTCATCTGAGCAAAGGTTGAATTTTGCAGAAAGAAAACAGCAGAATTCTTACAGACAACACCCTACAGAATTAAGTCCACTTCTGGACACAATTTCGAGGTATGCGTTTGGATTCATTTATCTTTTTTGTTACATAATAATTAATTAATTAATTGATAATACAAAACTACACAAACTGTTCCATTTTCTTTTCTTAAAAATGAATGTGAGAAAACCAATGTGAAAGTATGCCTTTGAGATTTTAACTACAACTTGATTCAAGAAATTGTTCTTGCTTGCTCATCACTGGCCAATTTATGGGATCAACGTGGCTGTAGAAATATACAACTATGTGACATTTAATAAAAATTAATATAAACTGGTTAAACTGATTATTAACCAAACAAGCCTGCCCTTTATTAATTCTTGTAGTGTTGCCATTTGCTTTCTAATCATTTCCAACTTCTAGTGACCCTGAGGCAACCCTGTGAGAGCCAGCATGGTGTAATGGTTTGAGTGTAGGACTAAGATTCTGGAGAGCAGGGTTCAAATCCCTTGGGCGAGTCACACTCTCTCAGCACCAGAAGAAGGCAAAGACAAATCCCCCCTGAACCAATCTTGCCAAAAAACCCTGTAACCTGTTCACCTTAGGGTCACTATAACTCAGAAACAACTTCAAGCAAGGCAAACCCATCACAAGACTTTCTTCAAAAGATTTGTTCCAAGGAGGTTTGCCTTTACCTTCCCCTGATGCAGAAAGAATGTGATTTGCGCAAGATCACCCAGTGGGCTTCCTTGGCAGAGAGGGAATTTGAATCCTGGTCTCTAGAGTTCTAGTCCAACACTCAAACCACTATACCACATTGTCTGTAGGGTATCTTACATTCAAAACTATAAGTTGAATCTCTTCAACAAGAGTTGCCATTGTATCTGGAAAGAGAAAGCAGGTCCTCCCACAAACTGTCTCCCTTCCAATTTCCAGTCTGTCCACAAAACTTTTACCAATCAGTAAACCAATTGACTATACTGGTTCCTGTGATACTTCCTTCTAGCTGCAAGAGCCTTCCTAGAATGATAATTCTCAGTAAGTGTCAATCTCTCATTTCCCCCTTTTCTGCTCCCGAGTTTGGACTGTAATCCACCAATCCAGGAGAGAGTGGTACATACTTTCCCAACATTTATAAAGGTTCTAACACTTCACGTACTCTCTAGAGACCCAAAGCACAGCCTCTGCTGCTCACCGAGGTAGTCTTGACAGATTTAATAAATTTTATCCAATGAATATTATTAAAAAATAAAAAGACATGGGAAAGAAATGATCATTTTATTTTCCTTTGTGCAAAAAAAAATAGGAACAACTACCCGAATGTTTCAAACTTTTGTTTTATAGATTAAAAAAAAAATGGGGCTGTGTTTTTAAAAACACTCAAATGACAAATTATAACCCAGGACTCTGGAGAGAAAAACAGCCCGCTGGAGGACACATTACTCAGCCCAGATGGCATCAGTTCCTCGTGTTTTCTGTGGGTCCGCGACTCGCTTGCGCCCCATTTCTCCACCACTAATTAGGAGCACTCATTGTTCTGGCATTTCCTGCGACGCCTTTCATCTGGGTTGCCTCACTGGAGCCCTCAGCGACGCGGCCCGCGGAAACGAGCGCCTGACACGCCCTTACCGGGGACTTTTGCCGAGGCCTTGCCTGCCTGCTTGGTGATCCCAAGAGGCCGGGCCGGTTCCGAGAAACCAGCGCGCCACCCCATCGGAAAAGGAAAGTGGCCAAGCAGGGCGGCTTCTCAGGGCCGAGGCCTCCGCTCCCCTCCTTCTTCCCGTGGCAGGGAGGCATCTCTCCGCCACGAGGCACCCTTGGGCGGCGGGGCGCCGGGGGCGACAGTCCCGCTTCTTCTTCCAACGGGCCACAGAAGTTGGGCTTGAGCCTCCCGCCCCGTCCCTCGGACGACCCACGCTCGGCTCTGGTTTTGAGGAAGGGGCCGCCCGGGCAGGCGGAGGAGCAAGGGAAGGGTTTGGAGGAAGCGCCGCCGCTGGGGGGCAGGCCCGGGATTCCGAGGGGCCGCGTTTAAGCCGTAAAATGGATGCTCGGCGGGGGGAGGGAGGTGGGGAGCCGTGACGGAAGGGGAGGAATGTGCGGCCGCCCTCGTGGGGTGCGAGAACATGGCTCCGTCCGGGAAGAGGAAGCAGAAGGGGGCCGGCCGCGGAGAGAAGGCTGGAAGGCTCCCTCTCCCGCGAAGGGCTTCGGTCTCGGCCTTCCCCCGGCTCGGTCTGGGATCCCACCCCGCCGCCCTGATAGAAACGTCGCCCCTCCCTGGCCTTCTCCGCCCCTGCCTCTCGCTTCTCCCGCCCCGGCGGCCCTCTCTCGCCCTCCCCAGCCCATGTGGCCGCCCGTCAAGGCGGCCGCCGCGGAGGCCTGGCGGTGGCGAAGAGATGAAACGTCTGCGTGTGGTGATGGGTAGAACCGCCCTGCCTCTCCCCGGCTCCCACCCAAGCTGCCTCCCCCAAAAACCTTCGGGGCGCTTCCTCCTCCTCCCCCCGATCTCCTCACCGTCGGCCGGCTGCTGGAAGTTGACATAGGCGTAGCCCAGGGAGCGCCGGGTGATCATGTCCCTGCAGACGCGGATGGAGAGGATGGGCCCGGCGGGGCTGAACTTCTCGTACAGCATGGCCTCGGTGACATCGGGGTGGAGGTCCCCCACGTAGAGCGAGGCCATCGGGTAGCTGGGGGCGCTGGGGTTCATGTCGGCGCGGGGGGACGGGGGGGGGGGGCGAGGCGGCAGGGCGAGACTCGCGAGCGCCGAGGAGGCCGCGACGGGCCGGGAGGGTTCGAAAGTCAACGGCTCCGCGGCGGCGGTTGGCGACGGTTAGGGGCTCGCTCGAGCGCTCGCTGCTGCTGCTGCTTCGGGCGGGAGGAAGAGGCTGCGGCTGCGGGTCCGACGGGCGGCTCTTCGTCTTCCTGCTGCTGTTTCTGGTGGTGGAGGTGGTTTCTCGGGCGGGTCTCCTCTCGGCTGAGCCGGGTCCGGGACTTCGCTTCGCTTCACCGGGTTATTTTATACCAAACCGGCCGGTTTCGGGGAGGGAAGGCTGGTAGACGAGGGGATTTTTTTAATGATTTTTCGGGTTTTTAAGTTTTTTTTGGATTTTTAAAGGTTTTTTTTCTTTTAGTAATAAATGGTGCGGCGGAGCTGGTGTGTCCGGGGAAGGCCGGAGCACACGCACACTGCACACACAGCACCGTCAGCGGCCGGGGGACAAGGGGGAGGCCGCCGCCCCGGCCGCGCACTATATATAAACGCCCCGCCCCCGGTCGCCTCTGCCGTACAGCGCGCCACGCAGTGAAATTCTCCAGTGCGCACGCGCGCCTTCCGAAACGAGGGGAGGAAGAAGGTAGTTTCGGTGAAAGGAAGAAGAATGAGGCGGAGCCAGAATGCGTTGCGCTCTACGACGTGCCTTACGTATTGACGCAGCTGCCCGGATTTGGGCAACAGGTTGCGCATGGGCAGAGGATAGATTCCAGGATCATGGGGCTATTGTGAAGGAAGGAGGCCTATGGGAAATGAGCGCATGCGCAAGGGGAGTAGTGAGCTAGGATGGGCGAGGAAGAGGAAGGTTGTTTTGTTGGAAACCAAGGCGCTACGAAAATGAGTTTATGAAATCATGTGAGTTTAGGAATCCTTTGGACGCATGCGCAGAGCTTTTCTAAGGTTAGAGGTGGTCTGGCGCTTGGATTTAAGAATAGGGCAGGGGAGCGAAAAATGATCTAATAAGATTGTAATGTGTAGAGGGGAAAAAGGGGGGTGGGACAGCTTGACCTAAACCATTTCCGCACGGGACTGTTATAGCGCGATGTTTCCACTTTCAACATCCTTGACCTAGGAGCCATTTCCGCACGGGGCTGTTATAGCGCGATGATTCCACTTTCAACAGCCTCTGGAATCCTGGGGTTTGCAGTTTCGGGGGGGGCCGTCCGGCCCCTCCCGAAACTGCAAACCCCAGGATTCCAGAAGCTGTTGAAAGTGGAATCATCGCGCTATAACAGCCCCGTGCGGAAATGACCCTAGAACGGTTGGGGCTGTTGACAATTTTGTAGGCCGCTTTAGGTCCCACTAGGGGAGTGAACAGGCAAGATATAAACGACTTCATCATGATCGTCATCATCGTAATCGTGTTTGTCGTTGCTGGAAGTTCTTGTTTCCAAATCCTCAACACAGCAAAGACTGGCTACCAAAATAGTTTAGGCCGCCTGAAATCCGATGCAAATAAATTTAAAAGAGCATTAAAAGCTGTTTCTTTAAACATAACAGTCTGCCTTCTGTTCTGGTTTATGGTGGACACACTACCTGCTTCTGCTCATATACTTTTCTATTTCATATTTATTCTTTAATTTTCTTTTTTGGAAACCATCGTTCTTTTTTAGATTGTCAAAAAAAATGCTTAGTAAGAGGCAAAACTGCTTTGTGTAAAGTCAGCCATCTAGCCTGGTGTTATTCACCCTGATTGACAGTGGCCATGGAGTGATTGGGCATGTCAGAAGTTGAACCCAGGGCCTTTTCATACAAAATGTATGCCTTGCCGTTGAGCTGTTGTCCCTTTCTTTAGGGTAAAATCTGTACTAGATATACCTTGTTTATTTTACTTTTGTTTTCATTCTGCCCAAAGGGGAGTCAATTTTTACTGAGTTTATGGCATTCATATTCTGTTTTTAAACTCTATTCATGCTCAGAGCAGCTTCCTCATATTCTCTTATCAGGTTTAACCTTTGTACCCAGAGGCAAGACTGCAGTTCAGTTAAAGTTTTCTGTGAACAACAGATACTTACGTTACTAATATGGCTGATACACTAGATGAACACTCACTTGTTAATATCCTGTGTTATAGACTATAAAATATAGAAATATATATATATATATATATATATATATATATATTTTAAATTGAATACACACACACACGGAATATATATATTTATATTCTCAACTTTCTTCATTGGAACTCTGGACGACATACAAAGTGTTCCCAGGTGACCTCTCCATCATCCAGGCTATAAGCAGTCCTTGACCTGCTTGACCATCATGGTTGCAGTTGTGATAAATTACGCCCTAGTGTAGCATTTTTCTCCCAATAGGCCTTCTGATTTTTGTAAGCCCCAAGCTAGGCAGTAACTCAATATATCTGAATTTCCCTACAACTAACTGGGCACACAGTTCAGGTAAGTATTGCACTGAGACCAGGCTTTCGTGTTTTTTTATAAAGACACCAGATCCCATCTGATCTTGGAAGCTAAGCAGGGTCATCCTGTTTAGTACTTGGATGGGAGATTGCCACTGCATACCAGGTGCTGACAGTAGTTGTCAGTGGAGACATGCCTGAAGACTGTCTGATCTGTAGCTCTATCTTGGTCCCTTTTATTCTCTCTCTAGGCTTGTCCAGGTTATCAGTTATCCTATTGAAGTATATCAAAATGAGGTACTGATTGTGCCCACATTTATGATATCTAATCAAAGCAAAGATCTTTAACTATAATCTCACCTATGGTCCACTAGAAGTCTTTGGCTGTCTGCTATCCTAATCGCCCTGTGTGAGGAAATTATTTTTCGTCAAATCCACTGGATGTCCTCTTATCTTCATTACAGTTGAGCATATTACATCTGCTAGAGGTTTTTACGGGTCACATCTGATCACATCCACTGTTTGAGGTTATTCTCAATCGTGTTTTGTTCAGAGTTGAATAGGTGTTTTCCCAGTTGTAAGCTGCTTACAAGTTCTCATGATACATATCTCATGATATATATATATCATTTCCTAACAAACCTACTTCCTGTTACCCTGTTTATTGTTTACTATAGGAGGGAAACCTATATGCGCTCTCAATTAACTAAGTTTGGGGAAATTAGCTAGAGCACAAGTTAGCAATGCGAGAGGCAGGGCAACGCAGCAGAATCTTTTACCCAATGTCTACGGGGTCAGGCCAAGCCAAGGAGCAAACCGGAATTTAAGAATAATTGAGATTTTATTAAATACAGACACACAGTGTATGCAGCACACACAATCACACAAGTAACTAAGGAAAGTAAAGGTTGGAGTGGTATAGAGGGATTTTGAGAGGGATTGTTGAATTGGGTGATACAAAACCTGTCCTGAAGCCTGGAAGAATAGGGAGTGATGCTGGGGTTCGATGTGGCTCAGCACGTGTAGCTGAGGGGAAGCTCGCCAAGCAAAGCGGCGGCAAGGCAGTCTGGAACTCTGGAGCGATCTGAGGAAGGTCTCGGAATCAGGGGTTTTTATAGAGAAAAATGTAACTGCAGGCTATTCTGTACTTGGGGGAAACAATGAGTTTCGGGCACGAGACAAAGCTTTGGAAAGGTCAAAATTTAGCATGATTAAGTCCGAATTGACAAAGAGGTAGACAGTATGCAAATACTCAGTGCTTGGCAGTTGAGTATTCGGCTTGCCAAGTTGCCTTCTCGGGGCAGGGAGTCCTTTGTAAGCAGCGTGCATACATAATGAGGGTGTTTGCAGAGAGGTCTCCTAAAGCGGTAATCTGGCTATTTCTGGCCTGCCTGTATTGTTTTGGGATATTGCAGCGTTTGATGGCCGAGCCTAGTTCTGTGCTTGTCCGGGGGCCTCATAAACACATGGAGAGGGGTGGTGGAAGAGAGCCAAATTATTGATATCAAAATGATATCTTTATGCCATCTCCAAGGAGGCCTAACCTGCAGTAACATTCCTGTATTATATCTTCTATGCTATACTATCTAGGTTACACTAGCTTACACTTTGTGCTTTATTGGTCTATCCCCAGGCCACAAAGGTGGCAAGCAGAAACACCTGGCTTGTAACAGGCATATATGAATCATAGAAATTAGAATCATAGAAATTCAGAGTTGGAAGAGACCACACAGGCCATCCAGTCCAACCCCCTGCCATGCAGGAACACCCTCAAATCAATCCCGACAGATGGCCATCAAGCCTCTGCTTAAAAACCTCCAAGGAAGGAGACTCCACTACACTCCGAGGCAGCAGATTCCACTGCCGGACAGCCCTGACTGTCAGGAAGTTCTTCCTGAGGTTCAGGTGGAATCTCCTTTCCTGCAGCTTGAATCCATTGCTCCTTGTCCTGGTCTCTGGAGCAGCAAAAAACAAGTCCCCTCCTTCCTCTACGTGGCATCCCTTCAAATATTTAAACATGGCTATCATGTCCCCTCTTAACCTCCTCTTCTGCAGACTAAACATACCCAGCTCTCTAAGTCTATCCTCATAGGGCATGGCTTCCAGGCCTCTCACCATTTTGGTCGCCCTCCTCTGGACTTGCTCCAGCTTGTCAATATCCTTCTTGAATTGGGGTGCCTGGAACTGGACACAGTATTCAAGATGGGGTCTAACCAAGGCAGAGTAGAGTGGTACCAGTACCTCCCTCGATCTAGACACCATACTCCTATTGATGCAGCCGAGAATTGCATTGGCTTTCTTGGCTGCCGCATCACACTGCTGACTCATGTTCAGCTTGTGGTCTATGAAGACTCCTAGATCCCTTTCACACGTACTGCTATCCAGCCACGTGTCCCCCATCCTATAGTTGTGGATTCCATTATTTCTACCTAAGTGTAGGACCTTACATTTCTCTCTGTTGAATTTCATTTTGTTCGCCCTGGCCCAGCTCTCCAATCTATCCAGGTCATTTCGAATTTTGATCCTGTCCTCTGGCGTATTAGCAACCCCTCCCAATTTGGTGTCATCTGCAAATGTGATGAGCATGCCCTCTATTCCTTCATCCAAGTCATTGATAAAAATATTGAACAGCACTGGGCCTAGGACAGAACCCTGTGGCACCCCGCTAGTCACTTCTCTCCAGGACGAAAAGCAGCCATTCGTGATCACCCTTTGGGTTCGGCCGGTCAACCAATTACAAATCCAAATAACAGTAGTCCTGTCCAGCCCACATTTTACTAGCTTCGTTGCAAGAATGTCATGGGGAACTTTGTCAAAGGCCTTACTGAAATCGAGATATGCTACATCCACAGCACTCCCTTCATCTATCAAGCTAGTAACTCTATCATAAAAAGAGATAAGATTAGTCTGGCATGACTTATTTTTGAGAAATCCATGTTGACTTCTCGTGATTACTGCGTTGCTTTCTAAATGATTAGAGACTGACTGCTTAATGATCTGCTCCAGGATCTTTCCGGGTACTGATGTCAGGCTGACTGGGCGATAATTATTTGGGTCCTCTTTTTTTCCCTTCTTGAAGATGGGGATAACATTTGCTCTCCTCCAATCTGCTGGAACTTCTCCTGTCCTCCAAGATTTCTCAAAAATTATAGCAAGCGGTTCCGAAATGACCTCTGCCAGCTCTTTTAATATCCTAGGATGCAATTCATCTGGCCCTGGAGACTTGAATTCATCCAATGCGGCCAGGTATTCCTGTACCACCTCTCTACTTATTATGTGCCTCATTTCCTCTGCTTCCTCCCCTGCTCCCCAACCGGAAGGTTGAGTGCTTGTATCCTTCCGGGAAAATACGGAGGCAAAGAAGGTGTTAAGTAGTTCTGCCTTTTCTCTCCCCCCTGTGAGTAATTCGCCATCTTGTCTGCGTAGCGACCCTACTGTCTCCTTCTTTTTCCTTTTGCTGCGGACATATTTAAAAAAACCCTTTTTATTGTTTTTAATGTCTCTGGCCAGCCTAAGTTCGTTCTGTGCTTTAGCCTTTCTGACCTCCTCCCTACATCTCCTGGCTACTTGCTTAAATTCTTCTTTGGTGGTTTCCCCCTTCTTCCATTTCCTATACATGTTTCTCTTAACTCTTAGCTCAGCTGAGAGTTCTTTAGTCAACCATTCTGGTTTCTTCAGATGCCTTCCATTTTTCCTCCTTAATGGCACTGTTTTAGACTGTGCCTTCAGTATCTCCTTTTTAAGGAACTCCCATGCCTCCTGAACTCCTTTCCCTTTCACTATTCCTGACCACGGAATTCCAACCAGCAGCTCCCTAAGTTTACAGAAGTCCGCTTTTTTAAAATCTAAGATGAGTGTCTGGCCACCCTTATCTTCTCCTTCCCACTGAATGCTAAATTCCAACAGGGCATGGTCACTCCCCCCTAAAGATCCAACCACTTCTACCTCATTCACAAGGTCATCCCTGTTGGTCAAGACCAGATCTAGAATATTTGATCCCCTTGTGGCCTCTTCTACCTTCTGGACCATGAAGTTGTCTGCAAGACAAGCAAGAAACTTGCTGGACCTTGCTGTCTTGGCAGAGTTTGACTGCCAGCATATATCCGGGTAATTGAAATCTCCTATTATTACTGTATCCCTCCTCTTTGAATGTGCAGTCATTTGGTTGAGGAAGGCGTCATCCAAGTCCTCAGCCTGGGTTGGAGGTCTGTAGTAAACCCCCACCAGAATATCCCTGTTGTTTCTCGCTGCCTTAATTCTTACCCAAATGCTCTCTACCTGGCTTTCTGGGTTTAAGTCCTGGATCTCTTCACAGGTGAAACATCCTTGACATACAAGGCTACTCCTCCTCCTTTCTTGTTTGGTCTATTTTTACAAAACAGTCTATACCCCTCTATTCCTGTATTCCAATCATGAGACTCATCCCACCAGGTCTCAGTGATGCCTATCAAATCGTATTTATTTTCTTGTACTAGGAGTACAAGCTCATCCTGCTTGTTTCCCATACTCCTTGCATTAGTGTAGAGACACTTAAGTCCCTGGGCCCTTCCTGCAAGTCCTGCACTATTGATTCTACTCCTCCTGCCATTGGCCACTTGTACTACTTGTCCAGTATCATTTGGGCCTTTCCCCCCTTTGTTCTCTGAGTCCTTGCCCTGAATAATATTGTCCCCCTCCCCAGTGGAACTTAGTTTAAAGACCTCTTAATCTTCCTTGCAAGACTGTTAGCAAAAACATTCCTGCCCAGTTTTGTGAGGTGCAGCCCAAACTTACATATGCACATGTAAGTTTCCCTTATGCCTATGTATGTCCTTTTATAGGCACAGCAGAGGCTGATCTTCCCTTCTTCTCCTTCACGGTGCCCAACGGCCCCTTCTAAGCTTACTGTACAGCCTCTCTAGGCCCTGCCCCATGGCCATTCAGTGTCTTATGGGGAGCGAGCAGAATTGAAGAAGTATCTGGTATGTTCTTGTAGCCAGATGCAAAATTATTACGGCAGCACTGAGACCTCAGGAGGACTTCAGTGAGTCTTACCACTGCTATAGTTGTTTTGTGCCTGGCTACAAGAACATACCAGATGCTTCTCCACAGCCAAACAGTTCACCAATCCCACCTATTCCCCATGAGGCACAGAATGGCCATGAAGTTGTGCAGCAAGTGGGGGGATGGTATTTGGCTCAGCCTAGTGTAAGTCTAAATGCAAAACTACTATGCTATGCTGAGCCACACAAGGTTGCAGCCTGAAATGGCTACTGGAAGCAATATGGCTGGCGCTGTTTGGTCTCCTCCTCTATATGCTGTTGCTTCCAGGCTGAAGGTCACTTACACAAGGTACCTACAGATCTCATTGTGTGATATTAAATTGATCTTTTAAATTGAGAGTGGGCAAAGTGCCATACAGGCCATATATGCCTCCAAAGCTTTTTTAAGGGTGTCAGGGTACAGTAGGATGCCCATTGATTTTTTTTAAATGTTCAAAATCTCCTTGTCATGCTGTGGAGCAGAGGAAATTTCTTCACATTTTTGCAGTCCCGCAGACTATTTTAGGCTCAAGAAACCTCTTTTTAAACCAAGACTTCCTGTAAGTTGACTTCTCATTCACTTCTGATTTAAAAAAGACAACTCCAGGGCCTAAAAGGCCTCCAGGGTGCATGAAATGCCATTTGTAATCTCTCTCTCTCTCTCTCTCTCTCTCTCAATATATAGACACATGCACATGTGTGTGTGCATGCGTGTGTGCGCGCACGCACATGTATGTATAAAATCAGGATTGGCATGTAGCTTTCCAAGATCCTGTGGAGGCCAAGGTTCTCCTTTCCACTGAACTGTGGAATTCATTCACTTTTGTTTTAAATAAAATGCATAGCATTTGAACCAGAACTTTCTTGGTGACATCCTGGATGGTTCATTAGCTGTGCACAGATTTTTTAGCACTGTTTGGAGAAAGGCATGCAACACAGTGTCACATACACCAATATCAAAAAGAAATCTCAGAGAAAAAGTGTTCTAGAATGTATTCATTAATCCTGTTGAAGTCAGTGTCAGCAACTATAAGAGAATCCATATGGAAAATTATATAGTGGTGTCACTGTACTGAAAAAGAATGAATGAAATTTATTCCAATGTGCTGGGCTGTAATACATTAGGTACCTGATATATTACGATCCCTTTGTTTGAGGGGTTGCAATATATTAAGTACACTTAATATACATGGATTTCATGGGAAAAGATTAAGAAGTTTTGGTTGGATGTGATTAACTTCCTTACACAAATGGTAGGGTTGACAGTGACCCTCTGTGAAAAGTTGCTGTTCTCAATCTTTACAAATGGCAATGTGTACTTAAAAAAATAAACAGCAACTAGACAAGAAATTACATATTGCTAGAAGAGTGCAAAAGATTTCTATATAAACAAATGGTTAGACAGAGTTTGGCTTGTAGCTTTAATGGAAAAGTTAACATTCACTGTTAAATCAATAAGAGAAAACAGGACAGATGACAAATTTTAGGCAATATGGTATCCATTTATCCAAATACAAATATAAAATAACAAGACCACCAGACAAGTTACTCATATCTGGCAAGATATCTTTTGAAACAGATTTATCTTTAACAAGAATGAGATCTAGAGAAGTAATAAGATCTGACAAAGAAAAGGTGTAGGAAATTATAATGAACTACGTGTATAGAGAAGTTATGCCTCAATATTTCTGTTGTCTTGTAGTGTTTTTTGTTGTCAGATTTGTTTTTGTAATGTTGTAGGTTTTTTTGTTGTATAATTTTTATTGAAAGTTTGTCTCGAAAATACCCCCCACACACTTCCATGCTTAAATCTTCCAGTTGAAATTGCTTATTTCCATTCCATTACAAACATAATTTCCATTTTATAGAGAGAAGAAGTTACATTATTTCTTCTTTGATTTCTTATACATTGATATCCTTACCCAATGCGATACTCTTTTCCATTCTTTCTCAAAGTTCTGGATAGATTTATTCTTCAAAGAAAATGCTAACTTTTCCATCTTTATCATATCCAGAACTTTTTTTTTTTTTATAAAAATAGATTGAACATCTGGCATTTTTTATAATTTTTTTTTTATTTATATAACCGAATCACAAATACAAAACAAGAAAAAAAAATTAAACACCATGTGATATACATAATAGTGATTTAAAAAAAATTTTTTTTTCTTTTTCTTTTTTTCTCTTCTCTTAAGCAATACTAACTTTCATTGTTATTTTGCACCTTTACCCTTAAATTTATAAATCTGTTCAACTGTTATAATTTCACATTTAATTCAATATTTTTCACATCCCCTTTAATCTATTTCTATTGTTAATTCTTTTATCTTTTTTTTTAAAAAAAAACATTAACATCACTTATCCATTTAAATCTATAAATCACAAGTTTGACACACACACCTACTAAGAATTACAAAATATACAACATAAAAGAAAAACAAAACTAAAACTAAAAAATACCCACCCCCCAGAGCCAACTTTTTATTTAATCCACTTTCCAAAATTGCCATTCTTCTTTTGACTGGGTAGTATTACTATCTCTTTTCAGAACTTTATCCAAAAATATTTTCCAAATATCCAGAACTTTTAACTTCCATTCTTCTATATCAATATGCTTCTTTTCTTTCCAGTGCTACGCATATGTCAACCTTGCCGCAGTTATTAAATGTAATATCTTCTGATGACTTCTTATTTCTAATGTTGTAGTTTAATGTTCATTGTTATTATTGTTTTTGGATTAGAATAAAATGAAAATTATATTTTTTTAAAAAATGACATTTATGTAAAAATTTTATGTGTTTCCTCTTCTTGAAGCAGATGCACTTTTGAAAGGGAACTTGCCCAGCGTACTACTCCATTTTTCCTTATGTAAGCAAATATCCCAATCAGTTTCTCATGCCCTTCTGAGACCTTCTCAGGGGCCCATATCAGAATGAGTCAAGCTATTACATATATCTGGGAGAGAAATCCTTTAGCATCACCATCCATAAAGGGGTAAATTCCCGCATAGCTTGGATTTCAGTATGTGGCTGCCTGATGAAATTACTAATCTGATACCACATAAGCCAATTTATATTTGAACCCTGAAGATGATTCATCCATAGATCTCATGATAGCAGTGAGGCATCAGAATAAAAATGTTACAATTTAGCTAATCCTACTCTATCAAAAATTTTTACATTAAATTGTTTTTCTTCTGCATGAAATACTGGATGACATTGTAGTGGAATTAGTGGTGAAACACCAGGCATAAAAGCTTATTTTCTGTGTCTCCATAGCAGAAGTGCTGCTTTTGGAGTTGAATAAGTGCAGATTTAAATAGCTTATTGTTCACAAATGAGATTTGTCCTGCTATCTGAGAATTAAATAATTATTTTTCAGTTTGTATCCACTGCTGAGATTGCTTTTTTAGTTCATCAAAAGAGATAAATGGTGCAATTGGTAAGCTTCACAACAGGTTTTTAAAAGACGTATCTACCATCCACCACTCAGAAGCGACCTGTATCTAACACTTTTAACCATTCTGGGTTTGTGGTTACTAAAAATGAAGGCTTCTGACTTTTGCCAAGTTTGAGCATTCTGACTGAAAGTACGTAGCATAAATACAAAACCTTGGGAAAAACAATCATTTTTATAGTAGCATTACAACTAAACTGAAAAAGACAATGCCTTATCCTTTTGCAGTTCTCTCAAACATTATTTTTAACTTTTTTTTTTATAGTTTCACAAATACTGGTTGAGCATCCCTGATCCAGAAATCTGAATTCCAAAAACCTCAAGAACACAAAACTTTTTGCTGTCAGCTTCCTTTTTCAAGGCAGTGCTCCTGCTTGTTCATCTCTCAGGTCCTCAGTCTCTCTCAAGTCTTGCATCTCATACACAACACAAGTAGCAAACAAATGAGACACAAGGCTGGGGAGAGATGGTAAAATGGTGGAAACATAAATGTCATGCTCAGTGTAAATCCAAGTCTCCTTTCACAGATCCTTGTTATCTCTTTCTAGCTTTGCATCTTGTTTGTTTGTTACTTGTGTTGTATATGAGACTCAAGGCTGGAGAGAGACTGAGGACGAGGAACTAAGGATATATTGAAACAGGATATATCTGAAAAAAAAAATACTGTACAGAAGATTTCAGGAGCCTGCTAGCCACCCACTTCCACCTTCAAGGAGGATGCTGCTGTGTTCCTGCTCTTCCTGTGGGAGTTCCCCAGAGATTTCCTGTACAGTACTGTATTTTATGTATATGCAAATACAGATATTCCAAAATCTAAAAAAAATCTGAAATATGGAACACTTCTTGTCCCAAACATTTCAGATAAAGGATACTCAACTTGTATATAGTTTCCCTATATATACCTGCCCAAGAAGAGAAGTATGCTTGTAGAGGGCTGTCCTCTGTGTCCCACCACTCCAATCAGTAAGTACACTGGGAGGATGTGGGAGGGGGCCTTCTTACCTATGGCACCACAATTGAGGAACGGGGAGGCACCAAGTAAAGATATGGCTGTTTATGAAAGCCTTTGGGACCTGAGTGATCCACCCTAAGGTTTTGATCTGTTTAAACATTTTAAAGTTGTTTTAACTTGTTAACATGTTTAATTTGTTTTTAGTATATTTAAATTATTTTTATTATTGTAAATTGTTTTAATCTGTTCATATTAATTTTATTGGTACACTGCCCTGAGATATTATAAAATGGGGGACAGGTATAAATATTTTATTTAAAAAATAGAAAAGCCTAATTGACTGGTTGTTTTTAAACTGCTATTATTGTTTATTCTAATATATTTTTCTTATATATTTCACCTTTCAGCTATCTTTAACTTTTAAAGAAAGATGGACTATAAATATTTTCAATAAGTGGAAAAATGTGAATTCTTCTGTTTATGCTATTTGTGAAATATCTGCTGTCTTCCATTGACGGGCACGGTGTGAAGTTTTGATTGCTTTTGTGTTTCTTTTCCAGATTTACAGAAGATTCCTTGTATCGATAAGCAATGTTGTTCAGACTTCTCTCACCTTTCAGCAGTTTAACTTTGCTTTGTATCTGTTCTCTCAATTATATTTGTAAATTCTGTTCCTGGAGAAACTGCTGTTGTCCTCAGTCTTGTTTTAGCACAGTTTGGTTAGTTCTTCTCCATGGCTTGCTGATTTGGTAGTCGATCTAATCTTGAGAGCAACTTGGGTGCCTTGTTTCAAGGTGCTTTAGCACAAATACAATTAATAATTATCGTCAGGACAAAACATTCAGATGGTGTTCCAGAATAAACAGAGAACTGGTTCCTCTGGTAGAGCAGGCAGATCAAGCTTCTAGTATTAAGTTGGGGAAAACTCTAGCCATCATCTGTGTCTCTCTCCTCGAGTGGTTTCAGTTGTGTATCTGGAGAATTTACTTGTTTACTTTTCTGTCACTCCTACATGCTTATAATATGGTGTGAGGCTTTCATGCACTTAGTTGTTCTCATTATTTTGACATAATTATCTTGGTTTCAAAACTTCCTCTTTGTTTCTGATGTTTGTGTGGAATGTTGCATCATGTAATATTATTTGCATCATTGCTGCTGTTGCTAAGAGCTTGCTTGCATGCATGCATGTTGACTGTAAGAACTGCCCATTTTTTGGTAGACTGTTTGTTGTGTGATAATACAGAGATACCAGCAGGACTGCAGAAAGGTCTGAATGACAGAGGAAGAGATTAAACTTTAGGAAGAGGCATAAGGAATTACCTTATATTAAATCAGATTTTTCATCATTCTCACCCAGTATTTTCTTCTCTGATTGGTAAAAGCTCTCTAGAATCTCAGGCAAATTTCACAAAAGCTGCAACATGATTGCAGAGCTATGATCCGTCCATGAGGAATATGTGAACTTCTTGTTCAGCAGAGGAAAGGAGCAAGCCCAATCATTTCCAAAGGACCTCTTGCATCTCAGTTCTAGTATCCCTAACATTATCAGTCATGGTTTTTTTCCATCACTGCCACCTTCTCTGCTGCTGAAGAACTTGGTGTGCCCTTGCAAAAGCAGTCCTCTTTCCACTGTCACGTCACTGAAGACCAACTGTAGCCCAGTCATTGCTAAAATAACCTGCAGTGCTCTAGCCCTAGGACCTTACGAATTCAGCTGCCACTCTCATGCTGCAGTCTAACAGCACACAGTACTTAATAAAATCAATGCAATGCAGTGATTGGTGCTTTTCAGCCTTTTCTGTAATTTATTAATTAAAATTATTTATTACTTCTTAGCCTGCCAAGGCTCCTGAGGAAATGCATAAAAATAAAAACTGATAAAACATTATTTAAAAATGGATTAAATTAGTTTTTGAGCTGTTTTTTTAAAACATACACTTAATTAATAACAGTTCCAGAAGCTAACCCTGTTTTAGAAAACCAAAGAAACAAAGGAATTTTGGCTGTCTATCCAGAAGGGATGGAGTTAGCCTTATTGTCTTTGAGAGGAAGTTCAGCAGTTGAGGTGTTGCTTCAGATCATGTTCTGTGTCACGTACTCACCAATGTAGCCTCTCAGGGTGTTGGGGTACCCCACCAGGACATCCATTAAGGATCTCACATTTTGAGCAGGATCAATATGGCAGGAGACAATTCTCAGATATTTTGGCCTCAAGTCATATAGGGTTTTGTAAGGGCAACAGATCCCATCTGATCCTGGAGGCTAAGCTGGGTCACCTCTGGTTAGTACCTGGATGGGAGACTGACAATGAATACCAGGTGCTATAGGCTGTATTTCAGAGGGAGGAACTGGCACAACCACCTTTGAGTATTGCTTGCCTAAGAAAACCTTATGAAATTCATTGCTTGACAGATGACTTATGTGTGCATGTGCACGCACACTTGTGTCAAAACCCAATACCTGAAATTGTGCCTGAAAGCAGATTGGAAATCAGTACATTTGGTACAAGACCAGTGATGTGTGGTATCTAAAGTGCACACTCTGCCTACCACATTTTGCACTTACTTTATTTGCATTATATTTTATGTACCATGTTCTCTCAACCAATTCCACATTGCCTCTGCCTGGAGTCATTCTGGTCAACTCCAGTAGCATGAGAAAATGATGCTCAGCAAATTTTCATAGATAACCATTTTCTAAGGAGTAGGAAGCTGAACGTCTATTTTTCCTTGTGTGTGTGTGTGTGTGTCTTTCTTGATGTTCATAATGTTGTTAATTAGTTAGTAATTAGTAGTTGTTTGCTTAGATAGTCATGCTTGTTATTTTTTTCTTTTGGAATGTGCATGTGTTTTATCATATGTTGTTTTTATACCAGTCAGAAAAGCTTTAATAAAAATATTTAGGAAAAAAGAAAATGATTCTCATTACATAAACTTGCCAGTGTATGTCTCTGGATTTCTACTGTAGGCTCAGAGCAGGAATTTCTCTTTCATTTGGATTTGTCAGGCAAAATAATCAGCTCTAATTTATGCCTTTATTCATGGAGATTTTGTTCTCTGGACTTCTTCATATCTTCACAAACCTGAAATCACACTGTCTCTGCTAATGAGAAGTCTTCCCCATGGCAACAGGCAATTCTGGAAAATTAACAGAAGGAAAATAATAAGATTGCTTCTGTTTTTAGTGGGATTTGGTAAGTGGATGTTAGGTATTGGCACTGTGGTGAAGCCCTTGCAAGCTCTGGTTTGTGAGGAAGCCCATCTGAATGACAGGATAAACATACAATTCCAGGGTGGAAGTAGAGTCAAAACAAGCAGGTCTAATTTAGAACTTGAATTTAGAACACTTGAATTGCTTAAACAGTGCAGTCAGTGGCAGAGTATATCTTTGTTGTACATAGAACTGGATTAAATATAAGGCTGATTAGAAGATGGAGTAGACCCTTGCTTGAGAGCCAGTGTGGTGGAGTGCTTTGAACATTGGACTATGATTCCGGAGACAAGGGTCTGAATCCCTGCTCAGCCATGCAAACCCATTGGTGACCTTGGGCAAGTCACAGGCCATTTCCCCACGAGAGGGGAGAAGCGGTCCACTGCATGTCAAGAGCGGTGTTTTCATACTCCGATTCAGAAACTGAATTCAGAAATTCAGAAATTGTGCTGTCTGCACCCCTCCCTCCACATTTACATTGTACTACTGCAGAGAACATCGGTTGCTGCATGCACAACAGCAAGTCCCTGGCCACTCCCATTGCCCTCCCTCACCCCCACCCCACCATCGCTGATTGGTCTGGGTTTTTTTTTAAAAAAATGCACACATCTTTAACACATTTCTGCATTGCGACATTTGTGCGTAGGAATGTATGTTCATTGATATGTGGAAAAAAAACACATCTTAACAGTCCATTACTAAATCTACTTCCTTCCTGCTTCTGTTTAACACATGAAGACGATAATGACTACAGCCCGTCCTTTGATGGGCAGAGGGATGGAAATGACGGAAGGGACAGCTTGGGAATGTCCATAGCCAGCCACTTCTGCGATGCTACTCTTCTGCCTGTAGGTGAAAACCAAAGCAGAACCAGTTTGAGAGATTTACATAGGAGTTTCTCTGTTTCACACATACAGCAGTTTCTCCTAGAACCGTTCTAGGAGCCGAAAACATGCAGAACCACGAGGAAAACTATGATGCTAAACTGGTACAATGTGCAGACCAGAGAGTAAGAATTCGATGCTGCTACAATGGATCAACCGTGTACGGAAATGGCCACACTCTCTCAGCCTTAGAAGAAGGCAATGGCAAACCTCCTCTGAACAAATCTTGTCAAGAAAACCCAGTTGATAGGGTCTCTATAAATCAGAAATGACTTGAAGGCACACAAAAACAGCAAGTTTTTTGCTTATACTGCAAATGAATCTGCAGAGAATATATATGTATTTACTCAAGTTTGTTATCGCCCTACAGGCTTGGCTAAACAAATATTTATATATTACTTTAAATAAGAAGAGTTATCAAAATACTCAGCAGGAAGCAGAAGAAAAGGGCCTGTGGGATACTGCAGGAAGAAAGGGTTTGGATTGAATGGATCCTGTGGCATTGCTACTCTGTTCTTAGCGGAGATGGCACTTTGATGTTGTTTGCTGAACTTTAAGCAAATGTGGCACATCAGTTAGACTCTGAACAAGTGCAGCCTTAGCCTTTAGCTACTACTCTACACTTGCTCAAAGTTCAGCAATTAACTATAATAGTTAAGAGAGTTGGTCTAGGACATGGGAGATCCCAGTTCAAATCCATACTGAGCCATGATGCTCACAGAGTGACCTCAGAGCAGTTATTCTCTCTTAGCCTAACCTACTTAGAATCATAGAAATTCAGAGTTGGAAGAGACCACACAGGCCATCCAGTCCAACCCCCTGCCATGCAGGAACACCCTCAAATCAATCCCGACAGATGGCCATCAAACCTCTGCTTAAAAACCTCCAAGGAAGGAGACTCCAATACACTCCGAGGCAACAGATTCCACTGCCGGACAGCCCTGACTGTCAGGAAGTTCTTCCTGAGGTTCAGGTGGAATCTCCTTTCCTGCAACTTGAATCCGTTGCTCCTTGTCCTGGTCTCTGGAGCAGCAGAAAACAAGTCCCCTCCTTCCTCTACGTGGCATCCCTTCAAATAGTTAAACATGGCTATCATGTCCCCTCTTAACCTCCTCTTCTGCAGACTAAACATACCCAGCTCTCTAAGTCTATCCTCATAGGGCATGTCTTCCAGGCCTCTCACCATTTTGGTCGCCCTCCTCTGGACTTGCTCCAGCTTGTCAATATCCTTCTTGAATTGGGGTGCCTGGAACTGGACACAGTATTCAAGATGGGGTCTAACCAAGGCAGAGTAGAGTGGTACCAGTACCTCCCTCGATCTAGACACCGTACTCCTATTGATGCAGCTGAGAATTGCATTGGCTTTCTTGGCTGCCGCATCACACTGCTGACTCATGTTCAGCTTGTGGTCTATGAAGACTCCTAGATCCCTTTCACACGTACTGCTATCCAGCCACGTGTCCCCCATCCTATATTTCTGTATTCCATTATTTCTGCCTAAGTGTAGGACCTTACATTTCTCTCTGTTGAATTTCATTTTGTTCGCCTTGGCCCAGCTCTCCAATCTATCCAGGTCATTTTGAATTTTGATCCTGTCCTCTGGCGTATTAGCAATCCCTCCCAATTTGGTGTCATCTGCAAATGTGATGAGCATGCCCTCTATTCCTTCATCCAAGTCATTGATAAAAATATTGAACAGCACTGGGCCTAGGACAGAACCCTGTGGCACCCCACTAGTCACTTCTCTCCAGGATGAAAAGCAGCCATTCGTGATCACCCTTTGGGTTCGGTCGGTCAACCAATTACAAATCCAACTAACAGTAGTCCTGTCCAGCCCACATTTTACTAGCTTCGTTGCAAGAATGTCATGGGGAACTTTGTAGAAGGCCTTACTGAAATCGAGATATGCTACATCCACAGCATTCCCTTCATCTATCAAGCTAGTAACTCTATCATAAAAAGAGATAAGATTAGTCTGGCATGACTTATTTTTGAGAAATCCATGTTGACTTCTTGTGATTACCGCGTTGCTTTCTAAATGATTAGAAACTGACTGCTTAATGTTCTGCTCCAGGATCTTTCCGGGTACTGATGTCAGGCTGACTGGGCGATAATTATTTGGGTCCTCTTTTTTTCCCTTCTTGAAGATGGGGATAACATTTGCTCTCTTCCAATCTGCTGGAACTTCTCCTGTCCTCCAAGATTTCTCAAAAATTATAGCAAGCGGTTCCGAAATGACCTCTGCCAGCTCTTTTAATATCCTAGGATGCAATTCATCTGGCCCTGGAGACTTGAATTCATCCAATGTGGCCAGGTATTCCTGTACCACCTCTCTACTTATTATGTGCCTCATTTCCTCTGCTTCCTCCCCTGCTCCCCAACCGCCAGGTTGAGTGCTTGTATCCTTCTGGGAAAATACGGAGGCAAAGAAGGTGTTAAGTAACTCTGCCTTTTCTCTCCCCCCTGTGAGTAATTCGCCATCTTCTCTGCGTAGCGACCCTACTGTCTCCTTCTTTTTCCTTTTGCTGCGGACATATTTAAAAAAACCCTTTTTATTGTTTTTGATGTCTCTGGCCAGCCTAAGTTCGTTCTGTGCTTTAGCCTTTCTGACCTCCTCCCTACATCTCCTAGCTACTTGCTTAAATTCTTCTTTGTTGGTTTCCCCCTTCTTCCATTTCCTATACATGTTTCTCTTAACTCTTAGCTCAGCTGAGAGTTCTTTAGTCAACCATTCTGGTTTCTTCAGATGCCTTCCATTTTTCCTCCTTATTGGCACTGTTTTAGACTGTGCCTTCAGTATCTCCTTTTTAAGGAACTCCCATGCCTCCTGAACTCCTTTCCCTTTCACTATTCCTGACCACGGAATTCCAGCCAGCAGCTCCCTAAGTTTACAGAAGTCCGCTTTTTTAAAATCTAAGATGAGTGTCTGGCTACCCTTATCTTCACCTTCCCACTGAATGCTAAATTCCAACAGGGCATGGTCACTCCCCCCTAAAGATCCAACCACTTCTACCTCATTCACAAGGTCATCCCTGTTGGTCAAGACCAGATCTAGAATATTTGATCCCCTTGTGGCCTCTTCTACCTTCTGGACCATGAAGTTGTCTGCAAGACAAGAAAGAAACTTGCTGGACCTTGCTGTCTTGGCACTTTACAAGACTGTTGTAAACATTAAAAGGCACACTATTTGGGAGAAGAGTAGGATATAAAATACAATAAAGAGATTATTGAAGGTCCATGAAAGCTGAACAGTGAGCTATGACTTGCAGGAATGTACCCATGTTAGGCCATTTCTACACCAGGCTGTTATAGTGCTATTATTCCACTTTCAACTTCCCATGGAATCCTGGGGTTTGCTTTTAGGCCCCTCCCTAAACTGCAAACCCCAGGATTCCATGGGCTGTTGAGAGTGGAATAATAGCACTATAGTAGTGCAGAAATGGCCTTAGTTTTGTTAGTACCTTTAACAATAAGACATTTATTAAGACAAAAGAGTTTGTGAACTGGCATCCAGCTCCTCAAATTCTAAGAAAGCCTTATAGCAGTGAAGGAGATCTCTGAACTATGATTCCCATAATCCCTAACAATTGGCCATGCAAGCTGAGACTGTTGGGAGTTGGAGTCCAGCAACATCTGGAGCACCACAGAATCCCTGCCCGTGCTTTATACCACCTCTTTTCTCATATGAAATGCAACACAAAGACAGCTTTTCTGTGATGGTGGTGGTGGTGTGGTGGTGGTGGTGATGATGATGATAGAGGAGGAGGAGGAGGAGGAGAAGAAGGAGAAGAATTGGGATGAGTTTTCCACTGAATTGGTTGCAGCGTATTTGATGAGTGTGCCATGTGCAGTTCAAAATATAAGGCCTAGAGCACTGGACTGAGATGTCAGAGGTTCAGGTTGATATCCCCACTCAGCCATAAAACTGACTGAATACTCTTGGCCAGTCATGTTACTTTGGTATGACCTACCTCACCATGTTACTAGGAGGATAAAATAGGGAGGGGCATTGTGCAGCACTGAGCACTTTAAAGGGAAGAAAAGTCAGAAATGTAACAAGTAATTATACGCCGTTTCCCTCCCATAGTTTAGGCTCTCACCTTGGTGTGAGGCAGCAGTGGGGAGGCTGTCCTAGCAGCCCATCCAGAGGATCTGTTGCTCCTGTCCTGACATTCCACACATTCCTGCTGTTGGGGCCAGATGGGGTATCCATGCATGCAGACTGACATTGAACACAGTACAGAGAAATAACCATGTAGAACTCAGATCTGAAAATTGAGATCAGGCATGAAAAAGAGCAGTTGTAGAAGAGATGCAGATATTAGTTTATTGAATGATTTTTCCTAAATATCTGGCAAGCCTATTCCACAAAACCATTTTAGGTTTTACACAGGTTTACATCCTAAACTTTTAGGTCAATCAATGCCATTTAAATAAGTCAGCAGACATGAAATGGATTTCATCTCAGAATTTTGACTGAGTTGCGCAATGGCCTGTGTGGTTCTGGTTTCTTTTCAGTCACAAATGTGCCAACATCTTGAGATCAAAAGTGTTGCAGTGACAAAGTTGGTAAAACAGTACTTTTAAATGTGGCCTATTTTTCAGAAAAATTAAATCTTACCAGTTTTCAGCACCTTTGGAAATCAGGCCACTTATATGGATGCCTTACCTTACGGAGCCTGACAGTTTGGGCCTCGGAACTTCTTTGTCTTGCTGTCTCTCGTACCCTCCAACATTTCTCAGATGAAAAATAGGACATGTGTGGCCAAGCAACATTGTAATATTGTCAAGATGGCAAAAATTATTAATGAGGAAGAATATACAAGCTCACAAGCTAAGAGCAGTTGCAGCAGTTTGCTTTTGCCTGAGTCTAATGGGAAGGACAAGATCCCACCCTCTCCTCTCCCCTATGCTGAGTTATTTGAGTGCAAACTGCTTCTGAATTCAGTTTGCAGCAATTGAAGTAAGCTGATGACAAAGATGAAAGTGGAAAGAGGAGAGTGAGGCATTTTAAATGGAGCTGAAAAAGTGGGATGATAGAGGATTAATTGAGGTTGTGCCTGCCAAATATTCCCAATGAATTAAGTGTGTTCTCTAAGCAGCCTTGCTTGGGTCCTAAAGCATGGGTCGAGAGATACTCTGCAGAAGTCAAGATGCCTGGTAGGACTGCAGCTTCACTTATTAGTGTGGCCAAACTAGTCTAAAAGGCAGGCAGGCTACTGCCTATTAAGGGGAGGGAGGAAAGCAGTGTATGTGTTTGCGCATGGATACACATGGGAGGGGAAAATTAAGACATATGCCCAGGCCTGGGAAACAAGGTGATCTTGTACAGGACTTTCTCCACCATGGCAGCCCCACTGCTTGTAAGTCAGCTCAGCCTCCTATGCGAGTGCAGGCATACCTCAGTTAACAAAGCCTCTTGACAGTGAAGCTCATTTTTATAGTCTTTTATGCCACCACAAACCCCTTTCCTCCTTTTTTGTCTAGCCAGAAGATTTTTAGCAGCATTAGCACTGGGAGGATGCTGAAGGAGGGATGGAGAAAAACAGAGTTTCAATGTCAGTTTGTAGCAGTATGTCTCCAGTAAACAATGCCGTAAATCTTGAGTTGAGAAATAGTGGGAGTCTTCTCCAGTTGATTCCAAGTAGGTGTGTGCGCCTGCCTACAACAGGCAAGATAAACAGTGGTTGCGTGTAGAATTCCTTACTGAGCATGTGAGAATAGCAAAGGAAGAGAAAAGGAGAGAGCAGATAAGACTGTCTCACCAGCTATCTCCTCAGCAAGGAGGCATTGATTTCTACGTTTTGTTACCAAAATAGAAATTATAACAAAACTGGAGGCTGGAAAAATGAAAAGTAATTCTTGGATGCATTTTGGAAGAAGACTTCAAGTGGTCTCATGAAGTTTTGAAAGATTTTGTCTACTTATTCAAAGCTTGCCTGACTTGTTTGTTTCAGATCATCCTCAAATAATGAGAACTATTGTGAGATTTTAATAAAAGGTTTGCTGAGTTGAGCTGCTCTTCTTTTCTTGTGGTGCAGGAACATATCCCTATTCCATGTTATTTCTACCTCTGGTACTAAATGTTCTGTTAAAGAAGCAATGCCTGGGAACACATCTGCTTTGTTAATTGAGATATACCTGTACTCAATGTTGATGGGCAGCTTAGGAAAGGGAAAAGTCATGAGCTTGTTGGAGGAAAGGCAGGAAATGAATGTAACAAACAAAGTAGGGCGCATGGCCACCTTTAGGCTCCAAAAGGAGGCCTTTGTAGATTGGCCTGTGGCAGTATGCTACTGCCAGAATAAACCTACAATGACACAGCATGGCTTCCTCTTCAATTGCTAAGATAGATTAAAGATGGTCAGCAAACTATCTGCAGACAGATAACAATATTCAGCTTATTTTTTTTCTTTTGTCTGTCTTGGTGCTATTCAGAGTTAAAGGAAATTGTTTTTTGACTTAATTTTTATCCATGCATACTTTTTCTAAAAAGCCCATTTTCTGCACTGAGTTAGAAACTTTGCCTTATGTTGTAAAAGTTTGCTTTTATTGTCTAGAACCTGTTTGATAGGGACGTTTTGTCTGAAACAGACAAAGTATGCGCATTCTTTTGCTTCAGTGGAAGAATCTGCTAGATCACGCGTATCTTTTTTGCCTAGGCTCTTCAGTGTGCTTAGCAATTGATCCTCTTTTGAAAGTTGTGTCCCACTGAGTTTTCATTATCACCGTGTACTGCCACGGTTGTGAAAGAGGTCCTGAAGGTATGGACCATGAGCCACTTTGTGTCACCTTCAAACGTCCAGCATTTTTCTAAGTTTTTTTTTTCTGTTAGTTTTCCATCCCAGACCTACAGTGAGCACACAAAAACCTAACTTGTCACTGAAGAGGGGAAAGAAAAGAAATAATTGATCTGAACATTGTGTGCAGTTCATAGAGACAGCATGATAATGGTGTTTGCTTTTAGTTATCTCATATTTCTGTAGTTAAAATGGAGGATATTCATCAGTAGGAGTTTAGAGTTTAAACTTTTTGAAAATGTATAATTTGTCTCTTATGGTCAGCAGTTTAGCAGAATAGCATCTTGGTCTTTTGCCCTTTGAATATAAGCTAATGAGGTGTGCATAATAGCATAAACAACAGCCAACCTCCAGCCTCTTCTTTGGTTATATGTTCAGTGGCAATGAGATAGACTTGGATTCCTAAAACCACTGGTGGAAGGGAGTTTGTGAATTGGGACTTTTCCTGTGCCTTACCCTGGCAGCTCTCTCCTCAAGCCTCTCTTGAGGAGTAGGGGCCACCCCCGAATGGGGTTGGAATGTGGGCCAAGGGGTTGAGCAAGAAAGGAGATCACCAAAACTGAAATGGAGGCATCATATGTGAAAAAACAGAAGGTGCCACTGCCAAATGTTCAACCATCCTGTTTTCTCTGGCCCCACCCAGCACAACCACATTCAAGAGGATCACAGTATGACCACGTTCAAGCACAACCACATTTAAGAGGATCTCCTGATCCACAGGATTGGCTTGATGAAGGGGACTCAGGGGCTGCAAGCGTGGGGGGAGGGGGGCATTTCTGCATTAGACTGTTATAGTGCTATTATTCCACTTTCAACATCCTATGGAATCCTGGGGTTTGCAGTTTAAGCTGCAAAGCCCAAGATTCCATAGGATATTGAAAGTGGAATAATAGCACAATAATAGTCTAGTGCGGAAATAGCCAAGGTCACCATCTGCTGGTTCCCTTCTTCCAAAGCTGCTCTAAGATCCAAGCCGTGACCAAAGGATACTAAAATTCTTTATTGAAAGTTACTTTGCTGCTTCTAATGAATTTGAAATGTTATTGCCTGTGTTTTGCTCCCTTTGTCCCCAGTTCCCACATGGCCAAGAAGGGGAGTGCCCTCTGCAGGCATTGATATCCTTTCAGACCAGTCATGTAGTGATGGGGGGGCAGTGGAGGCAGTTTGCCCCGAGCAGCAATGTTTTTGGGGTGTCCCAGCTCATAGCCATGCCCCTGCATGCTGCGGCCACACCCCCACATATCACGCCCACCTCCATGCCCCATGCACTGTGGCCATGCCCCCTTCCACCCCTCCCCCACTCCAAGCTGCGCCGCTGCTCTAGAAAATCTTAAACGACAACAGAAGAAACATCTAAGACAGAATGTAGGTTTGGGACTCTAGCATCATCACTTTTCTTCTCCCATGTGATTTTTAACATCTTTGCCTGGGTGAAGAAGCCAGTGCAGCCTCGAAAGCTTGCATGTTGTATCTTGAGCATTTTATTTGACCAAAAGTGTCATGGTTTTGTGGATTTTGTTGTATGCATGGCCCCTGAATATTTTTCCAGAAAATCTTTGGCTATCCTTGAATCTCTTGAGGCTGGTGCCATGTTTGCCTAAAGTTAATGGCCAAGCTCTTATATATTTTTAGCATAGCACAAATTAACACCAGTATAGTTATGCTGATCCCATAGTTGCACAACTTATTTCATAGTAGGCACCATGGTGCACTGTGGTCAATCCACCATCCACTAAGTCAAAAAGGAGAGGGAGGGCTTTGTGTGAGTTTGCCCTAGACAATGCACTTACAACCCTCTGAGAAGATGCAACTGCTTGTGTAATTATTTTTACATTAGCTTAGTGTGCCAAGAGTATTCTGGCCTGTTTTTTGGATAGTTTTAGAGGAATTACATTATTTCTTGGCACATTGAAGAAAGATAAAAATTGAGAACCACAAATGCCCAAGGCTACGTTATAGATGTAAAAACTCCACCGCAGTGGGTTCCTAGAAGCATCTGTAGCAAGTTTCACAGGTAGCATGCATCCTTCACTTGCCCATCCAGTGAATCTATCCTCTGTTGTGTTAGTATTTGATGAAAATTCCAGATAATGAGATTATTATTAAATAATTGCATCTCTCTTGTGAACAACATGGCTTAACATAGAAGATTGCCTGCACCTGCTCATGAGAGAGAACAATGTTGTTTTAGAGCAAAACCCAAGGATAATTGCACTGGATGGTGGCTTCATCCTCTGGGATGATCCCAAGAATAACATCCACACAGCACCCCTGCTAGCTATATGTCACTTAGCATAGTCAGGTCCATAGGTTTTAGCCAGTCATGTAAATCCATTAATACAATGCATCTACCCTATGCAGAAACCCTGTTTTCATCTAGTTGTTGTTGTTGTTATTACTATTTTTGCTTACACAAACTTGTTTCCAGAGTTTTGCTTTAGTTCTGGTGCTTTCTCACTTTCTGTGCTTCTTCCATTATTGATGAGCAACTGCACCAGGCGATTCCTCTCTTGCAAGGCTAGCAGGCTGCACTGTGCCTCTGCATTGAAACTGAAAGTGATGTGATGTTATTTCCGGTTTTATTTTTGGCCTTTTGGGCCATTTCCAAGGGGAGGATTGGAGAAGGTGAGAAAAACTGCTATAGACATTTAGGGCCCCTTTTGACAATTTTGGGACTAAAAATGGCCCAGAAAAAAAAAGGGGAGGGGACCTGGGGGCTTTCAGGTATGTCTTGTGGGGGGTTACCAAGAGCTATACAAAAGGAGCTTGGGGGCTGCATGAATCCTGTGGGTTTCACTTTCTCCACCTCTGCACTGTAATCCTGGACAGAATCTATTACATTTAATTTCGTAAAGCAAAGTATTCTGAAGTCATGTTCCTTTAGATCAGGTAGAACTGGTTACAGAGTTTGTTTGTCTTCAAGGGTGTTAGGATCAATATGGCGATTTACTATTTGGGTTTGCACTGGCACTAATTGAAATGGATGAAATGCCTTGGGAGATCTGACAGGTTAAATGCACTCATATTTGACTGGTAAATTTTGCTTAAACCTTATTTTGTATTTTATAAGGATTAATATAGTTTAGAAGCTTCAACCTAGCTTCAATAACCTCTTAAGAGTCTCAGAGATAGATTACGGCTGGCGTTTTTTTAGCCAATAAATTTGTCTTTCTTTCTCTTTCACTCTGGGTCTCTAATATCTGTGAATTACCATCCAGCAAAGCCCTTGCAAACTCCTGCTGAATCTTTTATCTCTTCTTGTCATAGGTTTCATGCAGAAGTTTCTATGCCTGTATATTCAGTAAACTTATACTATATGCTGACAAATGTGTTATAGTTGACTTCAGTTCAATTCTCTGCTTGGCTGTGGAAACCCACTGGGTGACTTTGGGCACATTATACGCGCACAGCCCCAGAAAAACCCATGATAGATTTGCCTTAGGGTCATCATAAGTGAGAAATGACTTGAAGGCCCACAACAACAAAAGTTTGAGTGTTGGACGAGGACTCCAGGAGCCCAGGGTTCAAATCTGCTCAGCCATAGAAACCCAATGGGTAACCTTGGGCAAGCGGCAATCTCTCAGCCTCACAGGAAGGCAAAGCAAACTCCCTCTGAACAAATCTTGCCAGGAAAACCCTGTGATATGGCCACCTTAGGATCACCATAAGTTGGAAACTACTTGAAACAATAAAACTTTTTAGAACACAAGTAGACTAAATGTGCATTGAGATCTACTAGGTGACTAGAATAGCTCTCCAAGAGTTCCCGTTTCTTACAACTTTGGCAATAGCAATTAAAAGTGTAAGTTAAAAGAAAAATGTCAGCCATGGCTTATCCTAAGCTAATTGTTTCTCCTCAGCCTTAGTGCTCCTTAGCTATAGGCTGCTATAAATTAATAAATACTTAGAATAAATTTCACTGATGTAATGGGTCTACTCTACTTAAGACCAGCAGTCAGTTTTAGATAATATTACAGTATATAAAGTTCAGAGCCAGCGTGATGTAGTGGTCTGAATGTTGGACTATGACTCTGGAGACCAAAGTTCACTTCCCTGCTTGGTCATGGAAACCCACTGAGTGACCTTGGGCATGTCACATACTCTCACCCTCAGAAAACCCTGTAATAGGTTTGCCTTAGTGTTACCATAACTTGGAAATGACTTGAAGGCACACAACCACCACCACAATCTGTCTCAGGCCATTTCTGCACGACACTCTTATAGCGCGGTGATTCCACTTTAAACCTCCTATGGAATCCTGGGGCTTGCAGTTTCGGGAGAGGCCAGGCCGCCCCTCCTGGAACTGCAAACCCCAGGATTCCATAGGAGGTTGAAAGTAGAATTGTCACGCTATAAGAATGTCGTGCAGAAATGTTCCTAGAGCCAGCATGATATAGTGGTCTAAGCATTGGATTACAAATCTGGAGACCTCAGAAGTCAGCCTCAGAGGAAGGCAAAGGCAACCCCCTCTGAACAAATTTTGCCAAGAAAATCCCATGATAGCTTTGCCTTTGGATAGCCTTAATTTGGAAGTGACTTGAGACAGCAACAGTGCATGTATGGAAATAAAACTGAGTAGCTTAAAACCAGCAACCAATACCGTAATTGTAATCTAGTTGATCAGCTTGGAATTGGGCACTGTAAATTCCCTTTAATTAAAATATTCTTTTCTATTTAAGAAATCTGCTTAACTTTAGAAATAATATATTTTGGCATTCATATGTGACCAATTTACCATATCCTTCATCTCTGAAGCAGCAGGTGTTGTTGTTTTTTTGTCTGTTCTCTCGCCCCCCCCCCCGTAACTTTTTAAATTGCCTGTAGTTCTGTGCCACGTACTAAAATGTTATTGTGAAAGCTAAAAGGCTTGAGATCTGTGCCAGGAAGATAAGAAAGGAACATGTAGCTTTAGTAAAAGAATGTAACCTTCTTTAAACTGATATAATGTGTTCTTGATAGCACTCTGTGGTTAACTCAGTTTGGACACACTGTTCTGTAATGCTTTTTTAGGCATTTCCAATTCCAAGTGAAATTTAAGGGACGGTATATTCTAAAGCCTTGAATCTTGAGTGAATTTTTCTTCTTTTCCTACTGGTTATATGTAATCAAACTACCCCATTAACATGAAAACTGTCTGTATGTGTTTTTCCAATGCTTCAGGTGAGCTAAGGGAAAATACAAGGAAGTAATTTGCAATAAACAGAATTCTCCCTTTGCTTCCTGGGTAGATGTTTATAACATAATTGTTCTATAATGGAGTGTAAAACAGAAGACAAGCAATACTTACGAGGCATCTGTATGTGAAGGTGAGAACTTCACTGGAATCAGAGTACTAGCAGTTGTTGATCCTACCTGGATTAAAAAAACCAAAACCAAAAAACCAGTTCCACACTATGTAAATTCAAGAATAATGAATTATTCTTGTTATTCAAAAAGAGCCAGAGACTCCATGGGCCCTTGGAGGAGGTGAAGAGGGGAAGGCTAGCTCTTTTTGTCTTTGCAATGATCCACAAAAAAACATAAAATAAAAAATAAAATAAAATAAAATAAATCGCTGCATTTCAAGGAAATCTCCATTGATAATTGAGATGCAAGTAGCAGCTTCTGAGAAGAGATTTTTGTCTAGGCCATGATAAAGGGAGCAAAATTATCCCTATTCAACCCCAAGTTCTGTTTACTGTTTTCTGTTTTAAAAGGATAAGTGTATTAAGTGAATTCACACAGCTAAGTTTGGCCCTGGAATCACCTTCAGCCAAAGTGACACTAAACAAGATAGACTCCTCGAGTCCTTTGTGGTGTGTTTGCTGTGTGAGAGAGGAGCAGGGGTACCACAGGAGGAGGCTAAAACTGGATTCCCACACAAGTATCTTTCTCTCAGTTCAGACAAAAACATGTAAAATTTGGAGCAGTGGGAAAGAGGATTCAGAATTAATGATCTGATGACACTAGCCCAGGTGACTGTCTCAGAAGTCACATCTATTTCAGCATGAGAGTCACAGTAGCTCTCAATGAATAAACCTCACAGAAAGAAATTCACAATAACATGAGTGTTTGGGGTATGTATGTCTGCACATTTGTGGCTCCTGTGACAGTCCCACTGTGCTGATCACATGGTTAAGCATCATCTGTGATGCTAGCCCTTGAAAGCCCCATACTCTTCCTAGGGCTACTGCCATCACCAGGCTTCCCATTGGATCTACTTCCTCCAAGGCCCTTTTTGCATGGCATTTTCCATGTGAAAGAGGGCCTGGAGTGTTGCGCGATTGTGACGCACTCACACAACGCACTCACAATCGCGTGATGCTCCAGGGGCCGGCAGGCGCCAATCACACACCTTTTCATTTTCGGCTAGAAGCTGAAAATAGTGCACAATTGCGGATTGCTCGCGGGCCCCGTGCGCACTTACCTGGCGTGCGGAGCCTCCAGAGTCACACCAGTCGTGCTTCCTGCCCCAGCACAGCCTGGGAAACTCCCAGGCTGCACTGCGGAAGGAAGAGGCGGGGCTGTCGTGTGAGCAGGCAGCTCGTGCGGAGCCAAAGGACCCCAGATGCGAGAGCCTCTCACTGGAGGCTGCTTGCGCGATCCCCGCAGCCCAGCACTGGAAGACGGTAAGGTGCAGAAAGGGCCCAAGTTTATATATAGGGACATTCTTCGTAGGTCTCAGGATCTAATGCCCTAGGATACAAGTAGCAGTGACCAGGTGTTAGATGTGGTTGTGATGAATAATAAACATAAATTATATAAAATTAACAGTCTATAAAATATGAACATAATAAATAATTTTTAGTAGATACAGTTTAAGAAGTTGTAGTGTCAGTGTGGTGTAAATGGTTTATGTGCCAAATGAGGATTCGGGGAGACCAAGGTTCAAATCCCTACTCAGCCATGGAAACCTACCAGGTGACCTTGAGCAAGTCACTCTGTCAGAGGAAGACAGTGGCAAACTGTCCCCCTTCCCCAAACAAATCTTGCCAAGAAAACTGCATGATAGGTTTGCTTTAGGGTAGCCTTAAGTTGGAAATGACTTGAAGGCACACAACAGCAACTGCAATGTATTATGTGGGCATTATTTCAGTGTTGTATTTCTAACATGTACACTCTTGTAGCTGCAGTTTCTTTTATATTTAATATATTGCTGGCAAACAGTGTCTTAGATACATAACACAGTCTTCTCCACATAGCCTCCCTCTGACTTCAGACCTCAGGCACTCCTTCCTCTTATCTTCCTCAGAACAGGAACAGAACTGGATGCTTCTCCATGTCCACCAGCTTTACTCCCCACCAGCCAGTGAATATGGTACCTGTGTTGGGGGGAGGACTGCAGTAGCTAAAAATGGAGGGGGGTGAAGGAGGAAAAATGCTGCATTTCCACTGACAAAACGTTAATGAATCTTTATAATTCCTGATCCATGACCTTTTAATGATTAAAGCTACAGGAGCCCTGGCCCAGTCAACCTGGTCACCCTGCTCATTCTACATATAGCCTTCTAAATATATTTACAATCTAACATTAAAGTACAACTAGACAGGCAATTTTACAATCTATAGACTGTTACAAGTCTCTATACCACAGGTAATGAAATTCTGTATACTGTGGAGGGATGGAAGGGAAACGCTTTGCTTTGCTGGTAAGGTGGCTGACACTACTCCCAGCCATCTTGAAACTGGTGCTCTCCAGATGTGTTGAACTTTAACTCTCAACACCCCCTGCACAATAATAGAAGTTGTAGGAGTGGGGAAATTGCTCAATTCTGCTTTTTCTTGCTTTCAAAGTTTTTGAATCTCAAGTTCTCCCCATCTCAAATATGCATAAAGTTGGTAAATTCTTCTAAAATGAACTGGAATGAAAACCTCCCCTCCTTTCTCTGAACAAATTGAATAGTACAAGTGTTCCCAGCATGGAGATAATCTACTTGTACTTACTTGTCATGCAGGTGTTAAAGATGAAGAGCCTTTCAGGAAAATATGTGGTAACACTAATTCAACATGTACTCCGTTGTATACAAAGGGGGATTTAAACCCAGAAATTTGTGACAGTCTAAGCTCTGGGCTTTAACGGATTAATCAGTCCATTTTTAATTGTCCCACATTTTGTTTTGTTTTGTTAAATCTCATGCTTTTCCCCCCATCGGAATTCAGAGACATTTGAGAATTCAGTAAATTCTTACCGTGAAATTAACCTTCCACTCAACCCTAAATCCAATGCATCGGGTCAGCCTTCATTGATTAGGAAAAAAGGGGGAAATGATGCAGAGAGAGTTCATCTCTACCTGCAATTGCAAGTTGCACTACACAATTGTAGTATTTTGGTATCACTTTGGCTGCCGTGGCTCCATCCTATGAAGCCCTGAGATTTTTAGTATTGTGAGATATTTAGAATTCTCTGCTGGAGAGCTCTAGTGCCTCCCAATTCCAGGATTATGCAGATGCAACCACAGCAGTTACAGTAGTATCAAAGGGTGTGTGCAAACAACCCAAAGGCACAGAAACACAAACAACTTCACACATGTCTAGCCTTTTTGGGCAGTGCAAGGGCACTTCACTGGGATACCTTCCTGGGACAGCACCTTTTCCAGCAATCTTGAGATTTCCTATGATGCCCCAATGTGCCTCTAGTGTGGTATTAATGCAGGGCATTGTGGGAAATCTGAAAGGAGAGACCCTTGACATGCCACAGAATTCATGGGATCACTTCCAGTGCCACCCTCCATAAGTTATCCCTTAACAGGAACTCATTGACAGAAGAGGGATCCCACTAGGTAGCACAATAGCAAATATTCCCTCAAAACCCAAGACAAGCTCTGGTTTCAGTCTACAACAATCTATTTTCATCAGGCTTTTTCTTGTCAAGACCTACCATTCCTACAGGCAGCAGAAGTCAAACAATATGGCAAAGATTTTTTTTCCTGCAAGAATAAGTTTCCAGCAGGGCGAACTAGTGTGACCTCACATCCCTCTAGAAGTTCCCAACAGGCTGTGGGAGAAAAGGTTTTGAATGTTCAATTTATTTTTTAAAAAATCCTACTTTCTAATTTAAAAGCTGTGAGAAGACTTCAGAGCACTCCATTGTTAAGTGAGCTGGCAAGTGATGACATTTGCTGTGCTTCCTGGGCGTCCTCATTTTTTATTGTAAGAGTTAGTTTTCATTTTACCCTGGAATAGGTTTTTGCAACTACATCTGGTTCTATGGGAGCAACATGGTAGCTGGCATCCTTTTAGCGATTTCCACATTTGTCTCTTCCCGTGTAGAAGTGGATGGACATTTTTATGTGGTGCAACATCTGTTTTCAGTTGAAGGTTGCAGAAGCACAGTTGTACATGCAGTAGCATTGGGCATGTTTTACAAGTTCACATCATACACGTGGGCCTGCACTGCATATTGCACATACAGTCATGGATTTCACATTTGTTTGCACATTCAGTTGCCCAGTATTGCAGCTCACTCATGTACAATTGCCACATAATGCTGCGAGTGTAAAGTTGCTTTTTGTTGTAATTAACTGGAATAGAAGAGAAGATGTGTGGGTATTTATCAGTCCAGAGGTCAAGACATTGAGGGATCAGTCAATAGCTGGGAAAACCAAGATAGGCCAAAGGACATGCAAAAGAGTAGTCAGGGTCCAGTTCCAAGGGTCCAGAAAGCAGCTGGCTTGGGTGTCTTTTCCACAGAGTGGGAGATAGACATAGCTTCTAGTGGGTGACCTGTCTAGGCAGGCTGACAATTCAGTGAGAACAGCTGAAACAGTACCACCTGAGGTGCAGGTGTGCTGAGCCCTTCCCTCAAACACTCATACTGGACGATGGAGCAAGCCTGTTTTCTGCTGCTCCAGAGACTAGGGCATGGAGCAATGGCTTCAAACGTCAAGAAAAGAGTTTTCATCTAAATGTTAGGAAGAACTTCTAATAATAAGAGCAGTTCGACAGTGGAATACGCTGCCTTGGAGTATGGTGGAGTCTCTTTCTTTGGAAATTTTTAAACAGAGGTTGGATGGCCATCTGTTGGGAGTGTTTTGATAGTGCATTTCTGCACAGCAGGTGGTTGGACTGAGTGGCACTAACAGCTCTATGATTTTATCTCACTGAATCTGGCTACCTGCTTTGGAGAAAAGAGGAAGAAGAGGAACTATTATTTTTGCCTGAAAGATTCTATGATTCAATCCCAGAGGAAGACACAACAGTGTAGTTACATGTCTTCGAGTTAACTACAACTCATGGTGGTTCTATCATAGGGTTTTCATGGCAATTCTTCAGAGGAGGTTGGCCATTGCCTTCCTCTGAGGCTGAGAGAGTGTGACTTACACAAGGTTTCTGTGGTTAAGTGGGGATCTGAACTCTGGTTTCATGAAGTCCTAGTCTACAACTCAAGTCAGTATGCTATGCTGGCTCTCAGAGTGTAAAGTTATACTCTGTCCTTTCAATGTCACATCTTAGCCTACATCTAGGAACATGGGGCTTTCATGGTTGTTTTATACTGGAGAACTGAGTATCATGAACTTCACAGATTATCTTGCTCCCACAAAAGACTCTTTGCCCAGAAAAAAGATACATGCCACAATCTATTGGACATAAGAAGTGAAACTGTCAGCATTCTTCTCAGCTGGATCTCCTCCACTTTGTTTTTTTAAGAAGAGATGGGCAACTCCAGCAGGTCTTTGTAGCAATTTTGTGCTCTTGGGGGCTGATGGAGAGGCCACAGAGATGTCAGAAAGCAAAAGTGTCTGGAAGCCCACTTCTGGTTTTTAATTTTTTAAAAAAAATGTTATACACTGCAGGGGTGCGCCAGCTGTAATCTCTTTATGACATGAATTGACATTCCTTCCAAAGAGAATGTTCACCCTTTTTGGTGGCTATAAAAAGGAGCCATCTGAGGATTCAGGGGTCCATGGCCCCAAAAACAACTTTGGAGGTGGCATGTGCACTTTGCCCACCTCTGATTTAAGAAATTATGCTGCCTGCAGATGATTTGTTTGGCTGCATGAAGAGTCTGGAAATGTTCCTTTTTGAGTTACAACCCCTAAAATCCTCAATTTGCATTACTGTGGCTTTTGCTGGCTGGGTGGTTCTGGCAAGTGTAGTCCAAAAGGGAACATCTACAAGCTCTGATCCTGTATAGGTGTTACACAAAGATCCTGTGTAGATGTTACACAAAGGCCTGTTACTTAATTATAAGCAGGAAGTTCTCAAATATAGAACAGCGATTTCACAGTACAGCAGATAACTGATGTTTGCTTTACTGCAGGGGTGTAACCTTCTAGGTGTTGCAAGACTTCAATTTCCATCAGCTAAGGCAGCATAAGTTACTGGTGCTGGATGCTGGGACTTGCAATCCTACAACATCATCAGCACTCCTTTATGTTGTGTGCTTTCAAGTCATTTCCAAATAATGACAGCCCTAAGGGGAACCTATCATAGGGTTTTCTGGGAGCTGAGAGTATGTGATGTGCCCAAGGTCACCCAGTGGGTTTTCATGGCTGAGCGGGGAATTGAACCCTGGTGTCTGGGTTCATAGTTCAACACTCAAACTACTACACCATGCTGGCTCTCACAGCAAGCTGGCTGTTCTTTATAGTATGGTAGGGTAAAACTCCTACTGTTACCCAGCAAATATATTTTATTGTTATCTCACTGGTAAACCCTGTCCCAGGGGCTACAATTTTGATATTAAAATATGATTCAATGTGCCTGAGAGGTCACCTGGATCAGCACGTAGGCAGCTACGGTTGAACAATTGAAAACCAGGTTAGGCCAGTAAAATCCCCAGCCACATAGCCCCAGGAGACCTCAAGCTGTGCAGACCCACAGTAGACAAAGGGTCCTCAGCCCCGAGAAGCTGACTTGAGGGAATTGGCGTGTTTGCCTCAAGTTGAGCAAAATCCTATCAGGCAAGGACCATTTACATGAAGTCACACCACAACCCAATGCAGCCGAAGATCCTGAGACTTTGGCAACACCTTGTAATCTCATCATGCAAAAGGAGTTGCCATTGTGGAGCTTCTTTTCTGTTGCAACACCCATTGTTCTCCCCGGGAAAGGATTAGCCCTCCAGGTACCTTTTCCCCTACAAATAGCCCCAGTTTTTGAGAGTTTCTTTGGATCACTCCCAGTCATCCCAGCTGACAGTTTCTCTGTTAATCCCTTCAGCCCTCTCCGTGCTGAGCTCCACTTCTTTGCTGTTTTTCCCGGACCAAGGACTTCAGGAAAAGGTGCAGTGTTACCCCAGCTACAACCCCTTCAATATTCCCCTATCCAGTTTCCTCTCTTTTGCTTCTTCTTAATAGGTCTTGAGTGAGTGTGTGAGTGATTGCGTTGGTGCATGAGACTTTTATTCAATAAAATCATTTATTAGACATTTCTGTTTGGTTTTTGGCTTGGCCTGACCCCGTAAAAACTGGGTAAAAAGACCCCACTAGGTTACCCTGCCTCTCACATTGCTATTGCTCGTGCTCTGGCTAGTTTCCATTTCCCATCATGTGGACCACATTGAGGTGTCCCCCAAGGGACCCCAGAAATCAAGGTAACATTATTCTTCAACAATTTAAATGTATGCTTGTCCTGCAGTTGACAAGTTCAAGCCTTTGCAATTCCAGATAATGGTTTTCAGGTAATATGGCAAGAAAAGACATCCTGCCGGAGACTTTGGGAAGACCCTGCCTTAGAGTTTGGTAAAATACTGCCTGAGTAGGACTTGGGTAAACAGAACTGCAGCATGGGTCACTGCAAGGCAGCCTCATATGTGGATTTAATGTATGTATCATGTATAACCATGCAGTAGTACTGCTTCAGTTCTTGAAATGATGCAAT
The DNA here is from genome assembly GCA_948474755.1 of Ctenosaura bakeri. Lineage (NCBI taxonomy): Eukaryota > Metazoa > Chordata > Lepidosauria > Squamata > Iguanidae > Ctenosaura > Ctenosaura bakeri. Next base: position 576,763 of record CAOLHI010000381.1, on the reverse strand, counting down.
AGTTCTAGAACTATAGCTGTTGCAGGACTGTGCTGATTCTGCCTAGAAGTACTGACCTGAAAATTTTCGCATTTGCTCATGTTTACAATTCTTTTAGTGTAGTAATGAATGAGAAGCATCATTCCAAGGGATATATCTTATGGAAAAGAAGAGCTGGCGTGGTACAGTGTTTTTAGCATTGGATTACAACGCTGCAGACCATGATTTGAATCCCTGCTTAGTCATGGAAACCCACTGGCTGTCGTTGGACAAGTCACACTCTCTCAGCCTCAGAGAAAGGAAATGGCAAATCCCCTCTGAACAAATCTTGCCAATAAAACCCCATGATAAGTTTGCCTTAGAGTCACCAATAGATTGGAAATGATTTGAAGGCACACAACAATAACTATTGTAGAAGAACATAGTGGTCAGCCAGGCTGCTGATGAGTAATGCTATTGCTGTTTGCAGCAGCTGCCAAGCTATTTATATGAAAGTAAAAAAAAAAAAAAGGCACAGCACCACTTCTTGCAATAAATCAAGGACTGATCATAAGCAGCCCTCCCTAGTTTTATGGCTTTTCTAGCTTCTACCAAGACTACTACTGGTACACCAAAATTTCACAGTGAAGGAAAAAAAAAAAGGCAAAGCAAAGCAAAACAAAACTTTTTTTTTCCTGTTAAAAATGGGTATGAGTGTGTATGTGCCTTCAGGTTGAATTTCATAGGATTTTCCTAAGCAAGGAATACTCAGAGCTGGTTTTGCTGGTTCTTTGCTCTGAAATATAGCCTACCACAATTGTCATATTATTATATTTTATTTATTCCACTCATATCCCACCAAATTACCCAAGGCAGATTACAAGATTTAAAACACAGAATAGCTAAAAATGTCCTATTCCAAAAGTTCAAAACAACCCACTTCGACCTCAGCTTAACTTCAGAATTATACCCCAAGAAACCTCTCGAAAGGGTGATGTATTTGAATATAAAGGTGCATGCTTGCTGTACACCTTTTTCTTAATGGTGAACTGTGTGTGTTGGGGGTAGGCACTGCTGTTGTTGACAAATTTCAGTAACAAATTGGATGGTACAGCTGTGGTTGGGTGTGAATGTCTTTGTGGTCCTGGGAGTTCCGGGGGAATAAAATGTGTCCCCTGGACCAAGGAAGCTGCCTGCCCTTAGAATTAACCTACTAAACTTGGGGGTGGGAAACTGTAGCATTTCCCCTTCTACGCACCAGTGGTACATATTAAATGCATTCTTCCAGAACAGGAAGTGACACAGCATCACTTCTGATTTGAGGTGTCAACTTATTTTGGCCACTTCAGGGAGTCGGGGGTGGAGGAAACCAAGTTGTCACTAACTAGGAAAGAGTAAGGGCTTGATGAAGAAAAAGTTCATCTATCTACAATTGCAGGTCACACTACACACTACGTGGCTGTGGAACTTTGATACCATTTAGCTGCCATGGCTCCATCCTTGGGAATCCTGGAATAGGTAGTTTCATGAGATATTTAGAATTCTCTGCCGGACAGCTGTTGGGCGTCATGGGAGTAAAAGAAGCAAAGCTGTCACATTAGGAGCCCTGGTGGCGCAGTGGTTAAATGCCAGTACTGCAAGCCACAAGGTTGTGAGTTCGATCCTGCCGGGCTCCAAGGTTGACTCAGCCTTCTATCCTTCCGCAGGTCGGTAAAATGAGTACCCAGCTTGTTGGGGGCAATTAGCTAAAATACATTGTAAACCGCTTAGATAACACTCAGTTGATAAGCGGTATAGAAATAAATGCTATTGCTATATTGCTATTGCTATTTGGGGCTGGTTTGGCATGATCTGGTGCTATTTCAAAGTGGGAAATTGCCAAACTGAATTGTTGTAGAGGATCTGGAGTTATGCCTAGGTGGTTGGAAAACACACATGGGAGTTGTGGCTGTATTTCCTGACTCCTGCACTCCTTCTTGAAAAATGACTGACTTTTCTTCTTCTACTTCCAAAAATGCTTACATCTCTCCCTTCCTCCCTCTCTCTGTCTCTCCCTTCTGTTAAAAAAAAAAAAAGGCAACTAATGTCAGTTCAAGCTCAGCATCAGCCACACCTAGACTGGATGACTATAACAGGCTCTGTGTTGTCTTTGCAGACATTTCAGAAATGTCTGGCTCCACACAGGCAGAATATTGTCTTCACAACTGACGTTGCACTTCTGCCTCTCTGCCACCAGAGAGCAGCCCTTTAACTGCAAGCCTCTGAACACAAAGAAAATGCAGCAAAATAAAATATTGTCATTCCTAGAATTCTCAGACTGTTCTCTTGTTGCCAGTCCCACAGGGGGATCTGAGAGGACTACATAATTCACCGGGTAATGCCTTGGAATTAAGCAGTTCCATATAAATGTAAGGTGTCATATTTCACTTATGTTTGGCTCCAGAGATTGCTCTGCTGAGGGTGGCAATATGTCCCCTGAATAACCTTCATTCTAAATGAATGTGGGATGTTTCCCTTGTTTTATTCACAATTCTGCAACACGACTATCCTTTGCCGTCTCCCTTTGGTCCTGTTGATATTGCTTTTTGAAAGGTCGGGTGCTTTCTGGTTCTGTTTTAGAAATGCCCTCTCTCTAGACAGACACTAAAATATGCTCTTTATTAGGCTATGCTTTTCTTGAATGCCTGCCAACGTTAACACCTACATTTCAAGCCAAAGGGTGTATAGAGTCATTAACAGTGCAGTCCTATGCCTATCTACTCAGATCCACAGGGTTCAAAGGGATGTATTCCCAGGTGAGGATAGGGCTGCGGCTTAAGTCAGTGGGATGGATTAATTTCTACACTGGCTCCATAAAAGATCTGTTCAGTTTACCTTTTCAAGTAATAGTAGTAGCATTTCTCAAGTGTTTTTAAAGCTGGGGAAAACCCTCCTTTCCAATTAAGACAACAGGTACTCCTCTATAACAGAATAAGATTCCATGACAGAATAAGGAAATGGGAAGGGAGATGCAACAGTATCTGTGATAGTGTTTTATATTCCTGCCTGGTCTTCCTGACAGATATTTGTAGGATGGGTCTTTATATGCTAGAATTTAGATGACTTGAGAGCCCTGTGAACAACTTGCTCAGCAATTTGCAGACAAAGTAGCTCAATTTTGTTCTGACTTGAATGCTGTAGCTGATAGAGATCCAATGGACGTTACTTTGACATCTTCTTGTACAGTGATAATAGTTTCTTTTCAGTTTGTACAGCCCAAGGATGTGGATAGGATTCTTGGAGAGATGAGGGCCACCACATGTGTATTAGTTGCCCTTCCTGATTCATTAAAAAAGTCAAAGGGGATCTAGCTGAGCGGCTAGAGGGAGTGCTCAATGCCTCACTAAAACGAGACAGAGTTCCCCCATGCCTACAGTCACAAGACCACTGTTGATAAAGCCCTCCCTGTATTTGTCCATATTAGACAACTACAAGCCATACCCAACATTTCATTTTTGGATAAGATACTGGAGTGTATGGTGGCTTCCTGGCTCCAGGGGTTTCTGAATGAGATGGATTATCTAGAATCTAGATTATAGAACCGTTTGAATCTATTTCCATGCCTGAGTATGAGACAGAGACAGCTTGTGTTACCTTGGTAGGTGATTTATGCCAGGAACTGGACAGGGAGAGTGTGTTTCTGTTGAATCTGCTGGACCTTTCAGATGCTTTCAGTAACATCGACTGTGGTATCTTTCTGGGCTGCCTTGTTGGGATGGGACTTGGAAGCACTCTTTATGGTGACTCCATTCCTTCTTGGAGGGGTGGTGTGGGGATGCCTGTTTGACAATCTGACCATTGGTCTATGGGGTCCGTCAGAGTTCTGTTTTGTCCTCCTTGCTCTTCAACATATGCATAAGACTGGTGGGAGACACTGTGCAGAATGTTGAGGTTCACTATCATGAGTATGCTGTGACACTTAGCTATGTCTCTCCTTTCCATCTAATTTCAAGGAAGTTGTTTTGATGCTTAACCATTGCCTACTATCAGTAATGGACTAGATGAGGGCAAGCAAATTGACACTTATTCCAAACAAGATGGAGGTGCTCCTGATCAATTGAAAGGCAGATTAGGGGAGACAGATTTGGCCAGTTCCGGATGGGGCTACATTCCCCCTGAAAATGCAGGTTTGCTTCTTGGATGTACTCCTACATTCAGTCCTGAGTCTAGAACTCTAGGTTTTGGTGGTGGCTAAGAATGCACAGTTTATACTTGTGTACTGGCAGTACCTGTTCCTAGCAATATTAGATCTGGTCATATTGATACTTGCCTCAGTTACATCACATTTGGATTACTGTAATGCTTCCTATATGGAGTTGCCTTTGAAGAGTGTTCAGAGAGCGGCAGCCAGATTAACTGGGGGGATGACTACGAGGAGCACTCATCTCCTTTGCTGCAATAGTATAATTGGCTACTGGTCTGTTTCTGGACACAATCCAAAGTATTGTTTAGGATTTATAAAGTCTTTAAATGGGCCTACCTGACAAATAAGTTTGAGCCCAGAACATCAAACTCTGTTGCTCTGGTAGCCAAGATTGCATTAAATACCCAGAAAAATTTTCTTTCTTTTGTGCATAAATGCAAGTGACCCACATGAACACTTCCCTTAACTTGACTGCCTGCTCTTTATTCTCATCTTGTTAATGATGAAGACTGTATCATTTTGCCTCCTTTTCTACCAACAGGAAATGGTTTAACATGACTTTTTTTTACATGTAAATGACACTTAATAAACAGCCCTTTAGTGTCAGTTGTGTTGTTAAAGGAGCCACACAAGAAATAATGTGAACTAGCACATCATAACTAGGCTTGGAATGGTCAGTAGATATGGATATGGAGTAGAGTGTCCTGGGTTTTGGTCAATGTGCAATTAATTTGCATGAACTGAGGGCTCTTCCAGATTCCAGTAGTTCTGTAATGTTGGAACATCATATGCCAAGATTTCATACAGCACTATAATGCTTGTTTCTGTCCCTGTATCTAGTTATGCCCTAGATAGGCTAAGGTTTTGACCCTTGTTTGTGCTGGTTGTACCATAATCTGCATATTATTTGTTCTTTCACTTAGTCTGGTTATACTGTGGTATGTGTGTGTTATCCTTCCATCTCTGGCAACCTCTCTGTGAACTCAACACCTCCTGCCATGTGCTCCAGTATCCAATTCACAGTCTTAAAGATTTTTTCTGTTTCTAATTTTCACTTTCTAAAACATGTTTTGGCACAGTCATGATGCCATAGTGATACAAGGCTATGCCACTTTAGCACTGTAACTCTAAAAGGAAGAACAAAAAAAGAAAGAAGGGGGACCTTCAGTGTGGTAGCAGGAAATGTAATGAAGGAATGCAGGCCAGTGAGAAACCTCCATGGAAAGGTCACATACCCATTTGAAGGCCCTTTTCTCATGGGGTTTTTAAATCTTCCCAGTTCGACCTTGATCGGGTGCCTTTTTCACGTTAGAGAGCATGTGGTCGCATTAAACTTTTTGGTTTCTCACCCCAATCCGAGCGGGGGAGCCACCAATCAGCATTTCCGCGCACTTTTCAAAGACCGGATAAAATGTGGTCTTTTCCTCCAATCCGCGCTCGACATTTCGTGAGAAAGCGGCGGTGCGTCCTGATTCGTGCGGGCGATCAAGAGAGGGAGGGATCAAGGCGTGGCCAGCAGAACCCACAGGACCGCCCCCAGCACGAGCGGACGGCGCCATTTTCCAAACCCGCTGAAGCGGCTGCAAGGAGGAAGCAAAGGGACGAGGAACGGTGGCGAAAAAAGGAAGGTTGGTTTTTCCCTTAACTATCCTTTATCCGTGCGGCATCGTGAATTGCGGGTTTCTGGGGGCTGTGTCTCCCAAAGGTGCCCTGGGATGGGGCTTGGGCTGCCCTGCCCTGGAGACAACACTCGCAGAGTGCTTTACTTCTCCATGCTTGGAGGACAATTGGCAATTTGGAATTTAAAAAAATCCTGCCCTCCTCAGAAATTTAAGGAGTGGGGCATGTGGACCATAAAGGAAAATAGCCTGGGGGCTTACAGCTAGCAATCCAGCCACACTTTGCCCCTCACCCTTACTAATAAACTATCTCGTGCTTCCTAAAGAATAAGGGAGGCAGGATGTTTTAAGGGAGCTTTGAAACCTGGGCTCGGCAACTGGGCAGTGAAAGGGTTGGCTTAAGCTAAATGGGAAAACCTTCTGATGGAGTCAGGGGGCAAGGGGTGGAAACCATGTGATCCTTCTCCCTCTGCTCCTCTGAGGTATCAAAAAAAGTCAGGAAAGAAACCAGGTTTTATTTAATAAAAAGGAGCTTCAAATCGACCCCATCTCTTGCAGGGAAGAGCAAGAGATGCACCCAGCACAGGGCCCTTTTCTCGCGGGGTGCAGAAAGTGTGCCGCCACTATCCTCTTTTACAATCCTCTGTCTAGAACCCGGGAGGTGGCCCGCTGTGGTTTTAAATACGGGGTCGAGGGGGTGGTGGTGGCTGGCGAGTGGATACACTCGCCGAGGATGGCATGGCAGGATGCTTTTAAAGGTGACGGAAAATTGGGAAAGCTGGGGAGGGGGGCAGGTAGGAAGGGAGGGAACGTCCAAAGCAGCCACCGCGCCAAACCCGTTCTCCAGGTTACGTTGGAAGCGGGATCATGGCGCAATGACGGGATGCTGTGTAGATTTGGCGATGGCTGCTGTGCTGTTCTGGCACGAGGTCCCTGTGCAAACTTTGACTGGGAAACTTTTTTCCTGTTTATTGGGGCCTACCTGTGGATGCATAAACGTCTTTTTTTTCTCTGTGGACTATTTGGCGCCCGCAGAGAAAAATGGCCCTTGGAAATCTTCCGTTTTAAACCAGATTCTCGGGCTGGGGGTGTAGGGGGTAGTGGCTTCTGTTTGTTCCCTGACAGTAGTTATTTTTCTAGCGACCGACATGAATACAGTCACGCCCCATGAGGGCCTGCTGTTTTATTTGTCTGAACCCCCCACCCGTGCCACATGCAGAGGGGGATGATCTTCCGGCCAGGGCAGGAGACTCAGTAGTTTTCCATGCTTCTTTAGCTGTGTAGGACATGGCAGAGATCCATAGGGCAATGGAACGCACATCACTGTTTGTTTCGTACTGTTTGGTTTGTTGATAAATACTAACGCCCCTCCTTGTCTCCACAGGTTCGGAAATCCACGGGGAGTGCGCATTCCCACTGCAAATCTTTCCACGCAGTGTTGATCCAAGCTGAAAAATCCACACTGACACTACCGCCCTTTCCACCACTTCGCCAAACACGCAAAACAGTTTGTCTTGCTGGCAAATTTCCCAGCGGTCCGTGACTGAAACAGTGGCATGTCACAGACGCCACGCTGACCTAACAGCTTTGCAGGGGAGGATACATGCAAGGAGCCACACACCAACTTGAAAGAATAAACGTTTAATAAATGTTTTCTTTTCCAAAAAATATATATTTACATAAGTACATATTTACATAAATAAAAAAAAAAGTGCTGTACAGGGTGGGTGTGCGTTTGGGAAAGGGGTGGGGGTTTTAACATTGTTATTAGAGCTTTCTAGTCCTGGGCACAGGGGTGTTCCTCCTCTGGCTCCTCCACATCCGTCCCTGGCTGCTCTGGTTGAGGGATGTTCTCTTGGTCTGCTACCCAAAACAATGGTGAAATTTGATTAGGCCTTTTTGAAGGAGAAAACTTTACTGTGTCGTTTATTAATTGTTGGGGCGATAGGGGGGAAATGAAAAATGAAGCCAAGGGCCACTTAAAGAGAGGTTTTCCTACCTTCCATCCCTGCCATGCCCTGCGTGTCCACGGGGGGTTGGTGGCCAGGCGCATGGCGTCTTCTGCCTATGGAAATGCAACAGTAAATTAGCGTGGGTTCTCCTCAGGCAGGGTGCATCCCCCTTTGCGGGGGATACACGACAACCATTTTCCTGGGGTTCCCATAGCCACACACAGGCGCTGTGTGTTGCGCTTACTCACGTCTGCCACCGGCTGTCCAGCTGGGGCTCCCCGCCGCCCTCCACAGGCTGCGCATTACCTCGAAAAAGGGAGGCCTTGCGTGGGGGGGCGGGTGGCCGTCGTAGGAGCGCAGGGCGGCGTAGAACCGTCCGCGTAACCCGCGGAAACGGATCCGGACCTCCTCCACACTCCTCTCGTGGCCATGTCGCGTAAGGCAGTGGGCAACGGTGTGGAGGTGCTCATCATCGTCTCCCCTTGTGTGGGGGCGCATCAGTTCCGTCACACCGCCACACCACCTTACCATGGCCAACATCTCCCTGGCCTGCGCCTACTCGCACCATCTTCGGGCCAGCAATGTTCAAGCGCTCCTAACAAGGCTGAAATGGCAGTCATTAACGGGGCAAGGACCCCAGCTATTTCCCTCTACTGCTCGTTCGCCATACACCAAACAGCAAAAAGCGAGCGGGCAGGAAAAGTTTGACAAAGTTTCCGCGGCGGTTCAGCAGGCACGGGGGAGGGCGAGGGGGTGGATCCCGGGAGGATGTGAGGGAACGCGCATGTGTATTGGCGTCATTGATGACACCCCAAATTTTTCTTTTGAAAAAAGGGCACAGCCAATCAAACGCTAGGTAGGGCGGGGAAAGGACAACGTAGGGAGGGGCTATGGCGATGCTGTGTGAATGCGATAATGCTCGCCTAGCCTCTTGCCGATCGAGCCATGAGAAACGACTAAAAGTTCGGTACGTTTTAGTGGGGATTAGGGAAAAGCCTGCCTGGATCGCGGTGGGAAGATTTCAGCGCCCCGTGAGAAAAGGGCCGAAATGTCACCTGTGGGATTGTCCAAAAATATTGTGGAGGGAACCAAGACAACAGATAGGATGTTTAACACTTACTCTGGCCTGCAAAGGAAACTTGCCCTCTGCCGTGAGTATAAAAATATTAAACGCGTACTGAATTTCAGGAGAAAAAATTGCAACATGGATGTTTGTGTATGCATGTGCCTTCAACTTGTCTGTCAACTTGTGGCAACCTCATGAATTTCATAGGGTTTTCCTAGGCAAGGAATACTTTAGAGATGGTTTTGCTAATCCCTTCCTCTGAAATATAGCCTACAGAATCTGATATTCATTGGCAGTCTCCCATCCATCTCCCAAGGCCTGACCCTGCTTATCTTTCAGGATCAGACGGGTGTCTTTAGAGTATTTAGGTGTTACCCTGATTCCCTGGGGGACACCCTGGTTCGCTCCAAATGCAAAGGTTGAGGAAATTAGAGGAGCACCGGCTTTGGCGGAACTGAGGGCAGGACAACGCAGTGAGAACTTTAACCCAGTTTTTATGGAGCCAGACCACATGAAAACCCAGGGAAAATGTTCAATCACAGTGTTTTATTGAGGGGAATTCACTCATGCATATACACAAAATACACACAATCACGCATTCACACAAGAGCTAACTGAAAGAGAAAGGGAGGAAAAATTATAGAGAGGCTGAGGGGTTTGGGAGGATTTATAATTACCAGTCCAGAAGAGTAGTGATGAGCAGAAAGGTGTTTTGGCTTAGGTATGACCTAAGGACAGTTCTCATTCAGGAGCCAGATGGACAGAGTAACGGGTAGACCTTCGAGAGACTGCACTGGGCATCCTGAAATCAGGGGTATTTATACCCTGAAAATAGCCTGTGGCAGTGGAGGTTCCAGATGCAAGACAAAGGGGACCTGTTGTGGACAATGGGTCTTTTGCCTGTTGATGGGCTTAGTGCGTGATTGACAAAGACATGATGGGTGTTGTAATAGCTGTCTATTGTGGGAGCTGTGAGGAAAGAGGAAGGAATCCAGGTGTACAAGGGATGGATATCTGTCAATCAGTGTTCTGGTGGGCTTCTCACAGTTGGGTTCCCTGGAAAATTCCAGCTTCTATTTAAGCTATTATCCACAGGAATGGTGTGTATTTGCCTGACAAATGACTCAGTCTTACCTGGAGGAATTTTGGAGTTGACCTATGCTTCTCACATTTACAGTAAAATTCCTTCCCTCGCTCGGTTTGACCTGTCCGTCACCTTTCAGGTCTGATTTTGATATCAGAGCCAATTAATACACTTGCCAATCCAATATTGTGCCAATTAGGTATGGTGTCCATCCAAACCATACTAATGTCAGTGACCCCCAAAGTGGGGCCTTACATAGGCATCCATATGAATGTTTATGGATATTTTAAACTACCTGATAAATACAGCTACACCTTCTTCCTAATTCTGAGGCTTTGGGCCAGGCTGGAGAAGCCCTCTCATTGAGCATCCCACCTTAATCACTGTACTGACTTCTTACTGGCATCTACTTAGCCACTGTGGAAAGCAGAATGCTACCCTAAATAGGCCTTGGATCAAGCATGGCTCTTCCATGTTCTTAATTCTTAGGACTGACTTTGTTTTGGACTTTTTGTTTACAGCTAAGGGTAAGCTTTTGAACTCTTCCTTAGGTTCAGTGTTGAGAACAGAAAAGGGGTGGAGAGAAAATCATGCAACATGAGGCTACCACTCATTTTGTTCCGGCTACATTGAATAAGGCAAAGAGGCATGAAATGCACATTGCTTTGCACATTATGGCTGGGACATTTTTAGTGACATAGGCATATGTATGTTGTGCTATGCATGTGGGATAAATTATTTGCCATTGTGCAATGGTTGTATTCTGTTGGCAGTGGTGTTAACAGAGTCATGCATGTAGTAGCATAGCGCATGTGGATGCACAAAGAGAACATTGCATAGTGTGAATGAGCAACAGGGGTCATTCATGGACATGTATTGTGCAATACTGTTGTTCTCTTTTGGGTGTTGCACAAGGCTAGCATACCTCCACAAGTGGATATTTATGCTACTCTGAAAGAATGGAAAATAGTGGCCTAGATGTGGTATAAAAATAAATGGATGATGATGAAGGCCAACAGGCTCCTTTTAGCTAGGATTTCCAGAAACGGCTGTTTGTGTTCCCAGAGAAGAAGAGAATTTGTGGCAGTCACTGGTCTTCATGCATTGTCATAAATGCATAATTGAAGTTAGGAAGGCCTGTTTTGCTTTAGTAATTGGGGTGAAGATATAGGAAAGGAGGGATCTGAAGATGATACAAAGTCACATATTAATCTCGTCTTCAGGTATTATAAAGCTTGGGTTTTGTTGTTGTAGTACATGGGCCTTTGCACATTACATTGTTATAGTGCTATTATTCCACTTCTACCATCCTGTGGAATTCTGGGGTTTGTAGTTTACTCAGGCCAAAGAGCTCTCTGGTTGAGAATTCTAAATGCCCCTCTCTAGACTGCAAACCCCAGGATTCCATAGGATGTTGAAAGTGGAATAATAGCACTTTAACAGTGTAGTATGAAAAGGCCTCGTGGCTTCTTATTCATTATAATTATATCAGGTTTGAGTATTGGTCTACAACTGGAAACTAGGTTTTGAATGCTTGCTCAACCATGAAACCCGCTGGGTGACCTTTGGCAAGTCTCACTCTCTAAGCCTCAGAGGATGGCAAAGGCAAACTGCCTCTGAACAAATCTGGCCTAGAAAACCCTGTGATAGCTTTGCTTTAGGGGCTCCATAAGTCAGAAATGACTTGAAGGCACACAACAGCAACTGCCAAGATTGGTTTCCAAACAGGCTGGCCCTATCATTTGATAGAGTGAGAGGCAGCATCGAATGTCAAGGTTTTGGAGAGCAGAGTTGTGTATGAGTGCCATGGAACTGGCCCTCAGTTTCTGTCTGTGAAATGGGGAGAGACAGGGTACAGCTTGTCTTTTATTCAGGTAGCAAAATGCCTTTGGCTGGCTTTGCTTCCAAAGCAGTTTACAGTGAAAAATGATAGAAATTATGATGAACATTTGAAAATGTGTATAGCTGTTTCTTCTGCTTTCTAACAGTTGCTGACACAGTCCAGAATGGTTTCAGGATCTTTCTTCTAGAGTAGAGAACAAGCAGAAAGATCTCAAAATGGATACAGAGGCTGTCTGATGGCAAAGATGCAATTCCATGGATCTGCCCACTCTGTTATTATGGAATGCATACTCAATAGATCTACCCTCTGCATGAATCTCATTGATCTGCATACTCATCTAGCCCTTGCTCATTTGTGATGTTATTTTAACTATGCAATCTAAAAAGCCAATAAAAAATATTTTTAATGTTATTAAATTGTTGTGTTATGGTTATTGTGAAACATTGATCGGTATTAATTAATATTAATTCCCCCATTATCAGATTGTTCCTTTTAGCTGTGATGCTCTGTAGCCTGCATCCTGCTCTGGCTCCAGAAGAGAATCAATGAGCTGATGGGTGTTTTCCGTCGCTGGCTGCTACGATCCCAGCCCTTTTTGCAGTTTCTTGAACCAGAGCCAGAGAGAAGTGGCCAGCAACAGCATTGCCAAGCTGCAACTCCCAGCCATTACTGTTGCTATTTATAATTCTGCCTCAGCCTGTGCTGTGCTGATGAGATAATAGCATCACTGTTCAGCTATGCAAAGCTAGCATTTCCCTCTCTGCCCCCTGCACACTAACCTACTGTATTGTAATTGTATCCCAATTGTCTTTCATGCTAACCATGTATTTTTCTCCCCCCACTTTCTTTCTCTGCAAAATAAATCCTGATCTTAATTTATTAGGAATGGGGAAGGTACGACCCTCTGGATGTTGTTGGACTGCATCTCCCATCAACCTTAGCCAGCATATCCAATGGTGAGAGATGCTGAGAGCTTCAACTCAATAACATTTAGAGGACCACATCCCTGGTTTATATAACTGAACAGGGACAGACCATAGGGGAAACAGCTGCAGTCTGGTGGCCTCTCTTCAAACTGTGCCTCTCCTACATTGGTCCCAATATGGCCAACTTACATTGGAGACATCACCAGTTTCCATTCAGGATTTCTTTCTTTCTTTCTTTCTTTCTTTCTTTCTTTCTTTCTTTCTTTCTTTCTTTCTTTCTTTCTTTCTTTCTTTCCTTCCTTCCTTCCTTCCTTCCTTCCTTCCTTCCTTCCTTCCTTCCTTCCTTCCTTTATTAAAAAAGAAAGAGAAAGAAAGAAACAAGATATAATCTAGAAAATAACATCTCAAGGCTATAATCCAGCTCTCCCAGTGTGTCTCTCTGGAGTTGCAAGTGTGGCTACTTCCCTATTAATTGGTGATTTCCTAGCTTTTATGTGGGGGCTTCCCCATTGTAGAAGATTGGAATGTTTCTCCTGAGGCTTAGTTACTGGCGATGCACTAAAATGTGTTGGCATTTTTCATCTGAACAGATTTCTGTTGGCCCTATCCACCACTGCACTGCAGCCCTAAGAATTTATCTGAAATGAATCTTCTCCTTCTTTGCATTAAAACTACCAACACTTGACACATAATGTTTTGCATAAACTGGTTTCTTCCCGAAGCACCTGATTTCCATATCACTATTCAGCCAGTGAGGTGTAGTGATTTGAGCATTGGACTATGACTCTCTCCCTCCACACACATACACTCAGCCATGGAAGCTCACTGGGTGATACTGGACATATCATACACACTCAGTGCCCAGACAACTCCATGATAGGTTCCCCTTAAGATAGTCATAAGTCAGAAACAACTTGAAGGCATACAACAAAAACAGCATTCAAGGTTGTAGCTTTGGGGAGGGGGGAATGAGAGCATTGCCCCCTCTATATGAATTTTTTTCATCTCCAATGAAATTTTCCTGCAGTCCACACATTCCTAGCATTGCTTAAAACTTAAAATTTCAGCAGAACATTTAGAAATAGAGTTTAGACATCCAAAAAAAAAAAAAAAAAAGGGTGGGGGGAGGACGCAGGCAAAGGTATCAAGGGGATGCAAACACAGCAAATATAAGAGTTCTGTGTAGACTTTCAACATCTAGGTAGACTTTCAGCATCTCGTTCACTGCTAGACATTTGGAGACTGAAGGAAAATTTCAATAAGGAGATGAAACTTTGTATTTGAAGTAGGCAAAGTCTCCATTCTGCTCATTTTAGTCCCCCCGTAGTTACACCCCTGCAAGCTACTTGGCTCAAACAACTTCATAAAGTTGGTATGAGCATTTCACTTTGAACGTTTCGAGGCCATGTGAGGAACAAAGTCTCAATACAAGACACAATGACAAGAACTTAAAAGTGCTTTAGGAGTTAGCTGAGGTAGCTACCAAGAAGCAAAAATTCCTGCAGGAATTCTGGTAGACATGTAAGTTCTGTCAAAATAACACGTGAGTGAGTCATCAAAGACAACATATTCCTCACAGCTAAGTATTGTGATCTGCTAGATTATGGATGGGCAACCGCAGTGTATGTGGGGGCAATTTTTCTGCCCTTAAAAGAAAAAAAGATGAATGGTTATATCTGGGTGATTTCAGAATTACATCTCTTTCATCTCTCTCTTTTTTTCTGGACAGAAAGAGGACAACCTTAGAGGTCTGGAGGGCTTATGGACCACTAACTCCCCCATCACACAACCCCCCCAAAAACAAAACAAAACTTGAGGGACCATTGTAATTTCATGAACACCCATTGCCCACCCTATCTAAATGAATGGCAATAGCAGTGATCCAAGTGCTCCTATCTTATTTCATTTAGGATCTGGCCAGCTCTGGAAAGTGAGATGTCATGAATTTGCAGTAATGATAGTGATTCTAGCAGGGTGCTGTGATGACACCGTGTCCCTGTCACTTAGGTGTTTTGTCATCTGTGGTGGATGGCTCATTCTGCCTTATAGATGAGCCAGCGCCGCTTGACAATTTCCATTTTTCAAAGTCCCAGGAGGGCAGCAAATCCATCTAAGGTGGCCAGGCCTAACATGGATGATGCCCTGATTCACATAGTGATGCCATTACAAGATATGCCTCTCTGCCCTTCAGCGTGCCCAGTCTCCTCTCCCCATCTATGGTGTAAATTTGCCACTGCTTACAGCAACAAGAGAAGGTGAAGCTTGCAAGTTTTTTTTCCCCTCTGTCTCTTTGTTATGCTAGGGAGGGAGGAGGGAAAATGTTGTTGCATTTATTAGATAGATGGTTTAGCGAGAGCTAGAATGGTGTAGTGACTTGAGTGTTGGACTAAGATTCAGGAGAACTGTGTTTGAACCCACTGGGGTGACCTTGGGCAATTCACATTCTCTTGCCTCAGATGAAGGCGAAGGCAAAGGCAAAGGCAAACTCCCTCTGGACAAATTTTGCCAAGAAAGCCACATGAAAGATCTGCCTTAGGGTTGCCCTATGTCAGAAAAAACTTTAAAACAGCAGTAGCAGCAGCAACACTGTTTGATAGATATAATAAAGTAAGGATCTGTTGGGATGGATGAGAGTATGGAACGTTGGGAATGACTAGTAATTGACTGAGGCCATTTCCACACTAGCCTGTTATAGTGCTATTATTCTGCTTCCTACATCTTATGGAATCAGCATTAATAATATTTTATGTTATGGTGGTTGTGTCCAGTATGGATGTAAAATGAATAAAATCTCACACAGAAACCACAAAAGTATTTAGGAGGTCACCAAAATTAATGGCTATAGCAGTGGGACAGGAGACATTGGTGACATTGGGGATGATAAGTGGAAGCTCCTATAGTTGGCAGCAGTGGTTGGGCAAAATGGAAGCCCTCATTGGAGGATATTTATTTATCTATTTTTAAAAGAGTTTTTTTTCCTAAGGGAAGAGGTTTGATGTGAAGGCATGTCTACGTTATTCATAGGATGTCATCAATCCATCCCATATTGCATCCTTGATAATTCCCTAGTTACTTTGCTTCAAATAGATGTATTTATGGGTTGGAGGGCAGGAAAGGAAGATGCTGATTGAGTAGAAAGGAACAAAGAAGGGAATGGTGACTCAGAGGAGCAAAAGAGAGGGTCAGCTTATTTCTCTACTGCAGAGGCTGATCCTGAGCAGCAGCATAAGGGAAAGGAAGGGAAAGTCTCATGTAGCATGGCTACTGTGACTGGGGGGATCTGGAAAGTATAGTCCAAAAAAGTTACTTTTCAAAGATCTGGCCATATGACAAATTTGCCCATGCTCACATAGCATCACGCTGCTGCTTCTTTGGGCACACCTCTTGTTTTATATAAAAGGGGACAGGAAATAATACATACCTGTAGTAACAATAAGCATAGTACAAAGAGCCTGCCCTTAATTGCTTCCTCATAATTTAGAATTAAGGGCATCCACACAGACCAGTACTGTTTGGTTCTGTTGAAAAATGAAAATGCTGCTCCTGTCGTTCTTGACAGCATTCTGAGAACACAGTTTAAAAATAGTAATGAAAGCTTTCTGAAATGTTTACATCTTGTTGTATAGAGTGTTACCAGCACTAACCTTTATGCTGATCCTTCACATAAAGGCTGAAACCTAACTGGTACTGCTCCAACTGAATCTGTTGCTGAATTGTAAGCCAACTGCTATATAAATGCCACTGCCTCAGTGGCTCTAGTCTGGCTGAGACTTGTGGTTGGGTTTAGGCCGCAAGATGTTAGCTTTCACTGAGTCAGGCCACTGCCCCTCAAAACCTGCACTGTCACCTCTGACTGGCAATGATGGTTCTCCTGGTTTCAAGCAGGAGTCACTTCCATGCTCTGCCTGGATATCCCTGCTATTCCCATATGGTTTCCCATCTAAGTACAAAGTACAAACCAGGCCCCACTTTGCTTTCCAATCAGATAAGGACAAGGGTTATCACAGTGGCCCTTAATTTTGGCCATTTCTGCACTACACTGTTATAGTACTATTATTCCACTTTCAGCATCTTGTAGATTAATTGGAGATTCTGTAGATTGGAGGTTCTGAAGCTCCCAGAATCTCCAGTGAGCATGACTGGACAATGATAGCTAGGAGCTTCTAGGCATTGTACTCCAAAGAAAAGGAACTTCCCCATGTTCTACATCTGGTCTACTACCAGGTGTACATCTTTTGTTGGTTATCATGTCAGCAGATGACATAGATGTGGGATTTGCCTCTTGAAAAACAGTATAGGATATAGCAGGGAAAAAGTGAGGCTGTCTGGGCAAATCTTTGGGGTTTTGTTTGGTAGGGTAAGGAGAATTTCCTGTCATTTCTCTGTGGGCTTCTCTTAGGCAACAAGGGTGGAGGAGCCTGGAATTTTACTTTTCTGGCTCCTGTTGAGTTTCCCTAATGGGAGCCATGTGCCCAAAACTGTGCAGTGCTTTGAAAATTTGGGAGTGGGGAAGCTGCAGATGGCAACACACATGTCAGTGTACAGAAATGGAAATGCTAATAGTTCAGTCACAGCATGGGGCAAGACTTGAACAGCACCACTAGATTCCTTTCTAACAGCTGCAATTTAGTGCTGGTTTTGGGGTAAGAAACACTCAGAAGAACATATAGAACCAAGAAGGCATTTTCCTCTCCTGGGCTAATGGTGCTAGAATAAAATATACAAAGCTATTACAGCATAAGCTTCCATGGACTATATATAGCCTACAAGAGCTTACATCATAGTACATTTGTTTTTTTCACAAGTGCCACAAGACTCCTTGTTCATTTTGCCGCAGCAGACTAAGACCCGGATCCTGTTGGTTAATTCCAGCTAGAAAAGACCCATCGAATCAATTGTGTAATGGTGAATCAACACACAGTTAAATCCTATTGATTCAATAAATCTATTCTAGTTGGGGCTAACAGTAGAATCCAGGATTGACACAGCTACCCTCCGGAAAGAATAAGATAATCTCTCAAGATTTTTTACCCAGAAAGACAAGAAAAATCATTCCAAAAAATCCTCATTCCTATTTAAAAAGATATCTGTAGGAACTTGTGAGATTCATAGACTTCACAGAGTTGGAAGGGATGCCAAAGGTCATCTAGTCCAACCCCAGGCAATGGAGGATTCTGCAGGTAAAGCATCCCTGAGAGGTAACCATATGACATCTTTCTAAATAATTCCAGCAAAGGAGAGTCACTGTCTTCCTGGCAGCCTCTTTCACTCTCAAACAGCTTTTACCATCAGGAAGTTTTGCCTGTTTCTTGGCTGTTCGTTGATGTCAAGTCAGCTTTGATTTACTTTGATTTACTTAGGTAGAAAAAATGGAATACAGAAATATAGGATGGGGGACACGTGGCTGGATAGCAGTACGTGTGAAAGGGATCTAGGAGTCTTCATAGACCACAAGCTGAACATGAGTCAGCAGTGTGATGCGGCAGCCAAGAAAGCCAATGCAATTCTCGGCTGCATCAATAGGAGTATGGTGTCTAGATCGAGGAAGGTACTGGTACCACTCTACTCTGCTTTGGTTAGACCCCATCTTGAATACTGTGTCCAGTTCTGGGCACCCCAATTCAAGAAGGATATTGACAAGCTGGAGCAAGTCCAGAGGAGGGCGACCAAAATGGTGAGAGGCCTGGAAGACATGCCCTATGAGGATAGACTTAGAGAGCTGGGTATGTTTAGTCTGCAGAAGAGGAGGTTAAGAGGGGACATGATAGCCATGTTTAAATATTTGAAGGGATGCCATGTAGAGGAAGGAGGGGGCTTGTTTTCTGCTGCTCCAGAGACCAGGACAAGGAGCAATGGATTCAAGCTGCAGGAAAGGAGATTCCACCTGAACCTCAGGAAGAACTTCCTGACAGTCAGGGCTGTCCGGCAGTGGAATCTGCTGCCTCAGAGTGTAGTGGAGTCTCCTTCCTTGGAGGTTTTTACGCAGAGGCTTGATGGCCATCTGTCGGGATTGCTTTGAGGGTGTTCCTGCATGGCAGGGGGTTGGACTGGATGGCCTGTGTGGTCTCTTCCAACCCTACATTTCTATGATTCTATGATTCTATGATTGATTGTATAAATAGGAGACTGTCAAGACACCTTGCTATCAACAGCCTTCAGATCTTACAAACTCAGGGCCATAGCTTTCTTGACTGAATTTGTCCATCTGTAGTGTGGTCTTTCCCGTTTCCTATTGTCTTCCATCTTACTAAGTGTTACTGTCTTTTAATCTTTGGATAAGTAAACAAAAATATTTTGAACATTCCAGAGACTACTTGAAAGCTTCTTTCAAAATATATCCAGAGAAGATTTTTTTTTCCTTTCAGCAGCCTCAGCTTTTATTGTGATTTCCATTTAGGTGGCCAAACCTATAGATCAACCCTTAAAAAAAAATCTGTAAGTAGCTGTAAATCTAATTCACTTTCCCCCTTTCTCTCTCTCTCTCTTTTTTTTTTTTTGGATCTCAGGAAGGGATTCTAGAGAAAGCTGCTGTTATTTTGCCTGTTGTAGGCAGGCACACACAACTAGAGAAAGATTACCTAAAGAGTATCTCATTCTTTCCTAGCTTAAGCTTTATTGCACTCTATCTCTTGTCTTCTCTTGTCTCTTGTTCTTCATCACTCTACCAATACCAATGTTGTTAAAGAAACTTTCAGCTAGGCAGAAGAGAAGGAGGGAAGGATGAGCAGCTGGTTGGGTAAAACAAACAAACAAAACAAACAAAAACCCTTTGCCAAAAAAACTTTGTCTAAAGCTTTCTTAAGAGAGGTATGTCTGCTCAAAAGTCTCAATTTAGTAGGCTTGACTCTAGGGACAGGTCAGGCTTGATTTGCTCTAATACCCATTTATTTCTCTTTTTGACAGTCCATGGTATCTGCACCTCATTTCAGCTGAATTGATTCTCTTCCTATCAGCTTTCTTCACTGTCTAGCCGTTGCAACCATTCATAGAAATTGGAAATATAGTGGCACAGAAAATCCTGACTTTGTCATTTAAGGCTATTTAGTTGATATTTAGTTTAGATCCTGTTGTGTGTTTGTATTAGGAATTAGTGTATATGACTGGCATTGCCCAGGATTTTATTTTCTTATAGGTAATACTTGTTAGAAAGATTTGAGATCCTGTGTCTCTAATTCTCCAAACTGTCTTGTCCAGTACCTATAACTTTTCCCCATATTTCTCAATCCAATCTGTATTCAGAGTTATTAACATGCAGAGGTTGGGTTCCTGAGGGAGTACATTGCCCTCCTCCTTGCTGCTAGGCCTTGTCTCCATAGCAACCAGCCTATTCAAGAAAGAACACAATTGACCTAGGCCCAAGAGCTCTCTGACTGAGAATTCTAAAGGCCCCTCCCTAAACTGCAAAACCCAGGATTTCATAGAATCTTCTTAGGCAGCCAATCATATGAGGTCTTCGCCTGACACAGACAAACAGACAAAAGTTGGCTTTTATATATTAGATTTCGGTTTGTCTAGGAAAGGGTGTGTGTGTGTGCATGTAGACACACACATGCACTTTCAAGTCTCTTGTCAACTTAAGGAGACCTCATGAATTTCATAGAGTTTTCTTGGGCAAGATATACTCAGAGGTGGGTTTGCCAGTTCCTTCCTCTGACATATAGCTGACAGCTCCTAGTATTCATTGGTGGCTAATTGAAATTCCTTTCCTAGTAACTTGAATCCATTGGTTTGGGTCCTACCCTGTGGAGCAGCAGAAAACAATTTCATTCCAAACAAGAAGGTACATCCATTGCAGGATAAAAATAACAATGTTATGCACAATCTGAAAACACTCATAATTTAAGAATGTGCTAAGTCACCACAATGACATTGACATGATCCTGCATCAGAGTAGCATAGCTTAAATCCCCACATGTGGATTTACTCATTATTGTGCCAACACAACCCTTGTATTGAATGGCTGTCTTATGCAACTGAATCAAGATATCAAATATGCAACCAAATACATGACTGAATGTGTACTGCACAATACACATCCCTGTGCAGTGGCACTGCATGTACAATTCTGCTTCTACAACATTGAATTAAATATGGCCATTCTGCATCAGAGAAAAATGTCCCAACGTTTCCATCAGGGAATTATGCACGTGTAAGACACCAACAGTATTCTGGCCATCAGTTCAGGGAGTCTAGCCAGGATTTGGGAGAGGGTTATTCATAACTTTCTACCAGTTACATGTAACTGTTCAGAATATGTCAAGCTCATATCTTTTCTTTCAAATGATGTACACAAAATTGAATCAACATCATGTTGGCATAGTTCAAATGTAGCTCTTTGGTAAAACCAAAAAAAGCACTTTTTGGCTGGGGGACTCTGGGGATTGTAGTTCAAAAAAACAACGTTCCCAAAATCCTAGCAGACTATTTTGCTCTTGTTTTCATCTCTGCCATTCACAATCATTCTACTTTAGCAATTGATCATGAAGTTCCTTTTATCCACTAGAATGTATAGGGACATTGGTCAATTGGCTTGATTTGTACATAATGAGATGATGCTATCTGTTAGATGGTTGCATGTTCCCTATTTCTCCAAGTGTTGAGACATTCTAGAAGTAGTGCTGCAAAGTTGAAGCTAGACCACTGGCATCTTCCTTGCACGTATGTGGTTTTAACCGCCTGCTTAAAAATGAGCAGTGAAAGAATCCTACATATCCCATAAGGGAGAGAATTGGAAAAGTTGGGGGCCACCACAAAGAAGAATCTTATTGTATTGGCATCATGTAAATATAACTAGAGAGACAGTAAAATCTTCTGTGAAAGATCTCAGTTCTCAGGAGGAGTACATAACATTGGAATGGGGAATCTAAAGCTCTGGGATCAAATCTGACCTTCTTGGGCTTCCCAAATAACACCTCTTCTCTATGATAACACCGCTGGGTCATTTTCCATTATTTTATCCATTTTTCCCCATTCTAAAATACTGAAATGCTGGTGCAATGATGGCTAGATGAAGCTTAAATATCCTGGAATGTTTGATCCCACCTTTTTACCTTTGGCCTTGTCTGCCACTGAAATTGAGCTCTACTCCCTCCCCGCAAATTTCTCTAAAAGTGCAATTTAACTTTTGGGCTGAAAGATATCCTCTCCTCCCACTGATGTGAAGAAGGTAGTCTTTCAGACAGCGTGCTCAAGGTTTCCCCAATCCAGGTATCTCCAGATGGGCAGGACTCTCCATCATCCCCAGCCAGCATGGAAAATGGTTTGGACAGCTATACAAATAGGCAGCTGTACGCTCTATTTATAAAAAGTAACTGTGAAATGTGGAAGTACAGTCAGAAGGGTAATGAATCACAGCCCCCTGAATGCTGTAGGATTCACAATAGCCCAAACCATGCACGACTCTCTCTCTCTCTCTCTTTTCCTCCTCCCCCTCTCCACTCCAGTTTCACTTATGGCTAATAGTTTCCAAAGCAGATGCAAGGATTGGACAAGGCTTGTCGAATTACCTAATAGAAATGTCTGTGAGGCTTGATGGAAATACCACAGCATGCTCAGAGCTATTGGGGAACAATTATGTAACGTTTAATTGCTGGAAGGCACTGAGCACCAGCTACTATTTTTGGTACGAATATAGAAGTGAACATTTATTCAGCTTCTAAACAATGTAACACTGGAGACTTGCTGCAGAGTTAGTTATCCCTGTACAGCAACTCCAAAGCAGCCGTGATTCCAAATACAGTATAACCTCTATTCTCCAGACAGTCTGGGAAAGTAATATGGATGAACAGAGTGCTGTAGGTATGAAGGATATGACTGCATGCTGGAATTTGGGTGTTTGCATCTTCAACTCCAAGGACAGATGACAGGTTTAAAACAGGGGATTTTTGTGGCCCTCCAGAAGCTGTGAAATCGCAATTCCCAGCATTTCTATGCTGGAATAGCAGTTCAACAACATCTGAGGGACTGCGCAAGTCCCACTTGTGACTTTTAGTATCATTAATTCAAAGAGGCTAAAAGGCATTTAAACCCCTAATTGGATGGGAGACCATCAACAGGTATCAGGTGCTGTAGGCTATATTTTAAAGGAAGGAATTGGCAAAACCATGTCTAAGTATTCCTTGCCTAAGAAAACCCTATGAAATCCATGGGGTCATCATAAGTTGACTAGTGACTTGAAGGCACACGCATGCACGCACGCACATATATGCACACCCCTTTTCAAGACAAACTCTGATTATCCGTCTTACCACGGTTATGAAGAATGCTTAGAGACAATTCAGAAATGGAAAAGCAGTCCCTCCTCTTTCATATTACTTGTAAAAGAAATCCTCTTTTGCTGATGATTCATTTGCCATATTAATAAAGGAATCTGGGCAGGGGAGGGAAGCAAACATGCAGAGTGGTTGTGTGAATTAACACAAGAATAGAAAAACTGGAGATGCCTCTCTCATTAATCACCTGGGAGTAGTCCCAGCATGCTAATTCCTCCAAGTGTAATGGCCAAGATACATTGTGTAAGTATCAAGGGAAAATTTATGCAGGCAAAATATTTTGAGACTAGCTAGTCCTGGGAAGGCATCATTAGGTGTGATTCTGAAATATTAAATAGCAAATAAAAAGTAGTCTTAGAGGTTCAACAATAGGGTCATAATAAAGAACATTATCAGACTGTGCAGGGAAAAACTGCATGTTCAGCTCATGTTCTTGGCATCCTCTGTGCATTTACAGAAACTTAGAGAAAGCTTAATATTCTATAGCAATCATCACTTGGGTGGATGGTGCCCAGAGACACCCCAGGAATGCTGGCTCAGTTTGGATGGTTTAGATCCAGGCTATTTGACAGACTGTATCACTACATGTGTGTGTGTGGGGCTTCTCTCTATCCTACCACCCTTACAGATAAATCTGAGGGGAACACAGAAGAGGGTCTTCTCAGTGACTGCTCCCAGACTCTGAAACTCTGAACTCCCTTCCTAGGGAGACTAGACTAGGGTTCTCTTTGTTATCCTTCTGTAAACTTTTTGTTTGCTCATGAAGAAAGGGCCTTTAATAATTGTTCTGTATTTGTTTTACTTTTTAATAGGCATGCTTTTAATTCTGTTGATACTTTTAATTACATTTTATGTGTGACATGCAGTCTTAGCTGAATCTGTTTTAAGGTTTGTAAGCTCCCTTGAGGACCAATGGTAGGGAAAAGGCACTATTAATAAATAAAACAATAGCAACACAGGGGCAGAAGAGGAAGCCCAGTGGAATTATGCATCTGTACTTTTACACTGTAACAGCATTGATGAAGATTTCATTGCACAGATTCTGCTTATTATCTGTAAATTAGCTCATCTCTTTATGTGGAATGCTTTTTGGTTTGTGAAAGAGAAAGTGTGAAACCTTTAACTGGGAGATGTAAGGCTAAATATATCACTGACTGTCTTAAAACATACAGTGCCAAATATTCAGCATATGCAATCACATGGCTTTTACTCTTAATGAAGAGTCAGGCCAGGATAACTTGATTTAGTTGGAATTAACACAATTCTTTAAATTAGGGACAGACTCTTTTAAAGAAATTCCTCTGTCAGCCCTAGCCAGCATAGCCAATGGTTAGGGGAGATGGAAATTGTAGTGCAAAATTTGGAAGGCCACAAGTTGCCATTTTTGCTTTAAGGTCTTGAGCAACAGAGATAGGCAGCTGTTGTAGTCCTGAGAGCTACATATGGCATTGCCAGGTAGCTATAAACACATGTGCATGTAAACATATGTATCTCAGTACTTAGGGACAGTAAAATTAGATGGTGCCAGCATATTGTAGTTAGTGGTTTGAATATTGGACTAGGACACGGAAGGAACAGGGTTCAAATCCTTACTCAGCCATGGTAACCTACTGGCTGACCTTGGGCAAGTCATATTCTCTCAGCTTCAGAGGAAGGCAAGGGTAAATCCCTTCTGAACAAATTCTGCCAAGAACATCCCGTAAGAGGTTCATCTTAGGGTCACCATAAATCAGAAATGACTTGAAGGCACACAACAACAATTAACAGAAACTGGAGAGAAAGAGAACAACAACAAAAACTATTTAGAGTTCTGGTGCCTAAAACATTAAGAAAGATTGCAGGTGGGTAGAGTGAGTTAGGGACCAGGGTTTTGTGTGTATATGTACCAAAAAGAAGAGGGAATACTTGTAGCTCTATAAGGATGAAGACCAAGCAACAAAAGGTTAACTTCTCTTCAATCCGATTTGTTTGTTGCATGCCTTTGTTTCCCTAAGGCAAACCGATGAGAGGGTCTTGGCAAGGATTGTTCAGGTGGATTTGCTTTTTCCTTCTTGAGGCTAAGAGAGTGTGACTTACCTGAGGTCATCCAGTAAGTTTCCATGGCTGAGTGGCCATTCAAACTCTGGTCTTGTCTCCAGAGTCACGCTGGCTCTTTCAGTCAAATTACACAGTCAAAAACTTAACAATCTATCCCAGAGGGGAACATTTTTTCAGCCTCAAGTGCTTTTTTCTCTCATCTCTAGCTACAAGTATCCTGAAAGACAAAAAAAAAAAAAAAATTGCAACAAAATCCAAGGAACTTTGAAAAGAGTGGAAAATATGAGATAGGAAACTGGAAATGAAACTAAGGTAGATGTTTTAATGGGTTTCCTGATCCAGTTTGACTAGGAGAACTATGTAAACCTACTAAATCAAATCCCAAGAGTGAGTCTGCTTCTTTTCCTAACCAGGATGAAAACAAAGGAATGTCAAGCTAAATCTAGGTTCCTCATTTATACTGTACTAGAGGAAGCAGCCAACAGATATCCAATAGCTTTGAATACAATCCAGAGTGGGGTGTTCTTTAGCAAGAGAAGTCACCTGCCCTGCAGTGGAATTGTCTTACCAAAGGCAGCTTCTCCAGTTTCAAAATAAAATTCTGTAGTGCCCCACAAAATTAAAAAACATAGCCCACATGGCTACCTCACAAATGTGTTCCAAAACATCACTGGTATCTGGTATCAGAGAGTTTGCACGTGTAACTGAATCGGCTATAATGTATTTTGACAGCAAACGTTCCTCAGAGGAGAAGGTAGGGAAACAGAAACTTGTGCACCATTTGATTTTCCCTCCAAGCGATTTCCTAGTGTCTTGAGTTCTCATTAGGACTACATGAGGGCCTGTCTGGACATGAGTTTATGGATGGGAGAAAATGTTGTTCTTGGATGAATGAGACAAAGAAGGGCAAAAACTGGACAGAACAATTTTCTAGTTTTGATGAAAAATTGAATTGACATCATCCATGAAAGAAGGTTCATGTGTTGAACTAACTTACAATGAAAAAAAAATACAGAAACCTGTTTTGATGGACTCTTCTGTCAGCCACACTTTGTTGAAGTAAGTGCAATCAGATAAATATATTCCATGTTAGTTCACATGCAAGGAGATCTTCAGAGACTCAAAGAGAATCTGACAATCTGCATTGGGTGCTAGATACATGAAGGAATCAATTGATGGTAGGGTGTCTTGATCAAATAAGTTTGAGGTGTCCTTCAAGATGCTATTTAGGGGCAAGACCTATGTTTTGGTCTAAGTCATCCTGAAGAAAGTTCAACACAACTGTGGCAGCCATCAAGGTGGTAACTACAATTTTCTTTCCCTCCAGTGCTTCCAAACCTTCCATAGGCGATTAATAATTCTGTTTGTTGAATCACAATGTGAGACCAAGATTGTCTGGACCATTGCAGAGGGTAACCCTCTTTCCTGATCTTGCTCAATTATTAAGCATGTAACTGGAGTCACTCCAGTTCTGGATTTACAAGCCCTAGAACAGTTTCACATTTCTGGGAGGAAAAAGCCTGGGCTTATCTACATAGATCTGTGCAAAATCCAAAACTCAATGTAGGGCCACTGAAGTGTTCTCATCTTGTGTAGGACTCTTAGAAATGGTATGCAAAGGGAAATGGGAATCTTTTGGGCTACCAAACTGGCAAAATAGAAGGTCCTTCTAGCTCTGGTTCCTGCAACTGAAAAAGCAAAATACAATAAATGACACTGCTTGCCAGTTATGACTGGATGATGGATTCCTGTATACATGAAAGACTATTCCACCTAATCCAACTGGCTGAATCAGTTTAGGGCTTCACAGTGGAAAGCAGATTCTCCTCCATTAGAAAGGAGGATGAAATTGGTAACAGGTATACCCCATGTGTACTGTTGTGGTGATACTGTTGGCTTAGATCATGCTGGAGGTAAACTCGTATCAGAGAAGGCCTTGAGAACTAATCTGTGTTCAGTTGTAATCAGTTGCAAGACTGGGCTGCTGCTTCTTTGATCCACAGAACATGAGGTCCTAGCTTCTGGCAAGAAAGGCTGGCATATGTGGCCTGCAAAGGATGCTTTGGGGGCATTCTCTTCCAGATGTGACTGGCATTGCACCACTAGTATAAAGTCTCAAGACTTTCTGCGGCACTTCAAAATGCACAGGTTTATGGAGAAACTAGAACTGTAAAGCAGAGCAACTTTTTCAATGGTACCTCGTAAGTGGGACAATTGATATAAATCACACTTTCTTGCAACTGAGATTCAGTCTGAAATATGCTCAAACCAAATTTGTCAGGTGATAGGTGAAAATTTGTCATTCTTGGGCAAGAAAGTTCTCCTCTGAGCTGTGTCCATAGCAAAATCAGATGTTGTAGTCGTTTACTACAGGTTACAATGAGCAATCTGATGTTTTAATAGGGAAATCATGCCAAACAGGTTGCCATAACTAATCTGGATCCATTTCACCTTAACTTATGAGATCTGACCAGAAAGTTGTTCAGTTATGGATACCAGGCTAAAGAGGAGCAGCTTTGCCTTGTATGCAAACCTAAGAAAGCAGCAGTATGATTGAATGATTGGGACATCCTAGCAAGTCTATCAGTTTGGCAGGTAGCACATTAAGGAATATTGTGAGTACCTTTCTGAAGATGGGATTCATTCAATTCAATGTATGATCAGGACATTGGAGATTACCACCAGTCTGTGGTATGTATCTAGATTCTGAGCTTTGGGGTAGTATCACTGGGTCTCACATCCAAATGAAAAGAGTTAAGCAGCAGAGCTGCTGGTGGGCCAATGCATACTAATAGAAATTTTCTCCTTCGTATCACCATTTGGAACCAGGAGAGTGCTGAGATGATAGGGAGCAAAGAAAAATGCTCTTGAACACTCCTTTACAACAAACCAACCCAAAACACCTAGTCTGATCAACAAAGGAACCTCCTTTCTTATTCTTCAAAATCAAGGACTGAATTGGAGAACATTCTCTTCTCTGGTCAGCTGTGATACCATCATCTGGATTACAACTAGTAGTACATAAATGTACTCTTGAAATTATGCATCCTATGGATGCATCCTTTGGAGCTTATGCTTAAACTGCTAGATGGCTGAGGATGTTGCATGCTTTTTTCCCCCTGTTACACCTGTCTTCATTAACTCTGCTTCTTTCCAGGCTTCCTATACCTCCTGATCTGAAAAAAAGCCCCATGGGAGGAATGACACCCTCTTCAGGGCTTCACCTGAAGTGTAAGAAGCTAGAAAGACTGCTGCCAGCAACATAGCTGTGCAATGCCAACACAGGGGAATCAAAGGTCACATGCAGGCAGAGGGTCAGGAATGGAACTGACTACCCAACACACAGAGCCACCTCCTAAGTAAGGTAAGCAAACAAGTCCAGAGCATCATCCACGAGAATTCTCTAAAACATTCTCATATTTCGTATCTACTTTTTAATCCCATTAAATTAGAATCATTTAAAGGGTCTGCAAGAAATTTCCAGAAAAGACAGTCTAGAGGCTTCATGGCATTTTAGTCACTGCTAGCTGAATGTTCTAACTCTAAAACAGAATTGAGAAGTCTGACAGATACTGTGTGTTACATATCTCTCATAATTTACGTATTTTCTGTAACAGAACAATACTGCGTCACACATTAGTACAAAGAATTGCCTGGCTTTCATGTATCTGTAATGATTTACATATCCCTATTTCTTCAGAAGGTGCTGTTTGGCAAACTGCCAATTTGACAAACAGAATCATTTTGCACATACAATCCGTCCTCTTCTGACCTGACACTTTAGAATGGGAAGTAAGAAGTCACATTAGATGACCCTTATTTCCCACTAGGAAGCACACTTACTATGTGGGAAATAGGAGGCAATAATGACAATTGCCAAAATAGGATATTAGCTTTCATCCAGGAAGATGATAGATCTCCTGTTGAGATATGAAATAGATGCTGCTTTCTGGAGAAAACGTTGCATACTTTGTATTGTCAACATCACCATGCTTCTCAAACAGATGTGAACCATAAAGCATGAGAGGAAGAAATCAGTTCTCATGGCAGATGAAATCTACTCTTCCCTGTTTGAAGCTCATGATTGCTGCTTTAAAAATTATAAATTATATTCCTTTTTCTTTCTTAACATGACATACCCTTAATGGGTGAAACAGAAAAAAAGGGAAACAAATTGATATCTGATCTACCATCTTTTAAGTACCTAGAAAATTCTGCTGCCTCAAGTCAATTCTTTTTCATGTTTCCTAATAAATTTCCAAGTACTTGCTACGTAACCATGAATGTGAACTGTACAAACTAATAAGGAAGTATTTTAAAGACGATATAAATTGTTAGATAGCTAAAAAATGCATAACCAATGGCAGGAAAGTGCAAGGTGTGGTTTGTCTGGTTGTTGCTCACTTTAGTACGCTCTGATACTTGACCCTTTCTTCCTTCTAGAGATGTCCAGCATGGCAGTTTGTATACTGTTCTTCACTGTAAGTTACACAAATTGCTGGGCATGTAAGCCAGCTTCAGATTAGAGTGATGTTAAAAAAAAAAAGCCTAAAAGGAAAAAACCCACTAGGATTTGTGCAGCAGCAGATAATGGTTTATCAAAAAAGCAGGACATTACGCCGGGCTTCTTCTAGAAGTTCTGTATATACACAACATCAGATGTACAGCTAAACCAATGTTAGCCTTACTTAAGAACAGAACCATTGTCACAAGTGATTTGAATTCCACTCATTTCAATTGATAAAAATTTATGTTGAACATTAGATTTAACATATGAGGAATGGTACCTGAATGAACAAATAACCAACACTGCTTGCTCCAAAACAGCAAGATATCCTGCAAAAGATGTCCAGACATACAGGAAAGCTACAGAGAAAGTAGTTGAAAAGTCCATTCATAAAACTTTTATTCCACTTACATCAACTTAATACACATGTTCTTAACAGTTATGCTTAGATTGTTCATGAAAATTTTCAGGAGACATTAAACAAAGCTAGCCATCATCTCAAGTTATTTCCCTGTTAACTATTTTTACAGCACATGCATGTTAGGCAAAGTATCAAAAAAAAATCACAAAAGCAAAACCCTAAAAAAGTTAAATACATGGGTTTGTTTTACTGCTGTGCTCGATATACAGTGTAATTATGGATATCAAGCATTTCATTTTTACTGCATCTTTACTTGTACATTTGTTCTTAGGTTGCCTAAACCATTTAAATACAAATAAATTGTGTAGCAAAAATAATGAAAGCAACAGCAGGTAACTTTACAAGTAATGGAATGTGAACCATTTATGCCCTTCCCTAGAGAAAGTTCACTGGTTTAGCAAACCACCTTAAGGAACACTTTTCAGCTGCAATCAAAGATGTATATACTTGGACTGAAGATTCCACAGATTCACATGATTGACATGTAATATCCATGGGACATTAATTTTCCTTGCTGTGTGTTCCATCTTTGAAGTACCCATATTCACTACACCTGTGTGGTTGCAACCAATCATCCCTTTTTTTTACCACTGTGACAGACCAATATGCAAGCAGTTTTTTTTCTTTGCTCAACATAGGAAGCTGTTTAACATTGGCTTTTGTGGGAAGCCACAAAGTACCAAGATTACTATGCCAAATGTGTAAAACTTTTATAAAAATTCCACATCCCGATATTGGCCACCTTGGATGAACAAAAATTCCCCAAATGTTAACTGGCTCTATTCCCCTAATATTAAACATAAAACCACATGGGAAGTATAGAAATCCAAATAGAAGTAACATAAACCTGTCATAAATCGTAAACAAAAACTATTTGTGGGACAGCATGGATGACAAATGGTCTACTGTGTAAATTTTAGAATGAGGCAGACAAAAATTGGAAGGCTGATTAATTTTCCCCTCCTTCTCCTGCTTCAGCTTCATCCCCTTGGGTATCCGATGTCCACAACTGTTTAAGAAAAACACAGGCATGTGTTACTGATTTTAGATGAATGAATCAGTATGCATAAGAAATCATCATGACCCCCCCCCAAAAAAACCTCTTTCCTTGCCACCTGCACGCTTTCAGGAGCTGCACAATGAAGTAAAGCAAATCCATGCCATACATCTCATGCCATGCTCATACATCTCATAATTAACTTTCATTTTTTAATTTTCATTTTGGCTGTCTGGTAACAGTATTATAGCGCTTCTTGGAAACACATTCAGGTTTGCTTTCTTTTTGTTCCTATAAACTGTTTTGCTCAGTAAAAGCTACTCAAGTACTTACTGTCAAATTGTCTCTCAGTAACTGCATTATTAGTGTGCTGTCTTTGTATGACTCTTCGCTTAATGTATCAAGTTCAGCAATGGCTTCATCAAAAGCCTATGGTAAAGAAAAAAAAGGAGGTTTGTACAGATAAACTCATCTTAAATCATACATGCAATGTAAAAATCATACTATTAACTCACAGTCTTTGCAAGGGAACAGGCTTTCTCTGGAGAATTCAGAATCTCATAATAGAACACAGAGAAGTTTAGAGCCAGTCCTAATCTGATGGGATGTGTTGGCTGCATCTCTTTTTTGCTGATTTCAAAGGCCTCCTGATATGCCTGTTGCGACTGGTCCACTATCCCTTAAAAATTAAAGAGAAAACATGCAATTAGAAGTTGTGTTTGGAGGATGTTGAAAACAAGTATAAAATGGATATGGACTCCACAATAGTTTCAAGAAGTTTTAGTTTAGAAGTTACAAGTAATATTCATCAGAAGTATATCAATGAACAGAAAAACATTTACTGCATGAAAAAATTCTGCTGAGCAAAGGAACACCGATTTAAAAGATTATTTCACTTAAATTACTTCATTTCATAGTAAGTATAATTAAAATTTGATTGGCTTTGATATTTCTATAAACACTTAAGACAAAATTCTTTCCTAGCAGATCAGATATATTTTCAAGTTCAAATCCTACAAACAGAATGAGAGATATATCTGATTTTGGACAGTCTGACAATTCCACTGCATTTTCCTAAGTGGCCAGAAAGATCCACTGGCTTTTCAACTGCCTGAAGAGCAGCTTTCAAGGGGCAACGATTTTAGATTGACCTGTGTTCTCCCACAAATTCTAGGCAGTACTAACATCTCCTAGCAGATAGTCCTTGCCTTCACAGCAGACACACTTTCAAATGACTTGTGTAAAAGGAAATGCATTTGAAAACAGAGGACTTGATTCTACCCTTTTAAGCTACGCAACTTTCTATTTTTTACCTGTAATGCTCTAAAAATGCAACACTGAACTCTGAAAAATATGCCCAAGTACAGAAAGCAAAATGATGATACCACTGAAGATTTGTACAATTACCCACTGGTGCAAACAAGTTAAACACTACACTGTAATCCATTAAGATGCATTTAAGGCACAAGGAGAAGTACTAATAATGCTCCCATCACACTGGTAACCATCCAGTTACAGCTAGAGTGAAATGCCCAGCGTAGCCTGCTGATAAATGAATCCGCTCAAGAGTTGTGGTAGTTCTTATGATAAAGTAAGCATATCTAGGCCAACTAAGAAGAGTGAGGCAAAGGGAAATAAAAAGGGAGTACACATTTAGGAGTGGTTAGGTTACCATTTCCTCCTTGACTGCAGCTCGCTTTAAATGATTTTAATGTTTCCCCTCTACTTTCTTAGCTCCTGATTCAATTTCTTTTCTTCCTCCTATTAATTTTTCTGTGCTTTCTTCCCTGTTCACGGGGCAAGGGGGAATTTCAATGGTATAGAGGCCATTTTTTTAGCCCTTGGAGCTGCAGACTGCCCAAAATTCAGAAATCTAAATATAATTGCTAGTGCCTACTAAATTAGACACATTGAATTAATGGAATTTATACAGCCCTGACTTGCTATTAAGCAGCTGTTAACTGAGAAAAGCCTGAGTTTTATTTATTTTAAATTGAGTTCCTTTTCTTGCCCCTTCAGTAAGAAAAAGAGAGGAGGATGCTGTCTGTTTTCATATTATCATTCTTGTAAAACCTCCCAATACCTCTAATTAATATTATCCTTCAGTATTTTCTTAAAAACCTTCCAATTCTTATTCAAACTGTAATTCAAGTTTTCCTTTCATTCCTTTTTAAACACTCATTTCTTATTTTTTGCACATACATTCACTCTGCTGTCAGTAGTCAATTCAGCTTGCCTCTACGTCAGCATTTTTAGGCAGATTCTTGTCCCCTGCTAGAATCTTTCTAACTGCATTTATTTGGTTTATTTTTATTCTGCAACGTGCTTATGTGTTCTGTATCCATTTTGTGTTACAAACATTTCAGAGTTCTATCTTGCATGTGGAGTAGGGATTAGTTTAAAAACAATGCTATGTGATCACTGTCACTGATGTACTCATGTCCAAGCATTCTGTGTGTCTGCGCGTGCGCACGTGCACACACAACTTCAAACCACCAGTTGACTTAGGGGGACCCCATTAATTTCACAGTGTTTTCTTAGGCAAGAAACACTCAGAGATGGATCTGTCAGTTCCTTCCTCAGAAAAACAGCTCTACAGCACGTGTTGTAATTTATTTAAACTCCTTTACTTAAGACAACCAATCACGAAAACAGCTTGTGCTGTGGACTGGTGAAGCTATGTGATGGCAGCATTTTTGTTATAGCAAGAGGTAGAGGTGACTTGCTCCTGCTGTCAGTCCTTCCCTGCTTTTGGCCCAAGATCAAAGAGTATATTATTTGCCACAGGTAACAGTCCTCACAGTGCCTCTGTCCTAGCAATGATGCTACTAGTAGTAGCAGCCAACCTAGAGATATCACAGCATGGGCAAGCAGCAGCTCCACTAGTGGAAAAAGCAAGAGATACTTTGCTAGGTACTCATAATCTTTAGGTGACCAATGATGTAGTTAGTGAACTCACTTCCGCAGGACAGAAAGGCTCATTATATATTTTCCCAGAGTCCTGTTAGTGAAAATTAGACAGGATTGTCTTTAGTTCGTCTTTGGTGACTTTGCAGTCACTGCTACTGCTAGAAGCACTCATTTCTGAAGCCCTCTGTTCCTGCATTGTTGGAGACACCTAGCTAGTTCAGTTAGTGAAATGGCTGGGTCGCTTTCTATTAAATAAAGTATTTTATTTTATTTTTTTTAGTAATTTTCAGGTTGCTACAGATCTTAGCTATGCTGTGACTGTACTATAGAAAGGATGTGGAAGGATCTACTTCTACAACAGTGTGAAGGGCATTCAATTGCTTCAGGAAAAATAGCAGAATTGGGATTCTTGCTTCCAGATGTCCACGTCCACTTTTGCAAACTCCGGAGGGGGGAGGTCAGCACCTTTTTCTGTCAGCTTCCTCCACCACCACCATCCACTGTTTCCATCTGTCAACCTCCAACAGCAGTCATTTCTACTCAACTGCATCCTCTTGTATATATAGATGGCTCTGCTGGTGCATACAATAATATCCAGAACTCATACGACACCTTTTGCCACTTAGTATGACATTTCTTCTCACTACCAGGGGCACTGTGTCCACTTGGCAAGAGAACTGCTCACTACTGACAATTAATATGTGAGTGCTCCCCTCTCTCTCTGCCTGCCTAGTGTCAGAACCAGGCAGCAGAGCCTAATGAGTGTGGCCTGGAGATGTCAACTCACAGGCTTAAAGCTTATTTGCATTTGGCATCTCCTGCTCCCTCACTGCTATGCCAGACCCTATGATACCCCCACAAGTCCCAGCTGCCTCTCTTTCCACATTGCCTAATTAGCTGCTCTCTGTTGTAGTTATGTCCCTTCAAGAAGTTTCTGACTTATGGCAACCCTAAAGGGAACCTAGCATGGGAATTTCTTGTTCAGAGAGGGTCTGCCACTGCCTTCCCCTGAAGCTGAGAGTGTGTGCCCAAGGTCATCCAATGGGTTTCCATGGCTAAACAGGGATTTGAGCTGTGGTCCTCCAGAATCCCACTCAAACCACTGCAGGATGATGGCTCTCCTGTTGCTCTGTTGGGGAAAATGAAACCACGTATAACTCCTAGCACAACTTCTGCCATACAGTTACCTGGCAGTTGGAGACCATGCTACAAGTGTAAAGGTTATTGCGTACTTATATTTGCCCATCTTTCTGCCTACCAACCTTCACCAACATTAAATAAATAAACAACATCTGTCTCTTCACTTTGCCCAGCACCTTGACAGCTACCAGTACCACCACCTCTCTCTATCTTCTCACTTAGGTGCTCTCTCAATACAGACACCTTGCTAATTTGAGGAGGTAACTCCTATTTTGCTGCCTAAGCATGGGCTTCTGCCACCAAGGAGACTGCAGCCTCCTGGCAAGATAGGCACATAGCTCTGACAACTGCTCACCTACCTCTGTCTCTGTGCTGCCTGCTTCTACCACCTGCCTGCTCTGCCTATGAAGTTGTTCTCACCTATGCTCTCTGCTATTGCTACTTTACTTTTTACCTCTGCCTGTCCCCAACTCAAATAAACAGCAGGAAACCATCAAACAACATTTATTTTAGCAAGGATCCTGGATTTTAATAATCCAACCAAATAGGAAAACTTATTAATTATTCTCCCCTGGCAAGACTGATACTGCTGCACAACTATACAACACAACATGGAATTACGCAGGATGATCAGCACAGACGAGAGTATTGCTGAAAGACAGCTATTCTGCCAACACCACAACATTTCATTTTTTATGAAATCTATAAGCTGGTTTTCAGACATCATAACTCCTGCTCCTGCTCTGAAACTTTTCTTACTTAGGACACACCTAAAGAGACTTTCCTCACTTATCTGACAGGTTAATGACTGGAGCACTATCAGAAAACAGAATTGGTTGAAAAGTAGAACCCATGTTCTATATTTTAGGGAGCATGAGGGATTTACGTGGGATGTGCTGCTTGCAAAGTCCCTCAGCCAACTGAGCACCCCCCCAGCTCATTTTGCAAGCAGCGTACATATGCAAGCGGTTCCAAGTGAGCCTCCGTAGATGAAAGATCATAACCAACAGAGAATTAACGGAACTTGTCCTTAATTTGGAAGCGTCAGAAATGAATTATCAGATAATGGGGTGTTCAAAAGTGTCCTGTACTTTACCATTTTCAGAATAATGCTTCCCAAGGAATCTAGAGGCATAAGCACACCTTTTATAAGGTATCTTTCAAACGGAAAGGCTGCTTTTACAAAGAAACATATGCAGCTATTAATATGAAACCTGGCGGTTTTGATTCTCTCAGAACAGGCAACTATGTCTGTAAATGTCTACCAACTATACCATGAAACAGTCTTTCCTGTTTAAAAACAAAACAAAAGAATGTAAAGGTGCATAGCGCAAATTCTGTATACTCATTTGTTGGAATTTTGGTAGGCACAACCTTCATAGGAGGCTACATTTTTAAATTTCATCTGCTTCTAACATGAGAAAAAAATTAACAGCTTTTAAATTTCCAATGATAGCCAACACATCTTCAAACTGACCTGGGTTTGAGATCCAAGTCGATGGACTTTGATCCGGCCAGGACTGAGCCAGGCCTTGGGTAAAAAAGTACTTTTTCAAAGTGTGAAGTTAGCATCTGAATATTTACACCTTCAGTTTAAATTACCAAGACAAACTCAAATACATGAGCATTACAATTAAGTATTATGGATTACTTTCATTACTAGTTTTTTTTTTTAAACACAATGGTTACATTTAATTTGAAAATATATTAAGCAAGGTAGTGGTGATAACCCTGTACAAAAGCACTGTTCACTCATTTCTAGAAATGTACCTAAGGTTTCACTACTCTGAAGGATGACGTAAGAGTCAGGAGGTGCAACAAAGATCAACTATGTTGATCATATAACTAGAAGTTTAAGAGTTAAGATTAACAGGCGGAAAAGTGATGCAACAGTATTCTTTGAAGGAGCAATGCAGAGAAATAGCAACGAAAGTAGGACTGCTCTATTTTTCCCACAAACTCCTCCATTCTAAAAACAAGAAAGAATTGGCATGCAAAGAACTCCCATATCCTCAGTTTCTCCCACCCCACCCACTCTCTCTTCTAGGGTTGCTGAACTGACTTCCTGGAATCCAGTATTTCCCCTTCCTCATCCAACGTTACCTCTGCCATGAGTCATCCCCTACTTCTTCCTAACCAGCTAGACAGCCCCTTGCTTGTCATGTCACACAAGCTGTTCTCCCCTTGCTCCAAATATTGAGATCTGGTTTTTAAAAACCTGCTACCTTTTCTTACTCTTGCTGGCCAACTGTTGTTCACTATCCTGCTGGTCCTCAAGTGCCCCTCACTGATGTCATCAGTGGGCACCATGACATGCAGACATTCCAGCTTGATTCTGCTTTTGATACTTTGGTGGAAACAACTGCACTGAAGTTCTACATGAAATTTAAGGTGCAGATTGTTCAGAGTTTACATGTCATTTGATGCCAGCAGCTGTCAAACTTCAATTAAACTACTTAAAGGCATTTTGTTAGTGTTTTGCTTCACAAGCAGTAAGAGCTTCAATTTTGTTTTTACACCACTTTCCAAAATGTATTTTAACTGTAGAGAACATCTGTTGGTGCATACAAAGGATATGCTTGGATACAGAGTATAAAACTCAAAAGTTCTTTTGCATTAAGTCGCAAACATGATGATACACTACTGACAGTCTTATACAACATGATATTTTGAGACCCTGTTACCTAAATATTACAATTGAGGTACTTAATATAGATTGCAACAGCCCATCAGATTTCTTCATGTGTCAATATGAAAACAAAATCCTTGAAATCAGTGCTCTTAAAGCAAGTATTCACCAACACTACTGGGTAGCTCAAACGTTTTCTGTACTAATCTATAAATGTATCAAGAGACTCACAAATTCACTTGCAATTTGATAAGTACTAAAAAAACCAACTCACTGTACCTTTCTTGTCATCACCAGCCGCAACTTCAGCCAAATAACGGTAGTAGTCACCTTTCATTTTCAAATAGAAAACTTTGCTTTCTGCTTGTGAGGCATTAGGAATCAAGAACTTTTCCAACAGAGACTGCAATTGAGAAGAAAGAAAAGTCAGCAAGCTGTAGCAGATATTGACAATACTTGGAATTTCATACATCTGTTAATCTGTAATGGGTTAAGACTTTTCTTTTCCAACAAATTTTTAGAAACTGATTTTAACCAAAATGACTTTTATGGTGCTGTACTGTTTTTAATCTGAAGTAAAATTTTAATTGATTTTAATTCTGCTGTTAATTTAATATTGTTTTTAATCTTCATTTTGTATGTTTTTAATTGTATGTGTTTTATTTTAGTCTGTCTTTTGATAAGCTGCCTTGAGTCCCACCCAGCCTGAGAGAAAGGTGGGATACAAATAAAGTGTTGGATGGATGAATGGAATCCTTAATATACATTTTATCAGTGGTACAAAACAGAAATCAAATCTGCTATATTAGTCAAGAATATAATTTCGCAATGCACGTAAACAACGATTACAACAGCTTCTATATCATTTTTTACGCAGGTTCATCTAACCATGCACACTTATATTAAGCATGCTTTCCTTAAAATTAAATAACACGAGAAAATTGTAAAGTTCCCTGTTTGGCCATTCAAAGACAATTCTTACTTTCACTGAATAATGAAGCAGTAACTATTTAAATGCTAGACCACACAGGTACTTTGCAGTCCACCTACCCACCTCTTGACAGACAAAAGAAATTTCACCATTCATCTATGAGTTTATGTTACTGGGGCATAGGCAACTATACTCATCCTAGTCTAGCATTCTGATCCTATGCTGCTGCTTTAGCTGCTGCGGCATCAGCAGTTATGCACAGAAGAGGATCAAATCCCCAGAATTTGGTTCATCTGCCTTTTAAAGCCCTGGAAAACAAAAGCTTACTACAGGGTTCAGTAGTTCAGTGTTGGGCCAGTACTGGAACAGGGCTGCACCAATAAGCCCCAGGCTGTGATGCAAAGCATGACCCCGGCATTGAAATTAAAGGATCTTACATGAAGCATTTGGTGACTCTAGCCTCTTACAACTCAAAGGTATCTTCAAAATGGAATCTTCCTATTGCTGCTACTTTTACTATGGTAGTTTCAATTGCTCTCTTCTTTCCAGTTAAGAAGATTTTCTTAATATTTCCACCAGATTTCTACAGAATTTCCACAGGTTCTCTAGCA
This sequence comes from Ctenosaura bakeri, assembly GCA_948474755.1. Classification (NCBI taxonomy): domain Eukaryota; kingdom Metazoa; phylum Chordata; class Lepidosauria; order Squamata; family Iguanidae; genus Ctenosaura; species Ctenosaura bakeri. The sequence goes on along the minus strand of CAOLHI010000381.1, from coordinate 537,678 downwards.
TGGTTAAAATTTATTTTAGATTTTTTTTGTTGACTCTTCAACTGCAAATTTCAGGACAGTTTACAATAACTAAACAGTAAAGTAGAAATAATGCTCAAACGGCAGAATGAAGCATCAATACAGTGGCTGGACGTGCATCCTTCGTCACATTCTTTTAACATACGTTCATATATTATTATTTCCCAAGTACCTGTCAAGTCTTACTACATTTAGGCTAAGTAAAACCATCCATATCAAAAGGAAACCACTTGGGGGTACTTTAAACATTGCCCTAGTCAAGTAACAGCTATTCTTCCGTGAGTGGCTTTTCATGCAGCTGGGACAATGCTTATGGACTTAACCACATGGATCCATAAGCACTGCCCCATCACATAACATGGACCACACAGATGCTGATCATGGACAAAGTTTTCTGTCAGTGGATTCCATTTCTACAATCAGGCCTTACCATGTGACTGGTTCATTTTACTGTACCCATGAGTGGGAATCACTCATGATAAAGCAACTCCTACATGGCTACTGTAACATTTAAAGAGTTTCTCAGGAACAAATTTAGATTAAACACAACAGTTTAGAAGCACTGAAATAGTCATCTCCAGTAAACTAAGATGCCATGAATGGCTATCAAGAATCACAACTACTCCCGATAGTCCAAGTGTTTTAGGCACCTAAAACCAGATAACCTCTATACTAAATGTGATCATTTGTTCAAATAGCATCTGAACACTTACACCAGAGCAGTGATTGTTTGCTACAAGTAGGGAGTTTCTCTCAGTATTTACCCCCCCCCCAAAAAGTCAACCCAGTTTGAGGGCCTATAAAGGGATGGGACGCTAAGAGGGAAACTGCTGCCAATGCAGCAAGAGTCAGGTATCAAGCTATCTCTATATATGAGATCATGTAATAACCATCAGTCCTTTTAATATTACCACCAAACCCTCCATTCACAAGTTAGCCACAGTTTAAGGTGAGGAACACTAATCCTACAGGAGTATACTCTCTCTCAAACCACAGTATTCAAATTTTTCATCTTATTCAGTTATAGCTAGACGAAATGTTTTTTTCCTATACCATGCCACACATGGGGAACATATGGCACACCAGTGATGCTGAACTGCAATCCTCATCATCTATTACCACTAGCTATGCCAACTAAGTCTAATAGGAGATCCAGTCCAGCAACATCATATTTGTGCCCACTAGCTACAAATGTTTATTTGTAAATGTTTAAAAAGAAAAGCTCTTGGCTATCTGATATGCATGTGCCATTAGGAAAAACCATAACATCCTAAATAAATGGTAGGATAATCTGAGATCAACCACTTTAAAAGGACAACACTAAATGCATTCAACATACAGAAGAGACTATTTTCACACCTTGTGCTAAAAGTAAAGCTGTGTGTAAAATCTTTATATTTAAGCACTACCCTTAACAAGTCAGAAATGCCAAGGAATCAAGTGAACTCACCAGTAGGAGTGCTGGACCATTCCATCTTTTCTCCACATCTAGCATACAAACCAAGCAGAATGCTAGGAAGAAAGCTCTTTCCTTCATGTGTGTATATGCCTTTAAGTCGCCTGTTGACTTCTAGTGACCACATGAATGTCAAAGAGTTTTCTTACACAAGAGTACTTAGTAGTAGTCATACTCAGTGTATAAATGCAATTCTCTGTCCCTCTGCTCTCAGCTTTTGGTGGGTTAGTTTAAAAAACTAATTTCCAGGCTAGCAACGTTCAGATATAGCACTTGCTTAAAAACAGCAAGGCAGCACTAGACATATCAGATTATGCAAACTCCAACTTTTTTTTTTTTTTTTGCTTTTGAAAGGTGAACAGAAAAAACAAATTTTTGAAAGTAACAGCACTTCTTCAAGTTTGGTGTTTGTACAAAGTGTATAGAAGCATAACATTCAACCTGATTTGACTGTAGGGACTTTGGATACCTGAACTATTAAGACATTTTTCAGGGTGAAATGATACATTTGTGTAGCAGTAAAAGAAAGAAGAGACAAAAAGGGAGATGTATGAGAGGGGATATGAGAGTGAACAGCTGGTAAGGATATCTATGCAGTATACCATCAAGAAACACTCTATAGGTGCTCTAAATTGAAAGAGCATATATATGTAACTTGCTTCTGGACACCAGTATCTATTGTCTCCATCAGCAACAGCAGTTTCATATACCTTGTTCAGTTCAGCTAAAAGTAGAAAATAGCTGCTGGAATTCTAAGTCTCACCAGCTTTAACCATCAATGCTTCTAAGCCCTAGCCAATGAAAGGCCCTCCCTCGCAACCGTCCTGCCCTTGGAGAGAGACAAGAAGCAGACACAGTTGTATCAGAAGCAGATGAAAGTCTCTCTCCATCCCAACTGCAGCTGTCCCAGCGTCAGAGGGAGAGAGGAGGCAGTATCTGCTGGAATTAATCCCTTTCCCCACTGCCATTCCTTTTTTCCTTTTGTGTTGTGTCTTATTAGATTCTAAGCCTAGGGGCAGGGACTGTAAACTTAACCATTATAGTAAGCCATTCTGAGAGCCTTTGGGGCTGAAAAGTGGGGTATAAATACCCTAAAAATATAAATAAAATAAATAAGCTGAAGTCCAGCAGTATCTTGAGGGCCACACATTATCCATCCCTTAGTTATAAAATCAGAAATTTATAAAGCTGTAATGTAACCTGATGAGCTTCTAGACAGGTGGATCAGTAGGACTTCACTCTATTGCTGTTGCTACAAACGTCACACTCACTCATTTTGTGCCAGCTCACAAAGAGTTAAACTTAAGGCCAACACTGTACGTTTGGCTATAGGAATAAAGAAATGTATTGCTAAGGTGTAAAACAGCAACAAAGGCAACTACAGGACAGAAAGAGGAGTGTGGATGCCTAACTCTTCTGAGCTTGCCACTTTCTGATTATTATCTATTCATGCTGAGCTGTTCCAACTGATAGGATATTTTGTCAATGCACCAGAATAGCTAGGGGAAAGGTCAGAAAGGAAAGTGGTATATAAGATGACTATTTTATTCACCCTGACATGCACATTTGGAATCCCATTTGCCATCAAATGTGTACCATCTTACTCTACTTACAATGTCATGGGTCGAGGTGGATACATACATACTTCTAGGGTGAATCTGGCTGATGGGATAGCTTTACATGAGTAACATGAAATCATTAACTGATTTGTTTGAATTCTACCCCTATTTATAACTGCAGCTCAAGAGTCTTCTCTACAGTACTGTGTAACCAAGTCTGCAACACAAAGCTAAGAAGTTTCTGAACTTCATATCTTTCAAAGCCAATGAGGTAGCCCTCACTGTAAACTTGTGTTAAGATGAACTTGTGTGCAAAATGGAATTTCCTTTTGATGTTAGTGTAGAACTATGACTTCTTCATGTACTTTTATTATTGATACGCAGTAATTCAGTAACTATTAATTCAGTAACTAGAAAAGAAAAAAAGCTTGATGCTGTCATCCATTTTGTTTTAAGAATTATAGATCAGCTCACATAGACATCACAGAGGCCTCTGACAAAGTGGTACATCATCTCATATAATGGAGGGATGGGGTATTCTTCTGTAGAAAGTCACCTTCTATCCCCCATCCAACTTGCCGGCATGCTTGGAATTCCTGAGCAGCCAGGGTTTTTTCTTGTCCAGCCCTGAGCTTTTACTGTCTAACCTTCTGTAGTGCTACAGCTAAAGTAAGCTGTCAGTCCAGCCTGTACAACATGACCAACTGCACCCTAAATAATTTCTCACTGAGAGTTATGCTTGTTTTTCCTTCATGTCATTCTGGTATATCCTCAAGAACTAGTCCAAGCTCCAAAAAGACAGAATATACAGACAAACCAAAGAAAGTGTTGCTCAATAACAAAGGGCAGTAAGTTTTATCAATTTAGGGAACAAGACTGTGTTCTTGATTTTCAGTAGTTTGGTTATTCAAAAACTGATTTTAAACTTTACAAATTAGGTAACTTAGCAACTTAACAGAATTATTTTACAATTCTACAGCTTTTGTGTTTTGATGCAAACAGTGCAGATATTAGTGGAGAACAAACCTGTCCAAAACAGTAACTTTTGGTTAGTTTGTTTGCAATGTCTAGGTGGTCTGTTAGGAGGAAAGGAGGACTTAATCTTGAACATTTAGTTTCTATTGCATGGAGCAACGCAATAAGAAGTTACCTGAGAATTTCACTAACTATGCTACTGTTGCACTATAGTATTAATGTTCTACTTCCTTTCTGACAAAGTGGGATATTGCACTTCTTACAAAAAGATCAGACAGTGATAACAGCAATATAACTAAGAATAAAATAAAGCAACTTGCTCTTGAAAGGCAAATTGCTGCCTTTCAATACACCAAAATCTGTGGTAATTTATTACAATATTTAAAACAAAATTGGAATACTTTCAGTACTTTATACACTGAAAAACAGAAAGGGTTTCAGCTAGCCTGAATTCTTTTGTAGGAAAGAAGCTTGACTGTCAAAAGTCTGCATTTTTTTTCCCAGCAGGAAAACCAAGCGTTGGATAAGTATCACACTCTTAGTTATTCAAGTAAACAGGAATCTTCAATCAAGGTCTATAAGCATGCTTTCCTCCCTATCACCACTGACAAACACAGTCTTTTAGTTTCAGAAAGAGCCTCTGACATTTTCCAGAGACAAACTGATCCCTTCTGAGCCTCAGCACAATCACAACTCTTCATTGCCTCTATTACATCCGTACAGACATATCCAGCACAATTGTTTCAGGTGGTTAAAGCACTGTTACATTCTAGATCTCTCTGACTGTCAAGAGACCCCAGAAATACCCTCTGATGACTTTACCAAATATTTTATGAAGCAAATCATTCAGATCCATTGTAACTTGCACTCTATATTAAAGAAACAATTGTAAAACCACTACTGAATAGACCTTCACTAGACTCTATTGCCTTAAGACAATTATCAGCTAGCTTCTAATCTTCCTTTTAAAATGAGATCTTAGAAATGGTGGCAGTGCAACTCCAGGCTTTCTTGAATGAAACAGATTACACAGATCCATCTCTATCTGGGTTCATGGCTGGGAGAGAAACAGCCTTGGTCACCTTCTGGGACCTACAGCAGAAACTAGACTGAGGAATGCATCCCTGTTGGTTCTGCTGGACCTCTTGGTAGCACACTTTGCTTTTGGCTGATATGGGATCTGGGGGCACTGTTCTGCAGTGGTTCTGGTCCTTTCAGCTGAACACTCCCAGGTGGTGATGCTGGGGAACTGCTGTTCAGTTCAATAAGCCTGTGAGGATCCACAGGGCTCAGTACTGTTCCTTTTACTTTCCAACATCTACATGAAGCCACTTGGAAGTCATCTGAGGTTTTGAGGTTGGGCATCATCACTATGTCAATGATACCCAACTCTGTATCTCTTTTACAATGGATGTTAAGCAAGCTGTGGAAGTCTTGAGTCATTGTCTGGATGCAGTGAAAACTGGATGTAGGTAAATAAAAAAAGGCTTAATCCAGACAAGAGGGAAGTTCTGCTGGTCAGCAGAGAAGATAACCTATTCTTGGGATTGCAGCTGCTGTGACAAGGAATGCCTTTGCCCAGCTTCAGTCCAAGTGCCCGCTGTTTCCTTTGCTAGCAAAAGCAGAACCAGCCAGTGGTTCATACCTTAATTACCTCCCTATTAGACAATTTAATGCATTCTATACGTGGGTGCCTTTAAAAACTGTTCAGAAGGTATTAGAGCAAAATGCAGCAGCCAGCTGTTGGCTACACATTTAAAATATTACATAAAATTGATCTTACAAAAACTGCAAAGATTTCTAATGTATTTCCAAGCCCAATTCAAAGTGCTGGATTTCACCTACAAACTCCATACAGCTTAAAACCAAGATACCTGAAAGACAACCTCTCCCACGAACCTACCTGGAATCTGAGGTCCTGAGAAGCCTCTGTTCCATCACACCACAGTACTAGGTTGGTCGGGGTACATATGGCATAACTTTCTTTGTAACAGCCCCTGGAATATGAAATTCCAAAGGAATCCAGTGTGGCTCCATCACTTTCAAGTTTCTAGCAGCCAGCTAAGACTGTGTAGTTTCATATGAGCTTTGGTTCTTAAAACCATGAGTGGCTCTCTGGCTGTTTTAATTCTAGTTTTAAGTTATTTTTAAGGAAAGCTTTTAGTTTTGTTTTTAAGTTTTATTCACATATTTAATGTTTCAAATCTTTTTAGTTACTGTACATTGCACAGAAAGTGCTAGCAGATTGAAAGGCAATACCTAAATGCTTCAAATAAAAAAGCAAACAAATCCACCCTGATTTAAGCATTGATCTGGGGAAGAGAGTAGGGGTTTGCCTAGCTGGACCTCTCAGGTGTACTGTGCACTTTCAAGTTCAAAATAATGTCACAGTTATGATGAGTAGGAAGCAAAGCCATATCTTAGTTAGCTAACAAAATTAGCTGTAGGTTCTTTATCTCTGAAGTGTTCTCCTCAGCAATAGGATGAATTAGCGGTTGAACTCACAGTGGCTGCACAGACTGTAACTGAATCCTGCAGAATGGGGGGGGGGTTTCATTCCAGTAAAAGAATGAAGTCTTTATAATGCAAAGGAACCCTGGCACAAGATCTTAGCTGTCATTCTGACATGCTACTCAACTACTCTCTGGAAATAGGTGATTAAGAATATATCACACTGTAGCCTACAGCAGTGTTGAAAACTGAAAATTGTGTTTAAGAGAAATTGTAAAAGAGTGCAGTCTACCACTGTGTTTGAGAAAACTGCATTCCCACATTATTTTACTGCGTATAAAATGATGTTCTTTAGTAGCAGTAAGTACAATCTTAACAACCCTTGCTGTAGTCTTCACATTATTTAACAGATCTGCTGTTGGGGTTCACAATACTGAGACAAGGATTAAAACATTTTTACCATGAAAAAAATTAATGAGACAATAATGGCCACTGACATCATAAAATTTAGTTTGTTTGCAAGCTTTTTGAATTTATGTAAAATCTGCTTAAAGGATGAATACTAGAGGGTTACATTCAATGATCTAAGCTTTCTCCAAAAACTCACTCCAGATGGTTGTTTGCCTTCTTAAGACAGTGGAGGAGATAGCAAATCCAACCACAACACGGGGAAATGGAACTGCCCACAAGTACAGCAATGTGGAAGTAAAAAAGAGAACTAGCTGTGTGAACTCCCATGAGGCTTTATCTAATACTAAACTTATGGGACTGGTAATGTGATTTTCCCTCTACCCCTGCAACCACGAAATCCTGTTCTGGATGGTCTCCCGCATACCCAGAGCAGATTTTATGACCCACAAGAGGCTTCGGGAAGTTACAGAAGCTGCCTGCCTGAGAAGATCTGCAGCACTCACGCCTGCTCATTGGAAGCAACCCAGAAATACCTGCACACCTTAAATGTAAATGTACTGATGTTTTAAAATTTCAGCCACATTAATTCAATTAGTGGACAAAAAAAGGTAATGAAAATTAAAGATGTTATAGAATAAGTATAAACTGAATGTAATAAGGTTAAAAGTAATAATGTGTTAATCTTAGAATAGAAAAAATGTATAAATGGGATGTAAACACAAACTCAACTGGAAAAATGATGCTTGGAAGCGGGGAGGGGGGCTTTATTTTGAGTAAAACTTTAATAAAAATATATATACAAAAAAAATTCAATTAGTGGACAACAGCATGCAAGAGACAGCCTGATATTTAAAAATATCAGGGCAAGAATATGTATGTACACATGTTAAAAAATGATTCTGCATTACAAAAAACAAACCCAAACTCATCCTCTCTCCTTTCAGAATAAAGGACTGTCAAGTGAAGGATACAAGTCCAGCCTCAGCTTATGCTAAGCTTTATAAGTGCAGAAACCCGAGTTGGGCCTGAAAAATTTAATTGGAAATGGACCCAGACCATCAGATGACATCAAGTGGCCAGTCTTAACCATTTTGTTCCCACCTAAGAAAAGACTATTTGGATTAAGAAATTTAACTGAAATCCAAGCAATTTCAAAAGGTGGAAGTCATGTGCAATAGTGGAACAGCAGGATGAAATTAAAATGCAGAAAAATTCCAAAATCCACATTCAGGCTATTCACTAATGCAGAAAATGTAAAGCAAATTTTTGAGATCTCCAGATTCCTTCATCAAGCAAAATGTTACAAAGAAGCAGATAAAAAGAAGGAAGGGGAAAGGGAAATGTCAAGTTAAAGTGATGTAAGAGGAACAACTTTAAATGGATTAGTTTTTTATATGTGTCATGCAATTTCAGGTTACACTTAAGATGGTGTTTTGCCCAAGACTGGAGAAAAATCTGATTTTACATTTTTTAAAAACAGGAGAATTACCTATCATGTTTCTCAATCTCACTATATTAGGTTTGACCTCAAACCTACATGGCAGTTACTGAATCCCAGTCCATTTTGTCTAGAGTGTTCTCCCATAGCTGAAAGATTTTGACGACACAGGCATTACTATTTCAATGTTGGTCAGTCCTGTTTTCCTCCTTCTCCCACCCACTTTTGGCCTAAGAAATCTTGGGATCCTGAAAGTTTGCACACTATTTTATACACATTTGACTGATCCTAAGAAAAGTATTACTTTACTTTGGATTCTGAAATTTTTCATACAGATTAGCATGGATTATTTTAATACAGCAAGTTACATCTGTGTTTCATTCAATGCCAAAGAGAAATGGTTTAAAGACAAAGCATGGTGAATAGCTTGGTAGCCCTATTTGTTTTCAGTTGGAATGCCAACGTCCCATTACTCCAGAATATATTATTACTCTCAAAATCAGGATGGAACTTACTGTTTTCTAAAATCAATCTGGACCCCCCCCAGTTAGTTCCTTAATTAATCTCTTTTTTTTAACTCTACTTCTATTAGTTTATTTTATCTTTATTGTAAATGAGATCTGGAATATGTTCCAATGTAGGGCATTATAAAAATCCCTTAGTAATTAAAATGAAGTTTATCAAACTGTCTTAACATTTTCCAATTTGATAAAATCACATTTAAGGTTAACATTTTCTAAACATTATCTTTACTCTTCAATACAACACTGTATTAAAGTTTACTTTGCTTTGTAAAAGTATAACAAACAAACATAAGTACCACATTATGAGTTCTGTATTTCCTCAAATTGAAAATATTCAACTTCTGAACCAAATAGCATGAACACTTACATTCTACCTTAAGAACACATTTTCTCAGTTGTTACTAGCAGTTGCTCTTGGAGAGTGGTGAACAACTATGCCACCATCCAGCAATTACATACACTAAAACACATTATTCCAGTGGATGAGTTACACCCAACTCTGTCATGTCTGTGCACATTATGTGCCTTCTTATGGTGATCCCCTGAATTTCACAGGGTCTTCTTAGGCAAATAACACTCAGAAATGTTTGGTTTGCCAGTTCCTTCTTCTGAAATATAGCCTACAACATTGTATACACAGGAAGTCTCCCATCCAATTACTAATCAGGGCTGATCCTATTTAGCTTCTAAGATGAGACAGGATCGACCTGCCACTATCCAGCAATTACACATACTAATAATCATTCCAGTGGATAAGTCACACCTAAGTCTGTGCTGGATGGTGGCTTTTGTCCTCAAAACAGGCACATGAATCCTACAGGAGGAACAGGGAAAACAAAGACCCTCTCCTTGTTAGGCAAAATTCTCAAATCTCTATTCTTCAAGTAATATTCTTTGAAATATCTTTCCTCTTATAGAAATACAGCTCAACAGAAATACAGCATCTCATAAGTGGCTTCAATGTCTCATCAGTAATAACATCATGAAGAGCACAAAAGGGTGAGCTAACTGACTAAACGTTTTAGAGTCAGCTATGAACATTATTTAGTGGCAAACTGATAGGCTGCTACAACAACTAACACACATTAGTATGCATGTCAGGAATCACGAAACTGAAAAATGACTTAAATTAATTTAAAATCTATCTCAATCCTGCTATGATTTAATAATTCCACTAGGCTACTTCTTTCATTCATTCCAACAATTTTAGGAATTTTAAAACAGAACTCTACATTTTATAGTAGTGCTGGAAGATATCAGTGCATGGAAGAACAAGACTGTGGTATACAAAACTTGGGATAGCCTCGGTAAACAAGATAAAATTTGTAATCATCAGGAATCCCTTCAGCAGAAGTTCATGTACAGTTACCTATAACCCAGAATGTTTTCAGGAACATAGCTGATGGTGAAGAAAAAAAGATGGAAAACACACACACACACACTATATATATATATAGATGTCATCATCTAGGAACTCTGATTTCCAATGAAATTCTATACATGAGATAGGGAAATTGGGACAATAAAAGCCATGCCTGGAAGTATCCAACGTATTCTGTACAATGTACAGAGTTTACCCAAGATGCTAATTCCAGTCTTTCAACGTACCTTAAAAGGAGGTCAATCACTTGCTCTATTCCTCTGCTCCTAACCTTTTAAGCTGCAGAAGGAGAATGTAGACTTTTTTTTAAACATTGGTTGACTTAAGAGTTGGCTAGAGAAAGATCTTGTCCATTATTGTGCTGAGGTCTATAACGCTCAGTTGTACTGATGATGACACTGTCCACCTACCTATCCACTTCCAAGGTAAACTACAGAAGAAGACTGGGTAACCTATCACAGCTGTCAGAAGAAATGCACTTGGTCGAAATAGACACCTTTGAGCTGATGCCTGCATGGAAAACCAAGACATTCAACTGAAACAATTTGCACAATGGTATTGGCTGAGCTTCTGAATCATGCTTGTATGATAGAAGTGAAATCTAAAGTGGCATTAGCTGAATACCACTCATAAAAGAGACTTTCCATCTTCCTCTTTGCATGGCAGCTTCGTACTCTCTGTCATGAGAGGTCCCCTTGGAGTGGTACCATATTAATAAAGAGAGCTACTACTGGAAGAAATACTGTCTTCTACCCATGTGCATAAAGAAATATTTCCTGCTTGTACATAAATTAGATTGTTGCTTTTCTACAAGCATGCTGCAACCTGGTACACATTAGGCGCAAAACTTAATACAAAGGAAACCCCTGAGACACAGAAAAGCCTTGAGACACACAATATTGCTCAACTTCTAAAAACTTTTGAAGCTCAGTAGTGCCTAAATAGGAGACCATGTGGAAACCATATTTGAACAAGCCTGAACTCCTTTGAAAAAGGTGTGTGTGTGTGTGTGTGTGTTAAATAACAACATTCACTATGAACAGGCTTCACCTCATGTGATGTTTCTGACTATCCATATTCACTTCCACATAAAACTTTTCATTTACATGAAAGAAAGTAATATGCTGCCCACCAAAGACAAACTGCAGGGATGTGGACTGTCCCATCCTAGATCTTCAAAACGGTTTTTCTGTGGGAAATGAGAATAATTCCCTCTGGCCCAGTGAGACTCTGCACCTGACTCAGCAATTAGAAGCTGTTTTTGATGTGGGTGAACCCAAAATAGAGTCTGGTTTGGAAAGCAGACATCTGTGACAATGGTCCAACAAAAATAATGGAGTGGATTGGCTGCGGGGGGGGGATGATTTCCCAGATTTTTCCTCTTGAAATTAGTAGGCTTTTAGATGGCACTTTTATTTAAAAAGCCAAGTCTGGGTTATTTGTTTTACACTTTAAATTCAAGGATACAGGAACCAGAAAAAACTATACTATCAATCGAAAAGCAAACAGGCTATAATCTAGATTTACACTGCAATGCTGTCCTTGGAATATAATGGTCTCATTTAAACAGCTGGCAGTCACTCGTTTAAGAATAAAGTAACTTATTTGCACACAATACTGGAATGGATGCATGGTCTGTTGCTGTTGTTGTGTGCCTTCTAGTTGTTTCCAACCTATAGCGAGCCTAAGACAAACATATCACAGGATTTTCTTGGCAAGGCTTCTGAGGTTGAGAGAGTGTGACTTGCCCAAAATAATCCAGTGGGTTTCCGTGGCCAAGTGTGGATTCAAACCCTGGTTTCCAGAGTCACAGTCCAACACTCAAACCACTGTACTACACTGGCTCTCGGAGGCATGGTCTCCCCTTCTTCAAATACTGGAACAGTCAGTTTCCATCAAGAGGCTCCTAATACGCAAGATAAATAGTAGTCAATCAACACTGGGTACCTACTAGACGTTTGGGGTTTTTTTGGGTCTAGCTATACCATACTATTACAGAAAGGTGAAAACTTCATTAATGTTGTGACTTATCCGAAACACTCTGGGAGAGAGAACTGGTCAAACACCACCTCACAGATGTAATTTAATACTGGTATAAGACAGTACAAGATAATGCCAGATAAGCAGCACTGGCCTGATCTGATGAACTGAAATTAAAACTCATATATCACTTTTCAGACAATTTTGTGACACTGTTAAGGATTTTTTTTATGTATCTGTTACTTAACTCTTTAACAGGACTTCTTTATGGGCCCTCACAGTTATGCACCAGCCATCACTACAGCATCTGGCTATAAGTAACAGCCACTGATACTTATCAGCAAAGATTAAAAACTGTCTCCCACTTCAGTTTCTTCTATGGCTTTTATATGGAAAATATCCAAGAAAAATAATCTTCAAATCAGTGTGCTTAAAATTCGAGCTGAACTCTGAACACACCCAATCCGTTATTTGTGCAGCTGGTTTCAAAATGTATGTAGTCTTTATGCTGATATGGCTGATTCAATGTATGAAAACATCAGCTAGTTCTTGTTAAACTAAGTCAATTTATAAAACTGGATTTTGTTTCCTATTAGCAAAAACACACATTGACAGTAAGATGACTGGCACATCAATAACTGTAAAGCTATTAAACAAGTCCTTGTATTAGTAGATTCTCTTTAATTATACTTGATTAACAACTTAAAAAAAAACATATCCCAAGTAATCATTCACTGGCAGACTGCTCATTTTGAAGTTGCTGCAGCTTAAAACTACTAAACTTAAGGTAAGCCCTAGTACTGTTGCTACTTCCTCCCCCTGCTTGCAGCGTTCTGCAAGCGTGAGTCATTGCTAACATTACATCATCTTGTCCAGGGAGGGGCCTGATTTCTATAGTGAAAATTACAACCTTGAATAAGAACTGCACAGAACATGCTCTAGATCATATAGACAGTTATGTGACTAGGAAAAAAAAGGTGAATTAAATTCTTTACTCTTCTTAACCGCTAACAAATTAATAAAATGTGTAACATGTGAGAATATACAGTATGCACAAGAGAAGCTGTAGCTGTCCTGCTACAGCAGGGGCAGGCAAAATGTGCCCATCAGGCCACATGCAGCTGCTGGCCCCTTCCCTCAAAGCCCCACCACCACATAATTATTTTTCAGAGACAGAAATTGCCTATGAATTGCACAAAGCACTGCCAAAATGCCTCAAAACACAGCTATTTGGCCTAATTAACATTCTAAAACTCTCGACCCCACATTTCTTCTGAAAAAAGACAAAAATTCACCAGAAGTAATGCTACAGTGTGGGAGGGAGGCGGTCATGAGGATAACAGGCAATGAATCTGCCTCCCACTCCAACTGTTCTACAGAGATCCAGGTGTTCAGGGAAAAGAAAGTCACCCACTATTTGTTTTTCCACAAAAAGCAAGTCCAGAAATTTGAATTTTTTTTTTAATATACTGTTGTATTTTAACAAATACAGGAATTGCCCTGGAATGTTAACTTTTTCAAAGTAGAGAGAAAATAGTTAGATTTCATTCTCACCAGCACATCATTGCAGATATCCCTTAGTTCAGTCTCAATTTTCTCTCTGTATTCTCGGGCCATTTGCTGCTTTTTCTCAGCACCTTCTGTCTTTTGTTCAATACTTGAGACAACCCTCCAAGATGACCTACGTGCTCCTACAACATTTTTGTAAGCGACAGAGAGAAGATTCCTCTCCTCATTGGACAATTCTGCTCCTTGCTCAGTCACAGACTTCATGCAGGCTGCCATGTCATCATATCTCTCAGCCTGCTCAGCCAGTTTGGCTTTCTGCACCAGCTCGTTTTTATCCATGCTGATTTCTCTGGAGAATAAAAATATCAAATTATTATTCAGGCATCCATCAAGCAAAATCATTCACAATTATAGCCGTCTCTTAACAAGTTAAAGGATATAGTGTTAAGATTCTAGTCCTGCATATGGTTGGTTGGGAGCAAATGCCACATATTCCAGTGACTCTTTTTCCAAAGCAAGTGTGGGATTGCTACACTTTTGCCAGGATGAGGATCTTTTTGTCAATTCTAGTGTTAAGAATATTCTAAGACCTCTGCAATCCCAAAAGAGAAGGCAGAAGGAATACAAGCTATGACCCCAGATGCCTCAGCCATTATTCCCAAGATTGTCCTGGCTCTACATTTTAAGCAGTTAGTGTAGGTATTTTGAGACAAATACCAAGCTGTTTTGTAAATTTTGCAATCCCAAGAATTTCACTTCACACAGGGTTGTGAAAATCATTCTTTTCCTTTACTTAAGAATTTCAAGTTTCTGACACCACCTCTTTTTGTTATAAAATTTGACTGGTATCAAATCCACTGGATTTCTATGTAACTTTGTCAGCGAGACATACTTCGAAGTGCAATGTGTTAAACTTGTGGGCCAATTTCACTGATTTCAATGAAACTGCTAAGGATCAAGATGCAATTTTCAAGACCCTGACATCTGAGGGTTCTTTATTCTATACTCCACAACCAAGATGCTGGCCACAAAAACAAGGCCATATTTTGAAGTACAATTCTGGCCTCCACCATCTTATTTTTAATTCCAAGCTGGTACATTTAATTCAAGGAGACAAAACTAAAAACTTTCAAAACGTTTTGATATGGCATCACCTAATTTTGCAAGGGAAGGCTGGTGTGAACCTGTGAGAAAAACATCTGCTTTCTGACTGAAAGGAAACGAGTTGAGTGTGAAATTACTGAATAATTTCCTGCATGGGAGCAGCTCTGACTTCACTGTATAAAATGGTGCTGCTTGGTGCACTCCCGGCACAGGCGGCTACGGGGAGGGCTGCCGCAGCTGGCACAGCCACAAACACGGCTTGGGCGGCAGGGGCTATGTGGGTACTAAAAAGAAGCCGATCATGATGGGGGCGAAAGGGAAGGAGGAAGAGGACAAGACAGGCCAGACTCTCTCGCCGTGGCCCCTCCCAGCGCCGCAGCAGCCCGCCCGGCTCCGAAGACATGAAGCGCCTTGTCTGGGCTCTTTGTCATGGCGGATTGGTGTCAGAGCCCAGCCCACTTCTGTGCGCGTTAATCCCCCCTCACCTCCGCCCCGCGCCGGGAGGGGGATACAGCAAGCAGGCAGCATCTCCGCCCCGACACAGCGCGAAGGGGGAAAAAGAAAAAGGGGAAGCCCAGGCGGCGGCTCGCAGCAGGAAGACAAGGAGACACGCCCGCCCACCTGCCTTCGCCTCCCTGCCCCGCTCCCTCCTCGCCCGGCGGCGCCCCCGCCGTCCCAAGAGAGCCTCGGCCGCTGCCGCGACCGCGGGGGCTCCTCCGACCCACCTTTCCTTCCGAACCCCCGCCCCACACGCTCTCCGCCCTTCCCCCTCCGCCGCCTCCGCCTCCGCCCGCCTTAACGAGGAGGCGGCCGCACACCGATCCCCTCCTTATGCGGCGGCGCAGCGCAGCGGACCGCGCCGGTTAGATGCGCCGCTCCCGGCAGGAGGCCACACCCTGAAAGGCGCCCCGCAGTCACTCCCGCCGGGAGAGTCCGAGAACCGGGAGGCCGTCGGCCGGGAAAGGGGTGGTGGCGGAAGGGAGGGGGGACGGGGAGGGGGCGGGCGAGGGAGATAAAGAGAGAATGGAGAAAGAGCCATCCTACTCCCCAACATGGCGCCCCATCTTCAGTTCCTCACATGGCACCCCGCATTTTAAGCCCTCCTCCTCCTCCGCACTGCCGCCCCCTCAGAGCAAAGGCGGCCGCCCCTCTCGGGGGATACGACCCCCCCGCCTTCCGTTTCAACGTGGAGAAAGGAGGGGGTGGAGGGAAGGGAAGCCAGAGGTCGGTGGCTGTTGCACTTCCCCTTCCATCATGTCTGCCTCACAGGTAGAGAGCCGCCTTTCTCAGCGGAGCCCCCCCTCCCGCCGCTGCCCCCCTTCCTCCTCCTCCCCCTCCCTCCCTCACCCTGAACGTGAAAGAGAGAGCGGCGGCTCCCCGTCCGGCAAACAAGGGGCACCGCCCCGGGGGCTTCACCTGCCGTCGCCGAGCCTCCGGCAAGAAAGGACTGCCGCCGCCGCCTCGCCGCTTAATTCTCCCCCTCCCCCGCAGTCGCCGCTTCCTCCTCTCCGCCTCCCGCTCCCAACGGAGGGAAAGCGGGACAGGCGCGGGGAGCGGGCCGGGCAGGTGGGGCCGGCCGCACCTGTGCCGCGAGGGCTGAAGGAGGGGCGAGCGAGCGCCCGCCCGCCCCCCGCCCGTCGGGAATGAATGGCGCTTCCCACCGGACCGCTCGGAGCGAGTTTCCTCCAGCGCGGGGCTCGGCGCCGCCACCGCCCTTTCCGCCCTGGGAAGAAAGGGGCCGTCAAGCCGCCGCCGCCGCCCCCTCTTTCAGCCACCGTCCCCTCCGCTCCCACAGGGGCTCTTCCCGCCACTGCCGGAGCCTCACCCGGAAAGAAAGGGGGGAGACAAAAAGAGGGCGAGAGAAAGGACTGAAAAACAACGGGAGGGGAGACGCGTACCGAGGCCGTTACCTGCGGGGTCGACAGTACGAGAGAGTCCCTAGGCGGGTGACCGGCGCGGACTGTGCCTATATCGCGGTTCGCTCCGCTGCAGCCTCGCTCTCGCTCTTCCAGCGCCACACACGGGGTCTCCGCCAATCACCGCGTCGCAACGCACGGGCAACACAGAGCCCGTGACGTCAAACGGCGCCATGGCAACCGGGCGCGAGCACGCGCTTGCGCCTACACGCTCCCCCCTCCCTTCACCCTCGTTCCCTCGCCTCGCTCTTTCCTTCACTCTTCCACTCCTCCCCCCTCCACCACCTCCTTACCAAAGCGATGACTGCACCAACCGCCGCAAGCGCGCGCTCTCTGGCTCGCGCGGCATCGGACACGCCTTTAGCCTCGCTGTTACCCTCTTCCTCCTCTGCCCCCACCAGACGACGGGAGCGCGCACCGTCTTCCCACCCTCCCACTACTGCAGAGCGCGTTCGCTCGCGCATGCGGGAGAGCCGCGCCTCTTCCTCCCACAGCATAGCCGGTGGCGGCGGCGGCGGCAGTAGAGTTCGGGCTGTGGGGAATAGGGCAGGGCGAGGCTGGGCAGTGCCCTGAATCTTTCCTTCTTGCCCCAGATAATTCTGCAGAGAGGGCGAACGAACAGCGTTGTCTCTTCCCACCCATCCCCCCCGCCCCCGGTACGCACTTGTGGAGCGCTTAACGGCCACGCGAGGAAACGCGAGCCTCTCGCTCTCACAACTCTCCTCACGGTCGTCGAGGGGAGCGGCCCCCGCCACTCGCAGACAGGCGAATGAGCGCAATTTGAATCTCTTTTCCGGTCTCCAGCCCGTGGAGGCCTTGAGCCAAGGCTCAGTCATTCAAGGCCACTCTGAGGAAGTTATGAGGGAGGCTTCTTAGCTCCCTTTCCTTGGGTTGCTGTGCGGCAGAAGGGAGTTAAGAAGACATGCTCTTCGGTGTGTCCCTGTTAGTATCAGATTCAGTCTCGACTGCCGCTGTGGAACAATTTTAGAAAAAAACACAGGCCCGAATAGGGAACCCAGAACTTGGAAATAGGTATTCTTTTGGACTGGAAACTACCTAGAAAAGGGAGAGAGAAATCACCAGTCCAACCCCTCCCTTTCCTATATTTTAAGCTTTCCCCGATGAATATGAAAAATACATACAACGCTGCTTTAGGTGAAGACGAAAAGGCTCTTTTAACTCCTGTTGGGGTGTATTACAGTGACTTGAACTACCTGGTAAATTACACTAGTGAGTGCAAAGGTAGTGAAGGCTTGGTTGCCTTTCCTAACAATCTCAGAATTCAAACTGTTACAACAGAGACCAAAATAGAATACAGTAGAAAGAATATGAAGAAAATGTTTGCGCACAAAGACAAAAGATGGGGTTTTCTTCTATTTTGTTGTGGGAGTGGAGCAACATGAGATGGTAGTGGCATAGGCTGTTCGCACAACTTGCATGGTCTGCAACATAGGAAACTGGTTTACATGTAGTTTACTGGGAGTTACTTATAAAGGGTTTTCCCATAACCCCAATGATTTTAGTTTGCTAAAGTTTTTTTTTTTTACTTTGCTGTTATTAAGGTAAAGACAACTGAATGTTATTTGTCTGTCTCACTGTAAGCATGGGAGTAGGACATACATTAAAATAATTATATGAAAACAGAGAAGCCTCTATTTCACTAAGAACATTATTTTAATATTCATAGATTCCTCAACCAGAATGACAGGAACAATACAATATGCATACTTATATGTGTATGGGAAGGTTTAACAATGTAACACAACACAGGTATTTTCATTTGGAGTCACCATTGCGCTGTATTCTGTACATTTTTCAGAAAGACTATGTATATAACAAAAGATGTACGGTCATCTTCTACAGCATGCTCTCTTCCAAAATGTTTGCTTCAGGTTCTCACTGAAACATGAAACTTACTGGGTGACCTAGGGCTAATGACAGCAACAGCCTGGCTTACCTCAGAAGACTGTTGTGAGACTAAATGGGTGAGGAACTATGTGCACCAACTTCAGCTCAGTGGATAGAAGCTGGGATATAAATGTAACCAACAAAATCTCAAAGTCACCCTATTGGGGAAAGCTGGTAGAAAGGATATCTTTGTCCTGGGGGCAGGAACCTCTATTGTAAATAGTGTTTTTGTTAATTACTTCAATAAGATCCAATTTCCAACATAAAAAGTCTTTCTGATCAAACTTGTCTTTATGTAGTAGATTTAAATCTAAACGTATTTGTTAAGAATTCAAGCCAAGTGATTCAGTAGAATTTGCTGCCAAAAAGTGAGGAAAGCAGCCTTGGAACCACAGCCTTAGGCTGCATTTCTTGAACAATTATTCTGCAAGTAGAGAGCATCAAAATAATTGTTTACCTTAGGGCCTTCCAGATTTATTCTCTTCTTTGTTTTGCCTCCAAAATGCCTAGCTGTTCTTTGTTACAGTGAATTCAAACATATTTGCTGAAATAATCTTGTTACTTGTTTGTTGCGTTTTTCTGGCTGGGCAAACAAAACAACAGCTGAAGCTGATGCTTGAAAGTATGAATTCGCCAAACATGTTCCTTAAACATTAGTTTTTTCTCAGGGATAACAGGTCCATGTGTTGTATTTGATACTGCAAAATAACTTGAACAGAAATATATTTTAAAACATGATGGAAAGCAGAGGATAATAAAAAGGCATTTATGGTTGTATTGTGTTGAATAATTGTCACAAAAAAGGTTACTTCTCTCCAATACCAACCTGAGATCTGTCCCCTCTTTCATTCTTACAGGTTTGTGTGAGGAAGATGAGGGTTGTGCTTCTTTTTTTATTTGGTGGTTTGTTTAGCACCGTGTGCACCAGATTGAATACAGGAATACAATGGCTCTCCCTCTAAAATAGTAACGCTGACTCGCATTTAGAGTTTGAGGAAATATTACTCTCACCCACTGGATACTACTAGTGATACTTTGAACAATTTTTGGCTCCCCTTCCTTCTGCACCATTTTCTCAGTAAAATTTCACCTTTAATTCACAACTTTATAATAGTCCCTATGTTATCCCAGCATCATCAGAAAAATGCTCTTTTGAAAGGTACTATGTACTGTATCGCACTATGAATGCAGCTAGCCCACTGTTAATGTACTCTGATTGGTAACAGCTCTGCAGCATCTCAACCAGTCATCTTTCCCTTTTAAACTAGACATACATCTTAAATTCAGGTGCCAGGATCAAACTTGAGATCTTGTGCTTTATCATTGTTCTGTTGTTCCTTCATACACTATTTACCAGGGCTTGAAATGTTTTATTTTTAAAATAATGTTAGTTAATTTTAAACAAGTAAATTGCTACTGTTACTCATTACTTAACTAGTGTGTTGTTTTTTAGTTCCCTCCCCCTTTTTTAAAAAGGCACCCTTAATAATACAAAAATGGCCCTCAATCTTGCCTGGAAGCAATATCATCAAAAGGAACCCTTACTCGTTATGTTGAAAAGTAACAGTGTAACCAATGACTGTGCTATTTTTTAAAGAAATAGCGTCATAGCTTCATTAGCTCCCCGCAAAGTAATACACTGTAAATGATATCATTACTTGTGAAGTATCAGTGTCGTCGTCATTATCATCATCAATTTATTAATTTCTATAGCACCATCAGTATGCATGTTGTTCCCAAATTCTGTTATTTTCAAGTTTTCTTTTTAAATGAGCATTTGTTTCACTGCTACAGTTAGTAATTTAGTGGGTAACATCAGGGAGGACAATGCAGACAATGGTTCACAAAAAAGAGCATCATGCAGGAAACTAGACAGGCTAGGTGTATGGGACTGCAATCCTATATTCACTTGTTTGGGCATTAAAAATTAAGTCCCATTGATATGTTTAGGAAGGGGCTTTGAGCATGCTTTTTACCCAATGTATTTATCCAACACGATAAAACATGTGGCCACATTTTTTCCTTGAGGCCATCAACTAACAAGATCATTTACCTTGGTATCATATAAATCGATTGTCTGAATGAATGCATTCACTTTGAGGGACAAGAGAGGGCCCTGAAATCTTTCCTCATGCACTAATTTATTGGGCTTTGTGCATTTTCCTAATTCATTGGGCCTTGTGTATTGTTCTTCCTTTGACTTGTGTGGAGTAAGAAAAGGGGTTGCCATAACAAGAATACCACCATTTGGAGAGGGAAAGTGTTCTGTGGCTGGGTTAGGAATATGTTTGCTTGCAAAGGTTTTCCCAGTTGCAGCCCTACAAGTAACAAACATTTAGAACTTTGGCTGTTATGCATGTTCTGTTCCTAAATGTGAAAAATCAGTTTGAGAACTGTTGCCATACAACTTTTCACATATAAAATGTGTTTTTCACATATCAAATATTGAGCTTTCTAGCTGAGGTCTTATTATCCTATGCCAAATTTGCTCAAAGCAGCAGGCATTAAAGATCCTTTTGCCACCATAGAGGCAATTCTAGGTATGCAAAAAGGCCTAGAAATAGAATGTACAGTACCTGTCATTGTTGCACATGAAGGTGAATGAATGTAGCATTCATGTCAGTCTTTCTCCCAAGATATTCCTACTTCACTTTCCTGGGAGATGAAATTGATATGCTGTCATTGTGCCCACAAAATACAAGGTTCTGGATCTTAGAACAGCCAAATTGGTAGAATTAAGATTTCATCCAATCCTGGAATAGTATCAGGAGGTGGAACTATTCCAAACTGAACTACAGAGAATTGTTTTTTGGGGGTATATTTTAGCTTAAGAGACATTTCTTTTCTTCAAGATAATCAAATAATTCTTTAGTCTGGTACATAAACTAGATTTTTAAAACTCTTGCTCCACTATTTTTTTTTAATAATCAAGGGAAGAAATATAAACAGACATCAGGAAAGACAAAAGCTTTAGTCTAGTGTAGAGTTGTGCACACTTAAGTTTCTTTGAAATAGCAGGGCTTAAGTGTGCATATACTTGTGCTGGATTTGGGCCAATATCAGTTATACAAGTTATCATCTTAAAAATGGTTAATGTTTCACATGTCTGTTAAACATTTATTTTCATTTTATTGTTTTAGAATCTTGATAAATCTGCCGGGAATCTGGTTACAATCATTAGCATACACACTGATAATGAATGTGTAACCTCTTCTGCTGATAATAGTGGTAAGTAGCAGAAAATGAACCCAAGAAACAAGTTATCTGAGTGAGTATGAAATATCCTATCACACACAGTGGTCTGAAAGAGGATCACAGAGAAGCATTTGCAGTATGTGGGTGGGAGTAGGGGAGTGAGCAGGCAGGGTTGTAGCATAGTCTTCATACCAAAGAAATTGCCTAATATGATTCATAGCCAATAGCATGGCATATATGCAAATATAAGCAATATTCAAAGGTGAAGTGGATATAATAGAGTTAAGGGGAGGGCAAAGACCAAGGTTCAGAATTGATCCCAAGGAAACTAGAAAGTTCAAAGAGCATTAGGTTGATTTTGCTGAGGCTAGTTTGGGGTTACAGGATAAACGGGGGTGTGGAAGCCTTTATTTGTCTGTGGCTCTGACAGACCTTTTTCGGACTGCAACTCCCAGAATCCCTCAGCCAGATTGCAGCCTAAAGATAATTTTTTTTCCACTTAAGGAAAATTGGGTTTCTTGTTTCTGCAGGGCTCATCTTCCAGTAAATGTTGAATCTGTTGTATGTTTTGGAGCCCAAACACAGACAGTGGGGAATAAAACTTTTTGTGAATTTAACAGATATGAAACTTGTAGTGGAGACTTTTAGCACCAAGTAAATGGTAGTGCAAAACAGAGTGTGGAAATAATTACCTATAAACATAAGAGCAAGGCCATGTAAGGGTCACATGGGAAATAAAGTGAACAGTCTTCAACATTGAGCTTCCCTTGTACTACCCACATTTTTCTCTCCTAGACAGAAGATTTCAGCAGGCTGATATTTCTCTCTGCATCATGTATTATGATGTACACAAAAGGCAACTCAGAAACCATAGAGACCTAGAAAGAGCCAATAGTGCATTGAGAGAATTTAAGTAATAAGTCCTTGAGGGATCATGCATGGAATGGGTAAGCACAGAATAGCAAATACAAAGTGGGCATTCTTAGCTTGACATTCACTGAATGTTTCTTTAAATGAATGACAGACGACCATCAAAAGATGGGTTTGACATTTGTTTCAAGTAATACGACCCATGTCTCATGAGTGTTGTTGTGAAAACATATCCATATCTTTCCTGGAACACATTTCAAAGGAATTGTATTCTTACCCAAGACACATAAATGCTCTGTAAGGTATATGTGCACTGGAAACTGCTAAGAACACCTGCCTTGGACTTTTAGTTTGCTATAGTGTTCTCAGACTTCCTCTAAAACAGTTGTGGACTGACTGCTGGCTAAACTTTCTGTGACACCTTATGAGCCATACATTGTATATACAATTACAGCTCTGTATGACTGTTGCTCAGGCTTTCAACACAAAACTTGCAAAGTGGACAATACAGCAGTCTATAGATAAGGAACACCGAGGCTGAGAAGAAGCAATTAGCTTAAGGTAAGGCATGGCAGAGTTTTTTCTTTTAACTTACATTTTTAATTGCTGTTGCTAAATATTAAGAGACAAGAACCCTTGGAGAGCTATTCTAGTCACTTGGTAGATCTCAATCAACATTTGGTTTCCTTGTGTTCCAAAGGGTTTTATTGTTTCAAGTGGTTTCCAACTTATGGTGACCCTAAGGTGTCCTTATCATGGGTTTTCTTGGCATGATTTGTTCAGAAGGAATTTGCTACTGCCTTCTTCTGAGGCTAAGATAACGTGACTTGTTCAAGGTCACCCGGTGGGTTTCAGTGGCTAAGTGAAGAGTTGAACCCTGGGCTCCTGGAGTCCTTATCCAGCATTTAAACTATTACAACATTAAAAAAGAAACCCAATACACATTTTCCTGGGAATAAATCTTACTAAACATGGGCTTCCTTCTCCTTGAGGAGACACAAGATTGCAACCTTTAGATCTTCGTCTCATTTGCCATGAAATGTGGTTTCAGCCGTGATTTGAAAAGTTACTTTTTGAACTTAAGTTTGGAGAATTACACAGTCAGTATAGCTAGTGGTCATGCTGGCTAGGGATTTCTGTGAGTTTTAGTCCAAAAGAGTAACTTTTTGACTTTGCTTTCTTTGAGTATCCTTTCTGAACAAGAGAAAGATGATGGAAAGGCAATAACAGCAAACTGAATGCGCAGGAAGGTAGCTTGGAGAGATTCCCCAATTTTGGCAGAAGGGCTTTGCGTGTTGTAGGTCTTAGAATTTTAGCTTCAGGTCTCTGTGTATTCAGCTGTTTTTGTGGTGTGGAATTTGGTTACCACTTCTTTTCTTACAGGCTCCTCATAAACATGCTGTGCAGTTACATAATGGGGAGGTAGGATATTCATGCTGGGAATAACTGTCCCTATTGAATTTGAGCAGTGCAAATGACAGAATTTTCACTGGATTAATTTTGATAAACACTATTCAAAACTTGCAGATTTTTTTAGAGCTGTGATAGAAATATAATGAGTTTTTTAAAAAATGAATGTGGGATAAGGAAAAACACAGATTCATTCATTCCTAATACTTGTGAATGTATCTGGATATTTTTGGCATATTGTAAGGACTGTGTGTATGTGTACAATTAAATAATATTGATTAATTGGTGGATCAATAGAAGAGAGTATAATTGGACATATAGCCTTTGCCAAAGTTCAAGTTCAGTTTTTTTCAGAAAATGTAGACAAATGAGAACTTGAGCTGTATAAAGCAAATGTTTCATAGGTAAGTTCTGGTGGAAAACATGAATATGTTAACTCTAGTAAAAGATTGCTAACTTTAATTCATGACATTTGAGACAAATGGCGTCTTCATGCTTTGTCTCTTGGAATTGAAAAAGTAATTTTTTTGCACTACAAATAATGGAACCCCAAGTAATTCATATTACTTTACCCAAGTATATGAAATACCAGTTGGGGGATTCTGGGAGTTGTAGTTAAAATGGTAACATTTCCTCTGAGGGAAAATTAGCTGAGTTCCCACATACTTAAACCAGAATGGATATAGATCAGACCAGGCCTGACCTCTGTGTCTGTTGATCCTGTTTTCAATAGACATAGAAGCATAAGGAACAAGATACATGAAGAAGACTTAAGAAGTGCAGCATCAATTGAGTACCTCATTATTTGACTGTTTTATTATTCTAACATCTCCAAGGCATACCTACACAGCTGGTTAATATACCTCTCTTTGCTGAAGGAGCCAGTTTACATTGCATACAATGTACTTGTAATGAATTACCTGCAACATTAAAGTGAAATACATGAAAGCATTATAATCCTATTGAAGAGATGAGCAATGTGTCTCTTGTAAATGTTGTTGAACTGCAGCTCTTAGCATTCGTCACAACTGACTATGTTGCCTAGGATTGATGGGAACTGTAGTTCCCAACATCTGGGGTGCAGACTTTGCCCATCCCTGTCCTAGAGAACTGTAACAGGGTTTTATCAAAGCTTATTATTTTTATAGTATACATATATGTACTGTTGTTACTAGTTGTATATACTACCAGGATGGGTCTAATCCTGTGGGTCTAAAGATACTGTTGGACTCCAACTCCTATCAATTCCAGCCAGTATGGTTCAGGATGATGGAAATTATAGTTCCAAAACATCTCAAGGATCATTGGTTTCATATTGCTATTTATTTCCTTCTTAAAGATCAAAGATTATACTGGCATACAAATCCAAATTGCACACACATATTACTCACTCTGCTAGCAAGAGTTCCAGTTATGTACGTGGGGCTTGTACATTATAGTATCTTACAAAATCTTTGCAACAAAACGAAGAAAGTATACTGAGTATCTATTTCAAAACATTATTTCTATTAATGTATTTTTCTAATATCTTCAACAGTATGGCGATTTCAATAAAACAAACTAATGTTTTGAAAGTGAGGCAGATAATCTGCTCATCTGCAAAAGAACAAATGGACACAAATCTAACATCAGAAATCACACTACATGTTTTGATGAGTATAGTCATCCCTCCATATTCACTAGCTTAGGGGCACAGGACCCCCATGAAAGTGAAAAAAAAACGTGAATAACTAGGCCCTCCCAAACCGTATTTAACACACAAAAAATTATGATCACCATATTCAACCCACCATGGATTCCTTTGAGGCATCAGGGTTGCTTCACAAGGCAGAAGTGGGGGGCTGGTGGGGCTTCCTGCCACCTCCACTGCTGCCCCACACCATTTTTAACAGGGACTTACAAGCCTCATTTGCAGTATCTCAGTCTCACGAGGCTTGCAGTCCCTATTAAAAATGGCACAGGGAGACAGCAGAGGTGAAAGCAAATAATCCGTGAATAATCAAATCCGCAAAAGTGAAACCTGCAAATATGGAGGGCTGACTGTACATCAGTGCAAAGATATCTGTTATGTATCCTCCAAGAGTCCTGATTTGGGGATCAGGGTCCTGGCTGGTCATTAGATGCCTCACTTTTAAAGCTGTTTTTTTGAAGTGTCACAGTTTCTCTCTCCTTCTCTCATCTCCCCCACCATGTTCTCAGCTTGCTTCCTTTGCTGCAAACTGAGTTTGGGGTACAAAAATAGTTTGCACACAAATGACCCAAAAGGGCAGAGTCTTGCTCTTCCCAGTGGGCTTGGGTGGGGGGTGGAAGGGTAGGGACAGGGACAGTACAGGCTGCTGGGTCTTCCCCTCACTTATGTGTTCTTCTTTATTGAAAATTCTTGCCATACTGACAGCACTCTGATGTTGTTTGGCCACGTGTCCTGGTTTTCATTGTGATATGTTGGATGGTGTGCTGTTACCTACTAAACAACTGGTTTAATTATCACTGTAAAGGGAATGGTCACTGTCTGCACTTTTTGCATTCCAGTTGCTTTTGTCCTTACTCATTTCAGTCCTTTCCTCAAGAATGTGTTTATTAATCTATCAGATGGGGTAAAACTTCATGCATTCAAAGAAGTTTGTGATTGCCACAAATACTTGCTGTTGTGTGCCTTCAAGTTGTTTTTGACTTATGGTGACGTTGAGGTGAACCTATCATGGGGTTTTCTTGGCCAGATTTGTTCAGATTTGTTCAGCCTTTGCCTCCCTCTGAGGCTGTGAGATTGTAACTTGCTCAAGGTTGCTCAGTGGATCTCCATGCCTGAATGGGGATACAACCCCTAGTGTCCTAAGCCATAGTCCAATCTCTTTTGCTGTGGATCCTGCATTGAGTTGGAAGTTGGACCTGATAGCCCATACGTTCCCTTCCAACTCTGTTTCTATTATGCATAATTCATATTACTTTACCCAAGTATATGAAATATACTTGAAATATATATGAAATATATACAAAATGTATGTATCTCTCTTCTCTCTCTCTCTCTCTTTATCTAGATAAAAAGATTAAAAATAAAGAAGGAGAAGCAAAGGAGCCTTTCAGTTGCCCATCCACACTGACCACGTGGACAGTGACAGAGCTGGTGTGCAGATCACCTAAGGCCCTTCCACACTGTACTATGTTACGATTCTACTTTAATGGCCATGACTGAATCCCTGTGGAATCCTGGGATTTGTAGTTTGGTGAGGTAACTGCAAAAATCAGGATTCTTTAGGATGGAACCATGGCAGTTAAAGTTTAATCAAAATGCTATAATTGTGTAGTGTGAATGGGTCCCTGGCCATAGTCTTCTCCACTATTTGCTATTTAAACCACAACTTGGAAATCATACTTTTTAAACAAACATGCTAGTATTACTCTGGAAAAAAGTGATTAATTCATATTATGCTTTTTTAAAAAGTAGCATGTTGTATTATTTTTACTGTAATACCTTCATTTTTTAAAAAAATCAATTAAAAATAGAAAAAAAATCCACAAAAGTCCCGTCACCAACAACATGTTAAAGTAAGAAATGAGACTCATGACTAAAAATGTTGATGTCATTATAATGCTTCAAATAAGAAGGTTATACTTCTTGCTAACAAATGTATAATGAATAATTTTCTTACTTTTAATGAGGTATTTCCAAGCTCTGATTTTAATTATAGTAATTATTTCTAAATATGTATCTATATGTATAATCAGCCTATGCAATGTGTAAGTATCCTTCCATATATATATATATGTGTGTGTGTGTGTGTGTGTGTGTATGTTTGTGTGTAAAGAATGAGCAAGCAAGTCACAAAGTTAAAACTGTTAAGTATTATTCACTCAGGTTTAAACAAGTTCCAGGGAAATGGGCAAGGGTTACTTGTTCTCAGAAGCAGAGATCATTCCTCACTTGGCAATGTTTATAGAGGGGGTGGGGGCTTGTCACATGACCAGCTCTGGCTAATGATATTCATAAGTCATCCCTCTGGCGTGTGAGCACCTTGTAATTGCTTCCTTTGGTTAACTAGGGCCTGGTGGTGGCCAGGCACATGGGTCAAATTCCTGTCTGCCACTCCCTCAGGTTAAATTCCTGTGTCAGTCTTGAGGCCTGAGAATGAAATCTGTTAAAAGTAACAACAGAAAATTCAAGAAATATGTCTGAGGCATGAGGGAGATTTATGGCCCAGTTCTGAGCTTGTTTACTCAGAAGAAAGCCCCCTACACTGACATTCACTCACAAGTTACTTATGGAGCTAGAGCCTTTGTGCTTTCAACCTTTAGTGTGGTATGTAAATGGATGCAACACCTTATTTATGAAATCTGCATTAGGATCACATCTAACCCTGTTTGTAGTGTGCTTTGTGAACTGGAGGCCATGAGGCTGGAGGCAGCCTCTTGTTTCAGTGTTTTCTGTAAAGGTAGCTTAGCAGTGGGAAAAGTAGACCAGCAGTGGGGAAGGCGGGGAAGGCTGTTCAGTGTGCACTCTGGCCATTTCCTTGCTATACTTTTACAGTGCTATTATTCTACTTTCAACATCCTGTGGAATTCTGGGGTTTGCAGTTTACTGAGGCCAAAGAGCTCTCTGGCTGAGAATTCTAAATCCCTCTCCCTAAACTGCAAACCCAAGGATTCCATAGGATGTTGAAAGTGCAATAATAGCACTATGACAGTGTAGTGTGGAAATGGGCTCTGTTTCAGATGACAGACGGAGAATAGGGAGGCACTGGTTGATGCCATTTTTGAAGGTGGTTTCTGGGCACAGCATTTTCTTAGTGCTACAGTGAAGGGAGCTTATTACTGGTGCTGTGGTTTTACTATCAAAATTGGTAGCAAACCATGTTGGCAGCAAAAAAAAAAAAAAAAAAGAAAAGAAAGAAAGAAAGAAAAAAAGTCAGTTTGACTTTGGGATTTCAGGAGCTGCATGATTCCTACACCTGCACTAGACATTTATTTTAAGCACTTATATTAGGATCTAAATGATAATAATCTCCACCTATTCTTGTTTAAATCCAGCTGAATTCATGGAGGCTGATGTACATAGATTTATAGCCTGAAGTACAGTTGGCCCTCCACATTCATGGGTTTAACTTCCATGGATTTGATTATTTGTGAGGTTCTCCACTCCCTGCCCCCCTACCTCCAGTGCTGCTTTTCTGGGGAAGCTTTCTGTCTCCCATTCAGGCCCTCTCCTTTTCCTGACCTGGTTTGGACCCTGGGAGCCTGCTCTCCCCATGTGCCTTGGCCCCCTTCCCACAGACACACACTAATTTTGATACTTGTGTTTTGTCTACCTTTGTGGGAGTCCTGCACCCCTAACCTCTGCAAACATGGAGGGCTGACTGTATGTTTAAATATCCTACAATGAAAGGTCATTTGGACACATATTTCTGAGTGCCTTTCATCCCATCTTTTTTTCCTACTTTTATCAAGATTTATTAATTTTTTAAAAAACTGTTTCTCACTAACTTTGCTTATGCCCACTTATTCAGTAGCCTCAAAAGGTATACTTTACAAATTACTCCTTTTAAGAAATTATGTCTACAAGCAAAATAAAGGAACATGGGTTCACCTCTAATTAGGCATACATTTTGCACTGATGTGTTGGAGCACAAAATCCACAAGCCCCAGCAAGAATTGTAGCTGGTAAGGAAGCTGTACACACACAAACCCAAACACCATATTGCCCTGTTGTTGTTGTGGTGGTGGTGGTGGTGTGCGTTCAAGTTGTTTTTGACTTACGGTGATCATAAGGTGAACCTATTATGGGGTTTCTTTGGCAAGAATTGTTCATAGGGGGTTTGCTTTTGCCTTCCTCTGAGGCTGCGAGATTAGGGCCCTTTCTGCACCTTACCTTCTTCTGGTGCTGGGGTGTGGGGATCTGGCAAGAGGCTCTCATGTCCGGGGTCCTTCGGCTCTGCACGAGCTGCCTGCTCGCGTGAGAGCCCCGCCTCTTCCTTCCACAGCACAGCCTAGGAGTTTCCCAGGCTGCACTGGGGCAGGAAATGTGACCGGCGTGGCTCTGGAGGCTCCGCACGCCAGGTAAGTGTGCGCGGGGCCCGGGAGCAATGCATGATCATGCACCATTTTCGGCTTCTAGCCGAAAATGAAAATGTGCACGATCGGCGCCTGCTGCCCCTGGAGCCTCATGCGATTGTGAGTGCATTGTGCAGATTGCTCCTCACAATCGCGTGACGCTCGAGGCCCTCTTTTGCATGGAAAATGCCATGCGAAAAGGGCCTATGATTTACCCAGGGTCACCAAGT
Organism: Ctenosaura bakeri; assembly: GCA_948474755.1. Lineage (NCBI taxonomy): Eukaryota > Metazoa > Chordata > Lepidosauria > Squamata > Iguanidae > Ctenosaura > Ctenosaura bakeri. The sequence continues at coordinate 507,301 of CAOLHI010000381.1, read as the reverse complement.
GAGTTCCCATGTCTGAGCAAGGATTTGAATCTTGGTCTCCAGAGTCATAGCCCAGTGCTCAAATCACTACACCACGCTGGCTGTCACTAGCCTCATTAAAAACAACACCACTTAATTTGTCCAACTCTGAAATGTTCTCTTCCCTGCCCAAATCACAATATCTTCTACTTCCTAATGGATCCACTTGAAAGAGAACATATTGTTTCAGGTTTAGCTATCGGTTTTCTGTAAATAAAGACTGTAACTGTGGGTTTGCCTTGGGACAAAAGCTGACTGAAGCCTTAGACTTGAAAAGGAATGTCAATGGCTTGGGATATTCAGGTGATAGCTCTCAATAAAAGATAATTGTTAGAAGTGCTTCTTAACACAAGCCCACTCTGCAGTGTTCTGAATGGAAAAAACTGACCGAGGAGGGGTAGGAGGAATACCTTCCTCATTAAGTAACAGTGATGTAATCTAGGACTCTCTGTGAAAAGGAGCAATAGAAACTGCAGTTCTGGGTAAGGGAATAAGGTACAGAAAAAAGGATAGAGTTCTATAATCTAACAGAATTTCTGAGTACTGGCTGTTTCTTTCTTTCGCTCTGATATGAGAGAATGGATTTGGCTGTCTGCTGGATATTATGCTATACCTCTATTTATGCTCAGCCTGCATATTTGATAATATTTATTTTTGTAAATATTTCTTGCTGAACACCCAAAGTCTCCACTGATTTGTTTCCTCAGAATCTGACCCTGGGTCAAGGTCAACATCATGTGACCAAGAGGCACTGATGAATCAGAATGACTATGAAGCCAAATATAGCAGCATCTTTCCCAAACAGGTGCCCTCCAAATGTATGGGATTACAACTCCCATCCTCCCTTTGCCAGCATTACCAAGTGATTGTGCTGCCTGCACATGGTGAGAGTTATAATCCAATATCCTATGCCTTTGGAGGCCACTAGATTGGAAAAGGCTGGTATATAGGATCCTCACTGCCCTACATTTGAAGATGCTGATGTTCTAAGCTTTTCTGAAATGCCCTGACAGACAGAGATACAGATATGTGTGCTGTGAGTTCCTGTGCAGATATATAAACCCTTGTACACCTCTATAGCAATAACAACGTATGAGCTTAACTGTTAATTGATGATGACAACAGCAGCAATGCAATGTAGCTGCAGACACGGCACACAGCCTGTGGGGTTGCATGCATGCCAAGCATTGACACGTGGCTGGCCAGCTTGTGCTAAGCCATTTCACGGCACAAGTAGTTTCTAATCAAGACAGGCTGCTGCAGGTTGTTCTGGCAGGCATGTTAGCTTGCTGGCCAGCTGATGCTTCTCAATACAGCTATTGAGGAGCATTTCTCACTTGTCAAGTGGCTGGCAACTTTTCCAGCTAGTGCAGGGCACTTCGTCGTCAAAGAGACCCCTTGTCTGAATATGTACAAAGTAATGTGGTGGGAAAACACGCACAGAACCACCATCATTTAGATCCAGAAAAGAGTTCCTTTGAAAATGTAATGTCAGTGATCTGGGGAGGAAAATGTTCATCTAAGAAATAACTTGAACACGTGATTCCTCAAAATCGGCAAGGGTATTAGGACAAGCAGATTGCAATGTGTATGGGGTAGGGGAGCATCAAATAAATTTTGTTTTTATTGTTGTATGCCTACAAGCCATTTCTGACTTATGGCAACCTTAAGACAAACCTATTATGGGATTTTGTTGGCAAGATTTGTTCAGAGGGGGTTTGCCATACTCTTCCTCTGAGGCTGAGAGAGTATGAGTTGCCCAGGGTCACCCAGTGGATTTCCATGGTCAAGTGGGGTTTCAGCCCTGGTCTCCCACAGTTCTAGTCCAGCACTCAAACCTCACTATACTACACTGGCTCTCTCAAATAAATTATCCTACATTAAAGTGTGGAAGAGGATGAAAGATGGAAAAGTTATTTTTTTGGACCACAGGTGCAAGAATCCCACACCTAACATGATTGGGACACTCTGAACATTATTTCTTTTTTGGGTGATTACATTTGTCTACAATCCTGTTAGTACTCTACAACTGAATTTGCTAACTGAGGCAGTGGCAGAAAATATTTGCTTCCCATAAGAGACAATACTAATATTGTAAAGTACCTAAACAGAACAGTCCAATATATACAGTTAACATATGTTGCCAGTTCTCATTGTCAGCCAGTGAGAAATGAACACTTTCACTGAGCTGAAATCCTAAACAGATTCTATTTTCCAAGTGCATCTTCCTTTTAGATGCTGTGACATTTAAGTTTTTTAGAATCTTCAAGCGAACAGCCAAGCAATGATCAACTCTAGTTGTTTTGTTTACATTGAAAGAATGAGACTGTAACCTTCCAGCACTTACACAGATGCTCTGACTGTATCTTTTCACTCTATTGTTGAAGTGGTTTTAGTGCGTGGTCTTTGAAGCAATTCAGTTAGGATGAGCAAATGAGCTGTACTAGTGGTCAAGGTCCAGACTTAAACTAGCAGGCACATGCCCAATGTCTTTCTCTTCAAGCTAGGAGCCAATGACAGGACTATTAAAAAATTGGAATTCCCAATATTTATATCAGGTTTCCTGAAAATGAATGGAATATTATAATTAGAGATATTATCTGTTATATTTTATCCCATGTTTCCTCCAATGAGCTGAAGCAGCATACATGGCTCTCCATTCTACTTTATTCTCACCACAATCCTGTGAGGTACATCAAGCAGAAAGAAAAGATTGGCCCATGGTTGCTGGGTTAGTTTTTGTGGCTCAGTCAGGACTTGAACTTCTGAATCTCCCAACTTGCAGTCCAACACTCCAAACATTATACTATACTGTCTTGAGGCAGTTGAATATCTCCAAAACCTGTCTCATCTTTGAATTTGTTTAAACCAGAGGTGAACAACTTCTGGCTCACTAGATGTGGTTGAATTGCAGCTCCCATGATCCCTTACCATTAATTATGCTGGTTAGGGTGGATCAGAGTTTTATTCCAACAACATCCAGAGGGACACAAATTATGAACCTGTAGTTTGAATTAAAGTTGTTTAAGGGTAATGCAGAGATTTGTCTCTTTAACTACTCTGTACCTGAGAAAAAATCTCATGTTTCTGTTCCCCTCCACAAAGGAGACGTGGCCTGCTAATCCAGTCATCCATCCTCTTTCCCATCTGGTGGTGCAAACAAGTATCTTTCATTTCCCTAGCACATGAAAAGAGAAGTTAACAGGGCTGCAGAAAGAAGAAAGAGTCCAGTGGCATCCTTTATTGTAGAGAAGTAATAATCTCTTTTTTATTTCATAGGGGGGTGTTAAGGCAATTGAAAAGAGATATCAAGCCAAGTTATTCTGAAGATTTCTAGTGGAGGCTGGAGCTGTTTCAAGTGCTATTTTTATACATAGACATTAAGTTCTTATGGGAAACGAAATTTTAAAGGACAGTTATAATTAGGTTACATACTGAGAAACTTATTACACTTTTTTTGGCTAAACTTTATCCCATGAGAACAGAACCTAAGTGATTTTTGCATCCTGATTCCATCATCTTAGTCTTCACTTTTCCATGCTGAAGTCTTTTTGGCACATTAGCTAAAATAAAATAAAGATTGCTCTGGTACTGCTAAGGATTTCAATTGCAACCCTTCGAAATGAAAAGTGAGAGGACTTTAAGTGCCAAGAACATGGAAGGTGCTTGGTGCATAGGTGAGATTATTTATCCCTCTGTCTCAGGTGGGAATTATGTGACCTTCCAGATGTTGGTGAACTGCAACTCCCAAGATTTCTCACCAATGGCTATGCTGCTTAGAGCTTCTGGGTGTTTCAGTTTAGTTACATATAGACCACTTTTTTTCTATCTGTTCCACTCTTCCTCTTTATAGCAGTGTCAGGTGTACTGGACTACAAGTCCTATAATTATCAGCAAGCATGGTGGAATTTTTAGTGAAACACTGTAAGCATCAGGTTGAGGACACCTGCACTATTCTAACTGGGACTGACCTAGAATAAGTGCTATGAGTCCACTTTCACTACTATGGCTGCATATTGTGCAAAACAGGGATTTGTAGTTTGGTGAAGCACTAGTGCTCTCTGGCAGAGAATTCTAAGTATTCTTCACTATACTGCAAATCCTAGGATTCCATAAGATGGAATCATGAGAATTAAAGTGGAATCATAGTGCTGTAATTGTGTAGCTTGAAAGAGCCCTCAGAATCCATGGTAGGTTTTTTTTTTAAATCACTTCCTACCTGATTCTTTTAACTGAGGTGGTCAGGATCTGACTCTGGCACTGTGTATAACACATGTATTCTTTCCTATGATCCTATGCATGTTTAGTCAGAAATGACTCTTATTATAGCAAAAGCAGTTACATTTCTATACCACTTATCAGTGCAAAGCACTCCCTAAGCAGTTTACAATGTTGTAAGTTAATTGCCCCGAACAAGCTAGGTATTCATTTTACCAACCTATGGTAGTATGGAAGGCTGAGTCAACCTGGAGCCCCGCAGGATCGAATTCACAACCTTGTGGCTGCAGTACCAGGATTTAACCACTGTGCCACCAGGGCTCCTAAACTTGCTGCTGAACAAGATTGCAAAGAATTGTGTATTAATTTTGCAGAAAAGTACATGCAATGTTATTTGAATGTCTGCTACCATTGATGTTCATTACAAAATATTCAACACTGATATAGTACTTTGAAATAATCTTCTCCTACCTGGTGTCTTCCAGTTGTTTTGGACTAAAACTTTCACCATTCCTTATCATTGACTATGTTGCATAGGGCTGATAGGGATGGTAGTCTAGTCTGAACAGGCACAAGCTTGGGGAAGGCTTTTAAAGGTATTTTATTCTGCCATTCATTCTTTTCTATAGCCTCTGTGTGGACACTTGTTTGCTATTACTTGCTGTCAAATCGACTTCAACTTATGGCAACCCTATGAATGAGAGATCTCCAAGAGCCTGAGTCATCAACAGCCCTCCTCAGGTCTTGCAAGCTTAGGGTTGTGAGTTGCTTGATTTAATCAATCCACTTGCAGTGTGGCCTCTTTCTTTTCCTACTGCCTTTCACTTTGCCAAACATTATTGTCTTTTCCAATGAGTCATATCCTCTCATGATACGTCTAAAGTACGACAGCCTAAGTTTAGTCATCTTGGCTTCTAATTAAAGTTCAGGCTTGATATGTTTTAAAACCCATTCATTTGTCTTTTAAGTGGTGCATAGCATCTATAGAACTCATTTCCAACACTATATATCAAATAAGTTGATTCCCTTCCTGTTGGCTTTCTTCATTGTCTGGCTTTCATGTCCTTATTTAGAAACTAGAAATACTATGGCCTGGATGATGTTTGGACACATTGCCAGCTAAAAAGTTGGTTCAGCCTTCCAGGTAGCATGTTATCTTGCATGCTTATGAGAGACACAGCATTAGTGCAAGGGATGTGTGGAACTGAACTATATAGAAAGCATGTAAATAATTAAGTAAGTAAGTAAATAAATAAATACAGAAATAACAGTCTTCTTTTTTTCCAAGTCCAGAAGAGGCCTACCCTAGACAGCATGGTCTGCTCTTACTAGGAATGTTCTGGCGGAAGGCAGGCTGTTGGTGACACAGCAAGATCATGGGAAGCAAACCAGAATGGATTCAGAATGTTGTATTCAAATAAGTCAAAGAATCAGAAAGTATGTTTTGGATATAGCCAAGAAGTACTAAGCTAAGGATTATTAGAAGTTCCAGCAGACTGGAAGAGAGCAAATGTTATCCCCATCTTCAAGAAGGGAAAAAAAGAGGACCCAAATAGTTATCGCCCAGTCAGCCTGACATCAGTACCCGGAAAGATCCTGGAGCAGATCATTAAGCAGTCAGTTTCTAATCACTTAGAAAGCAACGCGGTAATCACGAGAAGTCAACATGGATTTCTCAAAAATAAGTCATGCCAGACTAATCTTATCTCTTTTTATGATAGAGTTACTAGCTTGATAGATGAAGGGAATGCTGTGGATGTAGCATACCTTGATTTCAGTAAGGCCTTCAACAAAGTTCCCCATGACATTCTTGCAAAGAAGCTAGTAAAATGTGGGCTGGACAGGGCTACTGTTATTTGGATTTGTAATTGGTTGACCGACCGAACCCAAAGGGTGATCACGAATGGCTGCTTTTCATCCTGGAGAGAAGTGACTAGTGGGGTGCCACAGGGTTCTGTCCTAGGCCCAGTGCTGTTCAATATTTTTATCAGTGACTTGGATGAAGGAATAGAGGACATGCTCATCAAATTTGCAGATGACACCAAATTGGGAGGGGTTGCTAATACGCCAGAGGATAGGATCAAAATTCAAAATGACCTGGATAGATTGGAGAGCTGGGCCAGGGCGAACAAAATGAAATTCAACAGAGAGAAATGTAAGGTCCCACACTTAGGCAGAAATAATGGAATACAGAAATATAGGATGGGGGACACGTGGCTGGATAGCAGTACGTGTGAAAGGGATCTAGGAGTCTTCATAGACCACAAGCGGACCATGAGTCAGCAGTGTGATGCGGCAGCCAAGAAAGCCAATGCAATTCTCGGCTGCATCAATAGGAGTATGGTGTCTAGATCGAGGGAGGTACTGGTACCACTCTACTCTGCTTTGGTTAGACCCCATCTTGAATACTGTGTCCAGTTCCGGGCACCCCAATTCAAGAAGGATATTGACAAGCTGGAGCAAGTCCAGAGGAGGGCGACCAAAATGGTGAGAGGCCTGGAAGACATGCCCTATGAGGATAGACTTAGAGAGCTGGGTATGTTTAGTCTGCAGAAGAGGAGGTTAAGAGGGGACATGATAGCCATGTTTAAATATTTGAAGGGATGCCACGTAGAGGAAGGAGGGGGCTTGTTTTCTGCTGCTCCAGAGACCAGGACAAGGAGCAATGGATTCAAGCTGCAGGAAAGGAGATTCCACCTGAACCTCAGGAACAACTTCCTGACAGTCAGGGCTGTCTGGCAATGGAATCTGCTGTCTCGGAGTGTAGTGGAGTCTCCTTCCTTGGAGGTTTTTAAGCAGAGGCTTGATGGCTATCTGTCGGGAGTGCTTTGAAGGGTGTTCCTGCATGGCAGGGGGTTGGACTGGATGGCCTGTGTGGTCTCTTCCAACTCTACATTTCTATGATTCTATTTCATATGCTCTGGGAGATTTTGCCACCAGAAGTGGAACTGAGCAATGGTTTGATTAAGCTCCTTGAGGTTAGTTAAATACACATGACAAATTAGTGAAACAGTTCTCCTTTTTTATACCAATAAGGGGATCGACCTTAGATAAGGAACGTGCTGGCAGTATAAAAGAGGTTAGCATCAATACACAAGAGGAATTTGCTATCACCTCTCCAATCTATAGCAACATTTGTAAGAGGGATAATGAAGACAGTGAAGTTAATTCTGCCCAGCTTGACAGTCTTTTATTGCTTAACCTAAGGAGCATGCAATGCAAATTCACACATGAGAGACTAATCCTGGGGCTAAGGTTGCCAGATCAAATTTCAGTAATGAAGGATGTTTTGGAGCTCTGAACAAAGGGATGGCTATTGCACTCTGTGGAAGTATCAATTCATGGAATACTGATGGAGATGAGGAGGAGGGAAACATAGCTACCATCAAGACATGTCCTAGATTCAATCCCTGTCACGGTCTGACAAGCATGGGTAGCAAGTAATGAGAAAGACTTTCACTTGAAATCCTGGAAGCTGCTGATTCAAAATCTGTCTGGGTAAGGTTGATGGCAATTTGAATCCAAAAAGATCCAGAGGGCGGTGGGCTCTCCAGTCCTGAAACTATTACAGAGCATGAATTTCTTCAAATGGGAGAAATTTTATATATTTCTAAATTCTCACACCAGCTTCCTTTCAAGCAGCCTTCTCTAATCCAGTGTTCTCCATATGATTTGCACCACAGCTCCCATCTGCCTCAGGTAGCATCCCAACATTAAGGAATGATGGAAAGTCAGCAGTTATGGGAATTGGAGAATAAACATCTGGACCCAGACAGCAAACCTCCCAAAACTTAAAAGAACACCTTCCCCCTTTGGTTGTGCAGAATGTCTCTATTCCATGAACATAATTACTTTTTCAAGCCAATTAAGCCTTTGTTTCAGAGTTATAGCATGTTTGCATCCTTTTCAATTACAGTGAGGTCTGCAGATATAATCAATTGTTGATTGATTTGAAGCACAGGCAGCTGAGCTTTGCCTTTGGTTCAATGCCTGTAGCACCAGTAGAAGGTTACTGGCAATCGTTATGATGATCTAAATGTCTGCCAGCCTGAATCTGAGAACCACAGCTTGATCTCCAATCTGCCGTAGATCAGGCTGGTAGTGTGTGTGTGGAGTGGGGTTTACTTAGAGCAGGTTGACCCCCTCCCAAAACACCTACTGAGGAAACATATCACACACACACAAAGGTGGGTGTGCAAATGTATGTGTATAACTGCAAAGTTAGAAATGATTACAGTAAGGTAAGTGTAAATGCTATGGATCTTACCACACTGAGGAAGACTGTCACCAGGAGACCCATATGCCTGCTTAGTCAGCTGTCCAAGTGCTTCCTTGTTGATGGGCTTCAAAGCTTCTGTCACTTTATGCTTTGTGAAATCATATTTGAACTGGATAGCCCTTCAAAATAAGGACTTTTCTTTATAAAACATATACTCACAATTGTTTGGTGCCATCACATGGGCACAACTCATATACCCTACGGAATTTGTTGAGCATGACATTAATATTTTCAAAGCAAACCTCACTGCTCCCTGTTACTGTAACTGAAACTGGGTATGATATTGAATACTCATTATATCTGCCGTTTTCCTCAGGGAATACCCAAAGTATTGTTGTGTACCTTCAAGTATTTTCTGACTTATGGTGACCTGTAGGTGAACCTGAGTGAGCATTCAAACTGAGTGTAATGGTACAAACCACTGTAATATAGTGGTACGAATGCTGGGCTAGGACTCCAGGAGACCACAATTTGAATCCCTGCTTGTCCATTGCACTCCACAGGATGACTTTGGGCAAGTCACACTCTCTCAGCCTAGAAGAAGGTGGTGGCAAACCTTCTTTGAATAAATCTTGCCAAGAAAACTCTGATAGGGTCTTCATATGTTGGAGTCAATTTCAAGGCACATAATAACGCACATAGGTGGACCTATTACTAGGCAGAGAGAAGCAACTGTCTGAGATGGCAGACGACGAATAAAAACAGAGGTAGCTTCCCATCCCTTCCTCCTCTTGAGCCCTTAGCCTTTTACCTTCTTTGAAGTCAGAACTGTATGTGCCACACAGCCTTTCCTGTGTTTCCTAAACAGGTCTGACAGGGGGCCCTATGAAACTGCTGGTGTTGAACCAAGGTTCAACTTCCCATCCAGACTGTATATAGACATAAAATGAAGAGAAGCATTGTCTAGTCATTTGTCTCAGAAAGTTTTGGGCCAGGCCTAATACTTTACTTACTAATATTGTTTAAGTATAATATTTAAAATCTCATAACAGATGTGGTTTTGAAGGGGTATCATTGCACCATATATTCAGTAGTATGTACTAGCCGCGACACTATGGGTGGCCATGTGTCCTAGTTTATAGTGGACATTCTTTGTTCAGTGGGGGAAATATGGTAAGTAGTCCAGGACCACATGGATCTCCCTGACTGGCTTAGTGGTTCACATGGCCCCTAGAAGTCCTCACGGCCCCTCAAAAATAATTGAAAACAGGAGAATCATGCCCCGGAAGCCCTTAAAACAAGCCTTTGATCCCTAGCTTTTATATGAATATTTGGTATTATGCAAAGTGTAGCAGGTCTAGTGCAATCTGAGCCTATCACGGAAACAGGAGTAATTGCTTAGAATGCTCAAGTAAGATAATAAGGGAAATGTACCTTAACTGTATTGGGAAATCCTCCAAAGATAGGAAAAGAGATAGATAAAAAGGAGTTAAGGTGTACTTGGTTATAAGGCCCTGAAAGCTGGCTCTCATGTAGACAGGGGCCATTTCCGCACTAGACTGTTACAGTGCTATTATTCCACTTTCAACATCCTATGGAATCCTGGGGTTTGCAGTCTCAAAGGCCCCTCCTAAACTGCAAACCCCAGGAGTCCACAGGGTGTTGAAAGTGGAATAATAGCACTATAACAGTCTAGTGCGGAAATGGCCAGAAGCTAGCAACCATTGCTGGGGTTAAGCTCCATGGCTGCTCCATTCTCAGAGACAAGAGGAACAAGGGACTCCATGCTAAAATGACGAAGGATGGAAGAAACAACCTCAACAGGTAAGCCAGGAGCAAAAGGCTGAAGTATATAGATTCAAGGAAAGTCAGAGGGGGGAAAAGCTGTAGGAATTATCTAGCTCCCCATTGTCCCATTCACACTGATCACTCTTTACAAGCACGGGTGACTCTTTCTGTCCAGTTACTTTGTCCCTCATCACCAAAGAGGTCTTAAAAAAGAAAAGAAAAAGAATCCTGGGACGAATGACTTGGATGAAGGAATAGAGGGCATGCTCATCAAATTTGCAGATGACACCAAATTGGGAGGGGTTGCTAATACGCCAGAGGACAGGATCAAAATTCAAAATGACCTGGATAGATTGGAGAGCTGGGCCAGGGCGAACAAAATGAAATTCAACAGAGAGAAATGTAAGGTCCTACACTTAGGCAGAAATAATGGAATACAGAAATATAGGATGGGGGACACGTGGCTGGATAGCAGTACGTGTGAAAGGGATCTAGGAGTCTTCATAGACCACAAGCGGAACATGAGTCAGCAGTGTGATGAGGCAGCCAAGAAAGCCAATGCGATTCTCAGCTGCATCAATAGGAGTATGATGTCTAGATCGAGGGAGGTACTGGTACCACTCTACTCTGCTTTGGTTAGACCCCATCTTGAATACTGTGTCCAGTTCCGGGCACCCCAATTCAAGAAGGATATTGACAAGCTGGAGCAAGTCCAGAGGAGGGCGACCAAAATGGTGAGAGGCCTGGAAGCCATGCCCTATGAGGATAGACTTAGAGAGCTGGGTATGTTTAGTCTGCAGAAGAGGAGGTTAAGAGGGGACATGATAGCCATGTTTAAATATTTGAAGGGATGCCACGTAGAGGAAGGAGGGGGCTTGTTTTCTGCTGCTCCAGAGACCAGGACAAGGAGCAATGGATTCAAGCTGCAGGAAAGGAGATTCCACCTGAACCTCAGGAAGAACTTCCTGACAGTCAGGGCTGTCCGGCAGTGGAATCTGTTGCCTCGGAGTGTAGTGGAGTCTCCTTCCTTGGAGGTTTTTAAGGAGAGGCTTGATGGCCATCTGTCGGAATTGATTTGAGGGTGTTCCTGCATGGCAGGGGGTTGGACTGGATGGCCTGTGTGGTCTCTTCCAACTCTGAATTTCTATGATTCTATGATAAGAAGAAAAGAAACTGAGGCATGGGGGTTTACACATAATTCTTTCCTCTTTCCTGCAGCTGAGCCTACCAAAATTAGAGAATTTGTACCTTCATCTACCACCTGGAGATAGCCCATGAAAATTGGAGATTCAGGGCTAGGCCCTGAGGTCTGGCAACCATAGTGGAAGGGAGAGGAGTCCCTGTAGAGAGTCTGCTTTCCTCTCTGTAAGCACTAGCTGAATCTTCAGGTCAGAATTCAGCTGGCATTAAGTAAAAGAAGTCCCAATAAAAGTGGGAAGTGTCACACCTTCTTTGCCTCAGTTTTTTCCCAGAAGGATATAAGCACTCAACCTGGTGGTTGGGGAGCAGGGGAGGAAGCAGGAGAAATGAGACACATAATAGGTAGAGAGGTGGTACAGGAATACCTGGCCACACTGGATGAATTCAAGTCTCCAGGGCCAGATGAATTGCATCCTAGGATATTAAAAGAGCTGGCAGAGGTCATTTCGGAACCACTTGCTATAATCTTTGAGGAATCTTGGAGGACAGGAGAAGTTCCAGCAGACTGGAAGAGGGCAAATGTTGTCCCCATCTTCAAGAAGGGGAAAAAAGAGGACCCAAATAATTATCGCCCAGTCAGCCTGACATCAATAACCGGAAAGATCCTGGAGCAGATCATTAAGCAGTCAGTTTCTAATCACTTAGAAAGGAACGTGGTAATCACGAGAAGTCAACATGGATTTCTCAAAAATAAGTCATGCCAGACTAATCTTATCTCTTTTTATGATAGAGTTACTAGCTTGATAGATGAAGGGAATGCTGTGGATGTAGCATATCTCGATTTCAGTAAGGCCTTCGGCAAAGTTCCCCATGACATTCTTGCAATGAAACTAGTAAAATGTGGGCTGGACAGGGCTACTGTTAGATGGGTTTGTAATTGGTTGACCGACCGAACCCAAAGAATGATCACGAATGGCTGCTTTTCATCCTGGAGAGAAGTGACTAGTGGGGTGCCACAGGGTTCTGTCCTGGGCCCAGTGCTGTTCAATATTTTTATCAACCACTTGGATGAAGGAATAGAGGGCATGCTCATCAAATTTGCAGATGATACCAAATTGGGAGGGGTTGCTAATACGCCGGAGGACAGGATCAAAATTCAAAATGACCTGGATAGACTGGAGAGCTGGGCTGAGGCGAACAAAATGAAATTCAACAGAGAGAAGTGTAAGGTCCTACACTTAGGTAGAAAGAATGGAATACAGAAATATAGGATGGGGGACACGTGGCTGGATAGCAGTACATCTGAAAGGGATCTAGGAGTCTTCATAGATCACAAGCTGAACATGAGTCAGCAGTGTGATGCAGCAGCCAAGAAAGCCAATGCAATTCTTGGCTGCATCAATAGGAGTATGGTGTCTAGATCGAGAGAGGTACTGGTACCACTCTACTCTGCTTTGGTTAGACCCCATCTTGAATACTGTGTCCAGTTCTGGGCACCCCAATTCAAGAAGGATATTGACAAGCTGGAGCAAGTCCAGAGGAGGGCGACCAAAATGGTGAGAGGCCTGGAAGCCATGCCCTATGAGGATAGACTTAGAGAGCTGGGTATGTTTAGTCTGCAGAAGAGGAGGTTAAGAGGGGACATGATAGCCATGTTTAAATATTTGAAGGGATGCCACGTAGAGGAGGGAGAGGGCTTGTTTTCTGCTGCTCCAGAGACCAGGACAAGGAGCAATGGATTCAAGCTACAGGAAAGGAGATTCCACCTGAACCTCAGGAAGAACTTCCTGACAGTCAGGGCTCTCCGGCAGTGGAATCTGCTGCCTCGGACTGTAGTGGAGTCTCCTTCCTTAGAGGTTTTTAAGCAGAGGCTGGATGGCCATCTGTCGAGAGTGCTTTGAGGGTGTTCTTGCATGGCAGGGGGTTGGACTGGATGGCCCCTGTGGTCTCTTCCAACTCTACATTTCTATGATTCTATGATTCTATACCTCCAGAGTAAGCTGAAATATAATTGGCTCTGGGAATGGGCTCACATTTAGGGTTAGAGTTTATGGTTAATAATTGGATCATATATAGTATTAGCAATAGGTTAAATACAGTTGAAAAGAATAGATTTAAGAATGAAATTATTATAGCAATAATGAGTACAAGGAGAATGAGATTTAGATATATGAAATAAAAATATATAATCAATATGATATATAATATATTGAATAAGTATATGATGATGGAGGATCTGGGAAAAAATAGTAATGTAAGCTTTTTCACATTTATGTTATTCACGTGGTTTTTTTGTTTTATTCTGTTATGTAGTGTTCTTTTTTCCTTATAATAATAATAAAAAAAAGTAGAAGAATTCCCTGATGTCATTTGTCCCCCCTCCCCCCATTATCATCCACTCTGCAAAGGGCTGCTGAGGGAGCATGAATCCACCCCTGCATTATGGTTCTCCAATCCAAAAATGTGGGATGCCTTCTAACAGAGAAGTATCCTTTTAATGTCCACTCAGCTGCTCTAGCTATGCATAAAAGTGATATCTGGTGATATTGCTAATGTACTTGGCAGAATGGTTTGCACTTTAATAAAACAATCTACAGAATCATGTGCAGCATCTTAGTTAAGAATCTGACCATATTCGGGCCTGGGTCAGATTGATTAAAATCGATGATAATTAGAGATGGATCAACCGAATCCTCAAATCCTTGAATCCTGGGTAAGGATTCAAGATCCCTGTGCCAAAATAAGCAAATCAAATATTTCGAATCCACCAACTAAATAGATTGTTGGAGACCGGGACGCCTGAAAACCAGGGAGACTGGACACCTGAAAACCTGGGAGACCGGGATGCCTGAAAACCTGGGAGACCATACATACAAGGGAAGATAGTTAGCAGGTGAGGTTCTCCCTTGGAGTAATAATGGCCTTTGCTAACAATTTCACAAATTACATCTGGGCTCGTATTCTAAGACATTTAAATTGAACATTTCATATTGAAGTTCAGTACTTGACTGGAAGCTACAAGCCTGAGATTTCAAGGACAGCTGAAAGATTCCTCTGCATAGCTCCCCTGCAAACCTCTGTCAGACACAATTCTAAGGTTTGGAGTTTTACAAGTGTCACAGCCTTCTCTGCCAAAGTGTACTGGTGCATCATCAAACTACAAACCCCAGGATGCCAGAAGGAGCTATGCAAAGAAAAGCCAGTTTTGACCTGGATTATCTCTCTCCTATAGTATATGGCCCCGTTTACACAGGCAGGAAAATGTGGGATTAATCCACATTTTCCTGCCTGTGTAGAAAGGGCCTTCATGTCATTTTCAATCTGGGGAGATCCTCAGGCAAAACTATAACAATTGTCTTGGCCAGATTTCTTCAGAGGGAGGTTTGCCTTTGCCTAGGCTTTTGCTAAGGCTGAGAGAGTGTGTCTTGCCCAAGATTATCCTTCTTTCCCTTGCTTTTTAAACTCTTTTTTAAAAAAAGGATTCAAAAGATTTGAGATTCGTGAGATTCATGGATTCCCAGAACCGTCCAGGGATTTAGATCCGGATTTGGAAAATTCTGGATTTATCCCATCCCTAATGATAATTTAAACTAAGAAAAACGGCTGGTCTAAGAATTCATATAATTACCTCCTTGGTGTTCTGACTCATGTATTTCTTGAAAATATGTGTTCAGATTGATTGGTATAACAATTAAGTCACCCTTTTGCTGTTTGATACTAGAAATGAGCATAATCCAAAAATCTCTTGTTGTGCAGCCCGTGGGCTTTTTATATCAAAGTATTTCATACATTTCAGTGAGGAAAGGCAAAACTGGGTATTCCTGTTTGGCTCTTTCTGTACATGAAAGGACTTTAAGCAAGATCCACTTGGGGCCAAATGCAACGTGATCACAGCTGACCAACTTATTCTTAACCTTAAAGTTTGGGGTGGGAAGGAGAAAGAAGTCTAGTCAATTTAAAGGGTTGGGCTGCTATTCATCCCACATAACATCTTGTGCAGTGAACACGGCACCCTCCAGTTGTTGTTGGGCTGCAACTCCCAGCATTGCCCACCATTGGATATGTTGGCAAGGGCTGATGGGAATTGAAGTCCAACAAAAGGTAGAGTGTTAAATCCTCTTCAGCCTGATCTAGTAGCCATCCTCAGCCAAATCTGATGCTCTCCAATTTGGGACTATAACTCGCATCAGCCCCTGACAGTAATGGCCCATGTGCATGGCTATTTACTTATTAATTCAAGATATGAACCAAATTTCTCCCATGAATGGGTCTCAAGACAGCTGAACATAGTACAAATATTATTAAAATGATGGGAAATGCAGTGCAAAACACCTGGAAAGAACAAGATTAGACCGCCTGACCATAACAGCATCCTAATGTGAGTTACCACTGTCCTACAACCAACCAAAGAAGTGAGGTAGAAGAGGTGCATTGCAAACAATTATACCATATCACTTTTCATGTTCCTAGAACAAGGGTGGAGAAGGTATAGCCCACGAGCTGCATATTATTCTCACATATGTTTTTGGTGCTCCCATCCCCATTTTTCAAAAATAATGGATTTTTAAAGTCAGAATGTCTGCCAAGCCATCTGTGATATAGGGGGAGACAATACTACCAACTCCCTGTGGCTGTTCTAGGCCCAGGAGAAGCTTTTTTCCCCTCTTTTTTTAAAGCATGAAGTAAAGCAGAAGCTATTTCTGGTTTATTTCCCAGGCACCTCAATTGTTTCCAGTTTGCTTCCTCTTTTTAAAAAGCCTCTCCCAGGTAGAGTTTCCAGATCTCAAGGCCTGGCCCTGAGTGTCCAGTTTTCATGGGTCATCTCTAGGCATGAGCTCAGGATACAGATTCTCTAGTTCTGGTAAACTCAGCTCCGGGCAAGAGGAAAGGGCTGCCTGGAAATGTTCAGCTCAGCTAATAGAACAAAAGCTTGCTACAACTTGTAGGCATAATTGATTTGTTGCTGCAGCTTGCAAAGACTCTTTAGGTGATCTGTGTATTTACCCAGTTGGCTTCCTCCTTCTCTCCCAGTTGTGGTGCCAGGGCTCACTCTCTGCTCTGTATCCACCTTCTGACTAGAAATAAGTAGCCTGGATTAAATTTTCCAGATCCTGGCTCTGTAGGTGAGTGAGAAAGAATAATCCTTTAATTTAATTTTTAATCTGGGAACAGCCTTTCAGCGAATATATCTGTCTTAATTTCCAAACAGGAAAATACATTCTCTCTGTGTGTGTTTTTGGAAGAACAAAATGTGAGCAACAGTGGTTGGTGCTTAATACATAGCACTTTATGATATCACCGGGGACCATCCCTAGCCTCAGGTTTTAGTCTGGAAACTTCAGGTTCTGGGATGATCCCTAACTGGGAACCCTACTCCCAGACTAAAACAGCCCACTAGAATGATATTGAGAACATCTTGGGTAAAAATAAAACATTGGTGTTTGTTTTAAAATGTGTAAGGATAGCCTGGGATGAGCAGGGTGTAAATGTGGCCTTCCAAGCTCTGGTAAGGGGGCAGGTGGTCCTCAGAACTCAGGAAATTGTCCACATCTGAACTGGAATGATATTGCAAAGGGGTAGACAAGGCATTTTGTGTGTCCATTCCCTTCTTGTTAACTAACCCAGCCTCTAGCTGTGCCTAGCTTCTTTTAATGGCAGAGAAAAACAAGGATATCATCCTGAAAGGCAGTCTTAGTGACTTGCTTGGTTTTTTTCCTTCTCTGCTGCTGGAGAAGACAGGTGCTGCCAGAGGGCGAGTAAAGCTACAGCACAATGGAAGAAACTGAAGGGGGCGGGGAGAAGGAAGATTCTTTCTGCAGATGCTTGTGTAATTGATTCTGACAGCTGCTGCTACAGTCACCCAGAAGTCTCTGGAGCTATGGTGGTCGTTTCTGGCTGGGGCATTCTGGATGTTGTAGTACAAAAAAGTAAATTTCCCAGGCTGTAGTTTAAAAGATTGCACTGTAGACTGAGTGTGTGAGTGTGGAGAAGATTCCTGATCCATGCTGTGAACTAAAACATAGAATCTGATGCCTTAAAATTTATCAGGGCAGGAGGATTAGTCTGTTACAATTGCTCTGCCTGCCCTCCACTATACCCAGTTTGGAAGCTTCTACATTAGGAGTACGAAACCTTTTACCTTCCAGATGTTGTGGACTTCAGCTCCAGAAACCACAACAAGCATGGCCTATAGAGAGAGAGTTGGGGGGCTGTAGTCCAAAACATCTTGAAGGTCTAATGTTCCCCAACCCTGTCTTATACCTAAACGGTAGCAGCTGTTGCTATTGCAGGCAATGATGTGAGCTTAACTCTTTAGAATGTTTGTGTTTAGTTAGCATCTTGGCGCAGCCTAATGGCTGCCAGACCAAAAGCTCAATATGACAGAACGCTGTGGAGCTAAATCTTCCCTCCCACTGTGGCAGTTGATGTAGTCATAGGGTTTTGTTCAAGGTGTAATCTTTTACAAATATATACCATCGGACACAGCCTTGACACATAGACCCATACTCCTATTCAAATTTACCTATTTCCTCTTGGCTCCAGCATTCCTTTGTTTTTAACAACTGAAACAGTTAATAGCCAAGCTGTCCAACATCCAGGCATTCATAAAGACAATGCAGCAATCTGCTCTTTCTAGGTTTCTGTAGTGTCAGCATGCCTTTTATCACAGGCAGACATCAAACTCCAAATTCAGATCTAGCAGGTATGTTCATCCTTCTGTTCATGTTAGAAAGTGCTGCTTTTCTTCTTCTTCAGTAGCTCTAGGAGCACCCTGTAGAATATATCTCAGTTTTACATCCCCCACCAACCTGCTGGCTGAGTACAATTTGCTCTCACTGCAGCAGAGAGATGGATAACATTGTCTTGAGACTGAGCCAGTTTTTAGCTTGCTGTGGTTCTTATCCACTCAGGGTGAATACTGCAAGACTGCTGGTGGGTGCATGAAGAAGCAGAGATAGCAATCTTCATTCCAATTCTCTTTGCCTCATCTCTAAGGCATGTGCCAGTTTTACATATCCAGCGCATATGTAAGTATCCACTACCTATTTCTGAGATGGATGCACTCTTCACACTTAATACAGACATTTGTTCCCATGACATCTCTACATGTTCATGGCCCCAAGGGTGAATATAAGGCCAGAATGGTGCATGACAGTTGTCAAAAAGAAAAGAGGAAGGAGGAGGAGGAGAGAAGGAAAGAAGGCAGGCAGGCAGGCAGGCAGGCAGGCAGACAGACAGACAGAAAGTAAGTTGCCCATAGGATACAGTCAAATCCATACAACTTTAAGGAAACTTTATTAGCCAAAACAGTACAAAATTGTGTGTGAGCTTTTGAGCTTTTCAGATCTCTCAGCATTCAGTGCTTTTTGTAATACCTTGTCTGAGAAACAGATTTGCAGACCTTGAAAGCTTGCACAAATTTTTGTGTCTTTTTGGCTGGACTAATAAGGCTCTTACCTAATATGAGTTTTTGAATTTGTTGGAAGTTCCCAGGAAAACAATTTTATTGCAGAGCTGGGGAACTTGCTGTTATTCTGATGTGATTGGATTCCAGTTCCCATTAATCTGTCTGATAGGATGGATGATTTTGTTTACAACAACAGGGGGCCACATGTTCCTTACCTTGTACTAGATGAATTATGACGGTACTCTTACCCTCTGTCAAAAAGACTACAATAAGTCACTGCAGTAGCATTCTTTTAAGCACAGACCCTAGAATGCGAGGGCCAAGAGAGCTTCAGTACCACCAACTAATCGAAGAAGGTTGAGTCCCTGTACCTTTCAACATTTCACAGATAAAGCTTGGGACACATGTGGCCAAGCAATATCATAGTGTGATCAAGATTGTAAACATTACTAATGAGGAAGAATACACAAGCTAGAAGAAGCTGCAACAGTTTGTTTTTGCCTGAGCCCACTGGGAATGGCAAGACTCATTTTCCTTCCTCTCTTTTCCCTCTACTGAGTTAATGAGTGCAGATTACTTGTGCACTTTGAACTTGGTTTGCGGTAATCCAACCTCTGTATAAAGAGGGAAGGGAGTGGGTGAAGGGGAGAGAAACTAGAATATTTTAAAAGCAGCTGAAAAAGTGTGATGACAGAGAAGTAATTTGGACAGTTGGAGAGTACAAGTCCCACAGAATGATCTGGCAAAATTGGGCTAGCATTACTCCAGTGTGGTTGAACCTCCTCAGGCATTATCAATCAGAGGTGTACTAAATGATACAAAATTAAGAAATATTAAGATGGAAGTGGTCACTAGGCCCTTCTAGGAGTAAGAAAGTTTGCCTTCAATCTGTTCTATGCACACTGCCTTGGGAGTAAACCACGCTGAACACATGGAGGACACTTTTAAATGCACATTTTTTTTGTAAGAATCTTCATATTTAAGGACTCTAGTACCATATTTGAATAGATGGGAAAAGTAATTTGCACATGCCTGCAAGTACAGGCAACTAGGCAAAACTAATAACAGCATAGCTCCCAACACTTCACAGAGGAAAACAGAGATACATATGGCCAAGCACCATCATCAGAGTGAGGTCATGAATAACATGAGGAAGAACCCACTGGTTAGCAGAGGTTGCAGCAGTTTGCTTTTGCCTGAGCATACTGGGAAGAACAAGATTCCTCTCCCTCCTGTCTTCTTCCCACTCTTAATTGATGTGCATTTTGAACTCACTTTGCAGTAACTGAAGTAAGCAAAGAGAAAGAGGCAAAGTGAGAGGAGGCGTGAAAACTGAAATATTTTAAAAGCAGTTGAAAAAGAAGGATGACAGAGGATTAATCAAGACCGTCACTGCCAAATTGGGACACTTAGAGGATATGTAACAAACTGCCTACCAATCATGAGACTCTGTCACTTAAAAAACTGGAGTCCCTGCATAATATGTAAGAAACTTTGTTTAGCTATAAATTGGTTTCAAAATCTAATGCACTGCGTGGATAACCTTTGTCTCATCTTTGCATCTGCACCACCTATCAGTCACATAGGGCTGAATTCAGAATGCTTGCTCTCTTACCGCCTGAGACAAATTGGGAAAGATCTTAGCATCCAATAAAATATGATAGAGTTTGAGAGCTTATAAATCATCTCTTCGTACTCAAGGAATTTCACAGCATTTGTAGGAGAGGAGATTCCTACGGCAGAAGCCCTACAGGCAAATGCAGCCTGGCAGAGGCTGCTCTATTCTTCTATGTCAGTTAGTTCTCTGGTGCCAATTCTTTTATTAATCCTGGAGTTGTCAGGGGACTAGTTTTAAATTGGCCCATAATTCAGGGCAAGCCAAACCTGATGGTGGCTGATCTGTCTTTATAAATCCCAGGCTGCTCCAAAAGTACAAACTGGGTAGGCGGGTGGTAGGGAGTTGATCTTTAAAGCATACCTTCCAACATTTCACAGATGAAAAGTGGGTCAAGCAAGGCCAAGCAACATCAGAATGTAGTCAAGATGGCAAAAGTCATTAGTGAGGAAGAACCCCCAAGCTAGATAAAGAGGATGCCACAGTTTGCTTATGCTTAAGTCTATTGAGAAGGGCAGGATTCTGCCTCCTCCTGTCCTCTTCTTCCTGCTGAATTAACTGAGGTAAACTACTTTTGCACTCACTTAGAACCCAGGGCTTATGCAGAAAGGAAAACGTCTGTGGAAGTATCAAGACTTTCCTGTTCTTTTTGTTTTGCTTGTACCTGCATATTCATGGTGCTGCAGTCCAAACTCTTTCTTGAAATATCCTGGGTTTCCTTCACTCCCCTTTCCCTTGTGGCCTTTCTCCTTTCCCTCTGATTGGTCATGTGTCACATATAGACCCAGGTAGGAAAATTCCAACGGGATCTCCAAACCAGGTGACAAAACGACAAAATGGCAAACAAGGTTCAGCGTAATTAAGGCTGCAATTCTCTATACACCTCCTTAACACTGAGTCTCACTGGAATCAGAGGGGTTTCTTTCTGAGTAGACATGTATAGGATTGCACTGTTCTTTGTGCTTCCAGATGAACTCCTCTTAGCACTATAAGTCAGGAGACATTTTGCAGCTATTCCATCTTTTCCTTCTTAACTGAGCTTTTTTACAGAAAAAAAAAAGATAGAGGAAAGAATGGAAAACATTAGTGGAGGTAGAAGCAAATGACAGTTTGATCTGGATCTTTGATAATTATGTGAATTAGCTAAGGTGACCACACAACAAAAGCCTTCTCTGAAAGGGACCTAAGTATGAAGTGAGGCAGTAGTAGCACAGCTGGAGTGGGCAAAGTGCAGCTCTCCAGATACTGCATGCCCTGCAACTGTTGTGATTTGGTAGAGACAGTCTCAATTCCCTGTCATCCCACTTTTTCAGCTGCTTTTCACAAGCAGCTCAGGACTTAATGTCGCCCATGACAACCGTGGGTGTCTCCTATGTAGAATCTGGTGCCACACATATCATAGGACCCACTCTTGACCTGGTTTTCTGTGCTAGGTAAGATCACAGTGACCTGGGTGTGGAAGAACTTTCCATAGTTCTGTTGTCATGGGCAGATCATTACTTGGTGGATTTTAGACTCACTGGAACTCAGAGCCTCTGGAGGGGTTGGGGGCTGATTAAGATGATCTGGCCCAGGAGGCTTATGGATCAGGGTGGATTCATGATGGTTCTCGGGGACTTTCCTGTTGCTTCAGCAGACGATTCTATCAAAGTCCCAGTTGATTTCTGGAACAGGAAAATGGCCAGGGTGGTGGATGTGATTCTTCCTAACTGTCCTGTCCAATGGAGTGGAGCCAAGCAAGCCAGCTGATTTACTAGGGAGCTGGCAGTGATGAAATGAGTGGGTCAGAGACTAGAGTATTGAGGGAGTCAGTCCAACTGAGCACTGGCTACAGCCCAGTGGAAAGCCTATGCTGTGGCAGCAAAGGAAGCATCTGCACAGTGTCATCCAGCAGAGCTGTCCCAAGTAGTCGGGGCCTTTTATATTCTGCTCCTCAAGACCAGCAGACAGACCACCTGGAAACCTGCTGTGAAGAATTTGCATGACACTTTGCAGATGAAATCACTCAGATTCACTCTGCTTGGATGTTGTGGCTAATACAGGGCCAGTGGATGTAACCTTATTGGATAAATTTCAGTTTGTGCAGGCTGAGGATGGAAACAGCATCCTTGGAGAGGTGATAGCCACTACATGTGCTCTAGACCTGTGCTTTTCCAGGCTTATAAAAGCAGCTAGATGGGAACTGTCTGAATGGGTAGGGGAAATGATGAATGCCTCACTGGAGCAAGGTAGAATTCTATCCTGTCTAAAAGAGACTGTGGTGAAGCTTTTACTGGGGAAAAAACCCCTCCCTAAACCCAATTGCATCAGAGATATATTGGGCAGTCTCCAACATTTCTTTGTTGGGCAAGATTCTGGCCTCCCAGCTCCAGGGCTTTCTGGATGAAACAGATTGCCTAGATCCATTTCAGTCTGGCTTCAGGCCTGGCCAAGGGACTGAGATGGCTTTGGTCACCTTTGTGGATGACTTACTCAGGGAACTGGACAGGGGGTATATGTCCTTGTTGGTTCTGCTGGTCCTCTTGTTGGCTTTCAATACAACTAGCCATGGTATTCTTTTGGGCCTCTTGTCTGTGATGGGACTTGGGGTACTCCTGCTCTACCCCCTGGGCACTAACCTGTGGGGTTCCTCATGGTTCATTTTTCTCTCCTTTGCTACATGAAACCACCAAGAGAGGTCATCTGTGATTATGGAGTTGAGTGCCACCAGTATGCTAATGATACCCAACTCTACCTCTCCTTTCCGTCTAACCCTAAGGAAGCTGTTTTGGTGCTAAACCAGAGTCTGTTGCCAGTAATTAACTGGACAAAGGCAAACAAATTATATCTTAATTTAAACAAGGCAAAAGTGCTTCTGGTCAGTTGGAAGGCAGATCAGAGAATAGGGATTCAGCCTGTGCTGGATGGGGTTACACTCCTCTCCTCCCCACAATCTCAGCTTCACAGCTTAGATGTACTCCTGGACTCTGATTTGTGTTTGCACAGCTAAAACTAGTGCACCACTTGCATCTGTTCCTTGAGATGTCAAATCTGGCCACGGTAACACATGCTTTGATTACATTCTGCCTGGATTACTATAACATGCTGTATGTGGAGCTGCCTCTGGAAACTATGGAAACTGCAGTGGGTCCAAAATGCTGTGCCTTGCTGTTTACTAGGGCTGGTAACAGGGAACATATAACAACCCTGCTAAAACAATTTCACCGACTACCAGTCCATTTTGGGGTGGAATTCAAAGTGCTGATTATGACCTTTAAAGCCCCAGCCATTATGGATCTGCTGTATCTGAAGGACTGTCTCTCTCTGTATGAGCCTGCCTGCATTTTAAGATCTTCTGGAAAAGGCTTTATCTTGGTCCCACCACCATCACAGGCAAGTTTTCTTGAGGATCTGGGAGAGAGACTTCTCAGTGGCTGCTCCCAGACTATGGAATTCACTCCTTCTGGAGGTTCACTTGGCTCCCTCTTTCCTTTCCTTTTGCTGGCAGGCTAAGAACTTCTTATTTGGTTTAAAATCTGTGTAACAGAAATGATTTGTGGTGATTATGGCTTGGTCCTGATACTCAAATCTTGTCTGTGTATATATTGCACAGTGTGTGTATTGCATGCCCTTTTCATCATTTGTTGACTATATTAAACAGTGAAGTTGTGGGCGTAGCTGCAGCCAGTGTCACAGATCAAATGCCACCAACTTTCTACAGAGGCATTTCATGCTTTCTGCTATTAGTCACTGGGGCCATTTCCATACTAGGTTGTTATAGTGCTATTATTCCGCTTTCAACATCTTATGGAATCCTGGGGTTTGCAAACCCCAGGATTCCATAGGATGTTGAAAGCGGAATAATGGCACTATAACAGTCTAGTGCGGAAATGGCCTTTGTGATGAGATGCTGAATTATGTTTATGTATTTGTGTAAATCATCCTTGAATCATGCCTTAGAGATAAAAGTAGCTGACTCTTCTGGGTATACTCCCCTCTTTCCTGAATATGGATGCACACATTTGTGCTGTGTACACATGAGAAGTAAGAAAGGGTCAGTTCTTCTTCGTGGTCTCTGTGCCTCACACACTAGGAGCTTTCGCGCGTGCGTGGTAGCGTTCGGAAGATTCTAGAGCTTAGGAGCTTGGTGGGAACCTCTCCCCCATGCCGGTACTGCGCATGCTCCTCCCACCGAGCAACGGTCACTCCTCAGTTCTTTCTTGTCTGCCGTTGCGAATGGAAGGTTCTTGGCTAGTTGCTTCGTTTTTCCTGCTTTTCGGCTTGGCGTTTAATGGACTTTGGCTTGGTTTTTGACTTCGTCTTTGGATTTCGGACTGGACTTTGGTAATTTTGGATCTCCCTTCTCCCTTTCTTCATTGTTTTCATCTTCCTTCAGAGCTCTCCTTGACCTTTTTCTCCTCTTCATTCTATGTCTGCACTCTTTAAAAAGTGTGTCTCGTGCGGGCAGAAAGTCGCTCTTTCCGATAAACACACGGAGTGTCTCTTTTGCTTGGGCGAGACCCACAACACCAGGTCTTGCCCAATTTGTAGGGAGTTCACTTCCCAAACCCTCAGAAATCGTTCTTCATGACTGAAGTCGTATTGTTGGGAGCAGTCGTTGAGGGCGAGGGAAGAGCCTCCACATGCTACCATGTCTGAGACTCCAAGAGCGGCGTCACCATCTATGGTATCGGCGGCTGCCGTACCGTCCACCTCGTCGGTACTGGGCTCGGTGCCGGCATCGAGAATGCCCATCTCCTCGCTTCCGAGGATCCCCAAGTTGTTGGCAGTGGCGAAGACATCGAAAGGGATCCCCGCAGCTGTGAAGGCCTCCGAGTCAGCCAGGCCACTGACCGTGGCTCAGAAGAAGCGCCCTGCTTCTGATAGCGGAAAGGAGAAGGAGAAGGAAAAGGAAAAGAAGAAGAGGAGAAAGGAGAAGCGGCACTCCCCACCTCGGGAGACTCGTCCTCCAACACCACTGCCGACCCAGCTTCCGGAAGACCTAGGGGAGCTGTTGGAACCTGATGAGGTTCTCGAGTTATCTGACGAGGAGCAAGCCGTGGAGGTTCTGCCCTCGGAGAAGCCGCCCATCTTGACGGTGGTGGAGCCCCCGCCGAGCCGCCGTGGATCGGTGGACCGCTGGGGGGACGTGATGGCACACCACCGGCCCTTGCCCAGGCAACACTTGGCCTCGGGCAGAAGTGGTTCTCGCTCCCCAGAGCGGAGAGTCAGGCCGCCATCACCGCGGCATCGAGAGGTGCGTGATGACCCACCACACTCCCGCCACTCTTCCGACTCGCTCTATACCTCGGCTTCCCATATTGCCAGGCGCGCGCGAGAGTCTGAGTGGAGAGAATATCCGGCGTCTTGCCACTCCCATTCCCCATCATATCGGGACCGGTACCGCCCTGACACCAGGCACTGGGTGCCCTATAGGCGATCCCGCTCGCCGGCCAGGGAAAAGTGTCGGTACGAGTGATGGCGCAGCCGCTTGCCTTCTCCTCGCTACCGGAGATCCCGGGAGCCCTCGCCACATTATCGTGCTGTGTCACCTCCCCTGAGAGTCACGTCTACCGCTACACGCCCTGTCGAAACCACCTCTACACGGGCGACGCAGCCGGCTACGACTGTGACTGAGGGGACCAAGAGGGTGCGGTCCACTGTCATCCCAGTGACCTCCTCTGCGGCACTCCTGACGTCGACAATGACAGCAACCACGTCTGCGGTGGTGGCGACAGCGGTGGCAACTCCAGTGGTGCCAGTACACCGGTCTCCCCGGTGTACATCCAAGGACAGGTCTGCTGAAAGGTCTCCAACGCCGTCTTCCTAGGCCTACGACTTGGAGATGGAGTCGGAGGACTCGACCCCAGCGTCCCATGAATCCCCTCCTCTGGGATTCGGTGACCCGGTACCGGAGTCTGCGCCGTAGTATGTCCAGCAGTTCTCTGCCATCCTCCTCTGTATGTCGGCGACCCTCGGGCTGAAGGTTGCGGAACCAGAGCCGGAAGAGGAAGATCCAGTCTTCCAGTACATGGAAGCTCGGCAGCCGTCCACCACTCTGCTTCCTGTACTGCCAAAACTCATGAAGGCCCTTAAACAGCCTTGGGCCAAACTGGCATCTGCCCAGCCTATACCCCGCCGGCTGGAACATCTGTACCAGACGCAGAAAGAGAAGGCGGACTTCCTCTTCAGTCATCTGGTACCGAATTCCATCGTGGTCGAGTCCGCCCAGACCAAGGGAGGCAACAGGGCGCACACCACACCGCCAGACCGGGAAGGTCGGAAGTTGGACACCTTTGGTAGGAGGTTTTACACTGCTTCTTCGCTCATCACCAGGGTGTCCAACATGCAGGCTTGCCTCGCGGCTTACCTGCGGAACATCTTAGACCATTTCACCCCTCTCCTAGCTGGCCTCCCGGAGGAGAATCACCCGACTGCCAGCCAGCTCTACAAT
The DNA here is from genome assembly GCA_948474755.1 of Ctenosaura bakeri. Classification (NCBI taxonomy): domain Eukaryota; kingdom Metazoa; phylum Chordata; class Lepidosauria; order Squamata; family Iguanidae; genus Ctenosaura; species Ctenosaura bakeri. The sequence continues at coordinate 480,462 of CAOLHI010000381.1, read as the reverse complement.
GAGGCTGTGGCGATAGCCAACCAGCAAATCATCTCCTCGAAGCATACCGTGGAGGTCGCTTTGAGGGTGATGGTGGGCTCTGTCGCCCTACGCTGACATGCCTGGCTCTGGTCATTGGGACTACAGGAGGACAGCCGAAGGCGGATCGAAGACCTCCCCTTCGACGGCCAGGGGCTCTTCAACTCCGCGACCGACGAGACTATGGACTTCATCGTCAAGGCACGTCTGACCGCCAAGAAGATGGGGATAAATCAACCACTCCAGGTCCGTCGGTCCTCTGGCTCGCGCCAGTCGTGGCGCAGATCCTCTGTCTACTCCTTCCAACAGCGGTCCGCACAATCCAGCCAGTCCCGACTGTTGACTGCCTCCTCGGCACGGAGATCATTCAGGCGACGCCCAGCCTCGTCGTCAAAGAAATCTTCGTCCGAGGCGAAGTCCAGGTTTTGACCACCTACGCAGGTCGCCACCGCATCCATCTTTCAGCCTGCCAGCAGCTTTTCAAGACCAGCAGAGCCTGACCAGACACCTCACCGAGTGGCGTCACGTCACCACAGACTCTTGGGTTCTTTCCATCGTCTGTCTTGGCTACGCCATAGACTTTCAAGATATTCCACCGCGAGGCATCTACCTTTCCACCCTGGCCAGCCCGGCCCTGCTGCAAGAGATCCAGTCCCTACTTCAAAAGGGAGCGATCGAGGAACTTCCGTCTTCAACCAGCAACACCGGCTTCTTCTCCCGGTACTTCATGGTACCGAAGGCAGATGGCACCCTACGGCCCATCCTGGACCTCAGAGGTGTGAACAATTACATCCGCCTCAAAAGGTTCAAGATGGTTACGCTTTCCTCGATCCTGCCTTTCCTTCGACGAGAGGACTCGTTCACCTCCATCGATCTTCAGGATGCTTATTTCCACATTGCCATTTGCCCGCAGCACAGACGGTACCTACGATTCGCGGTCGACGGCATCTGTTACCAGTACAGGGTGCTACCCTTCCGACTTTCGACCGCGCCCAGGGTCTTTACCAAATGCGTGGCGGATGAAGGGCGTCTCCATTTATCCCTACCTGGATGATTGGTTGTTGGTGGCGTCCTGCAGACAGAAACTCTACGACGACATCCACCGAACTTTGACACTTCTGACCTGTCTGGGTCTCCAGGTCAACCCGAAGAAGTCCCACCTCGAGCCGGCGAGGGTGCTGGATTTCATCAGTGCCACACTGGACTCGATATCGGCCAGGGCTTACCTGCCGATGGACTGGGCACGGATGCCACGTTGGGCCGCATTAGCAGCCTATAACGCCCTGACGATGTCAGCCAGGAGAATCCAGCAGCTCCTTGGCTACATGGCTTCCACCACCGCCGTGACCTACCTCTCCAGGCTCTGTGCAAGACCTCTCCAGCACTGGTTCGTCCAAGCCTTCAACCCACTGCGAGATGAACAGAGGCTGCAACTCCAACTGCCTCTACAGGTTCGTCCCTCCCTGCTATGGTGGCAGTCCTACGACCACCACCTGTCGGGAATGCCATTCAGGGAGGCGGCCCTGCAGGTTACGGTGATGATGGACGCTTCCCTTTATGGTTAGGGAGCTCACTGCGACGAGCTCAGGGTCTGAGGCCGGTGGATCGACGACAAGACTGTCCTCCACATCAATGCTCTCGAGCTGCTCGCCATCTGGAAAGCTCTGAGAGCGTTTTGCCATCTCGTGACGGGCTGCACGGTTCTGATCCTGATGGACAGTACAACGGCGGTCTGCTATGTAAACAGGCAAGGAGGGACACATTCGACCACCCTCCTCAACATAGCCCTTGATCTCTGGAATTGGTGTGTCTCGCTTTGAATCCATCCGGTGGCGGTTTGCTTGGCCCGGCAGGAGAACACCACAGAGGACACGCTGAGCAGGGAACCTCTTCCCACCACGAGTGGTTCCTCTCCAACAAGGCGTTCCAGATGATCCGAGACCGCTGGGGCGAGCCGACAATCGACCTCTTCATGACCAGCAAGAACGCGAAGTGCTGTCGGTTCTGTTCGAGGGCCGGCCATGATCGGGGCTCCATCAGCGATGCCTTCCAATTCCGGTGGACCGAGGGTCTCCTATACGCATTCTCTCCGTTCCCCCTCCTCGGCCGAGTGATATCGAAGATCCTCGCTGACCGAGCAGATGTCGTCCTCGTAGCCCCATACTGGCCGAGGCAGCACTGGCTTGTGCCCCTGCTCCAGGCTGCACGAGGCCAACTTCTCAGGCTCCCGACGACACCAGACCTGCTGTCCCACTCCGATGGCCTCATACTCCACCCGGACCTGCCGCTCCTGACTCTCCATGCCTGGAGGATATTGCCATAGCCGACCCCATCATCGGCAACGTCTTGACGGCGGTGAGGAAGGAGTCGACACGCCGCAATTATCATTACAAGTGGCGGCATTTCGTGGCCTTTGCTGAAGAGAGGAGGGAGACGGTATCGCCTGTCAACCTGCCTACCGTGCTCCACTTCCTATTGCACCTTCGACAGCAGGGCTTGGCCTTCCCATCTTTGAAGGTGTATCTTGCCGCTATTGTGGCATACCAACCTCCACGATCCCCGTCGGCAGCTATCTTTCGAGACGGTACCGTCAAGCAGTTCATGAAGGGCCTGCAGCATCTATACCCGCCGGTATCGCCGCCGCTACCGCCGTGGTCATTATCCCTGGTGCTATCGCAGCTGACGAGACCGCCTTTCGAACCTATGGCAACTGCTGACGACAGGCTGCTTACGATTAAGACTGCCTTCCTGGTGGCTGTCACCTCGGCCAGGCGAGCAGGAGAGCTGACAGCTCTACGATCAGACGAGCCCTACCTCGTCTTTCATAGAGACAAAGTGGTCCTTTGGCCAGACATTTCTTTTCTACCGAAAGTGGTGTCCAACTTCTATCTCAGCCAGGACATCATCCTGCCAACCTTCTTTCCACTCCTGATGACAACGCTGGAACGGTCCCTACATTCCTTGGATGTATGTTGGGCTTTGGCTTTTTACACGGAAAGGACGGCCTCCTTCCGACAGACTCTGCACCTTTTTGTGTGCTATGGCAGGTGTTGAAGGGGCCACAGGGTGTCTACCCAGCGCTTTTCTAAATTGGTGGTATAGACTATACAGCTGGTGTATGAGCTCGCCAAGAAGCCTCCGCCAGCCTTCCTTCGGGCTCATTCCACCAGAGCCGTGGCGACATCTGCAGCCCTCCTGCGAGGAGTCGACCTGCAGGAACTCTGCCGTGTGGCGACCTGGTCCCAGCCATTGACCTTCGTGCACCACTATAGGCTCGACTGCCGGTCTCACAGAGATGCTCGGTTTGGACGTGAGGTGTTGGCTTCCGTTCTCTAGGAACTGACTTGCCATCCAACCGGTGAGCTACACAGTCTCCTAGTGTGTGAGGCACAGAGACCACGAAGAAGAAGAACAGGTTGCTTACCTGTAACTGTAGTTCTTTGAGTGGTCGTCTGTGCCCTCACACACACACACCCTACCTTCCCCTCTTTTCAGGTCCCTGTGTTTCTACGGCGGACTACAGAACTGAGGAGTGACCGTTGCTCGGCGGGAGGAGCATGCACAGTGCCGGCATGAGGGAGGGGTTCCCGCCAAGCTCCTAAGCTCTAGAATCTTCCGAATGCTACCGCGCACGCGCGAAAGCTCCTAGTGTGTGAGCGCACAGAGGACCACTCGAAGAAGTACAGTTACAGGTAAGCAACCTGTTCATCTCCTGATACTTGAGCCAATGGCTTCTCTGTGTTCATTCTAAACTGAGCAACCTAATACCCTTCAGATTTTTTAGTCTTACAAGCCTCTGTCAATATGGCCAGTGGTTGGTGAGTCTGGAAGTTGTAGTCTAAAAACATATGGAGGGCACCCAGAGCTTGTTCCTGCTGTAACCCTTCTGTTTGCTTGGCAGGAGAGAGAACTAGTGCCAGCTACAGGCTTTGGATGGGTCCTTCAGCAAGATTAGAGTTTGAAAAAATTACTATTTTGGAAACCTGGAAGCTGTTCCTCATAGGATCAGGAAACCATGCCCTTTGAGGAGCGACTTAGGGAGCTGGGTATGTTTAGCCTGGAGAAGAGAAGGTTAAGAGGTAACATGACAGTCATGTTTAAATATTTGAAGGGATATCCTATGGAAGATGGGGCTAACTTGTTTTTTGCTTTTCCAGAGACTAGGACATGAAGCATTGGAGTCAAACTACAGGAAGAGAGATTGCACTTAAACATTAGGAGGAACTTCCTACTGGTAAGCGCTATTCAACAGTGAAATATGCTGCCTCCAAGTGTGATGGAGTCTCCTTCTTTGCTGGGCGACCATCTGTCGGGAATGTTTTGATTGCGTATTCTTGCATGGCAGAGGGTTAGACTGGATAAGCATACTGGAAAGGATAAGGTTCTTCTCCCTGCTGCTGAGTTAATTGAGTGCAAAATACTTTTGCACTTTGAACACAGTTCACAGTAAACTGAGGACAAAGGGGGAAAGGAAGGGAAAGAAACAGGGACAGTTTAAAAACAACTGAAAAAATAGGATGACAGAGGATTCACTGGCATTGTTCCTGACAAATTGGGACAGATGAAGTATATGGAACCTCTGGGAGTTGTCCAGACCATCTGGAAGGCACCAGATTGGGAATGGTGCTTCAGAGGTTCTAAGATCAGAGTTGTCTCCAGGTGAAAGTAGGACAGTTCTTCTTCTCACATTGACTAACTGGCAGAGCTTGGAAATGATACCTTTTGGACTTTTACCTTCCACAGGCCATGGTGGCTGGGAGATCTTGAGTGCTGCAACCCAAAGAAACAGTTTTTCCAAGCTCTACTAAATAGTCAGCAACAGATCTTTGTTCATGAAATGGGGGTAGAATGGGTCCAGAGACTTATAAGCTGCAAACTCACTTAAAAATGGATTCACACCATTCTATGGAGCAATCACAGCCCTCATTTAAATGTAATTATTTTCTCCCCAGGGAGATTAAATAAAGGCCAGCTTCCAAGGGGAAAATGGATTGTTTCTCTTTTTACAGGCAAACACCTACTGCCCTGGCAGCTTGTGTGGCTAAGGTGCAGCTAGTAAAGCAAGTCTGTGATTAACGGAGGCAGTTTGAACTAGAAACAACATCATAAACATGTTGTTACTAAATGAAGAAACCAAGGGGCCAGGGTAAGCAATGCTGCAATTACAGAAACAGGCTGCCAAACCCTGTCGAGGGAGGGCCGTTTGATCATTTGCATATGTTAATTAAGAGAGATGTAAATTTAAGTGCTGCAATTCTTGTTCTCCCTTGCGTTTGGTAGGCTCATCTAAATTTAATATACACAGTTATATATATTAGGCAACTATCTGTACTGGAGAAATCTGGAATCTGAAGAAGAAGGCCTTGGTGAGATCGCACTGGAGGCACCTTACTTCTTGTGTTTCAGGAGTAACACTTGATAGGTACAGAGTGATCCCAAGAACTGATGAGTTGATTTGTTAGCTATGCTTATATCCCTCCTTTCTTCTAAATGCACAGCTCTCTTCTTCTCCACCTTATCCTCATGACCACCCTGTGAGGTAAGCCAGCCTATCTGTCCCCAGGTCACCCAGTGAGCTTCAGAGTTCAATGGGGTATTTGAAGAAAGGCCTAGAACAGAGCTTTCCAGACTTCTCATGTTGGTGACATGCTTTTTAGACATGCATCATTTTGCGATACAGTAATTTAGTAAGTGGAGGCAGCCCCTCCGCCCAAGCCTGGCCCACCACCACCACTGCCCTTGCTGGGGTCTTCCTCGGCCTGAGGGTGGCAGCAGTGGCAGGAGAGGCAGCCTGTTCACCCAGACGTGGCCCGCCACCACCACTGGTGCCCTCTCCAAGGTCTTCCTGAGCTTAAGGCAGCAGCGGCAGCAGAGGCAGCCCCTTCGCCTGGCCCTGGCCCACTGCAGCAGTGGGAGAGGCAGCCCCTCCACCTGTTATGTTCATGCGACACACACTGCAGTGACGCACTAACATGTCACAACACATAGTTTGGAAAGCTCTGGCCTAGAACCAGGATTCAAGCAACCACATGGGACTAGAATAAAGGATCTGTCTTGCAGAGATGAGCAGAACTTGGCCTTTTGATGTGAGAAAAAGAAGAAACTGAGAAGGAAGCTGATTGTACTGTGCTCCATGGTATAAACAGTGCCAAATTTTGTTACGCCTGTAGATAAGATGCATTCCGTGGGCCCCATTTCTGGATGGGCTCACCTTGTCCTCACGACTATTGCATACCTTCCAACATTCACAAATAGAAACTGGGGCATACGTGTCCAAGCAACATCAGAGTGTGATCAAAATGACAAAGGTTATTAGCGGAGAGGCTACAGCACTATACTTTGCCTGAGTCTACTGGGAAGGGCAAGATACTGCACCTTCTTTTCTCTCCTGCTGAGTTAATTGAATGCAAAGTACTTTCAACTAAGTTTGTGGCAACTGAAGTAAGCTGAGGACTAAAAGGGAAGTGGGAGGAAGAGAGAGAAACTGGAACATTTTAAAAGCAGCTGAAAAGTGTGACTATAGAGGATTAACTGTGACTGTTTCTGACAAATTGTGACACTTGGAGGGCATGCTGTTGCCACTGCCCATTTGCTTGTCCTTTCTTTTTGGTCCCAATCCATGCATGGTAAGAAGGAGCCAAGGTTATTTCTCTTCTTGCTTGATAAAACAAAAATATGGACATAGCTACTTTTTTGAACTACAAGTGCTACTTAGCGGAGTCTGGGAATAGTAATCCAAAAAGATAATTGTTCCTTGCTCTGGGTGGAATTTTATCTGAAGAAGAAGGTACATGCACCCCTAGAGGATGTCACAGTCTTCTCTCACCATTAATTGTCAACTTTTTAGCAAAGGAAAATATTACCAAATCAGAAATTGAATCTAACACATGTTAGGTGTTGGCTCTTCATGGACTATCATTCAGCATTAAATCATCCGATCCTGCCGGGCTCCAAGGTTGACTCAGCCTTCCATCCTTTCGCAGGTCGGTAAAATGAGTACCCAGCTTGTTGGGGGCATGTATAGAAAAATGTTTCAAAATACATGCTAAGTTGTTCGCCGCCTCGATCCATATGGAGAGGCGGGATACAAATAAATAAATAAATAAAATAAAAAAATCCTGTCTAAGGGTGGGTAACTGTGAGAGTTTACGAGTGTGCGTTTGCCCCCAGGAGACATTGGACCTCCCAAAAGAAAAATCCATTTTTGCTCCCAAATATCCTCATCCAGTAGAGAATGTGGGAGCATTTTAGCTGTGTTTAGGGTATAGCAGGTGCAAAAGATGCCTTTTTTTGCCCCTAAGAAGTGACCAGAAGCCACTTCCTTCCATGCCAAAAATGGTACTGAGGGGAGGTTGTGGTAACAATGCTCCTGACAGAAATGCTCCAGAAAGCATCTAGGGGGCAATTTTTATTATTTGTTATTTATTTATTTTTATTATATATATATATATTGAATTACCTCTGGCTTCCTGTGGAGGCAATAAACCGAGCACATTGTTCAGTTTATATAAAAGGAAAAACTTTCTAATCTTCAGATAAAGAACATTCCTTATAAAATAAGAGACACCTGCTGGCCCTATACTGGACGAGCTTTCCAGTCCTCAGATAAGGGACATTCCTTATAATAAAGGACACCTGGAAACCTCGGGGTGGTGAGTTCCATAAGCTATTTAGTCATTGTGGGAAGAAATATTTCCTCCTGACAGTCTGCAGTCCACTATTTGTCAGCTTGGGCAATCAGCTCAAAGTGGTAGTAATGTGAGAGAAGGGAAAAAAGTTACCTTAGACTAAAATTTTTCTCACGACTTGTCATTGTGTACAATCTGTATGATGCCCTTAGTAGTTAAGTTACCCTTCAGAAAAAAATATTTTTGTCTTTACTCACAGAAAGGTGATGATTTTAGCTGCCCTTGTTTGCACATTTCAGCACTTTAATACAATTATTCTCATTGTAGTATATTAGTGGCTTCTTCCCATCATGCATCATATCTTATCTCATAAAAGGCTCCTTTCCTTTTAAATGCAGTACAACATTCATCTAGTAATTGCTGCAAATAGCAGAGCATGGCAACCAAATTATAGTTACTTTAAAAACATTCGTTTCTGTTTCTTTGACCGCTTTGCTATTATTCCCAGAATTTTTAAACTTGTACAAGGAGAAGGGCCAGGGAAGCACTTGACTTGAAATGGAATGCCCAACTAGGTGGCCCCTGACTACATCCAGCAGAAAAATACTTGTGTTCTTATGATTAGGCATGATATTTCTCTCATAGAACCAATCTTCTTTTTTTCAGTAGCATTCTGAAAGACACTGTAGTCACAGTCAGGTACACAATGGAACCTTGACATCAAGTTAGAGCTCGGAAGAGTTACTCTTTGGACTACAACTCTCAGAATCCCTAGTTAAGATGGAGTTGCAGGAAAAAAAACCCTTTTCTAAGCTTGGAATGTACCTTGATAATTGCCAAAATAGAGGATAGACATCACCAAAGAAGAGGACAAGGCAGTATACAGCTTTACATAAAATTCACATGTTCCAATTTATAGGATAAATCAGCGGTTCTCAACCTGTGGGTCGCGACCCCTTTGGGGGTTGAATGACCCTTTCACAGGGGTCGCTGCTCCTCTATCCCGCCCTGCCCCCTTTTGAAACAAGGTCACTGATCCTCCTGTCAAAAGCCAGCCCCCGCTGTTATTTGGCGGCCTCACAGCCAATGGGAAGGCTGTTTCTGAGACCCCGTGCTGGGAGGAGGGGAGAGGAGGCGGCTGTTGCTCTGGGCAGGGGGGTTGCGCTGTTGGAGGAGCGCCACCCCCTCCTCCTTACCACTGCCGCCACCCCGCCAGTGGCCTTTCTTGCTTGGGCCGCCTCTTCCTCTTGCTCCTCGGTGTGGCAGCCGAGCACGGGTGGGCGAGCGGGCAGGCAGGCGGGCGGGCTCTGAAGTAGGACACGGCACCATCTTTTTCTCCCCCCATGGAGCTGCCAAGGCAAGTGAGCAAGAGCTGGGTAGGAAAGGAGGGCGGCTGAACCCGCGCCTGGAGCGAGGCCCTGCAGCGGGAACGGGGCTGCAGGCGAGCGGGGAAGCTCCGGGCGCCCCACAATGGGAGGAGGGATTGCGCTTTGTGCAGAGAGGGGAGAGCCTGGTCGGCGCCACCTCTTGCCGGGCTCCCTCCCTCCCTCTGGGCTCTCAGTGTCTGCAGCACTGTTCGCCGTGGGCGGCTTGCGTTGCCTTTGGGCGAGCTTTGGGCGAGCTTTGGGCATGCTTTGGGCGAGCGGTGGAGAGGCAGAAGGAGACACACCACCCACCCTCATGCTGGGTTTGCTATCACAGGAGCGTGGGAGGGGGCAGCGTTGGGGAGGGCTCTGAGCCCCCGAGCCCCTTCCCTTACCCCCACCTCACGTGCGCGCCGAGCATGACTGCCAGCTTCCAGGTCTGCCATTTTGTCACCGGTGTCACTGACTCAGAAGCGGGGGCGGAGAGCTGCAAAAACGCCCTGATCGGGTGCCGTTCGCATGGGCATTGGGCGGGGAGGGGGGCAGGGTCAGTGGGTTGCAGGAGGGGGAGGTGTTTTGACGGAGGCCTTGCGCGGGACAGGGGGTGGGAGCATCTATCTGCCGGGAAAGAGAGCTGCGTGTTGGAGCAGCTTCCAGGCAGCCCAGTGCTCCGCGGGGTTCGGTGGGTGGGCTGGGCGGCAACCCGGCACGGGTCTCAGCTCCTTTGGCAGAGGCGGGGAGCTCGTCATGCTAACCCAGGGATTCCTGGCTGGGCCTGTAAGAGGAGTTTATTTCAGAACAAGGGGGAGACCTCCTTTTCCTAGGAGATGGGCAATCTTATCTCTCTCTTTCCAGCCTACTTTTGGAAACTTCTTGCTTGAATTTTGCGTTGCAGTTACTTGCCCTCTTCTTATTTGCCCACCCACCTACCCTCCTATCCAATGGTAGGCCCACCTTAGGGTCAACATAAGTCAGGAACAACTTGAAGGCACACACAAGAAGCTTGTGTAATTCCCCGAGATGTAATTAGAAATAAATACCAGTATTTCACAATATATAATTACATATTGTTTTTGTGATTAATCACTATGCTTTAATTATGTTCAATTTGTAACAATGAAAATACATCCCGCATATCAGATATTTACATTATGATTCATAACAATGGCAAGATTACAGTTATGAAGTAGCAACGAAAATAATTTTATGATTGGGGGTCACCACAACATGAGGAATTGTATTAAAGGGTTGCAGCATTAGGAAGGTTGAGAACCACTGGGATAAATGAACGCTTAAACTAGATTGAGTTGCTAGCTTCAATGTGAAGAGGCCCCTTGAATCAGTTGCAGAATGGTAAATAAACATTTATGCAAATTCAGTTGATGCAATGGGTTTAATTCTATTCAGAATTATTAATTGGTTTTAGAAAATATTACAGTGCTAAAATAAAAAAATAAGGAGGGGCCTTTAGAATTCTCAGCCAGAGAGCTCTTGGGCCTGGCTGGTTGCTCTGGAAATGAAGCCTAGCAGCAAGAAGGAAGAGGCCAGTGTATTCCCTCAGGAACCCAACCTCTTATGTTAATAACTCTGAATATAGATCGGATTGGGGAATATGGGGAAAACTTACAGGTACTGAGCAAGACAGTTTGAGGAATTAGAGACACAAGATCTCAAATCTTTTTAACAAATATTACCTATGAGAAAATAAAACCCCAGGCAAGGGCAAGTATATATAGTAGTGCTTTATATACTGTAATATTTTCTAAAATTGATTGTTAGTCCTGAATAGAGTAGACCTGATTTACCATTCTGAGACTGATTCAAGGGGCCTGTAATTTCTCTATTGAGAGCCAGTATGGTGTAGTGGTTTGAACATTGGACTGTGACCCTGGAGAACAGGGTTTGAATCCCTGCTGAGCCATAGCAACCCACTGGGTGGTCCTGGGCAGGCTGCACTTTCTCAGCCTCAGAGGAAGGCAAAGGCAAATCCCCTCTGAACAAATCTTGCCAAGAAAGCCCCATGATAGGTTGGCCTTAGGATTGCCATAAGTTAGAAAAAAACTTGAAGGCAAACAACAACAACAATTTATAGACTAAGATATATTGCCACAGTGGGGAAGACTGTGAACAATCTGCAATACATGCTATATAGATTAATAGATGCTGAGGGCTCATGATATTACCAGTGCAAATGTATATTGCTTTAAAAAGTCTATAAAGATTGAAATGCAGGCTTGTATCCTGTTAGTGATTTATAATGGCATAAATTGGTTCCATGGTATTGCAAATCTCTTTTTAAAATTCTTATGGAGGTTAATGATCAAAATCTACTCCAGGACTCAGAAGCAGCTGTCTATATCTCTATAGCGAAGTGCAGAACTCTGACATCATCGGCCAGGACTTCCAGGGGATGGCAGATGATGTCAGAATTTTGTGTCTGTCTATGGGGGCACAGGAAGACTCTTCTTCTGTACCCCACCAGCCATTAAATGGCTGTAGCATGGGAACTGTAGCACCTAGATGGTAACCTTGGAAAGGTTAAGAAAGGAGATGTGTCCTAGTTCCACCTATGTGAAACTTGATGATGTCTCCTGATACAGGGTCTCAGCTGAAGGTGTTTTTAAAAGGTAGGATTTAAGAAGCAATATTCTTTAATATCTGAGGCCCTAAACTGTACCTAATTAGCTTGGGTATAAATCTGCCACTGTGTTCAGGTGTTCACTATAAGGATGAATGGAGTCGGGGGATGAACTTGCACAAGTTGTGGGAGGACTGCCTGGATGTCAGTGGCTTTTTTTCTCATGTTGTCTACTGAACAAAGGAAAGATGTACTTCTTTAATGCCACCCACTCTCAGGTCTGCTGTCACTAACTAGAAGAGTACAGGAATCTACAGATTTCAACCAGGGTAAAAAAAGACCTTAAGAACAAAAAGATTTCCCTGTCATAAAGCATAGTAATGAACTCTTGATGGCTGGTGTTTTTACAGTTTGCTATCTGTCATGGTTCTGAAAAGATGTGTATAAACAACTGGTTATGATCTAATGTTCTTACATTTGTCTGGGATCAGAACTTGAAAAAGTTCCTTTTTTTGAATGACAAGTCCTAAATTTCTCCAATTAGGATGATTAAAGGGGAATCTGGAGTGATCATCAAAAAAATAACATTCTCCAGCTCTTTCCCCAAGCCAATTCTTGCAGTAGGCTCCACTTATAAGCCACTTAGTGGTCAGGGTGACTGAGGAATTCTGGGAATCATAGTAACTTTTTCAAACTCTTCTTGAAATCAAGTCACACTGAACACAGTAGGGCTTATTTCTGACAATTTCTAGGTTTGCTTTGTCAATTCGTTAACAGGGAAAATTTTTCCAGCCCTGTTTATGGCTTTTTCCCAAAGTAATGACTTAATCATGATGATGATGTGGTTGTTTCCCCAGAGCCTGTTTAAAGGCCAAAGTGTCTCAAAACTGGCCACCCCTCACTAGTTTCAAGTGTGGATGAAATTTTTAAAAGTTTCGTCTAAATGATATGTTAAACACAGTACCTCTTTCCTATATTTTTCTTTCAGTTGGCTGTACCCTTTGTTACTACTGGGACAAGTAGCAACAAAAGTCTGGTCGTGAGCATTCCTGCTTAGCACGTGGGAATAAGTCAGGATAACTTGAATTAAAGGAAATATTTACACAAAGCACCTTAGTATATGGAAGAGCAAAAGGAAAAAAAGAACGCAAACAAAAGAAATTAAGAATTTAAGAGGAAAAACTGCAGACCAAAACTGGTAATGGATGGATGATGTACTACTGTGAATACAAATTCTACTTGTTAATGTATTAGATGTCCAAATCATTCAGTAACTGAAGTTCTCTGGGCAGTGCAGAAAATTAAAAGCATCAGAGACAACGTAGCAATAAAACCATAATAAAGCAAACCAGATAAACATGGAAAAAAGCAGCAGTATCATGCAATAAAACCAAAAGTAAAACCAGAACCATGAATAAAATGGCAAAGATCTAAAACCACACACACAAAATAGCTCCTATAATATGTTGGAAAATAAAAGGGTCTACAACAGGCACAAAAAACAGCATCATCTAGGTACCAAAGAAAGGTATCCTTCTCCAAATGGAGTACCATACCTGAAAAAGTTCCCTCTCCTAGAGCCACCTTCATTGGGCACGGGCACATGTAAGGCCATTTCAGATAGCAACCTTTAGGTATGGGAAGGTAAGTATGGGAGGAGAGGCTCTTGGAGCCTCAAATTGTTTAGTATGGCTTGCGTTAAACCATTAAAGTTTAAAGCAAACACATAGAATTGAGTGTAGAAACAAACTGGCAGCAATTTGTCTTTTTTCAGAGATTATAAGAACACATTTACACCTTCTCTAGCTTCAGTGAAGGGCTTACTTCCAAGAAACATCTATTGAGGACAAGCCACTGACACCCAGTTCTGAAATACTGCAATGTGTGTTTTAACACAACCAACAAACAAAACATCACTTGGAATCTGGAGGCCTTTCCTCCCTTTACTTTCTGCCTCCTTTGCACATATGTCACTGAGTACACAGTAGTATGAAAATTACCTTGGGTTTACAGCAAGAAATATCTTTCTGCTGAGCTGCATGGTAGTGTCAGTAGGGAAACAAAGGAGGCATCTAAGCTAACACCCCTTCCTTGTCCTGTTCCAGACAAGAATCTGAAGGGTGCTGGGCAATACCTAGTGGGAACCTGGTTGCTGAAAGAGATTTCTAAGCAGTGAGTCTGACCCAGTTCCAGTGTTACCCTGTATTGTGGGGGTCCCGGGAGGGACACCCAAATTACCAAATAAAAACACAAGATGGGGGAAATTAGACTTGAGCACTCTCTTAAGCTAACGAGAGGCAGGGTAACTTTAGCTGGGATCTTTTACCCTATGTCTACAGCATCAGGTCAGAGAGCGGTTAGACAGTTTAAAGCAACAAATAATATTTTACTGAGAACAAACAACACGAAAGACACGACATACACTAACTAAACTGAGAAATAGAAATGGAGAGTTTTGGGGGAATGGGTAATACGACACCTGTTCATGTAGTCCTGAAGAGAAGAGGAAGTTGAGGGGAAGAAAGCTCAGCATGGTTCGCTGAGGGGAGCTCTCTGGACAAACCGACAGCAAGGCTGGATGAAACTCAGGAGCGATCCGAGGAAGGCTCGGAATTGGGGACTCTTTATAGGGTGGATTTTACCTACAGGCCATGCCATGCTCGGTGAGAACAAAGGAGATTTAGAGTGGGACAAAGGCGTTGGAAAAGGTCAGGTTTTCCATGATGAGCTTAGCGCTTGATGACAATAGTATGGCCAGTATGCAAATGGCCCAACATAAAGGAATGGCTCGGCACTTGGCCAGGCGCCTTTGTGTAAAGTCGTGCTGAACAGGGCGGTTTGCAAGAAGAAGTGGTCCCTAAAGCATCAGAGAGGCATTAAGGTGCCTGCCTAAATGAGGTTTGGAATGTACAACCATTAACGGCCGCGCCTATTATGTGCTCATCCGGTGGCCCTTGCAAACACGTGGAATAGGGTGGCAGAGAAAGGTCACATAGAGGCCAAATTATTTGATATCAAGAGATATCTAGTGCTCTCACCAGACATATCATAACCGTGGTAACACCAGCTCTATCTGTAACAGCATCTGGGGGAACTGAGGGTGCTCCAGTGGAGGTCAACTGAGTCCTCCCCACCAATTGTGGATTTAATGATTCCCAGGATCCTATCCTTCAAGTCAAGTGACAAGGGTGTCGCATAGCATCTTTCCTTTCATCCAATGGGAACATTCTAAAAGACGGAAGAGTCCTGTATAGTTGATAGGTTATCTTGATACCTGGTTTGGAGCAGGAGAGATCTGTAGATTATCCAACCCATGTGTGGCTTGTGTATATACCAAATACTTTGTGAGCACAGCATGTTTGTCTTGGAAGTGGTATATTTTTGGGACTACAACTCAAGAAATCCCCTAGCCAATATGGCTTTTGGAGTTATCTCATATATAAAAGTCAAAGTTTGTGAGTTTGTCTGTGTCAGGCAGGCAAAGACCTCATATGATTGGCTATGTCAGGTGAAAAGAACTCATATGATTGGCTGCCTGTGAAGATTCTACAGAATCCTGGGATTGGCAGTTTAAGGAAGGGCCTTTAGAATTCTCAGCCAGATTGCTCTTGGGCCTGGCTGGTTGGACAATGTATTCCCTCAGAAACCAAACCTCTGTATGTTAATAACTCTGAATACAGATTTAGTTGGGGACTATGGGGAAAAATTACAGGTACTGGACAAGGCAGTTTGAGGAATTACAGACACAAGATCTCAAATCTGTGTGTTTCAGCCGTATTTAATTCCTAAGGTAAAGTATGGTAATTCCTAAGGTATTTCTAACAAGTGTTACCTATGAGAAAATAAAATCCTGGGCAATGCCAGGTAAATACTCTGGTAGTCCATAAATGCAACATTTCCAAATTTGTGGTTTCTTAACATGGAATGGAAGAAGATATCACCTTGTCTTTTGTCTCCAGCAGCAAAATATCTTGATCTGGTTCTGTGTATTGGTCCATGTAGTTCATATAGCTGGTGGGAAACCAGTTTAGTTTGTGCCAGAGTTTGAGAAGTTACTTTGAGGGCTACTGGCCATGTTAGCCAGGGAGTTCTGGTAGGTGTAAACCAAAAAGAAGCATTTCCAAGTTCTGCAGTGTGTGTATGCTACACACAGGCTTTTAGCAAAAGTTTTACCCTGTAGAACTTGACTATGTATTCAGAGTGAATAATATGGTGTGTTTTCTCCCTTCATTTCACCAGACTATGCATTGCTTCTTGCAATATGCAGGAAATATAATAAATGCAAGAATGCCCTTTAAAAAAAATACAGCCAAACTCTAGAGAACACACAATAAATTAACTTTGCAAGCATAAACTACATATAAAAGCATGCAATAAACTTGCCTCACATGACATAATAATTATTCATTACATTGATTGTGGTACAGCCTAAAGACTAACCAAGAACAGGGCTCCTTTGTACTAGGCAGTGGGAAAATGTAGAGTGATATACTGTCCCAGGCCTCCAAATGAACGAGACAGATCCAGGTTAAATGAAAGACATAATGAGTGATCTCATAGATTAATGGATGCAATATTCATTTAGTATTTTTTTTCCCTTGAGCAAAAGCAAAAGAGGCTAGGGTGATGGTGGGAATGGGCATACATTTTGAATTCTTTCCTTTCTTACAGTTTGAAGCACAACCCATAGATTTCAGGAGAGTTTATTTTCAAGTGAGTTTAAGAGCTTAAAGAGCAAATGAAACATTACATGTGGGTACAGGTTGTTTTGACTTTTATCCACTTCACATCAATCCTTGTGTCTCTCCCTTGCACCCATCCGCCAGATGAGTTTTAAATGAACAGTTGCCCATTTAGGGTGACTTGGACCTAGAAAACTGCAGATAGAGGAAGTATTCAGCATCTCCTGGGTTGTTGTTTTTTTTAACCCCAGTCATCCTGAGCATGTTACAGTTACTTCTTGGGACTACAACTTCTCCAACCTTCCTCTAAAAGTAATGTTTCCATGCTGGCTTAGGGTGGGGGGTGGTGTTCTGGGAGCTGAAAAGTAACTTTCCCAAGGACTTAATAGCTCCTTCAAAAGCAGCTTTTTCTCTGTCTAAAAAGGTTGTCTGGGCTAACATTAGTCAATGTTTGCATATAATGTTTAATTCAGCCATATAATTGTGTTATAGAGCCCCCTCTGCCAATGCATAACAGGGAAGACAGGAAATAAGGAATGGAGCACAGAGGCTTTTGATCACTCCCTCCTTTTGTATTCATTTATTTAACTTCTGACCATTTTCTCCAAGGAGCTTATGGTAGCAAATATAGTCCCCCACTCACCCACTTTATCCACAGAGGAGCCCTGTGAAGTAGGTTTGGCTGAGAGTTTGTTGACTGGCTAAATGTTACCCACTGAGTTTCACAGCTGAGAGGGGATTTGAACCCAAGTCTCATCAGTCATAGTCTGATATTCTAATTTGAGAAGAGAGAATTTGGGGACTCTCCAGATGTTTCAGACTAATTACTCCATCAACTCTAGCCAATTTGTCGAAATGACAAGTATTATGGGGATTGTAGTTTCAAATATCTGGAAAACAATAGGTTGCCTTTCTCTGCTCTGACCACTATATCACATTTGTTTTATATCAGAAACCATTTTGTGGAAAACATAAAAAAGAGCATAAGAAATATGCTATACTTCCTACTTGTATTTTTCCACTCCTAAGTCCTCCTGGAGTGAAGTGAGTTGGAGTTTGAAGATTGATCTGGAAGTTATGTTTTCCAGTGTTGAGCCCTTACCAGCAATTCCCATACAATGGTACTCAGAGAAGCATCAATAATTTTAGGCAGCACAAGTCTCCATTTGCCACTCCTGTTCAAGAATAATTTATAAATCCCACTCCCTTGGCTTCCTTAATCTTGCCAGGGCAGAAATCAGTTTGACTGCTATTCATCTTGGAGAATTTGCAATAGGAGCCTTTGTCAAGGTGCTCATTGGCCCTTGTCATGAAAACCTGTTCTTTGCCGGTGACATCGTAATTATATTTCCAACCGATTTGTGTTGGAGGAGTAAATGGAACAGCAGAAAATGGCTAAGCTAATAGAGATGTTCAAAAGAAACAGCATGATTCTCGTATACATCCTAGTACAAACAAGAGTCCAGCTCTAACACTTTCCTTGAACAGCATTTTGTAATTAGCAAAAAACATGTCTCAGATAACATTTAGAGAGAATTTGGGAATTGTGTGTTTTTATGCTCTGAACCTGAGTGTTGTCCAAGAAGGCCAGACATCCTTCTGGCCTGCCTGTATTTTTAATGAATTTCTATTAAGTATGTCTACAATATGTATATGTATTAAAAATATAAACAACTTTTTATTGATCGAGCTTATTCTTCATCCTGTACACGAGTGGAAGACATGAATAATAATTTTCCTTATCTCACTTCTCATCTTTTAGCCAATAAGAGCAAAATCATTATTATATATGAATAGCATATATACCTGGTGTTGCCCAGGATTTTATTTTTTCATAGGTAATACTTATTAGAAAGAGCTGAGTGTGTCTAATCCCCTGAATTGTCTTGTCCTAACTGCTAACTTTTCCCCATATTCCTCAATCCATTCTATATTCAGAGTTATTAACATACAGAGGTTGGGTTCCTGAGGGAAATACACTGCCCTCCTCCTTGCTGCTAGGCCTTGTCTCCATAGCAACCAGCCAGCCCCAAGGCCCCTCCCTAAACTGCCAACCCCAGGATTCCATAGAATTTTCACAGGCAGCCAATCGTATGAGGTCTCTACCTCACACAGTCAATCATATAAGGTCAGGTCTTTGCGTGACACAAACTCACAAACTTTCACTTGTATATATTAGGTAAGTCCTCCCTATTTCCTTTCTTAAGCCAGTAAATGAGATAGGAAGGGGGCTACTCAGATCAGTCACGTCTTTCATTGGCCAAAACAGAGGAAGGATGGGAACAGGTTTTACTGTGTAATTTGTATATTTTTCCTGTTATGGTTACAACAGTCTGTATCTAGGCCTTAAAAAAAGTATGTTTGTCTACTTTTAATGTCTTAGAATCCAGGCAAGGTTATTTGTTTCTGAAAGGATCTACTAAGTATATTTTATCACCTAAAGGAAAGCAGCAAATGGCACCTCCCAGCCAGTCATGCCAAAATGCATATTATCCAAAGCCAGTTGACTAATTTTGCTGCCTGCAGCACAAAATCCCACAAACTTCCCTTCCCGGTAAAGATGCAATAATAACAAAGTATATAACAATGTACTACCCTTTTATCCAAAATATACTACCTAAAGTGGATTCCTCACTTTGCCTAATGTTCAGACTGGCACTAATTGGATCCATGGATGGACAAACAATATGGCCTAACTTTAGTGGTACTTTGCAATCATGTCTGAATGCTCAGCTGGAAAGTCTGGGTGAATGTAATAAAATCTTGTGTGCTGGAGACTGTAATCAACTGATCACCTGGGACACAACCGCTTGTGAACCCATAACAGGTGGCACCATTAATAGGCTTTTAGTGTGGGCTATATGGTCTGCAAAGTATATATCTGTGTGTGTGATCAGGCTCTGCAGTTACTTTTCCTGTGTAGCCACAGGAATGAGTTTCCAGACATTGTTGAATTCCTACCTCCATAGGTCCAGGCTATTTAGCCAACAATGATCAGATTAGAGAAGTGTAGTTCAGCAACATCTAGAGGGCCACATCAGTTCCCCACTTGTGGTTTACAGCAAAATTGCTAAAACAAAGTGTGGGAAGTTTGCTCTTTGGACATAGATTCTGGGAGGTATCATACAACTACAGAATGTTGTACTTCTGGCCCAGAAACTGTAATCCAAAATATGTATTGGTCTTCAGGGTTAGCAGTAGGGAAGATAAATAATTCACTTACAGTCTCTTTCTTTCTTTCTTTCTTTCTTTCTTTCTTTCTTTCTTTCTTTCTTTCTTTCTTTCTCTTCATCTCCCCCCCATCTCTTTCTTTCTTGCATGCTGCAAATGAGGTAGTGTTAAACTCCTAACAATTTTGGTTTCTTCAATGAAAGCCCTTAGAGAATTATAACTATCCCTATTGCTTTCTTTCTAACAAAAGACCATTGTGACATAGAAAATTACATTGCTACTTTGTCATCTAAAAGGGATGAGAAAGAAAAGAGAGAAAGATCTCCCTATTGAATCTGCTTAGTACTCAAAAGTTCATAAAACCTTCATTTGGCACCAAGGAAAGAATTTCATCTTTTATAAACCAAATAATTTAATTCAGAAAAGGAACACACACAGAGACACACCTTATACACAGAACTTTCCCCATTCTGGTGTCTTCTAGATATATTGGGCTACAACTTTCATTGCCCTCATGTGATCCTGCTTGCTGGGGATTATGGGAGTTGCACAAGGCTGAGGAAAGCTGTTCAATGAATGAGCTATGTGTTGCATAGTCTACACCTCTCTAATCTGATACATTTTACAGTTTGAAGGAGAGAGGTATTCCATCATAAAACTAAGTATACGCTTAACATTCAAGAATTTTCTGAATATGGCATGACAAGATAGAGGGGAAAAATCAGTAAAGTGGGGGTTTGTTTCTTGTACTATGTTTGCATTAATTTTCCTGTGCTTATTTATTCATTTGTTAATTACATTTATAGTCTGCCTTTTCTTTAGTAAGCGCAAGACAGCTTACATGGTGTGTTTCCTCCTCCTTTATCCTCATAAGAATCCTGTGAGGTAGTCAGGCTAAATGTGAGTGACTGGCCCAAAGCCACCCAGTGAGTTTCATGGCTCATTGTAGACTTGAATGTAGATCCCCAAGTCCAGTATAACTGTTATACCATGCTGGCTTCTTCTGACTCTAGGTTACATAAGTTTCCTTAATTTTATGCCCAAAAGATGTGGAGCTGTAGTGGGAAATTGTCTTTATAAATCATAGTCCCCTCTTAAATAGAATAAGAATAATTGGTATCGGTTTCATTGTTTTCTACTACCTACCTTAACTATGGGCTAAGCTCACAGATAATCTTACAGACTGAATGACTAACATGATTCTGCTTACGAATAACCATACACAATGTTAAAACAGCACACTTTTATTGGTTACAGCTATAAAAGAAGTAGGTCTGGATCCAGGCATTGGCTGACCCACCTGCCAATTGAGACACACCAAATCATCCACCTGGACTTCGGTATGTATACATGTATGCATGTACATATGTATATCTTTCCAGTTCCATGTTATGACCACCCCAAAGTTATGACAAAATAAGAGCTTTTATAAAATTATGACAAAAATGAACTGATTGTCCATAATCACACCAGCATAGCGGAGATGAAACTCTTGAAATGATTGGTGGAGTGGCCTGGCTTATGTAGTCCAGCCCAGACTGGGATGACTGCAACTTGGCTCTTCTGGTCTTATCTACTAGCCAACTGGTTATCCCCGGTTGGCTGGTTTTCCCATGCCTCACACAGCCTGTGAAAACCACATGGGCTTCTGGGAAGGAAAAAATCTGCTGCATCATAGAAAATGGTACCCATCTATTCTGCTGTGCTATGACCTGCAAACAGCAGCCCCCAGTAAGTTAGAGAATGCTATTTTTTCACATTACTTACCATATTTTACCTGACTAGCATGAATCCTCTGAACGGGCTCTACTATGGCAAAAGTAAACAAGAACACCTGGGAAAAAAGATACATTGATCAAGGCATTTCCAGTAATGTGTGCAGGATTGTTTTCCATGTATTTTACCAAATACATCTGAAAGCTCTTTCTTTAACCATCTCCTCTTTGCTTGCTTTTTATCAAGATATCACTGTGATCCAGCAAATGGTGCTGTTACTTTGTAAGTTTAAAATAAAAATAAAAATCTATATCCATTGTGTTTTCCCCACACAGAGCAGCACCCTTAAAAATAGAACCTAGGAATGAATGTCATATCTTAGCAGGCTACATAATTTAATTGGGGGTGAGGGGAAGAATGCTAAGACAAGGTTTTGCAGGGAGCACAAGAATGTAATTCTGCAAAAGAATTACTAGGGAGGAAGAAAAGAGAGGGTTCAGAAAGAGAAAAAGAATCAATTGTAGATGACTTCTACAAGACTTATATTATCATAGCTTAGGGGAGACAAGTGCTTCACTTTTAACAATTTGCACAGCTTTAAAAGAAATCCCTTCTTTTGCTAAATGCATATGATAAGGCATGAAATTTAAAGGCAACCTTCAGCTGCCCATATTTTCAAACTCGACAGCAATTATGTTGCACCTCCTGTGGCCATATTTAATGTATTTAAACCCCTGTCTTTGGAAACATTGGTTTAAAGTGATGTAATCACCATGTGAGTAGCTCTGGAACCTTCAGTTTGGAGTTTTACTAGCTTGATTCTTCAACAATGGAAGGCTCTTCAAACTATTACGTGGGCAGTTTCATCTGAGGAGGGACGAGGTGGCCATGTGTCATACATTGTTGAGGACTGGCTTGACTTAAAGGGCTATGAGAGGAAATTCCTGTGTTTGAAAATATCCTTTGTTGGAAAGGCTATCCAGTCCAAGTCTCATTTAATTTTTTTTTTAATACAAAAGAGGTAGAGTGGTAGAGGGTCAGGTGAATTGTATGGCTACTTAA
This sequence comes from Ctenosaura bakeri, assembly GCA_948474755.1. Classification (NCBI taxonomy): domain Eukaryota; kingdom Metazoa; phylum Chordata; class Lepidosauria; order Squamata; family Iguanidae; genus Ctenosaura; species Ctenosaura bakeri. The sequence goes on along the minus strand of CAOLHI010000381.1, from coordinate 458,243 downwards.
ATTATAGCATAATTTCTAAATTGGCAGTTATAACAATGAATTAGCATGTACAATCTTTAGGAAAATCTCTGTTCTCTCTTTTGGCAGTATGCAAATAGCAGTATGCAAATAGGGGGAGGATATCCTCATTTAGGTAGCTTGTCACACTGAGTGGCCCTGCATGCTCTGCTTTCTTCAGGCTTCCAGGCCATCTCCTGCCTCTGGTCCAACGGACCTTCTCCTATTTCAAGCTCCTCACTAAACTTTTCCATAAAAGCAAGCCCCACAACACAGAGAGACCCCCCAAGAGTCACTGCCAGTGGGATGCCCACTTAAAAAGAGGAAATGAGTCGTCCAAAAAAGAAGAAACAGCTTTGCCTAACAGTTGCACATGCTAATTCATATGTTTGTGGATCTCAATTAGGAAATAATTCCTTGAATTTAAATAGAATAGAAGGAAGGTGACAACTGTAGAAAACACCAAAGCTTGGAAAAATGACTCTTTTGAACTACAGGTCCCAGAATCTCCCATCCAAGGCAGGGGCCAGGTTGACTGGGAGATTCTGGAAGTGGTCCAAAAAGTAATGTTAAAAACTCTGAGGCTGACCAAGTGACCCATGCCTGCTGTGCAGGTGCAAACCAGTGATGGACAGCTTTAAGACACCTGCTGTTTCTCCTTTCTAATGGTCACATCTCTTTAAATCAGAGTGGATAGCCTTTCAAACTGAGGATATGAAACAGAAAACTGCCCAGTGACAGCTCTTCAAATACAAGATGGTAGGGCACACTCTAACCTTAAGTGCCAGATATGAAGGAAGATACCAGAGGCCCTTTCGCACTACTCAGTTATAGTGCTATATTTTACTTCAGCTATCTTGGCAACATCCTGTTTAATCTTGGGATTTGGTGGCAGATTGAGGCTCTCTGGCTGAGAACTCTACACAACCCCTCTCTAATTTTCAAATCTCAGGATTCCATAGGATGAAACCATGGCAGTTAAAGTGCAATCACAGTGGTATAATTGTGTAGTGCAAAAGGGCCAAAAGTGAGATTGACAAATAGTTTGATGACTTCCTATATCCAGTCTTAGAGAAATGACGGGCGTGTAAGTGTAAAGTACCTCTGAACCTTTTAGCAAGCTTCAGCTTATCTACCTTTCTGTGGAGAAAACATAACGCATACTTTAATCCTCTGCCATCCCACTTTTTTCAGCTGCTTTTAAAATGTCTCAGTTTTCATCTTCTCCTCTCACTTTCCCTCTTTGTCCTCAGCTTACTTCAATTGCTGCAAACAGAATTCAAAACGTAAAAACAGTTTGCACTCAACTAAATCAGGAGAAGAAAGAGGAAAGGGTTGACAGAGTCTTGCCCTTCCTAGTACGTTCAGGCAAAAGCAACCTGCTGCAGCCTCTCCTAGCTTGTGTGTTCTTCTTCCTCGACAATTTTGGCCACATTATCCATAGTGATATTACTTAACCACACACGTCCCAGTTTTCATCTGTGAAATGTCACAGCATACCACAGAATAAACCAGGAATCAATGAAAGCCCAATTCCATATGCTTCTTGGTATCAGAGCAACAATTTCTGAAGTTCTTGTGACCAAGAGAATTTTCATCATATATACTGTTTTCAAAACTAGTTACATTTACATCCCACCTTCCCTCCAGTGAGCTCTAGGCAGTGCATAAGGCTCTGGCACTTTATTCTCATAACAGCCCCCGGAGATAGGTCACATTGAGAAAGAGACTGAGGGAGAGTGGCTGGTCCAAGGCCAGCCTGTCATGGTGCAAGGGAGTATCCCAGAAAAGTGCATGGCTAGGTAACAGGAACAACTTAATACTGCAACATTTTCTTGCAAGTCCAACTGGTTACACCATAATTAGGTATGTAGTTCTGGTTCACGAGGAGTGCCTTTCCTTTCATGAATTCCTGAGCTCAAAGACATTCAGAGAGGGTAACTATGTTGATGGAGGCAGTACAGAAGAATGACTTGACTCACACACTTGAAGCTGTAGCTGGCATGCTTGAAGTTGTAACTTATGTCAGAAAGACACTTTGCAACAAGAGACCCCTGATGACACCTTTGCAGCTGTTTTGTTTGTGGGGGTTTAACCCCCAATCCTTGATTTCTTTCTGATGAAGTTCCTATCTTTTCAGAAATCCTTGAGAGGTTTTATTCATGCACGCTACAGTATTTTGTAAGCCCAAAATGTTTCTGCGTGACTTGCTCCCCCCACCCCACAATGAGTCATTGTATATACTGTCTGCAGGTTTATTCCTTCACTGTTTACATACTGGCTGCCCCAAAAGACAGTCTGGGAGCTGATTCATACTTGCATGCCCATCACTCAGTGTCTTATCATCAACTTGGACAAGTTAATATTTTGGACTACCATTCCTAGAATCCCCCAGCACCAGCATTGCCAATAGCTATACTAGCTGGAGGATTCTGGGAAATATAGTCCAAAAAAGTAACCTTCCCAGGCTCTGCTTATATCGTTCTGATTGAACTCCATTTGCTTGTTTAGACAAATTGCTTTGTGTTACTGATTGAACGACTGCTAACAGCTCCTATCAGAGGTTGAATCCACACTGCATTATTATATCAGTTTAACAACAGTTTAACTTCCATGCCTCCCTCCTATAGAATCCTGGGTTCTGTAGCTTGGGAAGATACTTAGAAATTTCTAGCACACTTCCCTGAAATGCACTGTTATTGCTCCTGGCAGGACCTAAGGAACTCATGAAATTACAAATCCTTGCATTAAATGGGATAGAGCCATGGGAGCTAAAGTGAAATCAACATGCTATAACTGGGCCCATTTCTGCACTAGGATTTGCAATTTAGGGAGGGGCCTTTGGGCAGGATTCCATAGGATGTTGAAAGTGGAATCATAGCACTATAACAGGCTAGTGTGGAAATGGCCTATGTAATGTAGATAACCCACTATACCTCTGCTGTTACTCCTATTGCTTGTCCTGGATCCTCCTGAACTATGTCAAAAGTCTTAATGTTACCCATGTTGTTGTTTCATTGCTAAAAATGAAAGTAACACATTACCTCCAGCCCTGATTTTCCAGTAGAGATAACAGAATGGTAACAATGAATTTTTCCTTGCAGTGGCGAAGTTTACATTTGAGCTGATTCCAGATGGACAGCTCCTAGCACTATCATCTTTTTCCCATTAATGAGCTTTGTGGTAAGAAAACAAGATGGAAGAATTGGTGGGAAAACATGACAGAGTTACAAATAAATGACCATGTCACCTGGCCTTCCTGTAAAACCCTATATTTGAGGCAGAGCAATTACCTCATTAAAGTCTTGCCTGGGAGAACCCTTAGTTTGTGTGTTCAGGAAATCAGCTAATTATATTGTGCAGATAGGGCAACTTGACCTAATTTCTACTGCTGCTTCTGCTGAAAAGGGCGCTTTGTGAGAAAGTTGTGCTGAAATGCTTAGAAGGATTGGAGAGAGAAAACAAACATGTGCAAAAGGTGTCATTCTTCACCTGGGCATGGGATTTTGTCACAGAGGTCATATTGTTTATGAGAAAAAGGACATCAAACTTTGTATGCCCATCCAATCAATTCCGGAGGTACTCTTGTAGGGAGAAAAATCTTTATTCTGTGTTTAGAGAGTCCTGAGATACAAACTGGGATAATGCACTAGTGAACGTAGCTGCAAGATGAGTTTGTGTGGCACCCAGTATAAGGACCTTGGTAGGACCCTGGTGAGTACCTGCAGGATGAGGTGCCCAGAAAGGGATAGACTGTAAGCGTCAAGAGTCCCAAGGGGCAAGCAAAACACAAATAAAATAAGGAAGAAGAGGTATCTGCAGAGGAGATGGGGTGCTTTGCATCAGACATTGGAGACCTCTCTTTACCTTCCTCATTTTCTGGATTTCCCTTTATAGAGGGCCTTGTTTCCTAACTTCCTCTAAGTCCCTTTTGGCTTATACCTCTCCTCCAATGCAAGCAGCCAAGAAAAACAGTCCCTGATCACAGCCCATCACTCCCTTGAAACTCAAGCCCAGAGGAGGCACTTCAGCTCCTGCATCCCTTCTGTTGTCTTTCAGCTTCTGCCTTCCAAATCCTCTGCGACAATGCTTCTGCAAGATGTCATCACATTCCCATTCTTCTTGCATTGTCAGCTGGTGTGATTGCGGGGTAAATCATTGATGGATTTTCTCTAACAATGACCCCCAATTGCATGACACTCCCACACTTACCTGCCCTGCAGAAGGCCTGGAAGCACAGTGGAGCCCCAGCACAGCATTGGAAAGAGCCCAACTGCTCTGCGGAAGGAAGAGGCATGTCCTTCACACCACAGGGAGCCAGTCCAGTGCAGAAGGGAACATTCCTGTCACACTCCCTGCCCACCAAAGGCGCTGCTGGGATCATGACCACAAAGTGATGAGATAAGGTAAGGGGTGGAAAGGGCCTCTGTCTTCAACTTATATTTGCCTTGTGCTATTCATGGGGTTTTCTTGGCAAGATTTGTTCAGAGGGGGCTTGCCTTTCACTTCCTCTGAGGCTGAGAGAGTGCAACTTGCCCAAGGTCACCCAGTGGATTTCAATTTCCAAACAGAGATTTGAACCCTGGTCTCCAGAAGAAAAGTGATGGTTGTAGAGTCACAGGTATACATTTTGTATCAGACATTGTTTCTGTTGTAATTCAGTTGTTCTGGAGGGATCTCGATGCAGCCAAAGACCACTCCCCTTCTTGGCCATGTGGGGACCAGAGACAAGGCAATAAAAGACAGGTAATAAAATTTCAGCTCCATTAGCAACTGAGAGGTAACTACCCTTCCGTAGGTGATTATGTGTCCCTTTTCCTCTCCTATTCATAACTACTTACTAACCATTCTACCTTTCTCTGCTGCTTTTCACATTCACACCTCTGTCCCTGTACCACGCCAAGCTCCTTTCCTTCCTGTCCTGTATTCTCTCTCTTCCTCTCCCCCAGTTCTCCCAGCATGTTCCTGTCCCGAGGTGGTTTGTGCAACTCGGTCTATGTCCATTTTGCAGAGCTCAGAGTGGTGGGCTGGGCTGGTGCCAGACTCGTACTGCTACTTCTGTTCCATGCTGTCACATAAACTGCCTTGGCCTGGGATGCCCAGTGTTTAACTGAATTCATAGGATGAGTTAGGATGCAAATTGGTAGGTATGCGTGGCCAGATTCACACCTTAAGTAAATCACATCATAGGATCACAGATTATGTTGAGCCTCTACGAACAGGAACAGCCATGTGACTGAATCTCAAGTTTTATTATTTATTTATTAAAATATTTTTATCTCACGCTTTTATCATGTGATCTTAGAGTGACTAAAACAATAGAAACACAGTTCCAGTTGGAAAACAAGATTTAAAAAAATTAAATGATTCAAACAAACTAAAAGAGCTTAAAAGGTGCTCAAAGAGGTAAAATCATGTACATGTTTACACATAAATCAAACTCCAAAGGCTTTAATAAAAAAGCCATTTTATGATCTGGCCCAGAAAATTTTATGACTTGATTTTCCCCCAGAAGTCGCTCTCCTACGTCCTACCCCATTGTATTTTACATAATAGTTAGACTGATATATATTTAGAGTAATGCTATTAGCTGCCAATGACCATTAGAGATGTCAAATTTTCAGAGATGTGTGACTCATGGAAAAAAACCCAAACATTTCCCCCATTTTTTCATGAAAAAAATGGAAATTTGGAGAATAACTGAAATATATGCAGTAGCCATTTTCTTATTATACTGAAGCTCATTTACTGCTTTAGCAAGTAATACTTGCTAAAGTAATACATGATTTAGCATATAAAACTACTTCAATTTAATCTGGATTTATATTGAGATTGTGCAGTATATATGATATAAACTGAGACTGATGTAAACTGGGGGAACCTGTTCCGTGGAGAAACATTAAAAACCAGGAGTTGTGTTCCAATGGAGCTGTGGTAGTTCAGAATATGGCAGCCAGGCTGGTCACCGGTAGACCTAAAACTGACCACATAACACCAATTCTAAAGTCTTAACATCGGCTGTCTATTAGTTTCTGGGCACAGTACAAGGTGTTGGTTATTACCTCTAAAGCCCGCCCTGCACACTAAGGTCCTCTGGGAGGAATTTACTGCAGCCAGTCAGAACTAGGTTGGCTGCAGTTACCCAGAGGACCTTCTCTTCTATCGCTCTCAAGTTATGGAATGGCCTGCCAAAGGAGACCCGGCATATTTCCAGTCTTGACTGCTTTAAAAAAGCAGTCAAGACTGTTCTCTTCCGACAGGCCTTCCCAGACTAGTACTCCACCACCTCCCACCAACTGTCCTCCTGTTCTTTAATGTAGTTAATGTGTTTTAGGGGGTTGGTTTTAGATGGGTTGGTGGGTGGGGAGGATTGGTTATGTTTTAATGCTTTTAATGTATTGTTGTAGTACCGCCTCGATCCATGGGGAGAGGCGGGATATAAATAACTACTACTACTACTTCTTCTTCTTCTTCTTCTTCTTCTTCTTCTTCTTTGTTATACATTTAGTGATTTCACTCAATCCATCAGCAGTTTTAGGAGTTTAAAGCACAAAACATCAAAATTTACCTCTTCCGGATCCTTCCTTTGAGACAGTAAGATGATAAGATTCCAGTTCCTTAGTCCCTACTTAAGCAAGCAGATAACACCTCTTCTAGCCACTCCAAAACTCCAAGATTCTAGTTTCCTCATCCTTCTCACACTCCTCTTCTAAGCAGGTGAGAGAAACCCCTTGCAGCAACACCAAGACTGCAGTTGTTTTCTGTGCCTGTGCATTGTAGGTGAAATTTTCATTCGTTCATTCATTCATTCATTTTGGGGGAGAGAAAATTGTGAGCACATTTCTTACTTTTTTATGATCAGAAAATGGGCAGAGAAAACAGAAACCACAGATTTTGTAAAGTATAAGTTAAAGTATATTATTTGGACATAAGCAGTCACAGTCTTTAAAGGCTAGCAATGTATTTTGTAATGAAGGTTATTTCAGTTTTTTGTTCTAATGATTTTTTTAAAAAGAGAAATCATTAAAAGGCTTTTTTAACAAGCAGTGAGGGGCCCAATGTTTACTTCCCTCATGAAAATGGCAGGACTCACTAGGTGCAGAAATGCATGTTAAGTGTCGTACACAACTATTGTACCCGCAGGAATTACCATTCTTTAATTCTGTCAGACTGTCTCGCACATCAGTCTTCATATTATGCAGGTTCTGGCATTTGAGTGAGTAAAACTTTCTCTTTCACTAATACAAAAGAGGGATTTTCCCCTATGTTCCTCAAAGTTTGTGATGTTCCCAATGGAAAAAATGAAAAATTGTCCTCAGTGAAAAATAGGAAAAAAAAAAAGAGCTCCTCCATTTTTTTCTGTTACCCTCCCCAGGCCTTTACATTTCTAGTGCCCACTAGAAACAGCTCTGCTGGCTACTTGGACCCAGGCAACTGTACAAGCAATATAGCAAACATATTGCTGCTGTCCTGCTGTCTCCTTCCCTTCTGCCTCTGGATTTTATCTTCTGTGTGTGTGGCACATGTCTGGGGCTTCCCTGCTCTAGCCCATGCTCCAGGCAAACTGGTATAGACACCTCCAAAGAAGCAGCAGTGAAGCCCCTCACTTGCCAGTAGGCTAGCCAATTTTAGTGAAATAGCAGAGCAGTGGCATACTGACTCTTAACAACGCTCAGGGCAAGGGGGTGGGATGAGAGGAGGTGGGCGGGGTGAGTGGCAGACAGAAGTGGGTGTGACAAGCAGCGGCAAGCAGGGAGGGGTGCATGGAAATGGGCAGAGTGAGCGGTGGGCTGAAGTGGGCAGGGTGAGTGGCAGTGGGGGGGGCAGGTGGGGGGATTCCTCTTTTTGGACCCCTGACATTGGCGCCCAGGGCATGCGCTCCAGTTGCCTCTATGGCCCTGGAATTCCCTGCTCAGCCATAGAAACCCACTGGGTAACCTTGGGCATGTCACACACTCTCAGTCCCAGAAAACCCTGTGATAGTGTTGCCATAAGTTGGAAATGACTTGAAAGCACACAACAACAGCCCCCAAAGTGCAGTTTTCTCCAAGCCAAAGCTTGATTCCTGTCAACTCCTGTGAAGTGTGTTAAGCTGCCTTGTGCCAGTTACTCCTTTTGTTCCTAAGCTGCTGGAGGCCTGGTCTTATTCTTTCTCAGGTCTGTCTCTAGTTTGTTGGAGATTCTTCTTCAATATACCAGAAGTATTTCAAAAATGCTTTGAGCAGAAAGGGACAGCAGCTGAAGCAGTCGGTGAGCTTTGCATGACCTCTGCTCCAAAAGAACGTGCTACTGGCAGAAAGATCTCCTTGGGGGAGAAAGGAAAATGTGAAGGAAAAGAAAGGGACTCTTTCAAAAAAGCACCCAGCTAGGTCTGTGTAGGTAAATTTCAGCATGAAGCAAACTCTTAACAGCCAGACATAAATCTCTGAAACCCAGGATTTATAACACAATAAAGGGGGAATGTTCTTTCTTTTGCCAGATAAGGCAGCTGCCCCCAGGCATATTTTGTGATTCTTTTGCTGGCATTGTACTGCACCAAAGACGATGTCACTCCAAACCTGACTTTTACTTCCTGAATCTCACATGATATAAATATTAATTCATAATTGCCATGGATAACAGTGGCGTGTAGGCAGATGACTGGAGATTGGGTTGAAAAACCTGATGAATCCCTCCTTGCAGTTAATATCAATGGGTCTCAGAGGCAAAATAAGAGGTGGGGGTGAGGGGAGGAGGAGAAAGCAATCCAGCATTTCCTCTGAGTGTCAGTCAGGATGCTCCCTCTCCCAGCAGAGATGAACACAAACAGGCACTTAATGTGCAGCGCATACCTAATTGCACTGGGAGGGAGAAAAGGGAAGGGAATAACACAGCCCCGTTGGGCATGAAATATGCAAGAAGCAGCAATTCTGCATGGCAGGCAGTGCATAACATTGCGTGCGGGCTTGTTGCAAAAAGGGCAAATGAAGTCTGGTTTTGAAGCTGAGGAGGCCTTGGCAAGAAGTAGGAGGGAATGATTCCTTTCTTGTTGGTTGGTGCCTGCTGTAAAGCTGGTCTGTGTGTGTGTGAGAGAGAGAGAGAGAGAGAATGATCAAACAGAGGCACAGAGAAAGGCATTTACATTCCGAACCAGATGCAAGAGATGCTCCCCACCCGTGCTTCTCCACTGGAAACCTTTAAAATGTGTGCCAAAAGCATCACTGTCACAACTTTGATTAAGAATTAATGAGAAGGAAGGCCAATTGGAACATTTTGGGGGTGGTGGGTGCTGGGAGCATATTCCTAAGGCCTTTCTGAGTGTTTGCACTATAGAATACAAAGAAACTGCTGTGTGAAAGACTAGTTGATTTTTTTAAATGTATCAAAGAAGCTTTGGGGCTGTATTTCTCCACTGATTTTGGCATTTTGATCCAATTGCATGAAAAACCTTACAAGTGTGAGGGTGCATCAGGATGTGCTGAATCATGATCTGAACACAGGGAATGGAACCAACCTTAGTCATTTTTAGACTAGATCAATTAAAATGAATAGGATGTAATGTTACTGTGGTTCAGACCTGGACGTTGATAGCACTAGATATCCCTTTTGATATCAAATAATTTGACCTTTTCCTGGCATCCTGGCTCAGGTGTTTGCGAGGATCCTCAGAAAAGCACCTACACAAGGAGCAGCCGTTAATGGCAGGGATTTCCAACTTCCCTTCTCAGGCGGGCATTTCAAAAACCTTGGTCATTGCTCTGGGACCTGGCTTGCAGATTCATTTTGCTTCACAATGATGCTGGATTTGCGCCAATGACTAACAAGGCCATGTTAAGTGCTCACCAATTTGCACATTGGCCACACTATTGATTTACAATCTGATAGCAGCAGTTTTGACCCTTTTCCGAGCCTTTGTCCAGTCCAAAACTTGCTTTGTTCTCAACGTTTATGGTATGGCCCGCAGGCACAATTTCTGCTATATAAACCCCTAGTTCCGAGAGTTCAGGGAACTGCTTTTGAGTTTCATCCCACCTTGCTGTCGGTCTGTGTGGCAAGTTCCCTCTGCAAATCACACTGAGCTCCCTTTTTCTCTATCTTTCCAGGACTACATGATCAGGTGTCGTATTGCCCATCCCTAAGCTCTCCTTTTCCTCTCCTTTTCCTATTTCTAAGTTAGCAGTGTGTCTGTTGTCTTATATGTTGTTTTTCAATAAAACATTAATTGGTTTACTCTGAATTTTCCTGGCTCACTAACCTGACGCTGTATACATAGGGTGAAAGATCTCCGCTAACGTTGGCCTGCTTCTCATTAGCCAGCAAGTGTGCTCTAGTTAATTTCCCCATTTGATTTGGATATTTGAGTGTCCCTCCCGGGACCCCCGAGATACAGGGTAACAGTAAGACAGTCATGACTAGCTTAAGTTTACTGCAGGTATGGGAATTATGCAGCCTTCCACATACTGTTGGACTACAACTCTCAGTTGTTGTTCTGCTGGTTAGGGCATTGAGCTAAGCATCTAAGAGTGGCTGTCTTTGTAGCGTTGGGGGGAGCAGTGTGTGCTATTCCCCTGTGAAGGTCACTTGGTTACACAGCAGCAATACAGGTGTCTGCACATTACAAGTAAATAGTCATCTTCTATTTAGCCAAAGCAGTATTTGACAGGATCACAGGCACAGTAGTGCCCACGATGTTAGCAGGCTGCCCATTTCATGCCTAACCCTATGGGCAAAACTATACATCCCAGATCGGATAACTGACTCTTCTTCTTCTTGAGAAAATGGGAATTTAAAGGTAGGCAACCAGTGTTGTGGTTTGAGTGTTGGACTATGACCCTGGAGGCCAGGATTTGATTCCTTACTCAGCCATGGAAACCAACTGAGTGATCTTGGGCGTGTCACACGCTCTCAGCCCTAGAAAACCCATTGATAGGTTTACCTTAAGGTCTCCATAAATCATAAATTACTTGAAGGCACACAACAACAAGAACAAGGTCTCTTTCATACTAATTTATAGAATTTGGATACAATTTTAACTGCCTTGGCAGCATCCTATGAAATATTGGGATATGTATTATTGGTCAGGCACTAGAGTTCTCTGACAAATAATTCTAAACATCTCATGACCCCAAAAACCTCAGGATTTCATAGGCAAGGATCCACAGGCATTGAAGTGGGAACAAAACGCTATAACTATATAATGTCGATGAGACCAGACTGGATCCATCCCATGCTGGAGGAAGAGTAGTCAGCGCAGCAAGTGTCAGCTTTGACAACTGGAAAATGCTAACGTGAATCAACTCTCAAGGTAAGCCAAACATTGCACAGGGAATAATTCATTTGGTTGTTTTTACTTTTGCCTGCATGAGTCTAAGCTCCTCTCTTCCAAAATTGCTCCAGGTATCTGAAATGTGCTCTAGCCTATGAAAGATTATGCCACAACATATTATTAGTTATTAGATGATGCATTTTTCCATTTTTGTTACAACAGACTAATACAATTACATTTCAAGACTAATTCTTATCTTTATTGTGAATTATAGCATTACACTGTGCCAAGTGAAGAAATGGCTGTCCCTTAGGCTATTGTGCTGATGACAGTCAATAGACAGTAATGGAATGTAGGATGTTCTATACTCTGTTTCTGTGTACCTTCAACTTATTTCTGACTTATGGAGACCCTAACACCCAAAATCTTTGAGTTTTCTTGGCAACTCAGGGAGGTTTGCCTTTGCCTTTCTCTGAAGGTGAGAGAGTGTGACTTGCCCAAGGTCACCCAGTGGGTTTCCATGGCCAACCAAGGATTCAAACTCTGTTCTCTAGAGTACTAGTCCAACTCTCAAACTGCCACACAATGCTGGCTCTCTAAACTCTTTAGAAGTGTGATTCCCAGTCTTTATATTGAACAACCGGCTTATCTGATGGCCCCTCCCCAAACTGCAAACCCCAGGATTCCATAGGATGTTAAAAGTAGAATAATAGCACTATAACAGTCTAGTGCGGAAATGGCCTTAGACTTCAGATCTGAAAGTTAGGTGATGGTGATCTACTTATTCAGGAAAAAAAGGAGCAACACACTGTATAGTATCCTAGGCACTGTACCACTTGTGATGATAATTGAGAGGTTCACAACTGAATGCTTCTCTATGTAAAACACACATATACACAGCCCTACACATGGAAAGCTAACATTTCATGGCTAGAATCCTATTCACTGAGAGAAGGGTGGTTTTGACATGAGGGAGAATTCAGTAATAAGCACAGAAGAAGAGTCCTGTTGTATCAGACATATACAATGATACCTGTCTCTTCATGCTCTCCAGCAATTGGGGTGTGTGTGTACATGTCCTTTCAAGCTGCCTGTCAACTTATGGAATCCTCATGATTTTCATAGGCTTTTCTTAGGCAAGGAATATTCAGAGGTGGTTTGGCCAGTTCGTTCCTCTGAAATATATCCTATGGTGCTTGGTATTTGTTGGCAGTCTCTCTAACCACAGCTGACCCTGCTTAGCTTCCTAGATCAGGTGGGATCTGGTGCCTTTAGGGTATTTAGGCTGTCTGAGAGGCAAAAAAAAAAAGCCTCTGATATTGGAGGAAGTAATGGATTATCATCATGAGTAGCAGTCATGGATAGTTTTATCTACCATGAGTTTCTCTAATCCCTTTTAAATTTGCCCATGTTGGGAACCCTCACTACATTTTGTGATAGTGAATTCTCTAGTTTAACTATGTGCTATAGGAAGAGGTGCTTCTTTTTATGTGTCCTAAAATTCCAACTCAAATTCAGTGGTTGACCCTTTATTCTAGCATTATGAGTCTGAGAAATGTTTTTCATGCCATGTATAATTTTATATACCTCTCTGTCATGTATGCCCTTACCCACCATTTCTTATACATGAAAATAAGTCCACTGTAATATTTCCTCATGGGTAGGGGGTTATTTGAGCTCCTTGACCATTTTGGTTTCCTTTTTCTTCACCTTTATGAACTCTGACACTATTTTCTTAGAGGTTCAACAAACAAAATTGTACACGGTATTCAAGTATGTGCACATGCCAAGGGTTTTATCTCTTATTTTCTATTGCCAGAGTTTGGCCATTTCGGCACGAGACTGTTATAGTGCTACAATTCCACTTTCAACATCCTATGGAATCCTGGGGTTTGCAACCTCAGGATTCCATAGGATGTTGAAAGTAGAATTGTAGCGCTATAACAGTCTCATGCAGAAGAGGCGTTTGTGTTCCTTTTTGTTCTCTTTTGGGGAAGATTTCCATTTCTTGGACAAGCTGTTTGCAGGAAGACTACTTAGATCTAGTATTTTCCTTGACATCTCCCCTTCTCAGAATTCTGAACTATAAGCCTTCTGACTGAACTTGGAGACTGATCTTCAGCCCCAGCAAAGATGAGTTGCTACAATATGTAGTAGGGACAACCTGCTCACCTAATTCTAGGTCCTCTTTCACACCACTGTATACAATTATAGGGCTATAATTCCATTTTGACTTCCTTGGTAACCTCCAGTGGAATTCTGAGATTTGTAATTTAGGGAAGGAACACTCTCAGCCCCAGAAAACCCTGTACTAGCTTTGCCTTAGGGTTGCCGTAACCTGGAAACTACTTGAAGGCACACAAGAACAATAATTTAGAATTCTGGTCAGAGAGTTCTAATGCCATACCAAATTACAAACCTTGGGATTCCATAGGATGTTGCTATGACAGATAAAGTAGAATCATAATGTTATAATTATACAGTGTAAGTTTCTGTGATCCATTGGAAAGCAGTGCATTGAAACTGGGGGACCAACTACTGTATTTCTCTTTCTTAATGCATATGGCAGAGTTTTATTAATGGTAGAGAGCCTTTGGTACAAAGGAAGTCAAACCCAGTGTTACTTCGGCCCAGGCCTACCCAGTGACAGCACTAGATATCTAGTGGCCGGTAATTGTTGGACATTCCATTCTCCACCTAGGCAGGCAGAACAGAGCCACTTCGTTGCTTCAGGGACCTCTCCTGCAAACACCCTTTTGCTTAAGCGCGACACTAATAAAGGCGCCCGGCTCTGAGCCGATAGTTTTACAAAGCCGGACTAAGTACTGTGCATTTGCATACTGGTTACACTACTGTTGATTCGGCGCTAAGCCAATCATGTTAAACTTGACCTTTTCCAAAGCTTTGTCCCACTCCAAACTCGCATTGTTCTCACCGAGCAAGGCATGGCCTGCAGTCACAGTTCACCCTACATAAACCCCCCAATTCCGAGACCACCTCGGATTGCTTGCCACCTCGGATCACTACTGAGTTCCAGACCGCCTTGCTGCCGTTTTGTCCGGTGAGCTCCCCTCAGTGAGCCGCGCTGAGCTTTCTCTCCTGCATCCCAACAAACTCTATCTTCCAGCTTCTTCAGGACTACGAGAAAGGTGTCGTATCACCCATTTTCCCCGAAAATCCTTATTTCCAACTCTTTCGTTAGCTGTGTGATTGTGGTGTCTTTACTGTTTGTTTGTCATTTAATAAAAACATCATTTTTGTTATTTTTAAAACTGTCTGACTGCTTGACTGACCTGACCCCGTAGACACTGGGTTGCAAGATCCCTGCTAAGTTACCCTGCCTCTCGCTAGCTTTAATGAGTGCTCCAGATAATTCTCCCCAGGATTGTGTTTGTGTTTTGGTTATTTGGGTGCCCCTCCCGGGACCCCCAGAGAACAGGGTAACACCAGCTTTGAAGTACACTCTCTAAGGATTGATATCCTTCTAATTTTCATTGAAATCAATGGAAAGCAGACAACTGATGACTGCAGTATTCCCTGGCTTTATGAATGTATTTGTTTAGGAATGGATTTGATGTAGGCTGCAGAAATGATCTTGATACTCTCAAACTGCCAGCAAGCAGATAAATATCAGCAAGTTAAGAAAAGGGATTGGTCTTGTCCGATCAATAGGAAGCACAACAGTTCATGTTTGCTTCATGCTTCTATGAGATTCTGTCATGGATTCTCATACCCACAGGCTGAAGAATAAAGTATAAATTATGTCAACTGAACCTCAAGTCCTTTTTTTTTGAAGAGAAAAGAAAAAGGTTCAAACTACAAGCTGACTACAGAGCTTGGAAAAGTTGCTTTTGATGATAACAATTCTCAGTCTCCATATCAGTGGCTTGTGGGCAGGACAGCTGGGAGATTCTAGGAGTTGCAGCATCCTCAAAAGTAGTGTTTCTAAATTCTGAATGACAGAACCAGATCCACCACTAGGCAGTAGATTTTGGGTGTCATGAAAGAGCAGCAGGGAGAATTGCCTATGGGATGTTCTGTCTCATGTCCCAAAATAATTTGGCTGATTGGAGGTTCTATGCAGTTTGAGTTAGGTGAATGAGAGGATGCTTTTGGTTGCTCTGTCTCATGAAACAAAACAGCTTCATATCATGTACCCAACCATATTATTAAGATTCTTGAAAAGTTCTCACAGTCCATACAGATGAACATAAGATGATTTGGAAGGAAGGAAGGACAAAAATGGAGAACAAATTCAACTTAATGTGACAGCATCTGCTTTGAAAGATTCTGCAGCTATAATCAAGAAATGTGGTGTTCTTCGGTATTTATTTAATAAATATCCTGCCTTTCTCCCAACAGGGCAACCAAGGCTAAAACAGGATGAAGATAAAACAAGATGAAGATAAAAACCTGATGATAAAAAAAGTTAAAGCACAGACTATCCTATTACACAGGCTATCCTTACACAGACTATCCTATTAAAAAATTGTTAATTTTAGAAAGTGTAAAATCACTTAAAAATGTAACAAAGATAAAAAATACAGTATACCCCCCCCAAAAAAGAGCCTTCTGCACAACCAATTATGCTTGTTTAAACAAGAAGTTCTTTGATGCTGGCAGAAAGAGAGCAGCAGTGGGGTGGGGGGAGCGGCATCCTAGTCTTGCCTAGGAGAGAATTCCATAGTCTGGGAAGAGTAAGTGACAAGGCCCTCTTTTATGTTCTCACAAGCAGTCCTGTGATGGTGGTGTGGCCAAGAGAAAGCCTTCCTCCAAGGATCTTAAAACAACCAGGCTCATGCTGGAAGGTATGGTCTTTCAGATAGCCTGGCTCTAATCTGTAGGGGTCTCATAGTCAGAAGCAGATCTAGGATGGGGCAACTGGGGTGTGTGCCCGAGGTGCCAGTGTCAGGGGGGCTCAAAAAAGAGGAACACCTCTGCCTGGCCCTCCACTGCCATTTGCCTTGCCCCATCCCCGCCTGCCCCTCTCCCACTGCCACTCGTCCTGCCCCTTTGCCCTGGGCTCTGTGGAGCCTCCATATGCCACTGCTCATAGCTGTTAACCCATGTTCTTTCAAGTAATTAGATACAACGATACTGTCATGTTATTAGAACGGCTAGAGAAATATGGAACCAAACTGCTCTCTCTAATCCAAGGTCCTACCAAAAGTGGTGCTGGTATAGTAAAGACAAAATCCAGATCCTCACAGCAAGCAACAGGATGACAGTGATGACACTGCAAGAGCCATATAAGCCCATTCATATAAGAAAAAAATGCAGGATGAAAAGAATTGGTATTTAAATGATCTTTGGCAGATCCAGAATCACAGGGCCTCAAAATCATCTAGTCCAGTCAGCCTGAGGGATAGAAGTTGGTGAGCCCCATTATACGTGTGCTCACATTTTTACAACATGCCTAGCTGTACTTGTTGCAACTTTTATGATCAGGGAGTGTGCTTTTTGGGAGGGTCCTTAACTGCGTATACAGTGTATGGATGTGCATACAAGCACATGCATGCATACACACACATACAAACATACGTATACTTCATTGCTCTGGTGTCTTGATCCAGAGCAGGAAATATACATGGGATCATGGGAATACGGGTCGTATTATGTCTCTGAACTACGTTCCTGACTAGTGGGTGAATTAGTCGTAACCAAATGCTTTATTGTCCTGCTGGCTTGATGAACCTCTGGCTGCTGTCCTTCGTGTGACCCTTCAGCTTCTTCTACTGTAATCTCTGGTCAGTGATAAGAGATGACATGTTATTTAAACTTTAAATACCCTGCAACAGAACTGAGATATGGTTTTCATGGAGAAAAGCTGTTACACAGAAATGAGTAGGCAGGAAGGATTTGATATCAAGATTTTTTTTCTTGTACAAGCAGAGCCAATGTGGCTTGAGTGTTGGACTATGACTCTGGAGACCAGGGTTCAAATTTCCACACAGCTATGGAAAGCCACTGGTTGAACCTGGGTAAGTCATACTCTCTCAGCCTCAAAGGAAGCAAATGCAAACCCTCCCTGGACAATTCTTGCCAAGAAATTAGGGTCTAAGTTGGAAATGATCTGAAGGCACACAAAGAGAAAATCAAGCTTAAACTCTCCCTAGAAGCCAAGATGACTTAACTGAGACTAGAAGAGACAATAATGCTTGCGAAGGTAAAAGGCAGAAGGAAAAGAAGAAGAATGCATTACAGGTGGATAGACTTGATCATGGAGGCCACAGACCTGTGTCTGCACCACCACAACGAGATATTTGTACATTAAATGCAAGGACATATTGAAATCCAGGTCTAACCTGGTGTAAAGAAATATAGCAGGTGCAGACTAAAAGCTTTACTGCCACTGAGGCTATAATCGTTCACTGATGAATTCTGACCTACTACTTAAGAAATGTATATTTAGAATGTCAACGCATGAATACCTCTCTGTGTTTTTAATTTCCTGGCTCCTGATAGCTGATGTCCATCAGCAGGTACGAGTTTGTATTGGGGAATGGCCATTTCAAAGCTCACATCAGCCGTGAACACAGTAGGTAGGCTTTGGCAAACCACCATTAGTGATTTACAGGCCCCTGAAATAGTATTTTCTACAATAGCAGAGCTTTGAAGTCTCTTCTAAATCTATAGTTCTATACGAATTGCTTTCAGTGATCAAAAACCATGATATAAACTTGCTGGCTGGGATGATGGGAGTTTTAGTCCTACTTGTCTAGGAAACACCTGATTGACAAAGGCCTAGAGAGGAAGAATTAATGGAAGAAAATAATCTTTGTCTGCTTCTAATTCTAAATCTATTTCTTCTTAAGCTCTTTTTTCCTCATAAATCCTACTTTTAACAGGTACACAAGGGAACCATAGCTCAAAAGTTTTTGACATCCATTCTGACAAGTAAGTCTGTGGATATAAGTCAGAAAAATAGTGATGGAAAAAGAAATACCAGTTAATCTCATACAAAAGTTAAATCACAAGATTCCATATGGACAGATATGTGCATATACACAAATCAATTTGTGCAAACCCTGTTTTCCAGATCATGTGTAGTCACAACAGTCCTAAACAATAATATCTAAAAACTATAGCACTGAAAGACTTTGAAACTCTCTCCCTAGAGAGGCCAGGTTGGGCCCATCCTTGCTGTCCTTCTAATAATGAGTTAAAATATTTTTGTGCTGTCAGACTTTCATAAATTGACTAGGTTTGGACTCCTAATGCTGTGAGGTTCTGTTTTTTAGGGTGATAACAGCTTTTAGTGCATTTTAATGTCTTTAATATTTTAACATGTAATACTTTAACTTCTAAATTGTTTAATTGCTTTTTAGATCTGATATTTATATTTGTATGACTGTTTTAATTTACATTTTTAAAAGTTGTTAGCTGCTTTGAGTCCCATTGTCAGGAGAAAGGCAGTATAAAAAGGAGGATGAAGATCAAGATGAAGAAGAGGAGGAGGAGAAGGAGGAGAAAGAAGGTATGAGTCTTCCCTCCCACCCTTTCCCCCCAAGATGCTTCCTTATTGACTTATCACTCCCTGGACTGAGGCTATTAAGACCTGCATGGGGCTTTGCTGGTCAGGAGGGATGGTGTGAACTGGCATTGGTTTGCCCCACTCCAAAACCCATAGAACCAGAAAAAAAAAGTATAAAAATAAAAGAAACATATAATTTGCACATGTACTAAGCTTACACAGTCTATACAGGCCATGATATTTTGTGCTCTTGCTACAGATTCTAGGTTACTATGGTAAACCAATTTTTTTTAAAAGAATGGAAATCTGTTCAATAGTAAGACTGGGAGAGAGAGAAAGAGAAAAAAACTGGAATGAATATATAAAGTTAGGGCAACATAAAGGTCAGAAAACCATCAGTGGCAAGACCAGGCAGAGCTTTAACTCTGAGAGAAGGGGAAGTGAGACCAACTTTCTGTTTGTCATCAGGGTGTGGTTGTTTCTACCCACCTTGTTCCCCCTAGACCTAGGAAACCTTCATAATATACTGTGGGGGCTTGATATCTGGTGGAGTTTGGTTCTAGGACCCCCCATGGCTACCAAAATCTGTGGATGCCCAAGTTCCATCATATACAATGGGGAAGTAAAATGGCATCCCTTATATAAAATGATGAACTACTCAAACAAGTGCCAGAGGGAGCCCAGGGATCTGTGAAATGATGGGAGTCTACAGCAGGGCATGCCTGAACAGTAGCATAGTGCTCCATGCATTGCAAAATCAAGGTTTGTTTTTTGGATTTTTTCCCCAAATACTTTCGAGCTCTGGCTGGTTAAATCTGTGGATGGAGAACCTGTGAATACAGAGGGCTGACTGTAATTACAGACTGAAAGTATATTTAAAACGGGGAGTCCCTATCAATAGTTTCCACTGGATTTTGAAGCCTCTAGCAACAGTGAGTATATCTGAACTGTACAATTATATCAGGCTTGTGCTACTTTAACAGTTATAGCTCTGTGTAACAAAATCTCTCTGCTAGAGTTCTAGTGCATGCTCTGAAGTACAGTACTAGAGCTTTCTAGCAGAGAATTCTAACCACTTCATTGAACTACAAGCCCCAGGATTCTGTAGGAGGGTCCATGATAGTTAAAGTGGGATCAGACTGCTATAAATGTGTAATGCAGATACACTCAGTGAGGAACTAGAACCAACCTTTTTAAAATGGAGATGGCTGTCTCAGATCTTATATCCTAATCTTATCCCTAGAGGCACTACTGACTCCATGGAAAGGACTTTAGATTCCTCTAGTGAACAGGGACACTCTGAAGTACATTGTACAGTTGGCCCTCCACATTTGCGGGCTTAACTTTCACAGATTTGATTATGTGTGAGTTTCTCCAACCACTGGCCCCCCGCCTCAGGCACTTCTTTTCCAGGGGAACCTTCCCTCTTGGCATCTCTGATAAGGCCATGCAGGCCTTTAAAAACCCACACCTGGTCCTCCACCTCCTCCACCAGCTGCTGCCTGACCAGCTAAGGATGGCTCATGCCCCAATTTCTCAGCACCACAAATCCTCTCCCAATAACCTCCTACACCCAAGGAAGGAGACGACCGAGAGAGCAAGTGTAGGTCCACCGTGCTGATCCACCCCTTTTTCCTCTCCTTTCCCTGACCTGGTTTGGACTCCGGGTGCCTGTTTTCCTCTCCATGTCTCGGTCCTCTTCCCACAGATGACACAGACACACACATTTTGATATTTGTGATTTTTGCAATTTTGCAGGGTCCTGTGCTCCTAACCCTAGTGACTGTGGAGGGCTGACCATACTGTGTTTAGATTCCTAGGAGGTAGATGTTTGTCCTGGCTGCTACTTAGTTTCAGATACAAGCAGTGAATGACCTTTTGAAATTCTGTTTCATAGATTAGATGCTTTTCTCCAAGACAAAGAACAATAATTGGTGAGTACTCTTTGGATATAGTCCATCAACCACATACAAATCCTCTTAACAATAGCAGCGTATAGTTTAGATTTTACCAGCTTGTCGGCAAAAATATAGTGGGAACCTTGTCAAAAGCCTTAATGAAGTCAAGATATACTTTATCACAGCATTCCCCTCATCTAACAAGCTTGTAACTCTGTTAAAGAGAGAGAGAGAGAGATCAAATTAATTTGTTCTGACTTGTTTTTGCAATACCCATAATGATTTGTTTTAAAACCTTTCCTGGTACTGACATCAAGTTGACTGATTGATAATTGCCTGGCTCCTCTTTGTTGCCCTTTTTGAAGATAAGGACAACATTTGCCCTCCACCATTCTGCCAGTACCTCTCCTGTTCTCCAAGAATTCTCCGAGATTATTGACAGTGACTGTAAGATTACACCTGCAAGGTTCTTTAATATCCTTGGATGCAGTTCATCAGTTCCTGGAGATTTGAATTAATTCAGAGTATCTGGAATTCATTTACAATAGGTAGGGCCAGTGTGGTGTATAGTGTTTTAAATGTTGGACTATGACTCTGGGAGACCATAGTTCAAATCTTGCTTAGCCCTGGAAACTCATTGGGTGGCCTTGGGCAAATTGCATTCTTTCAGCCTCAGAAGAAGGCAGTGGTAGACCTCCTCTGAACAAATATGGTCTAGAAAACCCTGTAATAGGGTCATGTTAGGATCAGCATAAGTCAGAAATGACTTGAAGGAACACACCAACAAAGCTAGGAGTACAGGAATACCTGTACCAGGAATATGTCTTTACTTATGCTGAGCTGCAGTTCCCTTACTGAATCATTGCTCTGCGTTGATCAAGTACAGCATTGTTTGCATTTTGAAAGAAGACTATGGTAAACAAGATGTTAAGAATTCTGCCTTCTCTTTGTCCTGTTTGCATTTTACCGTATTCTCTATCCTTTCCTTGCTCTTCCTCTTGTTCCAGATTTAGCCCACAAACCCCTTTTTGTTATTTTAACTTCTCTAGCAAGACTAAACTCATTCTGAGGTTTAGCTTTCCTGACTTTTCCCCTACAAATACTGTCTATTAATTTGTATTCCTCTTTGGTGATTTTGTAGTTCTTCCATTTCTTGTATAGTTCTAATTTAAACCTCAGCTCATTTGAAAGTTCTTTATACACCCTCCTGGTTTCTTTAGACACCTCCTACTTTTTCCCCCTCACTGGAATAGTGTGCCTTCAATATTTCACCTTTAAGAAATTCCCATTCATCATGAATAACTTCCCTTTTAGTATTTTTCACCATGAGATCTCACTCATTATTTCTTTAAGCTTACAGAAATCAGTTTTCTTGACATTCAGAGTGTGTGTCTGACATTTGACTTTCCCTTCTCTTTCCTCAGTATAACAAATCTGAAGAAGGCATGGTCATTCCCATCCAAGGCTCCCACTACTTCTACATGATTAACCAGTTCAGCTCTGTTGGTCAGGATCAAATCCAAAATAGTTGATCCCTTTGTTGCCTCTTCTACCTTCTGGACAATGAAGTTGTCTGCAAGGTAAGTGAGGAATTGGTTGAATCTTACCTTCTTGGCACAGTTTAACTTTCAACAAATATCAGGGTGGTCAAAGTCTTTCATTAGTTCTCTCCTTCTTGAATGTTTGGGCATCATCCAAGTCATCAATCTGGCTTGAAGGTCTGTAATGTATGCTGTCACTCTTGTTTCATTCTTGTTTGATTTTTACCAAAATGCTCTCAACTTGTTTTTTTTTCTTTGTTTGATTCATAGATCTCCTCACAGGAGGAGACATCCAGTGATGTAGACTCAAGTCGATTGACTCTGACTCAAGTTGGACTTAGGTCACTTTGACTTTAGGTCAATTTGGCGTGAACTTGACTCAGCGATTAATGACACATTGACTCATCTTGAGTCCTGATTTGTATATTTTTAGTGACTGACTTGCTGCCCTTGGTTCAGTAACATAGCATGTTCATCCAGAAACCTTAAGACTTTGCACAACACTTCCATCTCTTTTCCCTACTGGTCATGTAGCGATCTCTCTCAAGCCCAAAGTGTAGGTGCATTTCTCAGAGGGAACAGCAAACGGGTTAAGTAATGGACTTGAAATGGGGTTAAGGTTTGCTCAGCAGTCTGTTTCTGCTTTATATCAGAAAAGCCTTCTAAAACTATTCCTAAGAGCAGAAGACTCACTCCAAGAGTGCAGGCCACGTTTCTCAGAGGGCAACAGCAAATGTGTTAAGAAACAGACTTGAGGAGAAAAGATCCTTCCTTCTAAAGCCTTTGAAGCTTCAGTAATGGGGAGTAAAAGGGATTTAAGCTTGTCGTGTTTCCCATGCTTTATGCAGTAATGACATAGAATTGCTAGGGTAACTACTTAAAATGCATGGAATCAAGCTGTTTGGCTCATCAGAGTCATAGGCCTGAAAATGGTTTCACATATGAAAATGTTTGTGTTGTTGTCTATCATGCTATTTAATTTCTATGCCACCAATCCTAGAATAGCTCTCATATGTGGACAAAGAGGTAGTTATTTATGTATTGCTCCAGTACCCCAACCACCTTAATCCAGTAATACATGAGAACTCTTTTACAGTAGTTTGTGCTTTATTTAACTTATTTCAAGTGTTCTGTCCTATCAAATAAGTGGCTCCTTTTTAAAACCTCATAAATGTTGTGCATTTCCAATTTGCTTCTAGAAAAATTGTTCCAAAGTGTAAAAACTCCATGAAATATTTTCTCAGGAATAAGGATATTAGTGTTGATGCCCTGACTAATTTTCAGCTGATTATCTTTTTTTTTTAATTTCACACGAGAGATAATTTTCCTTTTTCATGTCATTACTCTGAAAGTTTGAGAAAGGATATCCAGATGCTCTTCAAAGGACTGGTTCATTCTCCCTAGAACTTACTCCATTTTTGTAATGGCAGAAATGATATTTGAATTTGTGCTATATACAGTGTGGAAAGCCAGCATGGTGTCATGGTTTGAGCATTTGGCTACGACCCTGAAGAACAGGGTTCAATTCCCTGCTCAGCCATGGAAACCCACTGTGCATCGCACACTCTCAACCCCAGAAAACCCCATGATAGGTTCACCTTAGGATTGCCATAAGCCGCAAATGACTTGAAGGCACACAGCAACAATATGCTGTCTGATCCCTAGGTAGAAATTCCTTTCATCATGTTAGAAATAAGTATGGATGGGCCAACCAAATCCTTGGCAGGGATTCGAGATTCACAAGTCCAAATCCCTGTGCCAAAATAGGCAAACTGAATCTTTTGAATCTGCCACCCAAATAGTTTGTTGGAGACTGGGACACCTGAAAACCTGGGAGACCAGGACTCCTAAAAACTTGGGAGGCCAGGACGTCTGAAAATTTGGGAGACTAGACACACAAGGGGAGATGGCAGGTAGGTGAGTTTTTCCCTTGAAGTAATAATGGCCTTTGCTAACAATTTCAGAAATTACATCTGGGGTTGTGTTCTAAGATATTTAAATTGAATATTTAATATTTAAGTTCAGCACTTGACTAGAAGGTACAGTCTTCTTGAGATTTCAAGGACAGCTGAAAGACTCCTTTGCATAACTCCCCTGCAAACCTCTTTCATACACAATTCTGGGGTTTGTAGTTTTACAAGGTATCTTCTCTGCCAAAGTGTGCTGGTGTATCGTCAAACTACAAACCCCAGCATGCCATAAGGAGCTATGCAAAGAAAAGCCAATTTTGACCTGGATTCTCTCTCTACTGTAGTATGTGGCCCTATTTACACAGGCAGGAAAATGTAGTAGTAAGCCACATTTTCCTGCCTGTGCAGAAAGGGCCTTCATGTCATTTTCAATCTGGGGAGATCCTCAGGCAGAACTAGGACAATTGTCTTGGCCACATTTCTTCAGAGGGAGGTTTGCCTTTGTCTAGGCTTTTGCTAAGGCTGAGAGAGTGTGCCTTGCCCAAGATTATCCTTCTTTCCTTTGCTTTTTAAATCTCTTTTTAAAAAAAGGATTTGAAAGATTTGAAATTCATGAGATTCGTGGATTCCCAGAACCTTCCAGGGATTCGGATCCGGAAAATTCTGGATTCATCCCATCCCTATAAATAAGGAAGCCTAGCAACCTGAATTACTGCATCTGTTTGAGGGACTATGGAATCCAGAGAAGAACCTGGAAATTTTGGTCTTTTGGCATAACTCTCTTAGAATTGTTCAGTCAACCCGGACATTGACATACTAGCTGCAGAACTGACAGAGAAATAGTTCAAAAAGTGGGAAGGGACTTTTCCAGGTCTTGATCTAGATAGGCCTTGGGTCTGATCCAGCAGGGCTCTTCTGACATTCTTATGGAAGTAAATCCCAATGTATTCAATGGAATTTATTCTCAGTTAAGTGTGGGCATAGTGCTGAAGTCTGAGAGCCAACCTAGATGAGATGCCAATTATACAATCAGGGTTGCATTATACAGCTTGTTATATCATAAATGGCATGCACAAGGGATCTTATATGGGTCAGAACCCTGCTGTGTGTGTTGGAGTAAGTGTGAATTGGATAGAGAGACTTTAATCTTTGCCTACTGCAGTGGTTATAAACTAGGCTATGCCTTTTTCTTTCTTTCTTTTTTTTAATTGGAAGAAACAGCTTCCATTCCCTCCAAGGAAGTGTGAGAGCACATCAAGGATTTTAAGCCTTCCATTTCACTGGAATATTGTGGTATGTCCCACATTTCCTGCCCCTGATTGTTCTCCATTATGCTGCAGATTAATGTGTGCTGGGTACACAGCACAATGCAGATGAGATAGGTCAGACTGGACACTTGTTTTGCTTCTTTGCTAATCTGTGAATGCAGGCACAACATAAGGCATGAACTAGTTGGCTGCACAGAATCCTGAGAAAACTTGCCTTTAAAAACAAAAACAACAAAAAAAGATTTATATGCCTCATTGTTGCAGGAAAAAAGCATCAAGATCTGTGGATAAGAATGTGCCCATACCAAACCCTTTCACACTACACAATTTTAACACTATGATTACATTTTTATTTTTACATTTACATTATTTCCAACATCCTATGAAATTTTTGGATTTGTAGTTTGTTGAGGCACCAGAGGTCTCTGGCAGAGAATTCTAAATACCCCTCCCTAAACTGCAAACCCCAGGCTTCCACAAGATGTTGCTGTGGCAGTTAAAGTGGGATCATTGAGCTATAACTATGTATTATGAAAGGGCCTCAGTGCTGATCCTGACTGGCTGCTGTGCTGTGCAATGCTGAATATATTTATTCAGGCCAGGGCATCATCTGAAGGTGCATAGCACTGCCCTCTCTTAACTGCCAAGATCTCAAAGCAAATAGGCAGACATTCAGCAAATCAGCCTGTTTCCTTCTTTTTGTTTTAAGACAGAGCTAGTTAATGCAAGACTGTTGCCTGCTTGAATTTGCAATGTAATTCAAATTTCAGCAAATGTCCATGTGATATCAGATGGATGTAGCCTTCTGGATAGTGTTAGCAAATTAAATTCTACATGTAACACAGGGTGGGGGAGAGAAACTCTAAAATTATGTGACAGATCCATTAGAATATATGATAGTGGAAAGGCACGGCAATCCTCTCTCTTCTATGCATACATACAAAAGAACCTCGTAGGAGTGTGACAAATGGCACAGCAAAAGCCTGAACTATATTGTGTTGAGAAGGCGACAAAATTGGCAGGCTGCTCACTCCTGTTAGGAGCTTGGGGGAGGCTCTGATTTAGCAGAAAGCAATGCTGCCTCAAACCACCCTGTCTCCAACCTCCTCAAAAGTGCTGAACCACAACTCCCATCACCTACATCCTCTACAACAGACAATGGAGGTTGTAGTAGAACATATCTTCGAAGGCATCTGTTAGGGAGCATTGCTTGAGATATGCACTGTTTCAAAAAAGGAACACACTGAAAACTTCACAATTAGTGGCATCTTTTCCTCCTAAATCTCACTGTGGAATAGCTGCAGCATCATGTTACCGACTGTAATCATTTAGACATTTATTAAGGAAATGAGAGAAGCAGAACCAGTTCCTATCTGATTTTGCTCTAGCAACATTGCCTGACAGTTCTAGGCTTATCCGGTCCAGCTCTACTATTAGGCAGACTCATGTAACTGCCTTAGGCAGCGAATTTAGAGTGTCATAAACGGAAAGACACCTGTTATTTAATGCATTATTCAGGTCTTATTGCAAGGGATAGTGGAAAGCTGTTTCTGGCTCAGCTGCCTCAATAACTTGGCTGGTTTGGGCTCTCTCTTCTTTGACTTGAGCCCAGTGTGCATATGTACATGTGGTTGTGGGTATTTGCAGGTCCATTTTAGCCAATAGAATAACATAGGCTGACCCTGCTCAAGAAGGCAAGATAAACATTTTGGACAAGACACACCACTTGCTGCCTAGGTTCCAATAAAAGATTCTTTGGCTGGAATCTTGTTGGTGTCTTCTGTATGCATAGGTTCTTCTTCGTGGTCTCTGTGCCTTCATACACTAGGAGCTTTAGCGCCTGCGCGGTAGCGTTCGGAAACTTCTAGAGCTTGTTCGCTTGGCGGGAACCCCTCCCCCACGCCGGTACTGCGCATGCTCCTCCCGCCGAGCAACGGTCTCTCCTCAGTTCTTTCTCGTCCGCCGTCACGTACGGAAGGTTCTTTGGTTTGTTCCTCTCACTTTTGTGCTTGGCTTGCTGTTTTCACGGTTTTACGGACTTTTGGACTATCTCTTTCGGACTCCCCCTTCGGCTTTTGGTCTTTTCGGATTTCGCAGTTTGGCGTTCTTCGTCTTATGTCCGCGCTCTTCAAGAAGTGCGTGTCCTGCGGGCGCAAAGTTGCCCTCAACGACGGCCACAAGGAGTGTCTTTTCTGTTTGGGTGAGTCCCACAACATTCGGACTTGCCCAATTTGCCGGGATTTTACTCCCCAAACTCTCCGCAACCGGTCCGCGAGACTTAAGTCTTATTGTTGGGAACAGTCTCTGCGGGCGATAGACGAGACCTCCACTTCCAAGATGGCCGACAAGAAGACGACCACGCCATCGACGGTATCGGCGGCTGCCGTTCCGTCCACCTCGTCGGTATCGGGCTCGGTACCGGCGAAAACGCCGATCTCGGCGTTACCGAGGATCCCGAAGCTGTCGGCGGCTGCCAAGTCAGCGAAAGGATCCTCGACGGCGAGGAAGGCTGAGGCTCCCCTGACGGAGACGCCTGCTAAAAAGCGCCCTGCTCCGGACGGAGGCAAGGGCAAGGAGAAGGAGAAGAAGAAGAAGAAGAAGGAGAAGAAGCACTCCCCGGCTGGGGACGTTCAACCTCCTACTCCTCCTCCTACTCAGCAGCCTTCCAAAGGGCGAGGCGAGTCCGTCGATCTCTCGGATGATGAGATCGAGGACGTTCCCCAACAGCGCCCGGACTCGCCTGTGGCAGACCCTCCAACCCTGGTGGAGGAGCGCCACCGCCCTCCTAGCCGTCGCAGGTCGGCCGACCTGCAGCAGAGAGAGCCCTCTGCTTCTCCGGAGCGGCGTTCGACCTCCTTCCGGTCCCGGTCCCGCTCTTCCGAGCGTCCGGTGGCCTCGCCGCCTCCTAGGGAGACAAGAGAGGAACAACCTCGCTCGTCTGCCTCCAGATACACCTCGGCGTCCTACGTGGCCAGGTACGCGAGGGAATCTGAATGGAGAGAGCGCCCGGCCTCTTATCGGTCACATTCGCCATCGTACCGGGATCGGTACCATCGTGGCCCGAGTCGCTGGGAGACCTTCCGGAGGTCCCGGTCACCTCGTCGACAGCGCGAATCGTGCTCGCCTAGAGGGGACGAGGCTCGGTACCGTCGACGTCGAAGCCGATCTCCGTCGGACCGCCGCTCCTTCAGCCGCTCTCCCTCTCCTCGATATCATAGGGCGAGGGAGCCTTCACCTCGGTATCGGGCGATATCGCCACCTCCTAGGGTCACGGCAACGGCGACGTGCCCTACGGAGTCGGTGGTGACTGAGCGGGCTACGACGACGTCAGCCTGCCAGACTACCCCTGTCACCACTAAGAAGGTGAAGTCAGTAGTCAGCCAGCCCAAGCGGGACGCTGCTACTACCACCGCCCCGGCTGCAGAGAAGCCTAGGAAGGCAACACCTGTGGCGACTACGAAGGAGCCGGCAAGCGAGCGGCGAGAGGACTCACCGACCTCAGAGTCGTACGACTCGAGTGCGGAATCAGAGGTGTCTGAGGCGGCCTCCCAGGAGTCTCCTCCGCTGGGATTCGGGGACCCGATCCCAGATTCTGCTCCAGAGGACGTCCACCAGTTCTCTGCGATGCTGCTCCGCATGGCTACTACCCTCGGCCTGAAGATCGCCGATGCGGAGCCGGAGGACGACGATCCAGTCTTCTCCGTCTTTGAAGGGAAGCAACCTGCCACGGCCCCGCTGCCTCTCCTGCCCCGGGTATCCAGACTGGTGAAGGCCGCCTGGGATAGGCCGGCCTCGGCTCAGCCGATACCGCAGCGGTTGGAACACCTCTACAGGGTGCAGAAGGATAACGCCGGTTATCTCTTTAATCACCCTGCACCGAACTCTGTGGTGGTCGAGTCGGCACAGACGAAAGGCTCCGGCAGGCAACACACCACCCCGCCGGACAAAGAGGGCAGGAAGTTGGACGCCTATGCAAGAAGGTTCTATTCCGCCGCCTCCTTGCAGATCAGGCTGTCCAACACTCAGGCTTGCCTCGCGGCATACCTGAAAAAGGTGCTCGATCGCCTGCAACCGGCGATGGAGGCGGTACCGGAGGACATCCGCCAAGCCTCCTCCGTGATCTTCAACGAGGCCATCTCCATCGCTCGGCAGCAGATGGCCTCCTCCAGGCACGCAGTGGAGATTGCCTCCCGGGTCATGGCGGGATCCATCGGCCTGCGCCGCCATGCTTGGCTGCGGCCGGCCGACATCCAGGAGGACACCAGAAGGAGGATTGAAGATCTCCCCTTCGACGGTGAGGGCCTATTCAATTCGTCCACAGACGAAGCTTTGGACAATCTCGTTAAGGCGAGGCTGACCGCCAAGAAGATCGGGCTACAGCTGGCCACGCAAGCCCGCAGGGCCTCCACCTTCCGCCCATCCTGGCGACGATCTTCCACCTCGTCGTTCCAGCGTTCGGCCCAGTCTGGACAGTCGAGACCGTCCTCCGGCTCATCGGCCAGACGCACGATTAGACGACGCCCGGCTTCGTCCAAGAAGTCCTCCTCCGAGACAAAGTCTCGGTTTTGACGTGCCTGGCAGGACCTACCAATACCCACTCTTCAGCCTACCATCAGCGCTCGGAGACCGACCGACTCTGACTCGACATCTCGCAGAGTGGCACTGTGTCACTACGGACTTTTGGGTGCTTTCCATCGTCCGTCTTGGCTACGCCATCGAGTTTCACGATATTCCTCCTCGAGGCGTTTACTATTCCACGCCGTTGAGTCCGGCCCTCCTGGAAGAGATCCAATCCCTCCTCCAGAAAGGGGCGATCGAGCAGCTCCCGCAAGAGGCCAAGACCACCGGCTTCTTCTCCAGGTACTTCACGGTACCGAAAGCCGACGGTACCCTCCGGCCGATCCTAGACCTCAGAGGGGTGAACTACTACATCCGCCCCAAAAGGTTCAAGATGGTCACGATACCGTCGATCCTGCCCTTCCTACATTGAGGGGACTGGTTCGCCTCCATCGATCTCCGAGACGCATACTTCCATATCGCCATTCGCCCGCAGCACAGACGGTACCTCCGCTTCGCAGTCGACGACACCTGTTACCAGTACAAGGTGCTGCCGTTCGGACTCTCGACTGCCCCAAGGGTCTTCACCAAGTGCATGGCCCCGGTGGTATCCTTCCTGCGGACGAAGGGTGCTTCTGTCTTCCCTTACCTCGACGATTGGCTGTTGGTGGCGTCCTGCAAACAGAGACTTTACCACGACGTCCACATGACGTTGTCACTCCTGACCCGCCTTGGTCTACGGGTGAATCCGAAGAAGTCCCACCTCGAGCCGGCGAGGATCTTGGACTTCATCGGGGCGACGCTCGACTCGACCTCCGCCAGGGCGTACCTACCAGAGTCTCGAGCCCAAACCCTGATCCGGGCCGCCGCTCACGCTCGTACGGCCCCGACGTTATCTGCGAGAAGCGTCCAGCAGCTCTTGGGCTACATGGCTGCGATGACCGCTGTGACATATCTCGCCAGGCTGAGAGCGAGACCTCTTCAACACTGGTTCGTCCGCATATTCGACCCCCTGCGAGATGAACAGACACTCCGACTGCAGCTGCCGGGAGACGTCCGCTCATCCCTCCGATGGTGGCAGTCGCGACGCAATCTCATGTCAGGGATGCCTTTCCAACAGCCGACACCGAAGGTGACGGTAACGACCGACGCCTCCCTGTATGGCAGGGGTGCCCACTGCGGCGATCTCAGAGTCCGCGACAGATGGACCGACGACGAGACCGCTCTCCATATCAACGCGCTGGAGCTGCTCGCCGTCTTGAAAGCGCTACGGGCGTTCCGCCACATCGTAGCGGGGCGGACGGTCCTGGTTCTGACGGACAATACCACCGCCGTCTGTTACATCAACAGACAAGGAGGGACTCACTCCACAACCCTGCTCAACATTGCACTCGACTTGTGGGAATGGTGCATTCGCCTGCATACGCATCCCGTGACAGTTCACCTGGCCGGGCAGGAGAACACCACGGCAGACGCCCTCAGCAGGGACACCTCATCCCATCACGAATGGTCTCTCTCCGGAGAGGCGTTCAGACTGATTCGGGACCGCTGGGGCGAACCATCGATCGACCTCTTCGCGACCAGGGAAAACGCGAAGTGTCGCCGATTCTGTTCCAGAGCGGGCCACGATCGTGCCTCCATCGGGGACGCTTTCCAGTTTCCGTGGACCGGGGAACTCCTCTACGCGTTCCCGCCGTTCCCGCTGCTCGGCCGGACGATATCGAAGATCCTCGCCGACCGAGCCGACGCGATCCTGGTAGCCCCGTACTGGCCGAGGCAACATTGGTTCGCACCCCTGCTACAAGCCGCACGAGACGACCTGCTCCGGTTGCCACTGACACCGGACCTGCTCTCCCACTCCGGCGGCCGAGTCCTCCATCCGGACCTGCCACGCCTGGCCCTCCATGCCTGGAGGATATCGCACTAGACGATCCCGTGCTCGGTACCGTCCTCGTCGCGGCCAGGAAGGAATCCACCCGTCGCAACTATCAATACAAGTGGCGACGCTTCCTGACCTTCGCTAACGAGAGGAGTGAGCCGGTATCGCCCGCGGGGCTCTCTACCGTCCTGCATTTCCTCCTGCACCTCCGGCAACAGGGGCTGGCGTTTCCATCCCTGAAGGTGTATCTCTCCGCGATCGTGGCATACCAACCGCCACGGTCGGCTGCCTCGGCCTTCTTCAGGAACGATACCGTTAAGCGGTTCCTGAAAGGACTTCATCATCTCTACCCGCCGGTATCGCCGCCGCTACCGCCGTGGTCCCTCTCGCTGGTGCTCTCGCAGCTGACAAAGCCGCCCTTCGAGCCGATGGCGACCTCGGATGATAGGCTCCTGACCATGAAAACTGCCTTCTTGGTAGCGGTGACCTCAGCGAGGGGAGCGGGTGAGATCACAGCTCTTCGATCCGATGAGCCCTTCATGGTCTTCCACAGAGACAAGGTGGTCCTGAGACCTGACATCTCGTTCCTGCCTAAGGTGGTGTCCAGTTTCCATCTCAACCAGGACGTCATCCTGCCTGCCTTCTTCCCGAACCCGACGACACCGTTGGAGCGGTCTCTCCACTCCCTGGACGTGCGTCGGGCCGTGGCCTTCTACATGGACAGGACTGCTTCCTTCCGACAGACGCCGCATCTCTTCGTTTGCTGTGGGCGACGTCGGAAGGGCCTCAAAGTGTCCACCCAGCGCTTCTCCAAATGGGTGGTGAGGACTATTCAACTGGCGTATGAGCTCGCGAGGAAGCCTCCGCCAGTCCTGCTTCGAGCCCACTCCACCAGAGCGGTGGCTACTTCTGCGACCCTCCTGCGAGGAGTTGACCTGCATGAACTCTGCCGTGTGGCGACCTGGTCCCAACCATCGACCTTCGTGCGCCACTACAGGCTCGACTGCCGGTCGCGCAGAGATGCCCGGTTTGGACGTGAGGTGTTGGCTTCCGTGCTGTAGGACCTGACCCGCCGTCCGACCGGTAAGCTACACAGTCTCCTAGTGTATGAAGGCACAGAGACCACGAAGAAGAAGAACAGGTTGCTTACCTGTAACTGTGGTTCTTCGAGTGGTCATCTGTGCCATCATACACACCCGCCCTTCCTCCCCTCTTTCTCAGGTCCCTGTAGGTTCTACGGCGGACGACAGAACTGAGGAGAGACCGTTGCTCAGCGGGAGGAGCATGCGCAGTACTGGCGTGGGGGAGGGGTTTCCGCCAAGCGAACAAGCTCTAGAAGTTTCCGAACGCTACTGCGCAGGCGCTAAAGCTCCTAGTGTATGATGGCACAGATGACCACTCGAAGAACCACAGTTACAGGTAAGCAACCTGTTCTTCCCCTATAGAAGTGTCCGGACATTCTTTTTCCTCTGTTGCAGGACTTCAGTTCAAGGTTGTGGAAGTGAAGTTTCACATGGAAATACTGCGCATGCAGACAGGCAATTAGTTACATATCCTGCTGTGCAATGCCACAATTCCTTAGTGTGGTAGCACTGCACAATCATTACATAATTCAGTGAATGTAGAATTACATGCTGTCTCCTACATGTAAGAGCCATAGGCTGATATTTCTTTGTCTTCATTTTGAAGAAGAACAAGGGCTTCTGGTCTCATTTTCCCTCTTTCTCTTGAAACTTCCTTCCTTTCCTCCTTTGGGTCCCAGGTGTAGCCCAAATGTGGCCATTTGACTACAAGAAGTTGTCTTGGACCTCTCTAGGACAGCTTCTCCAACTCGGTGCCCTCCAAATACTGCTGACTACATTCCCATCACCCTAACCACTGGCCATTCTGCGAGAGATGGGAGTTGTAGTCTAGCACACCTTCAAAGAGCCTGGTTGGGGAAGGCTGCTATATGGTATGCTCTTCCTAGACTGCATGGTGAAGTTGGCATGCCACAGCTGAACTAGTTGTCATTGGCTATAAGAAACAATATGAACTCAATGATGCAAAGTTAGGCCAAAAGAACAGAGACTGGTCTTGCTGTGTCTCAGTGTGAGTCACAATATTTTGGGTCTTCATCTTCCTGCTCAAGAGGCATGGCCAGAACAATGACTCACACAAAGGATGGAGGCTATGGCATGTGTGCGTTGTACAGTCTCCACCATTTTCAGGTATAAGAGGTGACTCCCATTTCAATTAAGAAAAAAGTGGACCATTCAGAATCTGTTGCTGTTGTTGTTTTGTGCCTTCAAGTTGTTTCTGACTTACAGAGACCCTAAGGCAACCCTATCACGGAGTTTTTTAGGCAAGATTTGTTCAGAGAGGGGTTGCCTTTGCCTTCTTCTAAGGCAATTTTCTCACTAGACTGTTATAGCACTATTATTCCACTTTCAACATCCTATGGAGTCCTGGAGTTTGCAGTTTAGAAAGGGTCCAGCTGGCCCCTCCCTAAACTGCAAACCCCAGGATTCTATAGGATGTTGAAAGTGGAATAATAGCACTATAACAGTCTAGTGCGGAAATGGTGTAAGTCTGAGAGAATGTGATTTGCCCATGGCTACCTAGTGGCTTTCCATGGCAGAGCAGGGATTTCAAACCTGGTCTCCAGAGTCATAGTCCAACGCTCAAACAACTACACCACAGTGGCTCCTTCCAAACCACTACACCACATTGAATTCAGAATCTAGTACTCTGTAAAGCTGCTTCCTTGTGGTACAGTTTTGGACAACCTGGAAATCAGTTCTGGAATCTCCTGAATAATATAATGGTTGAGAAACATGCCCCTGGCCATGTCTATAAACCTCCTTCTTTTCCTTCCAAAAGCCATGTAAACATGATGTTGGTCACAGGCCAAGCACTTGTCTGTGTGTGTTTTGAGGAAGAACAGTGTGGGTTTTACTGACTCTGCATGTTTGTATTTTGTACATGGAGACTATTCACTAAGTTGCCCAAACATGTGTGGCACCAGAACAGGACACCACCTCACACACACACACACACACACACACACACACACGGACTGGAAGCCTGCCTGCTGCACAGAGCTTTCGGTTTTTTCCTGCATTGCTCATTGTGCAGTGTGGATGTCATGTGGTTTCCCTGTTGCCATGGTAACAAACCTTGCTTAACGAGCAGCCTTGGCCGCCTGAGTAAGAATCCCACACAGGGACCATCCGTGTCAGATATTTTCACAAGCATTTTTGTGCAAAGGCCTTTGGAGTGATGTCAGCAATGCTGTGACCCCCCCCCCTTGCTGCTTCCTCCTCCTCCTGAGAGGACCCTTGCTCGTTTTTATGAAGCCCGCCCTCAGAGAGATTTGTTTTCTCTCTGCATTCATTTTAAATAAGAACATTACAAATATGTCTCTATTCCATAGCCATTTTGATTGCACATTGGAACTGAAACATTGAAATTAGGGGGAGAGGGGGAAGAGCTCTGACGGCAGACAAGAATGTTAACACGTTTTATTAAAAATGTTCCAACATGGAGGACACCTTGTAGTTAATCAGACCTTGCGGTATTTCTGGAAAATTAGCCATGATAGAAAACCAATACGAAGCTGCTACTGCTGGTAATAGACAGCTTTTATGCCATAAGAAATGAGACAGAAGTGCTTTGTGCTGCACACAGACACAGTTTTGTCAGCAGAATAGAGAAGCTCAATCATTCAGAAGCACAGCTTTGCTCCTTCCTACACTCTTTATAGGAAATGAACCTATGTAGGAAGAGGTGGATAACAACAGCTGTAGCTCAGTGGAAGAGCACATGTTTCTGGTGCAAAAGGTCTCGGGTTCAATTCCCAGCATCAAGATGAGGCTGAGAAAGGCACTTGACTCTCTGAAATTCTGGAGAGCCGAGCCTGTCCCAAACTGGCACCCTCTGGATGTATTGCATTGTATATTCTATCATCCCCAAACAGCATAGCCCAAGGCTGAAGGGGATTTTAGCCCAATACATCTGAGCAGGGGGCAACAGGTTGGGGAAAGATGGTACAGAGAATCCTGATTTTTTTAAACACTGTTTCATGTATATTTTATGGATTCCTCACTGAACTAAAGGCAATATATATTGTTCTCCTCTCTACCACTTAATCCCTAGAACAACTCTGTAGGTAGGTCTGAAATAGAATGATGGACTGAAAGTCACACAGTGAATTTCATTGCTCAGTAGAAACGAAGGCTGGCATCATGTTGGTGACTTATGTGTGTGTAAGTGTCGCCAGCATGGTATAGTGGTTTGAGCATTAGACTATGACCCTGGAGACCAGGGTTCAATTCCCTGTTTGGTCATGGAAACCCACTGTGTGACCTTGGGTGCATTGCACACTCTGCGCCCCAGAGAACCCTGTGATAGAATCGCCTTAGGGTTGCTGTAAGTTGGAAAGGACTTGAAGGCACACAACAACAAGTGTAGTTCATGCGTGTGTGAGTCCTTTTTGGAACAGGCTGCAGAGGGCTACCCTCTTGCCCTTGCGTTATCTCCAAATAGTTCCCACTGCCCAGCAGGGAGGAGTATTTAGAATTCCTAGCAAAAACACTCCTCTAGTGTCTCACACAAGTTCATACTAAACACCAAGGCAGGCCACAGACCAAGGCACCCCTGTCAGTGGCAAGGTTTATCAGGAAGGAGATGTTCCCACTCTGAATGTCCTTATTGCAAATGCAGTATATTTAGCTGAGAAATAGCTTTCACATTTCCCTTGATGTGTGCTCTACTTTTGTTGTCTGTCAGGCCAAAGATAGCTTCCCTGACTGTACATCAAAGTGCGCACCACAGAGCAGGAGAAAATGGATAAGGATCCACAGCTCCTGAGGAGTGACCTTTGTGGCTGACCTTAGTACTTTCCCCTCTTGCCCCCATATACTGGAATTTTCTAAAAGACTTATCATTAAGCAGAGAAGGCCAGCTCTGTCATGCAGCAGGGTGAAGCAATGTGGTTCAAGTGGCATTGCCAGAAACTGAGAACTGAAGAGTGCCTGGAAATGTTTTGAAACAGGGCTGGGCGGGGGCTGGAACCTATTGCCCATCCTCAGGACAAATTCAGGTTTGTACCACCCTGAAAAAGGGAAAACGAAAGTGGCTGGAAGGTCATTTCTGGTTTCATAGAAACCATTTTCGGGAGGGAAAACAGTATAGGAGGTTGTGCTTTGTTTTAAAGAAATACTGTATATAGTATGCAGGAGTGACAATTCTCCCTTTTTGATTATTTTTTTTGGGGGGGCGGGTAGAGTCTTCCTGGTATTCTTGTAGTTAGTCCCATGTAGATTAGACCCATTCTGTTTTAAAGTGTTGTTCCCTCCTGCTGTTCTCATTCTCCATGTATATGTATAGTGGGGTTGGAGATAGGGGCTCTGTTTCATCAGCTTTCTTAAAGACAAATGTATAAGAGCGCTGATCATAATTTCAAGATTATTACCTTTCAAGTCAGGAAAAAAGATTTGAACCTTCAACCCTTTACATATTTCCATTCTGAGGATACCATCCAGCTTAGTCATGTGTTTAATGTTGCCTGCAAACACTTTGCAGCTTTAGCAGTGAGCCCAATCTAGAAGAAAACTCACTGTCGTTTGAATTCAAAGACATAGCCATGTTAGTCTGGATCAGCATGCAAAGGGATATTGTATCACTTCTGAGACCAATAATTGAGAGAAAGAAGTTTGTAGCATAAGCTTTAGTATGCTCATTCATCTGCTTCATCACTGTCAGTTGGACACAACGGGTTGCCTTTAAGTACAGCAAAGTGGCTGCTCTATCTTCAGAGCAGAGCTTGTCTAAGACATTTTGCTGCCTTAGGTGGAAGGCAAGACTGTATCTTCTTCCCATCCACACACTGACATATTTAAATAACAGCTGGGTGTCTGAATGGATATGCATTTGTGGCTTTTGGGTACCTAGTAAGCTGCATGATTCCCACCCCCGTTTCAATGTCTTCTGCCAGTTATTGCAAACCAAAACTAAAAACAATCCCCATGCAGTCCCAGTTCAGCCTAAATATAATGAAGTCACCAGATCCCATTTGATTTTGGAAGCTAAGTGAGGTCAGCCCCAGTTAGTACTTGGATGGGAAACTGCCAACGAATATCAGGTGCTGTGGGCTATATTTCAGAGGAAGGAACTGGCAAAACCACCTCTGAATATTCCTTGCCTTATGGTGACTTCATTGGGTCACCATAAATCAACAGGCAATTTGAAGGCACGTATACATACACAGTCCTACATCAGTTACGTTTTTAACAATTTTTTCTAAGTTTTGGTAAGAATTTTAGGACTTTTTCTTCTTTTAAACTCAGATATTTTCTGGAAGTGGGCAAGATAATAAAAATTTGTAGAATATTGATATATGTAAATCTACTTGCAGTTTTGTTTTGCCTTCTTCCATTCAAAAAAAAATCAACACAGTCTGAATATTTGGATAGTACATAATAGAGAAAATTCTACTTGTTAACCTTTCAAATGGAAGAATGAACACCAAGTAACAATTTCTTTTAAAGTATCCTGTATTTGATTTTTATTTCAATCATATGGCATTCTCTACTATGGCTACTGGCCATTCTGGCTGCAAAATTCTGGGAATTTTAGTAAAAGTAAAAAAGTAACATTTCTAAGCTCTGCACAGCTCATGCATAAATTGTTACAGAAATAAAGGTGCAGTAGTGAATCTTTAGAAAGACAACATGATGTAGTGGTTTGAGCATTAGACTACGACCCTGGAGAGAGCAGGGTCCGGTCCCCCGCTTGCCCATGGAAACCTACTGGGTGACCTTGGGCATGGGATACTCTCAGTCCCAGAAAACCCTGTGATAGGGTTGCCTTGGGGTTGCCATAAATTGGAAGAAAATTGAAGGCACACAACAATAACACAATCATGATTGTGAATCACGATGTTCACAAGTGCATCTCTTATACACAATCTCACTGTCATGCCTTACTTGGAGGAGGCCTCATGTGAAGAGGGAGAAGAGGAGTTCCAGGGAAATGACCCCTAGTTGTAGAAGGAAGAAGCTGGCAGTCCTGTTGTAACAGAATGTGGTCCATCTCAGGCAACACTTGCAAATTTATAGGAGATGGAAGCTCTGCACCCTGTCATGCGTTGACAGCTAAAATGCAAGGAACAGAAATGCCAAACGTGCTCTTTTCTATGTTAAAGTAAACTATGCTGAGTTAAAGTGGCCAGTTGGGCTAATGTACAGCTGACTATAAATTAGCTCAGTCAGCGCTATTCTCCTGCTGTGGACAATAAATCCAGCAGTTCCTGGTAATTTTCTGTGGTAGCCATGGCTTTGTATATCTCTGGCCTTTGGCTCGAATTTGGACTGATCTTTCTGGTAAATCCCATCACCGTTTCAGACTCAGCTCAGACTATTTGATTCATATGACTTCTGGCTGTCTAAATTCTATGTTCTTCTATAAACACTTGTATCACCTTGGGACTGGCCTAACTTCTCCCTGGTCAGCCTCTGCGAACTGCAGGTATACACTCTTGCCTGATTGAAAACAGGACATCTTCAAACATAAGGGAAATACCTTAGACATGTTTTTGAATCTAGGAAAGAGCATCACATAGGGTTCCCAGATTTCAGGGCTTGGACTTTCTTCTACATTCCCCTTGGCAAGTGGGGGGAAATCATGGGGCAAGAATGTTTCCTTGAAAGTGTCCATATATCTAATTTACTCATTTATTAGATTTGGTGTATTTTATTTGAGCAGCATCTTCTGTGCATCTGTACTTGATGCTTAAAATACTATGCTTAATGACATCACCAATGGCTGTCTCATGTAGCATCTCTCTTGTAACATCACCAGAGCCTACAACCTGTAATATCACAAGAGGCCTTAAGCTAATCTGGAGATGGCCTCCACTCTGTCCCACCACCTTCTCAAGGATCTTTGGTGGGAACTCCCAGGTTGCTCCCAGGCTTTGGAGCTCCTTCCTTAGAGAGGCCAGCATGGCCTCATCCTTACTCTCCTTCTGATGGCAGGTTAAAATATTTTTGTGCCAGCAGGCTTTTATAAATTGATAGGTTTGAGCCTTTTTCTGCTGTACAACTCTGTTTTTAAGATTGGTATAATTTTAATGTATTTTTTAAATGTATTGAATGTTTTAACGTTTAATATTTTTAAATCTAGGCATTGTTTAATTTTTTTAAAAATTTTACGTTTATACTTTTATGTACGTTTTAACCTGTACTCTTTCAGTGTTAGCCACCTTGCATCCCATGGTCAGAAGAAAGGTTGGATACAAATAAATAAAATAAATAAAAGGGGCTGTTCCTAGATTCCAGCTTTTGGTCCTAACATCTCAAGGCCTGGGATAGTCCTGATCTGGCAACCCTATTATGTACTGTTCATTTTCTGCCAACAGTTATTTCTTAAAAGCTCGTGAAATAAATAAAATCTAATTTTAAAAGAATGCAATACCTTAACATCTAGGAGAGCCATAAAGGAGCAATTTGGAAAATCAGAGCCACAAAAATAGCCTACTCGCTGCTTGAAGACTGGATCATTCCAAATGGCTACCCTTGTGGCATGGGTGTTCTTTTTGTGAACTTCTCAGCGTCTCAAAAGACAAGAAAGTTAATTGGTAAGGGCTCTCCCCAGAGTATACTTTGGTCAGTCTGGGTTGTTGATTATTGGCTCCCCCTTC
The DNA here is from genome assembly GCA_948474755.1 of Ctenosaura bakeri. Lineage (NCBI taxonomy): Eukaryota > Metazoa > Chordata > Lepidosauria > Squamata > Iguanidae > Ctenosaura > Ctenosaura bakeri. Next base: position 417,791 of record CAOLHI010000381.1, on the reverse strand, counting down.
CTATTGTTTGTTCCCAGAAGTAGGTTCAGATTCCTTGGAACCATGTGGCATCTCTCTCTTCCCATATCATGCAGATCTATGACCAAGAGCTAAGGATGTGACTAGATATCTGTCATAGTCTGTGTGTCCATACCAATGGTTGGAGCCACCCTTGGAAACTTAACCTTATTGGGCCTTCAGTCTCCCAAAATTCTTCAGTCAGCCTGGTTACTGGGGATTTTAAAGTTGAAGTTCAAAAATGAAATGTCCACATTCTCATTGCCACTGTCAACACTTGTGTCCTTTTTTTCACTGCTGTGAAAGCTAAACCACACATCTTACATGAGAAATTGGAACGGTGAGTTGAGTTGCCAAGTGGCCAGAGATTTACAAGGCTGACTAGAATGTTGCACTATTAGCTAGATTGTCCTGGTCTTTGGTGAGTTTTTCTTTCTGTTCCCCTCACAAGGCTTGTCATAATTTGGCCTCCAGCAGTTTCCTATTAAAGAAGCAGTACATAATGAAATCCCATCAACTCCAGTACTGACAAATTGGAGCAGTTCTCCATGGTCACCAGCAGAGGTTTCTCATGTCATCTGCTATCAGATCCAGGGATCAAGCTGCGGACCTTTTGCATGCAAAGCAACCACTGAACAATGGCTGTTCCCAACATGACTTTGGCTGGCTCATGCCATGAGGCAATCATGGTTGCAGAGGCAAACCTGAGTTCATGACTTCAGTGAACTCTAAAAAGCCTCAAAGAACCCGGGGAAACTCAATGACATAAACATGACATGTCATGTTTGTTAAACTACATTTCTGTTTGGGAAACAGTGGATTATTTTTTATACCTTGAGTTTGCTGCACTATTAGCCATTAGCCAAAAGTAGTACTGTGAGTAATAACAGTAAGAAAGAGATTTGTTCGTTTACTTTTTAAGGGAGAAAGAAGAAAGCATTCTCCTCAGCTTTGTATCCTCCAATTCTGGCAACTAATTAACAGGACAATATTCTGGTCAGGCTTGTAAATCTCTGGCCGCTTGGCAACCCAACTCGCTGTTCTAATTTCCTGTGTAGGAAGGGTGTGTGGAGGTCTAGCTTTCACAGCGTTGAAAAAGGAGGCTGGTATTGGCAGTGGTGATGAGACTGTGGAAATTTTATTTTTGGACTTCAGCGCCTAGAATCTCCAGTGGCCAGGCTGACTGAGAAATTTTGGGAGATGAAGGCCCAGTAGGGCAAAATTTCTAAGGATGGCTCTAACCACTGCTCCAGAAACACAAGAAAATCTGATTGCATCCTTAGTTCTGAGTCATGGATCTACATGATATGGGACCAGAGATGCCACATGGTTCCAAGGAATCTGAAGCTATTTCTGGGAGCAAATATAGGAAGGGAGAGCCAGTAATCAACAACCCAGACTGGCCAAAGTGCCTAGGCAGAGTCCTCACCACTTAACTTTCTTGTCTTTTAAGATGCTAACAGGTCCACAGAGAAAAAAAAGAACACCCATGCCATAAGGGTAGTCATTTGGAAAACCCCAGGCTTCAAGCAGTGAGTAGAATGAGAGGATAGGGCTGAGGAATTTTTTTGTGTGCCCTGATTTTCCAGATTGTTCCTTTATGGCTCTCCTGGAAGAGAGCATTTAAGTAGATTGCATGGTCCTCTGTGCTGCTTACTTTTTAAAAAATACAACAGTGTTCTGTTCACATCCATACCTTCCAGCTGTCCAGATATTGCAGGGACAGTCCCAATTAATCCTCTGCTGACCCAGTTTCAGTTCCTTTTAAAATGTCCCAGTTTCTCTATCTTCCCACTTTACCTCCTTGTCCCCAGCTTACTTCAGTTATTGCAAACTGAGTTCAGAGTGCACATATAGTTTATACTCAACTCAGCAGGGAGGAGAGGAGGCAAGGGAACAGATTCTTGCCTTCCCCTATAGACTTGGGCAAAAGTAAACTACTGCAGCCTCTCTTAGTTTGCGTGTTTTTCCTCATTATAAAACTTTTGCCATTTTGACCATAGTCTGATGTTGCTTGACCACACGTATCCCAATTTTCATCCGTGAAATGTTGGAGGGTATGCACATCTGCTAAACTCCCCACCACCACCTTTTGCACTCTCTGTGTAGCCTCCAGAGAGTCCTAGAAGCATAAAATGCCCCCCTGGATCCACCAAAGTTGCTGACCCCTGAAGTAAGGGAAAGGCAAGACTCAGTTCTCTTATGGATGTTACTGGAACAAAGGCACCCCATAAGACATGCTTAGACCCTAAGAGCCTAAACTACATCATATTTAAGAGGCTGCATAGTATTACAAAAAAAGAAGAGGAGGTATTATTCTATCAATTGTGTAAAACTTGAAATTTCATTCCTATGTTTAGATGTGCTACAAAATCTGAGGCCCTATGTTGTAGCATACTGAGTTTGTGCATAAATACTGGTTGGAGAACACATTAGCTACATAGAGACAATCAGTGTGCTTCAGGCCTTGCATCTAGCTGACAACATTTGGGTGCTCACACATCCTACTTTACAGAGAACATTCCTCTATTGGAAGGGCTATCAGAGGACAGTCCTCTGTTTGAAAGTGCCCTCCTTTTAAAGCACTGTCCTTTCTAAGTTAGTTTAAAAAGAAAGAACTATAAAATGGAAGAATGTGGGGGGGGGTTGAAGTTGCTCATCAGCTGTGGGTATCTGGAGAACAGACCAAGCAGGTCAGCTGGTCAGTATTTCTAACTATGATGAGAGGTGTATTGTATTCCTTTGTAAATTACAGTAATTGTTTCCAAATATATGTGAATTACTACATGCAGATTTTATGCACATTTGCATAAAATCTTTTTGCTTTCTTAAAATTATGTGCAAGTTGCTACTCCTATGGCTGGGTCATACTATATTGTGCCTAAACTTCTTGCTGCTCTTCCTGCCTTTTGCTATTTCTGACATAGATTTTTGTTTTTCTCTCAAGACTGTAGCCCTTCAGATGTTGTTGGACTGCAACTCCTAGCAGCCTACAACATTGGATACATCCAGAGGGCTATAAGTTGCCAACTCTTGCTCTGTGCCTTACCTTGTGGACTTTTACCAGCCAAGGAAAGGAGGACAATTCTGGTTATACAGCTTCTTCATGTTCAGGTGCTGAACATGCAAATCCTGATTTCAGCAAGGCTTTTGACAAAGTCCCTTAGGATAGTTTTTTAGTCAAGCTGGTGAACTGCTGGTTGGACAGTACTACAGTTAGGTGGATTTGTAACTTGCTGACCGAATGAACCCAGACAGTGCTCACTGGTGGTTGCTCTTCATCCTTGGGTGAATTGACTAGTGGAGTGTCTCAAGGTTCTGTCCTGGGCCTAATGTTGTTTAACATCTTGTAAATGACTTAGATGATAGAACAGAAGGGATAATTATTAAATTTGTAGATGACATGGTAGAGCACAGCTGACACCCTAGAGAACAGGATCAGAACTCAACACGATCTTGACAAATAGGAGAGCTGGGTCAAAACTAACAAAAAATAATTTCAACAGGGGGAAATATGCATAAAGTGCTACATCTAGGGAGGAAAAGTGAAATGAAGAAATATACAATGAGTGATGTCTGGCTTGAAAGCAGTACCTGTGAAAAGGATCTAGGGGTCTTAGTAGACCACAAGCTAAACATAAGTCACCATGAGTGATGCAGGAGCTGAAAAAGTCAATGCAATTATCATCAATGGGAATACTAATGTCCAGATCAAGGGATGTAATAATTCCAAGCTGTTCTGCTTTGGTCAGACCTCACTTGGAATATTGTGTCCACTTCTGGGCACCACAGTATAAGAAGGTATTGACAGGCTGGAATGTGTCTGGAGAAGGTTGACCAAGATGCTCAAAGGTCTGGAAACCATGTCTTCTGAGGAATGAGTAAGGGAGATGATCCTGGAAAAGAGTAGCCTGAGAGGTCACATGATATATTTTTTTTAAATATCTGAAGGGAGGTCATGTAGAAGATGGAGCAAGCTTGTTGTCTGCTGGCCAGGGAATACAAACCAACAGATTCAACATATTCAAATTACAAAAGAAGAGATTCCACCTAAGCATGAGAAATAATTTTTTTTTTTTTTTACTGTAAAAGCTGTTAACCAAGGGAATGGACTACTTTGCAGGGACCTCCTTCTTTGGAGGCCATTAAAAAGAGGATGAGCACCTTCCAGGAGCACTTTACTTGTGTATTCTGACAGGGCAGGCATTTGGTCTAGTTGGCTCTTGTGGTCTCTTCCAAATTAAAGATTCTATGATTCCAAGGTTTTATCACATTTTTCTCCTTTTATTTAATTTTTGTGTGTGCGTAGTTTAAGCTAGTACTTTCTAGTACTAATTTTTGTGTGTGCGTAGTTTAAGCTAGTACTTTCTAGTACTAAATTTTTTTATTTGAAAGGTGGGGTTCGAAGGCCATAAATGAATAATGTTACAAAAGCGACAATGGTTTTACTGTGCAGCATTGCTTAGGTCATTTTGCACTAAACTATGCAACTGTTATCTCTAAAGCCTGTTCATCATGTTACACTCTACTGGTTTCATGATGGCTCAGACTTTGGCAGCTGAAATAAAAAAAGTGAGGGAAAGATGTATCTATCTTCCAGTGATGAGCAGCTACTGATCTCATAGCATCCTAGTTTTCAACTCTGTCTAGAGGCTATAAGCCTTAGTGAGTTATCTTGACTTGTCCTTTTTAATCAAGAACAACAGCCCTCTGCCAGCCAGCAATCAGATCTCATTAATTCCCCAAGGTCTCAAAATGAGTGGAACAGGCCAACTGTTTTGCTTGGTTTCTTTCACATGTGAAGGCAGTGCATGGATTGAGTACACTGCAAAGATTGGAACAAGATCATTACAGTGTAGATCCACTGCCTGAGTTTGCAGAAAAGCTTGGCTTTTTATTACCTTACAACACATTGGTCATATTAAGCAGCTCACTGTCAGTACAAGGATGTCTCTGTACCACCTATCTACCACGAAGCAAGTGGTCACTGCTAAAGTACTGTCTGTACTTTCTGCATTTCAGTACTCTCCAACCTCCCTGTTTATAGTCTTTTTCTCTGTTCTCTAGCCATGGGTATATACTTGTGCCAACTGAGGATAGCACTTCATGCATTTGATGAGGTGGACTGGCTCCATGAAAGTTTACACCATAAAAAAAATTGTTAGCTTTTATGGTACCAAAAGAAGCTGAATGAGATGCTATTTCAAACTGATGGAGGAAAAAAAGAGTTTCTCCAGTGTATTTATGTGGAGGTCTTGAAGGGATAGATACCATATATGGTTTGGGAAGAGCAGTTGCTGCTCTTGTGAGAAGTGGTAAGGAAGAAACTTGAAGTGAATTGGCTTCATCAGCTCAGCAGGGATTGGCAGGTGGGAAGAAGAGGGCAGGCTGAGAAGAGAGAGCTGTCCATCTTGGCCCACTCTAATGGACAATTAGTCTGTACACAGCTTTGCTCCCACTATGTCCAGCAGCTTTTGTGTGTCTTGACAAAACTATTGTACATGGAGGTACTGAATATCTTTTCACACAATGTCAGAAAATGTAGCTATACTGATATAAGCCCTGGTTATGCTCAAGTCAAGCCTTCAATTGGATTTCAGACCTCATTGTTTTTGCTGCAGTGGACTAACATAGCTATTCTCTGGATATATAGAAAGGTGCATGTGAGCATGGGAGTGACATGTATTTAATGTTGTTGTGTGCCTTCAAGTAGTTTCCGACTTATGGCGACCCTAAGATAAGTCTATCTTAGTTTTCTGGGACTGAGAGTGTGTGATGTGCCCAAGGTCACACAAGGTATTTCCATGGCTGAGTGGGGAATTGAACCCTAGTCTCCAGGGTCATAGTTCAACACTCAAACATTATACCATGCTGGCTGACATGCTTAATACTAGACGATAATACCAGAGGGACACACACAAACATGCACATATAAGCACGCACACATACATACTGGTGGGGCTTCCATTTTCAGCAGAGATCACATGCCCAGTTCTTGGTTAACTTCCTGCCTGCAGTGCTTAGGGGTAGAGCGGAGGAAAGTTATCTTTTCAGATTATAACTTTAGCATCTCCCAACCAACATGTCCACCGGTCATACTGGCTGGGGGGTTCTGGGAGCAGTAATGCCAAAAGGTTTGCCTGACTCCACTTGAGGAATGTCATTTGATCATGATCTGCATAATGGTTTGAACTATTTCATGAGGGAGATTTGAGCAAACAACTCCAAGCTTCACAGTTGTGATGCCTATTATACAACGTGGCTGGAAACTTATGTGCCTTTGCCTCTGCCTGCGTTAGCCCTTTTAGAAACCATCCAACACATGGATGTCCTGGCAGGCACATGGTGTGGCCAAGTGTGTCAAGGTAGTTGGATAGTTGAGGAGACATCTGATCTCCCTTACTATTGTTGTTGTTGTTGTTGTGCACCGTCAAGTCATTTCAACTTATGGTGACCCTAATGAGAATCTATAATAGGGTTTTCTGTGACTGAGTGTGTGTGTGTGACAGGCCCAAGGTCACCCGGTGGGCTTCTGTGGCTGAGTGAAAAATCAAACCCTTGTCTTCAGGTTTGTAGCCCAATGCTCAAGCCACTACACCATCCTGGCTCTTAAATTTCTACATTGGGCTTCTATTGTAAATATTCTAAGCTATAACAAACCAAAACTAGATGAAGTTTCTTTGGGGGGGGGCTGCTGCTCCCATCATCTCCTAGCCAGCATGGCCATGGTCATATTAGCTGGGAGATTCTGGGAACTGTAGTCTAAAAAGGAACTTTTCTATGCTCTGTAACAAATAACACGAGCTATTCCAATCCATTGAGAACTAAACACTTGGCCAGGAAGGACATTCACACTGGAAGCAATATTTCACAAGGTCTGTTGAAAAAGCTGGTACTTCATCCATGGCTGGAATTATGTGTGAGTCCACACTAATGTTACTTTGGTAAGCAACACTGTAAGCAGAAGAGCAGCATTTATATTTAATGCTTGCATCAGTACCACCAGTCAGCCTTTTAAGTGTTCTCTGTACATCATTCAATGATGTGTGCACTCCTCCTCTGCTGTCCAAACCTTAAAAAAAGATTAAATCATAGCTACTCGTTGTTTCATATCTGTGGCAGTCTGGCCAGTCACTTATGTGGTTCGGTAGGTAAGGTAATGGCCTCAGTCTGAAAGGATACAGTTCAAATATTATAATCTGTAAAACAGGGCATGCCAAAGCTTAAGTCTACCCAATTCTCTTATTACTTTGGAAGGCTTCCTTCTTATGCACAGATAAACAGATAAATGGATATACCTGCCAGCCCACCAGCAGTGAATGCATCTTTATTCTGGAAAGAAACACTCCACCTATGACCTTGCACTGAGCTTTAAAGAAGCTCAAAAAAGCAGCAAAAAGAACCTAGAACCCTAGCAAGATGGATTGCTGCTTTTAGATTACCCCCAAAGCCCAGTGAAAGGCCAGGAAAAGTCTTTGCCCTTTCCTAGGTTCAAGGGGTAGCTATTCTGGCTGAGAATGGGAGAAGCTGTAGTCATAGAATCCCAGAGCTGGAAAAGACACAAAGGGTAACCTAGTCTAGTGCCTCGCAAGCTATCAGATGTGGAGGGCCAGCATCTTCTCCCAGTTTGTCAGAGACTGGTACTATATTTGTGTCCATTGACTACAATTGTGTTTTCTTTCTTTCCTGAAAGCTCACCAAAGACCAGCAGCAATGGATTGTGGACCAACAATGGTCCATAGACCACTACTTTGAGTAGCACAGGTCTAGTCTAACCATCTGCCAGAGCAGGAATCCACAGGTAAATCATCCTGGAGCAGTAGAGAAGGAGCTCACTCCTTTCTAAGACAGTCTACCATCCAGTGATGTATTTAAGTCTTTTACTCCAAGTCTCAAGTCAAGTCTCAAATCTCTACCTTCAAGTCTCAAGTCAAGTCTCAAGTCCTTGCAAGATACTTTCAAGTCAAGTCTCGAGTCAAGCCTCAAGTCTGGGAGCCAACTTTATACCACAACCCATATTCCAGAATTTCTAGACAGAGTTGAATAAAGTCAGTTTTAACAATTTAAGTAGAGTCACCCTTATAATTTCGTGATTTTGCCATCTGCAGCTTCGGAAGTGGGAAATAGGATCTTCCTTACTTCCCATTTGCAAACCTCGAGGCTTTTTCACAAGTGGGGTATAGGATCCTTCTTATTCCCCGCGACTGAAGCTTCAAGAGCTTTAGAAGGAAAGATCCTTCCTCCTCAAACCCATTGCCTAATACTTTTTCTGTTGCCCTCTGAGATACGCACCCTGCACTCTGGGGAGGAATCTTGCTTTCTGCTCTCAGGAAAAGTTTTAGAAAGCTCGTCCTATATGCAGCAGGGACAGGCTGCCAACCCCACCTCAAGCCCATCACTTAACCCGTTTGCTGTTTCCTCTGAGAAATGTGTCCAGTATGTGACCAGTAAGTTGTACAGTTTCTGGATGAATGTGTTATGTTACTGAACCAAGGGCAGCAAGTCAGTCACTAAAAATATGCAAGTCTCAAGTCAAGTTGAATCAGTGTGTAATTTTTGCCAAGTCAAGTCCAAGTTGAAGTCTGACTTGAGTTGAAGTCAATTGACTCAAGTCTACATCACTGCTACTATCCACTGTTAAACAGCTCTTACTATTAGGAACTTGTTAGTAATGTTTAGTCGGAGTCTCCTTTCTTGTCATTTGAATCCATTGGTTTGGAGTCTATTGGCTGGAGCAGCAAAACACAAGCTGAATCTATCTTCTACATGATAGCCTTTCAGATATTTAAAGATGGCTATCAAATCACCTGTCACCATTCTGCTCTCCTGTCGTGATTCCTAAACATTGCTAGACCCTATCTGCCATAATGTTGTGGAATCAATATTAAAAAAATTATCAAAGTCAGTAGCTATCTCCATTGGCAGTGAGTCTCATAAATTAATGATGTCCTGTGTGAAAATATAAGATGCTTCTGGGTAAGGCTTTTGTCTGCAATTGTCAACATATTCGAAAGAAGCAAGAACTCTTGCAACATAGAGTCTAAGGCTTTGCCAGTTATTGTCATCTCCATGTCCCCTTGTTACTGTTTTGTCCCCCCACCTGCCAATGAATTTTAGGCCATTTCTGCACTAGACTGTTATAACATTATTATTCCACTTACAACATCCTATGGAATCTTGGGGTTTGCCGTTTCAGGAGGGTATGGCTGGCCCTTCCCTAAATTGCAAACCCCAAGATTCCATAGGATGTTGAAAGTGGAATAATAGTACTATAACAATCTAGTGCAGAAATGGCCTTAGATTGCAGCAGTGGAAAAGAACCTTCTCACTCCATCCCTCACTGTGTTTGGCAGGGAGAAGCAGTGTAGAAAGTGTGTGTGTGTGTGAGTGTGAAGTGGACCCTCTCTTGCAGTGGGAGGGGGAATTCCTCATGAAAACAGGGGCGGAGATGGAATTGGGCTTTTGGGGAGGGACTGGAAGAAATGCAGGGAGTGGGAGGGAAACCTGGTATGAATAAAATCTGTGGATGCACATGTGCTCCTTGAGAGGTTTTTTTTTTTATAACTATATTTCTTGGAGCTTTTTAAAAACAAACATGCCAATCTCATGGTACGAGTAAAATACACTAGGCCCTCCACAGTTGCAATGGGAGGGGGAATTCCTCATGAAAATGGTGGGGAAGAGAATGGAACTGGCCTTGCGGGGAGGGACAGGAAGAAATGCAAGGAGTGGGATGGAAACCGGGAATGAATAATATCTGTGGATGCACATGTGCTCCTTGAGAGGTCTTTTTTTTGTAACTATATTTCTTGGAGCTTTTTAAAAACAAACATGCAAATATCATGGTAAGAATAAAATATAGTAACCCGCCACAGTCACTAGGGTTATGAGCTCAGGACCCTTCAAAAGTGGAAAATAGCAAATATCAAAATGTGTGTTTGAGTGTGTGTGAGTGTGTGTGTGTCCTTGGGAGGAAGGCTGAAGCACAATGGGGAAAATAGGCACCCAGGGTTCAAACCAGGTCAGGGAAAGGAGAAGGAAAAGGGGTAGGTTGGCACGGTGGCCCTATACTTTCTATGTCTCACCCATCTCCTTCCTTGATTGTGGGGGGGGCAACAGGAGAGGGTTTATGGTGTTGAGAAATCAGGCTGTGAGCTATCCTTAGCTGACTAGGCAGTGCATGCTGGTGGTGGTGGAGGAAGACCAAAGGTGGGTTTTTAAAAGGCTGTGTGGCCTGATTGGAGCTGCCGAGAGGGAAAGTTCCCCTGGAAAAGAAGTGCCTGAAGTGGGGGGGCAGGAGTTGGAGAAACTCACAACTAAATCTATGAAAGTTAAACCACTTGTAATGCAAATAGTTTGGGATTTCAAAACCTTTGCCTAGTTATTTTTAAAAATTCTGAGAACTATAGCTACAAACACTGCAGCCTCCAGCAACATGTGCTCCATCTGGAGGAGCCCACGTACTGCACTTTTGAAGATGTCCAGAAGTTGTCTAGAGCCTGGAAAAATGAGTTTGGGCTGAGGGGATCTGGGAATTGTAGTCTAAAGTGGAACTCTTCCAAACTCTGTAGGCCTGTGACTCTAACATCATCACTTTTCTTCTCCTGTATATATAATTTTAACCTCTTTGACTGATGAGGAAGACAGTGAAGTTTCAAAAGGTTGCATGATATATTTTGTACATTTTAGCTGGCCCAACAAAGGTATCAATGTTGTGTGGATTTTGTATTTTGTTGTTTTTCAGTGCATGGCCAACATGGCTCCCCCTGAATATGTCTCCCAAACTCTCTTATTGTCTAAAATCTGCAACCCGTTTCTTTCTTTTGTTCTTGCCAGGAAAAAAAAGGACTTGTCAAGGAGAGAAAGGATGGAATAGGTGTGCAGCATCTTGTGATAGTTAATGCTCACAGCCCTCTGTTTGGAAGCACCCAGTATTTACTTGGCATTGCCTGGAACCTTCTGCCAGCCCAACAGGGAATTTCAGGATAATCAGCAGCAATTGCTGAAGAGATTAACCAAGTGAAGTGTTGGAATCAAAGAAGGCATTTGCTCAGAAGGCAATAGCTTAACAGACATTCTCTTGGCAATGGGGAAGAAGGGGAGGGGTAGTGAATGAGGAACAGAACAATTAGTGTGTTAAGGAGAGATCAGAGTGGATGAATCTGGGTCATGGGATGCCACCTCATATGAATGAGCAGCCAGCAGGCTTGCTGGTGTTATGTTTCATAGAAGAGGTGGGATTTCTAAGCTTGTTAATAGCTTCCAAATTAAGGAGGACCCTGGTGTTTGCTCAGCAATGGGGTTACACCAAGGGGAAGGGACAGAGAGCCTAAAATAAGCAGCACACTTTTGTCATCTATAAGAGGAGTTAGATTTGGAGGTGGGAAAAAGCAAACATTATACTGAAAGTGGTCTTCTCTTCACTCTGATCCAATACATTTTAGTACTCAAAGGACAAGGTGAGTCCCTCTCACACCAAAAGAAGCTGACTGGTTTGGAAGCTGAACCTTTTCTGACATAGGTGATGGGGCAGTCCCCCCCGCCCCAGGTTACAGGACACTCTGGAGCAAGACACCATACATCATTCTGGAGGGCTGCAGTTTGCTGATATGCCATCCATTTTAGGCAACTGGCAGTGCCATGGAAACCTGCTGGGTGGCCTTGGGCAAGTCACACTCTCTCATCCTCAGACAAAGGCAAAGGCAAACCCCCTCTGAACAAATTTTGCCAAGAAAACCCTTAGGAGAGCCATAAGTCAAAGATGACTTGAAGGCACACAATAACAACAACTATGTGTGATTGGAGTGGGTGCCCTGAAACTATTTTTAAGCTTCCTGGAGCTGCTGGGAAAACACAAGGTTTCCTGCAGGCTAAACACTAAAGTAGGTGATAGTCACTTACACATGGTTAAAAAAGGGGCTCCAGATTTTGTAGAATGGGTTTATGCTAATTCACTGTCTAGAAATAAAGATTGTGAGGGATACAACTCCCTCACCACTGGCTATGTTGGGTAAGGCTGATGGAAATTGTAATCCCAAAAAAATACCTGGAGGGGTTAGTTACCCACCTCTGACATAAAGAGAGATACATATCTCTCTACCAGAGAAGACTGTAGCCATGCCCACTCTAAAAACATGTGGCTACCATAACATAGGATCAGGCAGTATTTATGTCTTTTGAGTTTGTTTTTCTTCATTTCTTTGTCTTCTAAGGAGTTATAGACATCACTAACAGTAAGAGGAAATGAAAATGTCCTCTCTTTTCTCCCTCTCTCTTTTCTCATTCTGCGCTACTGCTCTTATGAATAATACAATACATTTTAAGCCAGGCATTTACATTATGAAGTTCCTTGTCTGCACGAATTAGGAGAGGTGGCCTATATGAACCATATAAAAATACCTGCCTTTTAGGAATTACTGGCCTACTTGGATTGCCTGTCAGAAGTGATTGGAATAAATGTTCCTTTTTCACTTTCATGCTAGCTGGCCTCACACAGTCACATAACAGGACATAATCTACCCGGGCAACATGACTCGGCCTGATGGGGTCTTGCAGAAACAGCCAAGAAAGAAAGAGCCTTCTTTGCGCTTTTGAGTCAGCAACTCCCTGTCCCAGACAGTTGAAGCATGCACCATCCTTTTCATCTCTGAACTTCCTGTCAAATTCAGGTGAGTCACTGCCATGACACATTCTCTTGGGCAGGTTTTTAATCTTTGGGCAGACAAAATACTAAAACATTTCCTGTCTCCAGTTTAGCCAGTCTGCTCAATGCCAATTCAAGATGTTTTGCTGTCTAAGGCAAAGGACAAGATGGCACCTCCTGGTCCCCACCTGCTTTAACATAAGAAAGTGAATAGTATTGCCAGTTTTGTTATACATCAACCACTGGAAAGGGGGGCAGCAGCCTGGTTGTGGGGCAGTTGAGGTTTGCAGGCTTGCTGAGCGGGTGCAGGACAGGCTGTGTGCCACACAACTTAGAAAAGTTACTCTCATTAGACTTGTTTTCCAAGCATCCTTCAGCCAGTGTGGCCATGGGAGTTTGGGAGTCGTAGACTTAAAAAAAAAAAAAAAGGAATGTTTCCAAACTCTGGTCCTCCAGTAAAGCAGAATGGCCAAGAAGCTCAGAGTAACTAGCTGATGGACTACTGTAGCTTGTATCTTCTGTGACAAGAAGCAGTTGCTTCACTCAGTTTTATGGTAGGGCCAACCTCTAGGTAGCCTTCTCTAACCTAGGTCCCTTTTATGTTACACTATTATAGCACTATGATAACAGCATCCTAGAAGGTAGGATAGCAAGCAAGAAGCAAAAAGATCTGGTGCTCTCAGGCCAACACTCGGAGAGCTGCCTTCTTACAGCCAACTCCAGCATTGCTGCTTTCCTTCAATGTGATGAATCTGTTTTTAACTTTGTGCCCACTTCTCCCAGGGCGAAAGGTGGTACAGTGGACTAAAGATGGTACATTGTGAATTAGTTGTATCTGAGGCAATAATTATAATGGGAAAGAGTCCCAGGGCATCCAATACATAAGTCATCTTCCCACTCCCTTTCCATTCTCCCTGTGTACCTTTCTGGGGCTTTTGGTTTCCACCTCTTCCCATAAGTTGACAGGTGAGTTGAAAGCCTACCCGCCCTACAAGTCTACTTTAAAGATAAAAAACCCTAAGGAGGGAAAAAAGAGACGGATGGGCATGAAGCTGCCCATCAGCAGTGAGTAGCAAACTGCACACTTGAGTGGGTGGACAGACCACCTGTTTGTTGCTTTTCCCACAAGGTAATTTGTATCTATCCTCATATATTAACATATGGATATTTCATGCAAATAGACATCCTCTTTAGCCTGCCTTTGGAGTAATATCTAAATAAGTGGCTCTACACCACAGACACCATTTTGCACATGGCTGAACTGGTCAGTCTCAGAGGATGTGTTTCTTTTAGAAAACAGAGTAGATCTCACAAGCCTTACGTTTGCTTTCTCCTGTTATATGAGGACTGTAATGGTGCTGGGATGCTTTATTCACACTGGGTGTGGCTCTCCTTTCATTTTATTTTTGCATTTGTGCGGGCATGCATGTGTTGGAGGATGTGGAAGTTTGCATATGCTGGTTTGCTTTGCTTCAAAAGCACCAATAGCTCTAAAGTTCATGTAAAGAACAAAACAATGGCAGAGAAACACTGGATGAAGCACTCTTCTCAGAGTGTGGAAAAATTACTTACTGGACTGCAACTTTACTGCCATGCTGGTTGAAGGATTCTGGGAGCTGCAATCCAAAAATAAACTTTTCCAGGCTCTGATCCTTTGCATTCCACTAGTAACAAATCAAGACATCACGGTCTGGAAACAATAAGACTGAAAGGAATTTTTGTACGTCTTTGCAGCATGGACAGCTTCTCTCTGTGTGTGCATGGACCTGCCTCCAAGATCCATCCCCAGCCACTTTCTAAGCCCCAAATACGGCTGGTGCCTTGTATCACAGAGGTTTTAATCTTTCCAGGCAATGAGCTTTGTTGCTTGACTCTGAAACGTGTTTCGGTGCATGATTGATTTTAAGACTGCATGAAATCCCACTAAAATGAATTGCTAAGCATATGTTAAGTCCCTGGCAAGATTGAGCCAGAAATCTCCATGCCCCAGAGGCTCAGAGGAGGTACACTGGGAAAATGCTGCTGCTGTTGCCACCCATCACGGGTAGGCAGTGAAACATCATGCAGTTTAGTTCCAACAGCTTAGCCTTAGCCACCAAATACTGTGGCTTGATTGCTATTCATACAAGGCTCATGAGTAGGCTGATAACTGGCAAATCAGCCACTTCCCATGGTCTGGTGCCATCATTCACACTGGAAAATGCAGATAGTAGTCCAGGGACAATCGTGGATCTTTTCCTCCGCGATGTCTCAGGAATCCAGTTGTGCAGATTGCACAAACTAAGCTGGTTCCCCATCAGCTATATTAAGAGTATTCTCCTTCCAGATGCTAGTCCTATCCAGTTTAGACCCCTAGAATCAATTGCTGAATGGTAAATCAACACTTACGTAAATCCCATTGATTCAAAGGGTGTGCTCTAATTGGGACTAGCAGTTGGGTTAAGCCCTGGTCTGATTCAGCAGGAATGTTCTTTTGTTAGTGCTATGCAATAACTAAACAAATGACCTTTCAGGTCAGTTATGGATCCTTGTCTAGGTTGTGACTGGGACGAATGACGCTTTCCCAGCTCATCCTCCTTACGTTAATGAGTGAAGTACTCTTTGGAGACTGTAGCTGTTGCAACAGATCCCCTAGATTAGAGGTTTTCAGACATGTGCTGGAAAGACAGAAGCATGAACTCCCTAGTGGCCCTTCTCTCTGTCCCATCACCTTCTCAGGCTCTTTTGGTCAGAACAAGGGAGAGTACCTTCTCAGTAGCTACTCCCAGACTTTGGAACTTGCTTCCTAGAGAGGCCAAGATGCTTTCATTCCATCAGCATCTTGTTTCTGTGCTGTCAGGCTTTTACAAACTGACTGGGGTTGGGCTTTTAACACTGTGTGATTCTATTCTTGAGGTTTGTATAGTCTTTTAATGAGTTTTAATATTTTTAATGTTTAATATTTTAACTTTATAAATGGCTGGTTTTTTAAAATCGTCTATTGATGCTTTTATTAATGCAAATGTTTGTAATGTTTTAATATTAATATTAATATTAATATTAATATTAATTTAATATTTTTGTTAGGCACCTTGACTCCAATAGTTGGGGGAAATGAATAAAATAATAACAATAATAATTATACCATGCATTTTTGGGGTGTGTGCATTTTTACAGTGTGTCCACTGTATATGCAGGAGTTCTGTTCCAAGAGCCGAAATCAAAACAAAAATGCAACTGTCAAATCCCATTGCAGTCAATGGGTGCAACATATGTGTGCCTGTAGCAGCGCAAGCATGCACCCATGGCAACCATTGACTATAATGGGATGCAATGCTTCATGGGACCTTGCATTTGTGCATGCAGAGGTTGCGCCAGAAGAGGGCATGCTGTACATATAATCTAAGAGCCAGTGTGGTGTAGTGGTATAAACATTGGACTATGACCCCAAAGACTAGGGTTTGAATCCATGCTCAGCCATGGAAACCCACTTGGCAACCTTTGGCAAGTCACACTCTCTCAGCCTTAGAGGGAGGCAAAAGCAAACACCTTCAGAATAAATGTTGCTAATAAAACTCTGTCATAGGTTCATCTTGTGTGTGTCTGTGTATCTGCCTTCAACTTGCCTGTCAACTTATTTTTTTTCATTTTGACATTAATTTTTATTGTTTAAAATACACAATATATACAAACAAGTACAACCACAACAACTATAGAGAAAGATGAAAAAAAAAGAGAAAGAAAACAGAATAAGAACAAATTCTAATTTGTAAATAACACTAAACACTAACATTAACATTAAATACTGGTACTAACACTAAAGCACTAAAACAATAAAACAGTAATGAAAACAAAGGTGAGTTCTCACTTTCCTAATGCAGAGTGTTATTAGTTCTATCTAGAAATAACAATTTCTCTAACTACAAATATTCATGTTCTTCCACTGCTGCCTTTGTGAAAATACTAATTATTCAGTCCTACTATAATATTACAATTTTTTTCTTCCAAAAATCTTCTAAGTGGTTCCCAGTGTTTTGTAAAAGTTTCCCCTGATTCTATTATATCAACATCATCAATTTGTCAATTTCAACTAGTTCCAACACTTTTAATAACCAGTCTTTTTTCATTGGCATCTCTGTGCTTTTCCATTTCTGTGCATTTAGTAGTTGTGCAGCTGTGGCCATGTATCTCAGTATTTTGCTATATTTCTTTTCCCACTGATCTTCTACTAGTTCCAACAAATATAATTCAGGCTTTAATAATGTATCAGCTTTCAAGATTTTGTACACCATAGTATATATTTGATTCCAGAGGGATTTTTTGTGTGTGGCTTTTTTTAAACATGTGCACCACCTATGGTAAAAAGTTCCCCCTTGTTCACATTTCCAACTTCTATTCAAACCATCTTTATATATTTTGGTTAATTTTTCTGGAGGTACCACTCATACATCATCATGGAAAAAAATCTCTTTAAGATCGTAAGAAAGCCTAAATTTAATCCCCTCTACCCACATTTTCGCCATTGTTCAAATAACATTGTCCCAATATTTTTGTGCCCACTTAATCATATAATCTTTAACCAGTTCTTCCATCTGAAGTTTCAACAAAAGTTTATACATTTTACCAATCAAATGTTCATCATGTGAGCATAACTCTTTTAGTCAGTGCAAAATCGTACAGTTTTTAAAATCCATTTTGTATTTCTCTACTGTCTGTCTATAAAAATGCAATGAAAATTATTCCCTGCAAACATCAAAACTTCCATCATTTTAATTCTATATGATTCTTGCTCAATCTCTGAAAGATCGTGGTAACTCAAACATTTTTTTCAGTGTTGTTTCCTTTGTATAAAAGGCCTCTTGTGATGACACCCACAGGAGTATTTTAGAACAAAACCTTGGTTCACATCTGTTCTAAATGCTTAACAGAGCTTTTCTCACATAATGATTATTATAGCCAACATTAACTTTAGCTTTATCATACCAAGAATTCATACCATGCAAACTTCAGTTCATGCCCTTCAAAGTCCAGCAATCCCTTATATTTTTTTTAACAAAATCCATTCTTTCAGCCAAGCCAGACATTATGCAGCAAGGGACAATTTCAAATCTGGCAATCCAATCCTCCTCTTTGTTTGGCATCCTGTGAAACTTTATATTTTACTCTAGGTTTTTTCCCATACGATATAAACTTTGATATGTCTGTGTGCCACTGTTTAAATAAAATATTAGTCAAGATTGGCAAGTCTGAAACAGAAACAGCGTTCTCAGTCATACATTCATTTTAATTACACAGTTTCTACCCTGTAATAACTGAGGTTTTAACCATCTTTTCAAATCTTTCTTAATGTCACTCCAAGTTTTGATATAGTTATTCTTCAACAACATACAATTCATATTTATCATAGTAATACCCGAGTGTTTTCCTTTATCTCAATTTTGAATTCCAATTTCTCCAACAATTGCAGTTGTTCCTTTTTTTCTCATATTCTTTGTCAACACCATTGTTTCTTGTTTATTTATCTTAAATTCCACCATTTCTGTAAATTCTTTAAGTCTCTCCAACAAAGTCTCTGTACAATCAATAGGATCTCCAAAAAAAAAACAACAACAACCCACTGTCATCTGCAAATGGTCTTAACTTGTAGACTTCCATTCTTACTCTTATGCCTTTGATTCTTTCATCTTGCCTTATAGCTCTGTTCAAAACTTCAATAACAACAACAACAACAACAACAATAATAATATTTATTTATATCCCGCCTGTCACAACGGATCAAGGAGGTACTACAGCAATACATCAAATACATTAAAAGCATTAAAACATAACCCATCCTCCCGACCCACCAACCCATCTAAAACTCCCTAAAACACATTAACTATTAAAAACAAGAGAACAGTTGGTGGGAGGCGGTGGAGCACTAGTCTGGGAAGGCCTGTCGGAAGAGAACAGTCTCGACTGCTTTTTTAAAGCTGTCAAGACTGGTTATATGCCGGGTCTCCTCCGGCAAGCCATTCCATAGTTTGGGAGCGATGAAGAAAAGGTCCTCTGGGTAACTGCAGCCAACCTAGTTCTGATTGGCTGCAGTAAATTCCTCCCAGAGTACTTTAGTGTGTGGGGCGGATTATATGGGAGAAGGCGATCCCGCAGTTAGGCTGGCCCCAAGCCATGAAGGGCTTTAAAGGTAAGAACCAACACCTTGTACTGTGCCTGGAAACTAATAGGCAGCCAATGCAAAGACTTCAGAATTGGTGTTATGTGGTCAGTTTCAGATCTTCCGGTGACCAACCTGGCTGCCATATTCTGAACTAATTGAAGTTTCCAGACTAAGCACATGGGTAGCCCTATGTAGAGCGCATTGCAGAAGTCAAGCTGTGAAGCTACCAGCGCATGCACCACTGTTTTTAGGTGTTCCAGGTCCAGAAAGGGGCACAGCTGGCGTATCAGCCGAAGCTGATAGCAGGCACTCCTGGCCGCCGCATCAATTTGAGCTGTCATCTGAAGCGGCGAGTCCAGGAGCACCCCCAAGCTGCGGCACAGTCTTTCAGGGGAAGTGTGATCCTGTCTGGAACTGGTTGATAAACCTCCATACCTGGGCTAGGGCCCTTAACAGCAAGTACCTCCGTCTTATCTGGATTCAGCTTCAGTCTGTTTTTCCTCATCCAGTCCATTACTGCTTCAAGGCATTCGTTTAGAGGCGAGATACCACCCTTAGTTGATGCTATTATCCGAGGCATGGAGAGATATATCTGGGTGTCATCAGCATATTGATAACACCTTGCTCCATGCCTCCTAATGATCTCTCCCAGCGGTTTCATGTAGATGTTAAATAGCATTGGGGACAGGACGGCGCCCTGAGGGATGCCAGATTTAAGCTCCTTTTTCGAGGAGCAGCTGTCCCCAAGTATCACCATCTTGTATCTACCTGAGAAATAGGATCGGAACCACTTGAGTGCAGTGCCCCGATCCCCAGTCCTCTCAGACGTTCCAGAAGGATACCATGGTCTATGGTATCAAAAGCTGCTGAGAGGTCCAAGAGTACCAGCAGGGTCACACTTCCCCTGTCAATACCTAGGCAAAGATCATCCACTAAGGCAACCATGGCAGTCTCGACTCCATATCCTGCCCTGAAGCCAGTTTGAAAAGGGTCTAGATAATCTGTTTCATCCAAGACAGTTTGGAGCTGAAGACCAACAGCCCTCTTGATCACCTTGGTTAAAAATGGAAGATGGGAGACTGGTCTATAATTATTCATATCCAGGGGATCTCGGGAGGGCTTTTTTAGAAGCGGCCGTATAATCGCTTCTTTTAAACAAGCTGGAAAATTGTCCTCCCTGAAGGATGCATTAATAATGTATCTTAAATGAGTCTTAATTGCAACTCCTCCCTGGATGACCAGCCATGAAGGGCAGGGATCAAGAGGGCAAGTTGTCTTTCTTACCTTTCCAAGGAGCTTGTCTACGTCCTCGGTACTCACTGACTGAAACTGATCCAGTATAATCTTGTTCATGGAGTCGTCGGACACTCCATTTGTGACCTCTGCTATAACACCAGCATCCAAGTCGGCTCTTATCTGAGAGATTTTATCTGCGAAATGATTATTCAAAGCATCACAACAAGCTATGTTAGGTTCTAACAAGTTCAGGGGAGTGGGTAACTGAGTCAGATCCCTTACCACCCTGAACAGCTCTGCTGGACGAGAAGTCGCAGACGCAATATGTGCAGAGAAGAAGGTCTTCTTCGCTGCATCTATTGCCACTCTACAGGAATGAAGGAATTCTCTATAGCATGTCCTGTCAGATAAGAGTAGAGATTTCTGCCAGTTGCACTCTAGTTGTTGTCCAACCTGCTTCATATTCCTGAGTTCTACTGTATACCAAGGATTACGATTTGAAGCAGGCTGGAAAGGACGCTTGGGAGCAATCGTGTTGATAGTCCTAGTAAGATCACAATTCCAGGTATTAACTAGGGCTTCCACAGGATCTCCGGCGATACCAACCATAATACCCTCCAGGGCTTTCTGGAATCCAATAGGTTCCATTAACCTTCAAGGGCGGACCATTCTAATAGGTCCACCACCCCTGCAGGGGCGGATAGCAACCATTAGTCTAACCCTGACCAGGAAATGATCCGTCCATGACAAGGTGGTAGCATTTATTATCACCACCCATGGCTGTGCCTGTTCCGTACTAAAGACTGCATTGAGGGTATGACCTGCACAATGTGTTGGCCCAGAGGCTAATTAGGATAGGCCCATGTTTGTCATGGATGCCATGAACTCCCGAGCCGCACCTGTCAAACTGGTCTCAAATGGGATATTGAAGTCGCCCAGAACCAGAAGTCTGGGCGACTTCAACACCAGCTCCAACACCAGCTGTCAGCTCAGCCAGGGAGTCTGATAGGCAGCGGGGTGGTCGGTACACTAACAGAATCCCTAGACTATCCCTTGCCTTCAGGCTCAGGTATATACAGTCGGTCTGTTTTCCGGACAGGTATCCTGGTCAGTATAAGATTGTCTTTGTAAACCAAGGCTACTCCGCCCCCCCCGCCCACTTCCCTTAAATGAACAGTATCAGTGAAAGTGGACATTCTTTCCTCATTCCTTTCTGGGTTTCACATGATTTGGTTAATTCGCTATTCTCTAAAATCTGTGCTGAAAGATTCTGGATTTTGCAGCAAAAACCATAATATAGAACTTAAAATGTTACATTTAAAGGTAATTTGTTGTAATAGTAGTTCCAAAACCCACTCCCAAAGTTCATCAGCATTACAGTTACATTTTTTTTAAAAAAAACTTCCTTTCTGACTTCTCAAAAGTTAATTTGCTTTTTAACTTTACTAAATTTTACTTCTCAGTTACTTAAAAAAAAATCAGAAGCTTGCAGGCTTGTACAGCAAAAGTCATTCTCATCTCTTCCATCTAGCCTTTGCCTCCACATGTCTAACAGAGCATGCAGGAGCAGGAGCAGGAGCAGACGCAGCATGAGCCAGCACTTGAACCATGTGATATTCCTCCACCATACAAAGTAACGGTTACATTGCAAAAGGACTGATCATACCCTCATACTTGGCAAGGACAGTGCTGATCAATCCTCCATCATCTCACTTTTTCAGCTGCTTTTAAAATGTTCCCGTTTGTCTCTCCTCTCCCAACTTTCCCCCTTTGTCCTCAGTTTATTTAAATTGTTGCAAACTCAGTTCAACGTGCAAAAGGAATTTGTAATTTGTAACTTAACTCAGCAGTGGGGAGAGAGCAGGGTGGGTGGAATCTTGCCCATCCCAGTAGGCTTAGGCAAAAGCAAATGACTGCAGCCTCTTCTAATCTGTGTGTTCTTCCTCACTTACAACCTTTGCCATCTTGACCAGATTTTGATAATGCTTGGCCATATGTATGCCAGTTTTGATCCAAGAAATATTGGAGGATATGAATTATCCCTTCTCAAATTACAGTCATAAAGTAATGGAATTATATGTTTACTATTGGAGAAATTCATAGGTAACTATTATTTATGAAGAGTAACTTCTCAGCTCTGCAAAATCAACATAAACTCAATACAGTTCTGGAACAGAAACGGACCTGCATGTAAACTATTGTCTTGCCTCTTTTTTACAAAATGGACCTTGGGCAAACCAGTTATTTGGATTAGGTCAGGTAAGTATATTTGGCAACTAGCAAATCCGCTGGGATTTCCAAGTGCTCAGCTTCCCTGGAATCTGAATACCTTTGATTTCCGTGCCATAAAATGGGTTTATGAGGCTAGTGTTAAGCATTTCACTTTGAACACTTTGATCTAATTGTTTATACAGCTCTATTGATTTGCAGGGTGACCAGAACAACAGCCACTGCACCCATCTTTACTCCCCACCACCACTGTCCTGTAATGCATAAGCCGTGCAAGCTGTGGCAGGCATGGTAACTCATGTGGGAGTGATGAGTCACAGCTTACCTTCCTGCAGACCTTGGAGCAGAGCATGTTCCACAATAGCTTCAAAGGGAAGCTTTGCTTTGGAATACTTGCTCACAGCTTTTACTGGTGATCCATTTAATGGCGGGTGTGCCATTGGCAGCTCCCATTGGCATGACGAGCCTGAACATGCTTTTGCAATAGACACTTTTTAGATCTGTAACTCTTGCTTCTTTACCTGTTGAAACAGCATATCATGTTCTCATGCAAAATGGCAATCAGATATTTATAAGGCTAGAAAGCGTAAGGTCAACGAAGGCCACTGAATTCAACCAGCCAGCTCAATGACAGGATCTTCATCATATTGGTCTTCTACCCTCTCCACTTCTTTCCATGTTCAAGGGCACTGGCAGATATTAAGCCAATATGGGGTGGCCATCTCTGGCAAAGGAAGCCGGAGGGCTCTGTGCTGTGCCAACCGACTTTGTGTCCTCTAACTTAACATGCTTGAAGTGTGATGGAGGACAATCCTCCATTGCTGTCAATGAAGAAAGTGTCAGCAACCATTGTTTCATTATGTCCTGACTAAAAGCACTGACTAAAAGAAACAAAATTTAAAAAATACATTTTAATGTATTTATTAGTATTTAGTCAACAAAATACTTTTTATTGATAAAAAGTATTTTCAGCCTGCTAGGTCTTCCAGCCTGATGCACAGCAAAAAGATAAAAGCATCCCTCAGATTAAAAGCAGTTGCTAGGAACTCATGTTAAAAGCTGACATTCTTTTAAAACAGATTTTAAAAGCCCAGCTTTTTAAATCCAGTTTTAAAACTATATAAAATCTAGTGCTCCTTCCTGACAGGGCAAGTGCATTGGGAGGCCATGGTATTTGTTGCTGTAGTTAAAAACAAACATAGTTCTCTCTCCCTCCTTCCCTCTCTCTCTCTTTTTTTAAATCCAAATGCTTCTGTTGTTCCAGATTATTTCCTGGCATTTCCTGGCAGCAGCTGCAGCATTTTATTCTCACCTGTGAGCATTTTTTTTAAATTCTGAGACACATCAGAAAAATATGTTCCATTCTCATCTTTTCTTTTTTTCAACTTTTTTTGAGTTATAGCACTGAAATGACGTACATGAAATATATACATGAAATGACACCTTTGTTCTAGAATTCTTAATTTTTTTAAGGTTCAGAAGAAGATTTTTTTCCCCTTCAAGCCATAATATGCCTTCAGCAAACCATACCTTTGGTGAAAAAAATAACAGAAAAAAGTATCTTCAGAAAAGCCCTAATACAGCTGCAAGAAATAGCTGTCAACAGCCCCATGATTGGAATGAGTGGATACAGGGGTGTCAACAACTGGCAAAACCAAGCCAGGAAGTGCATCATAAAACACACTTCTTTAGAGCAATCTTTGAGAGCCCCTCAATCTGGTTGCCTACTAAGGCTACTCCTCTTGCACCTGTTTTGCGTTGTATAGGAGCTCTGCTGATACAGAATCTCTGTTGGGAATAGAGTCTAGCACCTATATAGCTCCCATACAATGCAGAACAGCTGGGAGAAGGTGGCTGTAAAACCAAAAATTGATTCCCTGACCTTGCAGTAATGGATCCACCAGACACCCCTGCAATTGAAGTCCTGTCGCAGAAAAAGTTCGGTCTCATGTACTCACCAATCCAGCCTCTTGCAGAGTTGGGAGAAGCAACAGGGCTACAGCTGAAAACCTTAGATACTGGCCAGCTCGTATGGGAGGAGGGAACTTTTTAGATATCTTTGTCCCAAACTGATTAGGGTTTTGCACTTCAAAGTGAGCACCTTAAACTGAGCTCAGAAACTAATTGAAAGCGAAGTTCAAGGCAGTGAGATGTGTGGAATATCTTGGAATGAGCCCTGAGTTTTGACCTAAGACTTTGTGTTGACTGAGGCAGTGACTTGACTTGGGCCCTTTTTGCACCTTACCTTGTTCATGGTGCCATCGTGTGGGGATTGCATGAAAAGCCGCTTGCGAGAGGGAATCGCGTCCCCTGTGCTTCCCTCTGCACCAGCTTTGTGCTGGACGGAACGAAACGTGATAGCTCCACCCCTTCCTTCCTCAGCACAGCCGGGCATTTTCCCAGGCTGTGCTGGAGGAGGAACCATGGCCATCATGCTTTCTGAGGTTCTGCATGCCAGGTAGGTGTGGCAGGGATGCGTGAGGAATGCGCAATTGTGGGTCATTTTTGGCAAAGAGCTGAAAATGATATAATCCACAATTGCAGTAGAGTCCTGGTTATCCGACCCAAACGGGCGGCCACAGCGTCAGATAACCGAAAGAGTCGGATTACCCGGATGCCTGTGGCGGCCGCCATTTTGGGGGCATGTCAGGGGCAGGCCTGGGGGCGTGTCGGGGCATGTCTGGGGGCACGGAAATGCCCACAGCCACGCCCGCAGGCCATTGCGACGTTGGTTAATCCAGATGGTCGGATAACCGAGCGTCGGATAAACGGGACTCTACTGTACCACGGTATGGCTATGGGAGCACTGCGCAATTGCGGGAATGTCATGCAGAACCATCCTCACGATTCTGCATCACTCTTGTGGCCATCTCTTTTTGTGTGCTGGTCACATGACAATCTCTCTCAAGCCCAAAGTGTGAGCACATTTTTCAGAGCGGAACAGCAAACAAGTTAAGCAATGGGCTTGAAGCAAGCTTGAAGTCTGCTCAGCAGCCTGT
The DNA here is from genome assembly GCA_948474755.1 of Ctenosaura bakeri. Lineage (NCBI taxonomy): Eukaryota > Metazoa > Chordata > Lepidosauria > Squamata > Iguanidae > Ctenosaura > Ctenosaura bakeri. The sequence continues at coordinate 392,551 of CAOLHI010000381.1, read as the reverse complement.
GCTGCTAAAACATTTCCTAAGAGCAAAGGACAAGACTCACCCCCAGGGTGCAGGGTGCATTTCTCAGAGGGGAACAGCAAATGTGTTGGGCAACAGGCTTGAGGAGGAAGGATTTTTCCTTCTAAAGCTTTTGAATCTTCAGTAATGGGGAATAAGATAGGATCCTAGTCCCCACTTCTGAAGCTGCAGATGGCAAAATTGCAAATATGGAGAGCCAACTCTGCTTAAATTGTTAAAATTGAATTTATTTCACTCTATCCAATAATTCTGGAATTTTGGTTGGGGTATAAAGTTGGCTTCCAGACTTGACACTTGCCTTGAAAATATCTTCAAGGACTTGAGACTTGGAGTAAAAGACTTAAATACATCACTGCTACCAGCACTGCCATAAGGCATAAGAAATGCATCTTAAAGCAGCAGTGGCTGAGGAGCTCTCCATGGCCATCTTGCCCTCCAAGGCTTTGCTCTGAGGAGGAGGACCCTTCCTCCAAACAAGACATTGGAAAGGTGCAGGGGGTACTACAGGTGGGCAGACAACAGCAACAGGGGATATGTGATCCATCACCTCTGTTGATCCCACTGTTTGAGATGAGCAGTTCATATGGCTCATGGAAGTTACAGGCCAGAAGGCAACAGTAAGTGGGGGTAGTTGCTGTCAGGCTTTGACAATAGGATTCCCTGAGACCACTGATTGGCTACTGTGAAAACAATGTTGATCCGATTGACATTTGGACTGATCAGAATTTGTGAAAGTCATTTTGGACCAGAACTCCCATAAACCCCTAACTACCCTGGCCAATTTTCCAAGATCTGGATCCATCCCAGAAGGGATCTTTTTGCACTCAAAATTTTGTGTAGACAAGATAACTGCTGATATTTCTGCACATAATGTATTCAAAATGTTGCCTTAAACACTGTGAAAAACAGTCAGTTCCCATACTAAAACTCTCCTGGATATTTACCCAAGGAAGAGAAGAGATTACAAAAATTTCTTGGATTACTGATTTCATTTTCCAGTGTGTTTCATTCTGGTAACAACTGGAAAATAGCTGACTGTTTCCCCTTTCCTAGGAATGTCAAAAATGTGGCTATCTTCCTACCACTTTGATCCAGCTGCTGCTGCAAATTTCTTGATACTCTTGGCACCCATGTTCCAATATTCACCATCAAACACATTGTTTCTTCTCATCAAACTCATTGCTCCTTCTCTAACACTTGACTATTTGGTTGATTGATTGATAAAACAGATCCAAGTCCTCTGAAAATAATCTACAGTCCTCCCTCCAAATTTGCAGGTTTGACCTTTGTGAATTTGATTATTCAAAAGGCATGTGCATGTCAACACCCATTCTCCTCCTCCTGCTCCCATGCCTTTGCCTGGGTGTGGAGACACATGTGCCGGGGCAAAAGGCAAGAGAATGGCAGGGGGAATGCAAAAGGGGGTAATTCATTGTTTTTTCTACTTTTGCAAGGGTTTCTATGCCCTGGACTCTCACAGAAGTGGAGGAGTCACTGTAATTAAAAGCCGTAAACCAGTTAGGCTCTTAAGGATCAAGCTGAATATTATCTTAATTTTGTGCCTTGCAGTCATTCTCAAAGATTTTAAACATTTTCTTCTAGCTGTGTGTATTTGTGTGTGGACTTTCCACCACCATGTGGGAAGGGGAGATGCAAATTCTCTGTGACCCCCCTCCCTCTCCATTTCACACACACCACAATTTTTCTATTGCTGTTTGCCGTACACAAAGTGTGAAGGGGAGACAAGATCTGGTTGTGGTGGAATCTGTCAGGCACACCTTTAATATTAATGTTATCTCTTCCAAGATAAAGAATTCACACAATGCAAACGACTATTTTGAGCAGTTTTCTTTTGAAGCCTTAATTAAACTATCAAACAGGGCGTGTGTTCACAAGCTTGCTGTATGCAATGCCACCACCACTGCCGTTATGGCAACGTATGTGTGTGTGTGTCATAGCAGGCACAGGAAGCTGCCAGCTGTTGCACTGCCTGTCAGCATCCTGTTGTGTGGTGTGTGTGTATGCGTGTTAAATACCAGTGTAGGCTTTTAACAAGAAAAACAAAAAAATACACTGCACACCAGCAGTGACGGAGGAGGAGTTGGCGGCAGCAGTGGAGGTGGCTGAAACCTGCCAGGCAACTTTTGCAGCCTCATCAAAGGGTGTGGCTTCATGAATCACAGAGGAGTGAGCTTTAAGACTGTAATTGTCTGGCATGAATCATTTAGATGCAATTACTTCATTAGCCCTGGCAAGTTCCTGCAAGTGTAAAGGGGAAGGACTGCTCTTTCAAAAACAAACAAGCAAACAAGTAATTCCCCCCTTGCACTTGCTCAAATGCTCTTTAGGCTGCCAGAACTGCTGTTTGCTCCATCTTGTTGACCCATAAAGTGTCATGAGGACTTTGATGATTAAATGATACGGGCTGTAGACCACAAACACTCATGCTGTAATGAGTGGGTGTGGCTTTTAAAGGTTTCAAATGCTTCCTTTGCTACCACACACTAATGTGGTTACTATTTGGTGAGGTGAGCAACTGTGGTATGCTGGGGGGCACACATTAGCCCCTCCAGGAGAACTTGGTAGGCCATAGTCCCGATTGCACACAAAAAATGTGTGTGTGTGTATATTTGTGTGTACAATAATCCCCCCACATTCACTAGGGTTAAGGGCACAGGACCCCCATGAAAGTGAAAAAACTGTGAATAACTCTAGGTCCTCCCAAACCATATTTAAAACACAAAAAAGTATGATTGCCACATTCAACCCACTGTGGATTCTTTTGAGGCATCTGGGTTCCTTCACAGGGCAGAAATGGGTGGCTGGTGGGGCTTATTACCACCTCCACTGCTCCCCCACACCATTTTTAATAGGGACTTACAAGCCTTGTTCACAGTTTCTCAGTCTCACAAGGCTTGCAGTCCCTATTAAAAATGGCATAGGGAGGCAGCAGAGGTGACAGCAAATGATTCGTGAATAATCAAATCCACAAAAGTGAAGCCTGCAAATGTGGAAGGCTGACTGTATATGTGTGTGTGTGTGTGTATTCTTTCCAAACATCCTCTAGGGTCTGTAGGGTCTCACACCATGTTTTCAGGTCCCCCAGGCCATTTCAGGACCAAGATAGGTCTTTTTTGTTTGTTTGTTTCCTTTTTAAAAAACACATCTCTTGGGCCTGAAATTGCCCAGACACCCCCAAATTGTGGCAAAAGGCCTCTTTGCCTCCTGGATATGTAAAAAAATTGGCCCTTGGAGTGCCCCGAGGGCCATAAAAACAGCCCCAGGAGCCATTTGCAACCCATGGGCTGCACTTTGCTCATTCCTGCCATTTAGAAATCATCAACCAGTGTTACTGAGGAATTGTAGACCACAGAACAACTATAAATCCACATCCAAATGGAGCTGCAGTGCCATCCAAAGGCCCTGTCCTGGCTCTGGATTGCTCCCTTCCTCTCAGAGAAGTGTTTCTTGTCCACCTCAGTTCAGCACTCCAATTAGAAACTGGAGAATGTGGAATTTGCCTGGGGTGTCTGCTTACGTGTCCAGTTCATCACTTCTATACACCCAGTATATTGGGCTGACCACTAGTCCTTTTAAACAAAAGTCCCATAAGCAAAGAGTAGTCATGTCTCCCACTTTAAGAAGTCCTGTTTTAAAGAAAAAGCTTCCTAACAAGGGAGAGCCTTAAAGAAGTCTTGAAGTTGTCCATCAACCATCAGTATCTGGAGAGCAGACTGAGCAGACATATATGTAGTTCCCCATTATAGTGAAATATATTTCTCTTTAAATCATAGCAATTGTTTGCTACCTTGCAGATTTCTCTAATCAATTAGCATATACATTTTTTTTGCATGTCTGTATTTTTTTTGTGCTCCTCCCCATTTAAGTGGTGACTTTATACACCTCATGCTACAAACATACATGTCTCCCTGGTGGGTTGGATCATTTAAATTATACCGATTTTTTTTCTTTTTCTTTTCCAAATTGGACTTTGTTTGACAAGCAGGGACTTGCAACAAAATGTTGCGGTCTGGAGTATTCCTTTTCAAGATTCCAGTCAACCACACCCTCTATGGGATGCTTAATTGGATTGCCCTCTTCCCAATTTTCTGTCCCCATTTAAACAGGCTTTTAAACAATGTGCTTAGACATCACTCATCAGTGTGCTCTTTCTCTAAAGATTTTTGTAACTTCTGCAAACTTTGCAGTAATTCCTCCCTCTCACAACCAGCAACACAAAAGCCATCTCTCTTGTGTGCATGTGTGGTGTCATTTTGACTACATAAAGTCTGGCTCTCAGAGGATGAGTTAATAGTTTATGGAATAGTGGAACAATCAATACCGGGTACCCCCAAGACTTAATTCAAGATTTAAATATTTAAATTTAGATTTAAATATTCAAATATTTATTTAAAGTTGTTCATCAGAGGTCTTTAAACTAGGGAGCAGTTTGGGTATTTGCACACACCTGTCGCTGTGTCCCTTTTGTCAGGGACTGGGCAGCAGAGGGTGGGTGAGTGCTGAAACTCTGTCCCCCTTGAACTCTTTCACCAAGTCTGACACTGAATGCAGATTTCCCCCTCTCTTCCTTCTCAAAGATCAGGTCAAACCAAGCACGCAGGTGCACTCCCTCATCTCTTTTTCTCTTCTTTCTGAGAAGACCCAGCCATTGTCAGGGAGGTGTGGATGCCACTGCTGCTGGTGTCCAGCAGCAGGGCTTGGTGGACCCCCTGTGAGGGCTCTGTGGGCCCCAGGGGTCTGTGTAACCCAGGTTAAGAACCACTGCTCTGACAACTGACAACCAACTGATAGCCATTTCCACACCCCTGGTCTCTAATGTATGTTACGTGTGTGTGTGTGTGTGTGTGTACAGTGGGTCCCCATATCCATTGGGGTTTGGTTCCAAGATCCTCCCTATGTGTCAGGAACTGATTTCACGCACACAAAGTAAACAGGCGAAAGCAAGATTTATTCAGGAGTGAGATGCTGGTGCATAACTTCAGTGATTCAAACTGAAGAAGAAATGCAGAGACAGTACATTATAGCTTTCCCCTTAGTTCCCACGCAAAGCAATTAAAACTGACCTTGGGTAGCAGAACAGAGCCTGTTACTATTTGGTGTGAACCAAGTGCTGTTTACATAACGGTGTTCCCTGGAATGTGTGGTTACGAGCAAGCAGCTGCATGTTTTTACTAACCATGTCTTTCAACTACATATCCCATCATAAATGCTTTTCTCAACTAAAGATATAACAAATATGGAGGGCTACCTGACACTGTGGATACTCAAATCTGTGGATGCTCAAGTCCCATTATAGTTAATTGATATGATGTGCGCATGTCTGCGGCAGTGTGTCATTGCACATGTCATTACCGTTTTAGATATAGGAATGTGATGCCTTGTGTGACATCAAATTTGTGTCACACAAGGGCCGTTTCCGCACTAGAGTGTTATAGCGCTATGATTCCACTTTCAAAATCCTATGGAATCCAGGGATTTGCAGTTTTGGGAGGGACAATCATAGCGCTATAACACTCTAGTGCAGAAATGGCCAAGGTCATGCATAAGGAGGGCCCACTGTATGTGTGTGTGTGTGTGTTCCTGTATAGATGTATATATGCATTGTTGTTGTTGTGTGCCTTCAAGTCATTTCTGACTTATGGCAATCCTAAGACAAGCCTAGCATGGAGTTTTCAGGGAGCTGAGAATGTGTGACATTGTCCAAGGTCACCCAGTGGGTTTCTGTGGCCAAACAAGGAATCGAACCCTGATCTCCAGGGTTGTACTCCAGCCCTCAGACCACACCACTGTCGCTCTGTATATGCATATGCACATGTATGTGTAAGTTCTTCTTCATATAATGTAATTTAATAGAAATTAATTGCCTACTCAATATAGCGATGAACACTGAGTCAAATGGCTTTGCGGGGGGAAAGGACAGGCAAATTTAGAGAGGTCTAAAAGCAGCTGTTAGCTAAACAGAGCACCCATATTCAGAGGCAGCATCCCTCTGAGTACTATATGCTGGGAAAATATAAAATAAAGGGGAAAGCTAATGATCTTATGAACTGTTTGTGACCTCTCAGAAGCACCTGGTGAGAACCTTAAAAACAAACAACAGACTGCTGCACTTAAAAAAATAAAACAACTCTGATGCAACCAACTTGGACAACTCTCAAGCATCATTTTCTCTTTATTCAGCTGGCAGTTGGAATTCAAGGCTTACCCTGTCCTTGCGATGCAGTGTGGCAAGAGAGCACAGTTTGCCAGTTGGTATGAACAAATTTGTATATTTGAATGGTGTATGTGGTAAAAATTGCAAACCAGAGATTTCAAACCAGTTCAAAGTAGATATGAGAAAATCTATCAGTTTTGCTTTCTACTGCATTTTATTTTTAAAATTCAAATCAACTTTTATCCTGCCTCAGATGTGTAAGTTGCAAATTCTTCAAAAATGAACTGAGCTGAAAATGTTCCCCATTTGCATCACTGAAATTCAGTGGGTATAGCTATTCCCATGGAGACGAGGAGGCTGTATGGGCCTCCTGCATATGTGTTAAAGATTAGGCACCTCTCAGGAAAAGGAAATGGCAACTATAAATCATGATTCACATGGTGATACTTCGGAATTCAACCCCAGACTTTTAATATTTAATCACCCAAAACCCTGGGCCTGAAGTGATGAATGTCAGTTTCAGTTTTTCCTTTTTCTGATTTTTTCCCCCAAAAAGTCAAGTTCCTGCTGAATGTGGGGAAAAACTGCAACTGCAACAGTTGATAAACTGTTATAAAAACAAACACTGAAATGAAATTCTTACCATCCCTAACTCAAAACCAGTTCATATAATCACATCTAGTTTCATCTACTGCAGTACTGGCATCAGAAGTCACTACTTGTGTAAGAATAAGTGTTACCTTGTTTACTGGGGGTCCCGGGAGGGACATCCAAATAACCAAACAACAACACACTTTGCGGAGAATTAGCTTAGAGCGCTGCTGGCAAGACAAGAGGCAGGGTAACGCAGCAGGATCTTGTAACCCGAAGTTTATGGGGTCAGGCCAAGTCAAGAAGCAAGCCGTGTTGAAAATTAATGAATGATCTTTATTAAATACAGGCACGCAATGTAAGCAACACACGCACACAGATAACTAAGGGGAAATAAAGGTTTGAGTTGGATAGCAGGATTTTTGAGAGGGATAGTTGATTCGGGTGATACGGAACCTGTTCCTGGAGCCTGGAAAGAAGATAGAGAGCGATGTTGGGGTGCGATGTAGCTCAGCGTGTGGGGCTGAGGGGAAGCTCGCCAGGCAAAGCGGCAGCAAGACGGTCTGGAACTTGGGAGCAATCCGAGGATGGTCTCGGAATCAGGAGTTTTTATAGGGAGAAATGTAACTGCAGGCTATGCCATACTTGGGGAAAACAATGCATTTTAGGAGTGGGACAAAGCTTTGGAAAGGTCAGAATTTAGCATGATTAAGTCCGAATTGACAAAGAGTTAGCCGGTATGCAAATGCAGAGTGCTTGGCAGTTGAGTATTCAGCTTGCCAGGTTGCCTGCTCGGGGCAGGGAGTCCTTTGTAGACAGTGTGCATACATAATAAGGGTGTTTGCAGAGAGGTCTCCTAAAGCAAGAATCTGGCTATTTCTGGCCTGCCTGGGTGGAGAATGGAATGTCCAGCAATTAGTGGCCGAGCCTAGTTCTGTGCTTGTTAAGGGGCCCCACAAGCATGTGGAGAGGGATGGTAGAGGAGAGCCAAATTATTGATATCAAAATGATATCTATATGCTATCTCCAAGGAGGCCTAACCTGCAGTAACATAAGGATCATACAACCAGCCAATTCATGGCTGCCCAAAGCTGCACACTCTGGAAATCATCCTCCAGAAAATAGTGAACAATTCTCACCTTCCTTGCAAAGCATGGAAGTAAAAAAGAATTTACATTCTGGAAAAAGAGACAGTTTAAATCAGAACTGATAGCACATCCCTTAGAGTACTTTGAACTCTGTGCCCAATGATGATTGAACTTACATGTTATTCTAAGTTTTAATGTTACATGAGAAATATACTTTGAAAATATTAGATGACTTTTATTTGCTGCTGTTCCAGAACATTTATATCACATGCAATGTGTAGTTAAAAGAATATTGGTTAAGATTCACTACTAACTTTTAAGAACTATTACTTTAATTATTATCATATAGTATTGCATCACTGAAATAATATCTGGTTTGGATGATATGATTTTATTAGCTAGGTTACAGATATAGAAATTGGGGATTAATACTTACAACAAATTCATTTAGGAATAATACAATTATATTAATAATTTAATATTACTAACAATAATTGTTAATTTTTGTTGTTATAATCGACTAATTAAATTTTTTTATTGGATACTTGGTTAAGTGTATAAATACTATAAGCAACAAAATTAACCTAGATTTTATATAATGATTTAAAAGGTAAGTACAATTATCTAGTAGGAGCTGTGAGAAACAAGGGCAGGAACCACATTTTAAATAGTTGTAGTTCTTTGCTAGTTAGTTATATATTTAGTTATATACATAGTTTAGTTATGTAAGATTTATTATCTTATAGGTATTGTATTGTTTTGTTTTTTATTTAGTTTTGTGTATGGTTATGTATTGTATTGTTTATGTGTGATTCATGTTTTGGTTTAATGTTTAATAAAAATTTTGGGGAAAAAATATCTGTGACCAAGGTCTTACAGTGAAGTAGCATACTGTAAATCTATTCATGGAGAACTAAGGTGTTGTTTGTGCAACATGACTCTTGTACATTGTACAACCAACTGTGGAACTCAAAGCATAACTGAACTTGCAATCAAATGAAGAAGTAAATGCACAACTAAAGGAGCATACCTTCCAACAGTTCACAGACAAAAACTGGGACACGTTCAGCCAAGCAACATCAGAATGCAGCCAAGTTGGCAAAAGTTATTGCGGGATAATTTTGCTGCCTTTCCATACAGCAACATAATTGAACTGCTCCTCTCCAACTTTTACCATAAATACCTCTGCTACCACACCAATAGGAAGAGCTCGAGGAGACTGCTCTTTCTGACTCCTGATTACTGCCTTTGAGCAGGAAAGAAGAGCACCCCGATTCCACCAAAACTGAAACTGAAAACTGCCTCTCCTGATTTTGTTTTGATGAAATCAGAAGCTGCAAGTCACAGTTCTGGTTGTTGAGGTGGAGGAGTCCAAGGATTGGACCAAACCAAGGATTGGTTCCTTCAGCATCCCTTGTCCCTTTCTTCTTGTGCCTCTCTTCTTGGCACACTGATGGGACTCCACTGGAAGACAAACCTCAACATAGATAAATCTGCCTGGAGTGTACAGCACTCTTGAATGACCAGCAAACTCCAAGGTGGGACACTCAGCAGTGTCCCTGGGTTTCTGTCATGGGGAGCTATCTCCTGGAGAGATCTTTTCATTGCCACCCATATGGAGGAACTGGAGGCAGTCAGTGCCAAGATGGATTGTAGCATCATGAAGAAGCAGATGGAAGCAACCCTATCAGAGGCCAAGTAGGAAGGCCTGCTTCTGCTGCTCTATCAGCTGTCTTCAAAGTGTTTTCCAAAGGGGAGCTTTGAATCTAGAGAAGCGGTTCCACATGCCTGTGGGGTGAATCCCTGGCAGTGCATGCAGGTGCCCACATTGTGATCTTTGCCAGGGCACAACAGACACTTGCACTGGACTGGCTGTCCTCTGGGATATTGGCCCCATAAGAAGAATATTTCTTATTAGTCTTCAGTGGCTGAATCAAAAAAGACAAAGCAACAAGCCAAAACAAAGTCCAGAAAACTGAAGTCAATCAAGTTTGTAAGTCAAGCCAGAAGAAACACTGAAAATCAAGTCAAAATACAATCTGAGAGGAGTAAGAGAAAACTCCAAAGCCAATTTTACTGTAACTATAAGACAAATCGCATGAACCTCAAGAATAGTTCCTCTGATGCTGCTAAAGTGGATGAAAAGGAACTGAAAGACTGAGCGAGAATCACACTGGTCACTGGTACCAGTGGAGGAGGGACTACCACTAAAAAATGCTTAGCAGATAGCTCTAGAAGATTCTAAATGGTGCACTGCACAGGTACAGATGATCCCATTTGTGTGAGTCACAGGGACCACGAAGAAGAAGAATTATATCCATTATACTGCTATGGAATCCTTCACTATAGTGAGGTCATTTCCAACAATCTTGATTAATTTACATTGCACATGATAGTGAAATGAACATGGAGGGATGGTTGCTAGCTATGGTTACAGAAGTGGCAGTACTTTGGATCAGATTCTGAGAGGCCTGCTGTGGCTGCCAGTGTTCAAGGAGTTAGAGGATCTTGCAGCTGCAAGAGTTCTTTCTCAGATAAGATGAAAACGTGGAGACAGGAAACACTTCACTTCCTTCTCCAACATCACAACAGAAGTGGCTCTCTGGGGCTCCTTAAAAGGCTGCTTAGCCTATAGTTCATATCTTGAAAGTGACAAAGTATATTAAAAGTAGCAGAGATGTTGAGAAGTTTGTAGTTGGCTAGCTCAGAATGCAAATCTGACCAACTGTAATAATCAGTCAGTTAATAAATCAAGTGATTCCAAAGAATCCTCCAAATGAATTTGTGTGTGTACATTGTCTTGTGTTCAAACCAACCAAGTGGGCCTGATGACATTCCAATAGGTAGATACATGCACTGTTAACCTCTGTTTTTGAACCTTTTATTGAAATCCACATAAGCTTTGTGAAATTGGCATGGGATTTACAAAACAGCACAGCGCTACCTGTTTAGTTCATATCTGAATAAGCAGTCCTTGCTTATGAGCAGTGCAACCTCTCTGATGGGGGTCCTTCATACAACTGCGCATGTGTTTTACATTGCTTCCATTATAAGTTCTTCTCAGACCTGTTTAGGTGCACTTCTAGGCTAGCTTGGAGATTTTCCTAAAGAGGTAGCCTCTACAGTGAGACAGCAAAAGCTTATCTGGGCCAAATTCTCTTGGTGTCTTATGCATGTATAAGTGGTTGAACATTTTTGCCTTATGTGCAATGTCTTTCTGTTCAAGGGTACAGAAGTGTGGTGCCATTGCACTTGCAGATGAGCATTCTCAGCTGATGCATATCTGTCTGTTCCTCCTGAAATTAACACATTTGGTTACATATTCACTTGTGCATTTGTTTCTGCATTCACTTGTGCATTGAGATACATGCTTGGTGGTTCAGCACTGCCATCCAAAGATGAGTGAGGTAGCACTATCAGCATACTGAGAATTACACTATATAGTTCCAATGTAGGACCGTTCTCCTTCTTTCTCCCTCTAGCAAGCCTGGTACTGCCTCTTTCTCCCATGTAATCCCTTCTTTACAGGAAGAAAAGACACCGTGATGTCACATGATCATTTATCTGCTGCTTTTGTTATTGATAGATAGGTAGGAAGGTAGATAGATAAATGATAGATAGATAGATAGATAGATAGATAGATAGATAGATAAACAGACAGACAGATAGATTTCATCATGAAATAAATTCCATCACTCTTTTTCCTATCTTGCTTTCTCAGGTACCATGTTTGTATGTTGTAGAAAGGAAAGGTGACTTCCATCATCTTTTCAAAATCCATAAAAGAATGCCATTTATGCCTGCACCAGCAGATGATCAAAAGGTATGTGTGAAAAGTTCCTTCCTTATATCAAGGCTCTGCGTTATTGCACAGAAGAGAACGAAAAAGGTAGCATGTGGCGTTGATTTACACTAGCCTTTCTCATATGTTAGGTATTAGTATGTTAATCTAATTCACACTATGCAGGAAGTTCATAATGTGGTGCAGATGACTGTATAGCTGGCTAACAAAGAAAAACAAGTTAAGCAAAAAGATGGATTTTTCGAATGCTTGTAGAAGTGGGTAAAGCCCTATCAAGATATTAGGTCTTCTCATATTGGCCTACTCACGGGGAGGGGAAGTGCAGCCACACGTATTGGCTCCACACCTATATCACTGGCTTGGCCTCTTGCACTGTTGACCTTTGCATGCCTGGTGGCATGGTGTGAAAGAAAATCTTCTTTCAGATGTTTTCACTGATTGCTCAAAACAGGGGGCCTTTTCGCCCTACGCTGTTATACTGCCATTATTCCACTTTCAACATCCTATGGAATCCTGGGGTTTGCAGTTTAGAAAGGGGCCTTTAGAATTCTCAGCTAGAGAGCTCTTTGGCCTCAGTAAACTACAAATCCCAAAATTCCACAGGTGTTGAAAGTGGAATAATAGCACTATAACAGTATAGGGTGGAAAAGCCCTTAGAGAGGTGAGGCCATGGAGACTGGGACAATAGACACCTTCCTTCTCCACATTGTTCTTTCAGCATGTGTACACCAAATACCCAGATGGCCTTACAATGGTTGCATTACTGATTTTTGGTTTTTTTCTTCTTTTGTGGTATTGAGGCCAATACCCTATCAATATTGCCTTATGATGGTGTTGTAAGCCCCCTTCAGGATTTGTGCAATGAGAATTGGTATAAATACTTAATAAAATTTTTATTTTATACAGAATTTTCTAGTACTACAGGTTAAAAATGTCTCAACAAAAAAGCAATCCAAGGACACCTAATTTAGTTGGGATGCATACAGCATTACAAAATCTTCATACTATTTTTTGCTGATCAGCAAAATCTGGTTATGACGTGGGGATGGAACAGTTAGTTGTATTTTCAATATATGGTGGACACACCGTAAGTAGAGGTACATTGGATAGAGTTGATGGATGTTAACAAAGAACTTACTGCAACAATTTGTTTGTATCATGCATTATTTATACATTGTTCATACTTTGTTTATACTTAACAGGGCGTTAAATACTATTCTTCATGATAGCATGACAAGCAGGGGGTCTTTCTGTGAAATCATAACACATAATTTCACTTTCTAGCAATTTGGGTACTGAATGCTACCAACCAGTCTTTCTCAACTGTGCACATCCACCCACACTGGATAACAACTCCCAGTATCACCAGGCTGGAGGGGCACCCACATGAGGAAGTTGCTATACACACACGCTTCACTCTGTCATGCAGCACACCCTGTGAAGTGGCTAAAGAGTGTTTGTTGTAAATCCATCAACACTGGTCTTCACGGGCAGGGCCACAATACCTCTGAACAGCAGGGATTTCCGAGTCAATGGGAGGGGCAGTTGTCTTGACATGCTCTTTAACTGCTTTTAGCAGGGAGCTGACTGGCCACTATACAGAACAATTTCATCCAAAAAAGCTACTCTTTTATTTATATTGGCGCAATGGGGTGGGTTACTATTAAGATTTAACAGGTTAGATTTTGCTTATAAACTCAAGTCAGATTTAGAGCAGACATACTAAAGTAACAGAAATCTTTAATTAACTCAAGATTTCAATTTCAATGGACTTTTCAAAGTTTGGGTCCAGCCACATTTCTGAAACATATACCATATCTTTCAAGGAACATTAAAATCTGCAATTTAAGTTGCAGTTCTTATGAAGGTCTTATCCTGGTTCATGCTGAAGCAGTATGTCATCATTATTATAGCTACTACTGTACATACTCATGTGTAAGTCGAGAGCAGGTTTGGGGGCCAAAATTATGGGTTTTATATGACCCATGGATAAGTCAAAGGCAATTTCAAGGAGAGGGGAAGCGCCAGCACAGCTACAAGGGGCCACCCACCCCTGGCCATCCCCACTGCCATTTTCTCATTCAGGCATTCAAAAAAAAAGCCTTCCACCACTCTACTCAGAGGAGAGGATGGTACATACACATATATATGTGTGTATATATCTATCAAGGCATAGTATTCTCTTCTCAAAAAAGAAACCAGCCCATTCCCTGAGGTGATGATGAAAGGCAAGATCTTAAATCTGTCCTGGAAGAACCTAAAAGAAGTACAGACTCCCTGTACTCTCCCAGCACTCCTTTGAGGGGAAGTGCCACCCTTGCCATTTTCCTGCCTAGGCATTCAAAAAAGCCGTTAAAGCCATAAACATCACTGTGGTAGAGAAAATAGAAGTGGGGTTAGGTTCTCCCAGGATGGACTAAGCTCTCACCAGTCTACTCAGAGAAGGGGATGATTCCTTTGTTTGATTAGTTAAGGTACAATACTTAAATTGACATGAGGATAAGTCAACTCAGATTTTTGGGTCAACTTTTTATTGAAAATTTCTAAACTTATACATGAGTACATACAGTAAGTCCACCCCACTACTGTCTTGTATTAAGCTAATTATACTTGTATTCGATGCAACCATTGCACAGCAGTGCATACACTTTCATCCTAATTCTCCAGATTTACTGTTGCTCTAGCAGAGAAAAAGCACACAGTGTAACACATAACTGCAATTACAAAAGCTCAGGTCATTTGATATGGAAAACTGGACAACTTGACCCATTCTTGTGTGAACGGCAACTACCAACACAGAATTGTATTATAACAGATTTTGTGTCTAATACTGAAATCTTTTACATTATGTATTTTGCAAGGATACTTGTGAACACCCAGACTTCTAGATTAAACAGCATTCCAGAAGACAAGATATCCGAAATATTTTAACAATGCTGTTTCAGGAAATCTACATGCAAGCAGTTCTTGAATAACCCATTTTTCATGAATGCATCATGAATGCATCATTGTACATTTTTGCCGTTTACTTGTCCTGTGTGTTCCAAGTGTGACACAGTAACTGAATGGCAGTTTAACAAGCTATAGAAGGCATGCTGGTTTGCTAACTCCCAACAGGCAACACTGCCAATCACAGTCTATTTTTTGGGCAATCCACCAAGACACATGCCAAAATTTCTCCCCCAACCTTATCCTGGTGTTTCATATGTGGGAGTTCACTGAAAATGTTTGCCCCATTATTTCCATTCCTTGTGCTAAACAAAGAAATAAAACTGCCCAGCTAGCATCAAGCTTAATAAAATGACACTTGCTTTTAAGCAGGCAGGAAATATCACATTTTACACTTTTGCTTTTTAAAAGATTTTAATCAGACACATTACAATGCACACTTGTGTCTTTTTATCCAGAATTAACAGGGTACCATCCACAAGATATGGAAAGAGGAAAGTTTCTCCACAAGTATCCCTTATTCCCATCCCTTTAAATCAACAGAGTATTCAAGCGTCCTACGACTTCAGATCCCTCCCCTGCCCTCCTCCCCCATTTGTTCCCATGTGTGTTGAAGGTCAAGATTTTATGGTGGCTTTTAACTGTTAGAAACAAAGTATCTGTAACAGCTTCAATAGTGTATAAAACCAAGAACTAGCTTGCTCAATGTATAGACATAAACTACTGATGACAGCAATTTAGAAAATGCAAAGACTGCATGTAAGTGAATCACTTGTACTACATCTAGTTGGAAATGTATGGTATTCTGTTTCCAAATAATTTATAAGCAAACTCCTTTTTATTTGCTGCTGAATCGTCTGAAAGAAAACATTACAGGCTATCAGTCTGAGGAATGAACTTATCTGAAAGTAGTCTTTTAGAATTCCCTCCTCAAAAAACAGACTATTAAATAAATGCCTCATTCAACTATTTAAAAAACACATTAATCTTTAACATTTAAGTAGCCCACTGAAAAACTCTTGCCTGCTAAGGTCCAGTTATAGCAGGCCAATACTGTCAAGTGAGAATGCAAAATAGACCAAAGACTGCATTCTAATGCCGGGCGTACAAGTTCAAGGCAGATGTATAACCAGCTAGTTTAAACCCACGATGATTACAGTAAACTGAACTGAAATTGTGTATGAAAACGTAGCAGAACTGCTATTTACTGTTATGCACCAAATGTGCAATTAGTGTGTGTAGTTATTAACCAAAGAATCACTTTAATAGTATTCAGATCAAAAGATGAATGATGCAGGCACAAAGTAAAGAAAATTTTGGTCACTGTTTCTTTCAGTGTCTCAGCAATGGGATACAAATCACTTTTCAGTAAGTTACCCATGAAAAGTTATCAGTCTTTTTGATTAAAAAGCAAGTGGGACAGAACTTATGCCCTTCACTGCTGAAATCTACCCCACCCTGTTTAATTAGTTCCAAATAATCAAAGTTTAATTAGCAATCATTTTAATTTCATGTGCCATTCTGTTCCTTCAAACAAGCTTATTCACTGCTTGCTTTCAAACAGGGAAATAATTTCAGTAGTCATTTTTACATGCTAATGTAGCCAGTGTGGCTGACTTCTCACAGATGCATTTAAGAAGTTACACAGTGGAACATGACAACAAAAATCAATTATTTCAGCTTGTTATAGCAGGTGTGGCCATTCAGATCAAGTAGAGAACAAAGTTAAGCTTTACTACATTTTTGCCAGCCTATCACCTAACATGAGAATTTACTGTTCTGCAGATAACTCTAGTGCATAAATCCAAGATAAAAGTGCCTTTATGTACATGTGTGGAATTTCATAATGGCCAGTAGAGCAAGCATTCAAAACTAAACAGTTTTGAAAGAACATACCTCTTCAAAGATGCTAAGTATTGAAAAGATAACCAGGTTCAACGCAAGCAGTACGTTGAATGGAAAAATAATTTTCTAGTTAAGGTGGACTCTTTTAACAGCAATGGTGTTATGAGTAATGACACTGCTTAGTTTTTGGCGGGGGAAGGAGTCCACTTGATTTATAAGGCAAATAAAACAGATACTGAAAACAGAACTTCTGCAAGCATCTTACCTGTGATATTGTAAAATCAAAGTACTATTTTATTAAATGAGTTATTTTACATAATATGAACATCAATATAATTACAACTGTAAAAAATTTAAGAATGAACCAATTTTTGATTTCCAAGTAGGGCACAACTGTACAGTTACATAGATTTGTCTTTACATGAAGCCCAAGAAGAACAGCATAAAAATATGAATGTTTCTATAGCCCCTTCATTTTTTTTTTTTGGCTGATCAACAGTTTGTTAGAAAAGCAGCTGCAGATCTGTTATGCAATGTTTGACAGTAGAAGAGTCATTAGGTTCCATAAATTCACCTGCAATACAACAGCAGTGTTATTAGATGAAATTATTGCACGATTTTATACATATAATGGCATACAATAATTAAATGTGATGGCATATCATAATTAAATTCCATGAACCTTTGTAACAGACTAAACACAAGATCAAAACACTATATTTTTAGCATCTAACTGACACATTGCCCCATTTTGCAACTATCTATGTTGCTGTGCAATAACCTGACTATTTGAGTTAAATTTTTAAATACAATAAGTAACACAATAAATTGAATCCAAAAACCTGCCTTTACCATTTTTTTCATTTTCATTATACTGATAAATATAGCAAATTTAATACATCTGAGGCAGAAATTTTCATAAGGTATCTTCCATCACATTCACAGTATAATTAACTCAAATTAATTGAAACAATACATAGTCACCTGTGAACTTTATGCCTGAACATCAGCCAGTTCTGGAGGGAGTGGAGTCTTCGGATGCTTACTCTCAAAGTGCTGTTTGAAGGTCTTGGGATCTGGCATCTGTGTCTGATTAAGGAAAAAATCAAGTTTTATACATAACAAAAACCCACAAAGGCCCAAGGAAAGCATTCTCTCACTGAAATTGTAAGGGAAGCAATTTCATGTTGTCTGAGTTATTTTGTATTTTTGAACATAATGTTCTTTTCTCTGCCATTTCTTAAGTTTCTTGCTTCAACTCAATGGTATCTACCTAAACTTCTTATTTTTTCTACAACTCAGTACATGCGATTTTGCTTCCATCCTTACTCCATCCTTACAGCTTCCCTACTGCTTAGCTGGTATCCCTTCCAGAAATCGGTGAATTCAAATGTACAGTTTTTTAAATGCTGGGAAATATAAAACTATGATTAACCATTTTTATTTGTATGTCTGTATTCTACGTATGTCTGAAAAGCAGCCCATTTAAACTGTTTTTAATGTTCATGAAATTCTGGTATGTTTATTATGACATTCAAGGAAATGTTTGGTGAGAATGGCGGTTGCGTCCCTGCTTACACTGGTCATTTAAATGTGCTTTTATTTTTCTACTGCAATTTTGAACTATGCTGGCATGTTGCCTGTTGTTTGCAATAAATAATGTTACTGGTTGATCATGCACTGCAGATCATCGTAGAAACCATGGAAACCCACATGTTTTTCTATGAAGGTTTTAAATCAATATGGAACCATATAACATGCCCTTATAGGTCTACATTTCATTCTCACAAAATAAACTGCAGTAATGGCTTTAAACAGCTGAGATGAAAGGCAGATACCATGGAATGAGGCACAAAACAATGGCTTAGTGTACATACACTAACAATTCAAAAACAGGGTACTTCTTAGCATATGTTCAGCCCAACAATTCTTCCAGAACCAGGCTCAGAAGTCTTTCCACTCATTAAAAAGAACAAATACTCCTGCTTTTCTCTCACACTTTCTTTTTTAGCAGTCTAATTGAAGGTGTTAGCTGAAAACTTTTCGGCTGTTCATACTACTAGGAGTCAGAAAAATTTGTTCATCTGCCACAAATCATCTGGAGAGCCACCTGTAGATTTCAACCTATCTTTTTGTTCAACCTTGACCTGGGAGACATTCTATTATGTACAAAGCATGAACACGCATCCTTCCTAGTTAAGTCTTAAACAAGGGTAAACTTGAGAGGGTTCACAATCCTATTCTTTTATTGTTGCTTTAAATAAACAAGGAGGACACCAACCAAATGCTGGAAATTCTTCTGGATTCATGGCATAGAGAAAGGTAGGTCTGCATATAATAAACAGCAACTGCCACACATGACCAATATATTTGCTTTGCCAAGTGTGCTTTGGCAGTAGCTGCATGACCGTTTATCTCCGGACCACTCCTATCCAACAGGGTGCTCTCCTTTTTGTTGGATTACAACCATTATTCTTAGCTTAATGGTCAATGGGATTTATAGTCTCCTTCTGCCAAAAATGAGAAAGGCACCAAGCTGGAAGAGGCTATCCTAGATGTTCACATTCATGCACACTTATCATGTTATACATGTTATATATGATAAGTTATGCATGATACTGACACTTCTTCTTCGTGGTCTCTGTGCCTTCATACACTAGGAGCTTTAGCGCCTGCGCGGTAGCGTTCGGAAACTTCTAGAGCTTGTTCGCTTGGCGGGAACCCCTCCCCCACGCCGGTACTGCGCATGCTCCTCCCGCCGAGCAACGGTCTCTCCTCAGTTCTTTCTCGTCCGCCGCCGCGTACGGAAGGTTCTTTAGTTTGTTCCTCTCACGTCGTGCTTGGCTGCTGTTTTTTCACGGTTTTACGGACTTTCGGACTGTCTTTGACCTCTCTTTCGGACTCCCCCTTCGGCTTTCGTCTTTTTGGATTTCGGAGTTTGGCGTTTCTTCGTCTTATGTCCGCGCTCTTTAAGAAGTGCGTGTCCTGCGGCCGCAAGGTTGCCCTCAACGACGGCCATAAGGAGTGTCTCTTCTGTTTGGGCGAGTCCCACAATATCCGGACTTGCCAAATTTGTAGGGATTTTACTCCCCAAACTCTTCGCAACCGCTCCGCGAGACTCAAATCTTTTTGTTGGGAGCAGTCTCTGCGGGCGATAGACGAGACCTCCACTTCCAAGATGGCCGACAAGAAGACGACCACGCCATCGACGGTATCGGCGGCTGCCGTTCCGTCCACCTCGTCGGTATCGGGCTCGGTACCGGCGAAAACGCCGATCTCGGCGTTACCGAGGAGCCAAGTCAGCTAAAGGATCCTCGACGGCGAGGAAGGCTGAGGCTCCCCTTACGGAGACGCCTGCAAAAAAGCGCCCTGCTCCGGACGGAGGCAAGGGCAAGGAGAAGGAGAAGAAGAAGAAGAAGAAGGAAAAGAAGCGCTCCCCGGCTGGGGACGCTCAACCTCCTACTCCTCCTCCTACTCAGCAGCCTTCCAAAGGGCGAGGCGAGTCCGTCGACCTCTCGGAGGATGAGATCGAGGACGTTCCCCAACAGCGCCCGGACTCGCCTGTGGCAGACCCTCCAACCCTGGTGGAGGAGCGCCACCGCCCTCTTAGCCGTCGCAGGTCGGCCGACCTGCAGCAGAGAGAGCCCTCTGCTTCTCCGGAGCGGCGTTCGACCTCCTTCAGGTCCCGGTCCCGCTCTTCCGAGCGTCCGGTGGCCTCGCCGCCTCCGAGGGAGACAAGAGAGGAACAACCTCGCTCGTCTGCCTCAAGATACACCTCGGCGTCCTACGTGGCCAGGTACGCGAGGGAATCTGAGTGGAGAGAGCGCCCGGCCTCCTATCGGTCCCATTCGCCATCGTACCGGGATCGGTACCATCGTGGCCCGAGTCGCTGGGAGACCTTCCGGAGGTCCCGGTCACCTCGTCGACAGCGCGAATCGCGCTCGCCTAGAGGGGACGAGGCTCGGTACCGTCGACGCCGAAGCCGATCTCCGTCGGACCGCCACTCCTTCAGCCGCTCTCCCTCCCCTCGATATCATAGGGCGAGGGAGCCTTCACCACGGTATCGGGCGATATCGCCACCTCCTAGGGTCACGGCAACGGCGACGCGCCCTACGGAGTCGGTGGTGACTGAGCGGGCTACGACGACGTCAGCCTGCCAGACTACCCCGGTCACCACCAAGAGGGTGAAGTCCGTGGTCAGCCATCCCAAGCGGGACGCTGCTGCTACCACCGCCCCGGCTGCGGAGAAGCCTAGGAAGGCAACACCTGCGGCGACTACGAAGGAGCCGGAGAGCGAGCGGCGAGAGGACTCACCGAGCTCGGAGTCGTACGACTCGAGTGCGGAGTCTGAGGTGTCTGAGGCGGCCTCCCAGGAGTCTCCTCCGTTGGGATTCGGGGACCCGATCCCAGATTCTGCTCCAGAGGACGTCCACCAGTTCTCTGCGATGCTGCTCCGCATGGCCACTACCCTCGGCCTTAAGATCGCCGATGCGGAGCCGGAGGATGACGATCCAGCCTTCTCCGTTTTCGAGGAGAAGCGACCTTCCACGGCCCCGCTGCCTCTCCTGCCCCGGGTATCCAGACTGGTGAAGGCCGCCTGGGATAGACCGGCCTCGGCTCAGCCGATACCGCAGCGGTTAGAACACCTCTACAGGGTGCAGAAGGATAACGCCGGTTATCTATTTAATCACCCTGCACCGAACTCTGTGGTCGTCGAGTCCGCGCAGACGAAAGGCTCCGGCAGGCAACACACCACCCCGCCGGACAAAGAGGGCAGGAAGTTGGACGCCTACGCAAGGAGGTTCTATTCGGCTGCCTCCTTGCAGATCAGGCTGTCCAACACTCAGGCTTGCCTCGCGGCATACCTGAAGAAGGTGCTCGATCGCCTGCAACCAGCGATGGAAGCGGTACCGGAGGACATCCGCCAAGCCTCCTCCGTGATCTTCAATGAGGCTATCTCCATCGCTCGGCACCAGATGGCCTCCGCCCGGCACGCAGTGGAGATCGCCTCCCGGGTCATGGCGGGATCCGTCGGCCTCCGCCGCCATGCTTGGCTTCGACCGGCCGACATCCAGGAGGACACCAGAAGGAGGATTGAAGATCTCCCCTTCGACGGTGAAGGCCTATTCAATTCGTCCACAGACGAAGCTTTGGACAATCTCGTCAAGGCGAGACTGACCGCAAAAAAGATTGGGCTACAGCCGGCCACGCAGACCCGCAGGGCCTCCACCTTCCGACCATCCTGGCGACGATCTTCCACCTCGTCGTTCCAGCGTTCGGCCCAGTCTGGACAGTCGAGACCGTCCTCCGGCTCATCGGCCAGACGCACGATTAGGCGGCGCCCGCCTTCGTCGAAGAAGTCCTCCTCCGAGACAAAGTCTCGGTTTTGACGTGTCTGGCAGGACCCACCAATACCCACTCTTCAGCCTACCATCAGCGCTCGGAGACCGACCGACTCTCGCTCGACACCTAGCGGAGTGGCAGTATGTCACTACGGACTCTTGGGTGCTTTCCATCGTCCGTCTTGGCTACGCCATCGAGTTTCTCGAATTCCTCCTCGCGGCGTGTACTACTCCACGCCGTCGAGTCCGGCCCTCCTGGAAGAGATCCAATCCCTCCTCCAGAAAGGGGCGATCGAGCGGCTCCCGCAAGAGGCCAAGACCACCGGCTTCTTCTCCAGGTACTTCACGGTACCGAAAGCCGACGGTACCCTCCGGCCGATCCTAGACCTCAGAGGGGTGAACTACTACATCCGCCCCAAAAGGTTCAAGATGGTCACGATACCGTCGATCCTACCCTTCCTACATCGAGGGGACTGGTTCGCCTCCATCGATCTCCGAGACGCATACTTCCATATCGCCATTCGCCCGCAGCACAGACGGTACCTCCGCTTCGCAGTCGACGACACCTGTTACCAGTACAAGGTGCTGCCGTTCGGACTCTCGACTGCCCCAAGGGTCTTCACCAAGTGCATGGTCCCGGTGGTATCCTACCTGCGGACGAAGGGCGCTTCCGTCTTCCCCTACCTCGACGATTGGCTGTTGGTGGCGTCCTGCAAACAGAGACTTTACCACGACGTCCACATGACGTTGTCACTCCTGACCCGCCTTGGTCTACGAGTGAATCCGAAGAAGTCCCACCTCGAGCCGGCGAGGATCTTGGACTTCATCGGGGCGACGCTCGACTCGACCTCCGCCAGGGCGTACCTACCAGAGTCTCGAGCACAAACCTTGATCCGGGCCGCCGCTCACGCTCGTACGGCCCCGACGTTATCTGCGAGAAGCGTCCAGCAGCTCTTGGGCTACATGGCTGCGACGACCGCTGTGACATACCTCGCCAGGCTGAGAGCAAGACCTCTTCAACACTGGTTCGTCCGCATATTCGACCCCCTGCGAGACGAACAGACACTCCGACTGCAGCTGCCGGGAGACGTCCGCTCATCCCTCCGATGGTGGCAGTCGCGACGCAATCTCATGTCAGGCATGCCTTTCCAACAGCCGACACCGAAGGTGACGGTAACGACCGACGCCTCCCTGTATGGATGGGGTGCCCACTGCGGCGATCTCAGAGTCCGCGACAGATGGACCGACGACGAGACCGCTCTCCATATCAATGCGCTGGAGCTGCTCGCCGTCTTGAAAGCCCTACGGGCGTTCCGCCATGCCGTGGCGGGGCGCACGGTCCTGATTCTGACGGACAACACCACCGCCGTCTGCTACATCAACAGACAAGGTGGGACTCATTCCACGACCCTGCTCGACATCGCGCTCGGCCTGTGGGAATGGTGCATTCGCCTGCACACGCATCCCGTGGCGGTTCACCTGGCCGGGCAGGAGAACACCACGGCAGATGCCCTCAGCAGAGACACCTCATCCCATCACGAATGGTCTCTCTCCGGAGAGGCGTTCAGACTGATTCGGGACCGCTGGGGCGAACCATCGATCGACCTCTTCGCGACCAGGGAAAACGCGAAGTGTCGCCGATTCTGTTCCAGAGCGGGCCACGATCGTGCCTCCATCGGGGACGCTTTCCAGTTTCCGTGGACCGGGGAACTCCTCTACGCGTTCCCGCCGTTCCCGCTGCTCGGCCGGACGATATCGAGATCCTCGCCGACCGAGCCGACGCGATCCTGGGTAGCCCCGTACTGGCCGAGACAACATTGGTTCGCACCCCTGCTACGAGCCGTGCGAGACGACCTGCTCCGGTTGCCACCGACACCGGACCTGCTCTCCCACTCCGGCGGCCGAGTCCTCCATCCGGACCTGCCACGCCTGGCCCTCCATGCCTGGAGGATATCGCACTGACGATCCCGTGCTCGGTACCGTCCTCGTCGCGGCCAGGAAGGAATCCACCCGTCGCAACTATCAATACAAGTGGCGACGCTTCCTGACCTTCGCTAACGAGAGGAGTGAGCCGGTATCGCCCGCGGGGCTCTCGACCGTCCTGCACTTCCTCCTGCACCTCCGACAACAGGGCCTGGCGTTTCCATCCCTGAAGGTGTATCTCTCCGCGATCGTGGCATACCAACCGCCACGATCTGCTGCCTCGGCCTTCTTCAGGAACGATACCGTTAAGCGGTTCCTGAAGGGACTTCACCATCTCTACCCGCCGGTATCGCCGCCGCTACCGCCGTGGTCCCTCTCGCTGGTGCTCTCGCAGTTGACGAAGCCGCCCTTCGAGCCGATGGCGACCTCGGATGACAGGCTCCTGACAATGAAAACCGCCTTCCTGGTAGCGGTGACCTCAGCGAGGCGAGCGGGTGAGATCACAGCTCTTCGTTCCGATGAGCCCTTCATGGTCTTCCACAGGGACAAGGTGGTCCTGAGACCTGACATCTCGTTCCTGCCAAAGGTGGTGTCCAGTTTTCATCTCAACCAGGACATCATCCTGCCTGCCTTCTTCCCGAACCCGACGACACCGTTGGAGCGGTCCCTCCACTCCCTGGACGTGCGTCGGGCATTGGCTTTCTACAAGGACAGGACTGCTTCCTTCCGACAGACGCCGCATCTCTTTGTTTGCTATGGGCGACGTCGGAGGGGCCTAAAAGTGTCCACCCAGCGCTTCTCCAAGTGGGTGGTAAGGACTATTCAACTGGCGTATGAGCTCGCGAGGAAGCCTCCGCCAGTCCTGCTTCGAGCCCACTCCACCAGAGCTGTGGCTACTTCTGCGGCCCTCCTGCGAGGAGTTGACCTGCATGAACTCTGCCGTGTGGCGACCTGGTCCCAACCATCGACCTTCGTGCGCCACTACAGGCTCGACTGCCGGTCGCGCAGAGATGCCCGGTTTGGACGTGAGGTGTTGGCTTCCGTGCTGTAGGACCTGACCCGCCGTCCGACCGGTAAGCTACACAGTCTCCTAGTGTATGAAGGCACAGAGACCACGAAGAAGAAGAACAGGTTGCTTACCTGTAACTGTGGTTCTTCGAGTGGTCATCTGTGCCATCATACACACCCGCCCTTCCTCCCCTCTTTCTCAGGTCCCTGTAGGTTCTACGGCGGACGACAGAACTGAGGAGAGACCGTTGCTCGGCGGGAGGAGCATGCGCAGTACCGGCGTGGGGGAGGGGTTCCCGCCAAGCGAACAAGCTCTAGAAGTTTCCGAACGCTACCGCGCAGGCGCTAAAGCTCCTAGTGTATGATGGCACAGATGACCACTCGAAGAACCACAGTTACAGGTAAGCAACCTGTTCTTTTATTTTCTCTACTTATTATCCTTTCTTGGACTATGGTACTGTGACCCGAGGAGACTCAAAACCAAATGTGGCTTATATCTAGGGGGAAAAAAATTCCATCTGTTGCCCAGGACCATATGAAATGTGGGTGTTTCAGTTTCCTTTTTCCTGACATCTTACCCTGCCCTTTAGCAGTAATTTATTATATTGTGTGTACAGTCAGTGCTCCACATTTGTGAGTGATTTTGACAGATTTGATTATTTGTGACTTATTTCAAACTCCCTCCCCACCAACTCAGGCACTTATTTTCTGGGGAAAACTTTCCTCTTGGTAGCTCAGGCCACACATCCCTTTAAAAACTCACCTCTGCTTCTCTTCCTCCTCCACCAGTCACTGCCTGGCCAGCTAAGGACAGTTCACAGCCCAGGTACTCAGCACCACAAACCCTCTCCTGATGCCCCCTCACATGCAAGGAAAGAGATGGGCGAGAGAGAAAGAGGAAGTATAGGGCTGCCACGTCAACTGCCCCTTTTTCTCTCCTTTCCCTGACTCGGTTTGGACCTTGGGTCCACCATTCTCCCCATCATGCCTCAGCCCCCTTCCCAAAAACACAAACACACATTTTAATAATTGTTATTTTTCCACTTTTTGCACCCCTAACCCTAGCAAATATGGAGACTCAACTGTATATACATGTTGCTCAAGGCACAGGATTTCCCTGAATGCTAATCAACAGCGCACAAACATATTTTTATTAGGATGACACTAAAATGGTTGCTAGGTAACCTTTCTGATTTATTAACATAATCAGCAGCTGAAGTTCCATCCTGAAAAAAGGATTTGTACTCATACAAATAGACATGAGAGAGGTGGACTGATATAACATCTGCTTAAACCAAAAAGGGTGCATTAAAGTAAGAATGTAGCTAGCATTTTAGCAGTAATCATTACCTATGCTTCCTACTAAGAGGAAAACCTTCAGGGCATGGCTAGACTATTACTGAGTACTGAAGGGCCAAAATGGACCTCCAGGGGACCATAGAGGGTTGCATCTCCTTGTCAAAATTTTCTGATGCCCTCCTCCCAATACTCCTTTAGTGCCCCACATGGGTAGCAAGTCTGGAATATTTTGGGCCCTCTTTGGGCCATTCCAGTCAATCTCCAGGTCACTTCCTGTTGGAAAAAGGCCTCCCCAGAGCTAAAATGTAATTGGGGGAGGTCAAAAGATGGGCAATTTTCCCTCATACTCCCTAGGAGCTTTTTAAAGCAACTATTTCCCAGAAAGAAGATTTTCAGAAAAAAACAGAGGATGTGGGCCACCAAGACTGCTGGGGGAGGGGGCCATGAACCATGAAGACTGTACTTTCTCACCTTTCCTTTAGGTGATTTACTCAAAGAGACCATAAGCAAATTATTAATTCCCCTCCACATCTGAAGTGATTATGTTCTCTACCAGCAATGGGGAAACTCTGGTGCCCAGGGTTCCTTCTCCTTGTTTTTCATGCTGGCTGCAGCAGGAAGGGCTCCTCTTCCTTCCCAAAGAGCAAACTGCAGGCATTCAGGGTACCATTCAGATTGGAAAGCGGGTGAGGCAGGGGAGGAGGGCACGATTAGAGGAGCTTAACTGTTTGCTCCTTAATGTAGTAGTTTTGGAGGCCCTGATTCTGTAGTCTACCAAATGGGAAAGAATTCACACACCCCTTCTTTTGCTATTTTTATTAGTTTTTTTTAAAATGCTAATTTCAGGCCCCAAAACTTAAAGCCCCCTCTACCCAGCAGTACAGATACCAATGTGAATAAGGTCCCCAGTGCCTGTTATCTACATTAGATGACAATTTCTAC
Source organism: Ctenosaura bakeri (assembly GCA_948474755.1). Lineage (NCBI taxonomy): Eukaryota > Metazoa > Chordata > Lepidosauria > Squamata > Iguanidae > Ctenosaura > Ctenosaura bakeri. The sequence continues at coordinate 365,569 of CAOLHI010000381.1, read as the reverse complement.
TGGTGTAATTTTTTTCCTCCAATGTAAAGCACAGGGGAAATGTACCTGTATACACAGGTAAGGCGTATTTATATGAGAAGGACACGGAGTAGCAGATACACAGAGAGGTTAGTTTCTGCTATTTCTACAGTTTCCCCACTATAGCAGTCTCTCTTGCAGACTGGAAAGCTTGACACAAAACACTTTTTTTTTTTTTTGCTTTTAGCACTTCTTACCCTACAGACGGTGCATGTGTATATTAAAGCAGCCTTAGCTGCAGCCTTCTGATCATGGCCTTGTTTCTTTTTCTGTCCAGCTTGCTTTTTCGCATTTTTCTGCTGTGACTGGATCTTCTGCTGTCCACGAGCCATATCTAAAAATAAATACAGAACCATTATAGCAAATTGGCCACTACAGTTTCATCCTAAATATATTTACACAGAAATAAATATTCCTAAGCACATTTATCCTGATATCAGTGCTCCTGAATGCAAAGAACTTCCCCCCTCTTAAGTGTTTTCAGGATGCAGCCTGAGAAGCCATCCTCTAAAGCAGTGGTTCTCAATCTTTGGTTCTCTAGATGTTTTGGACTTCACCTCCCAGAATCCCTGACCAGTGGCCAAGCTGACTAGGGCTTTTGGGAGTTGATCCACCTGATGAATCAAAGTTTGGGAACCACAGTTTTAAAGCAGAGTAGAGATCATCTAGTCCTCCAGATGCTACTGGACTGCATCTCCCATCAATCTATGCTCTATTCTCAGTATCAGCCTTATCATAATAAACTTTAAATATCTTCCACTTATCAAGATGGACCAATTTTTCCCTGAGGTAAGCACCTATTCCTCAAATCTATTCAAGTTTTTTAAAGTAATTTTCCAGTTTTCTTTTTAAAAGTAATTCCAGTTTCACAAGTATCCCACCATTTTTCTAAAACATTTGAGAGTGGGCAACTACCATGAGATTCCTGGACAGAGAATGAGAAATATCAACAACAACAACAATTTTCAATTGGGAAATCCAAGGAAAAGAACTCAGGTTCCAGCAAAGCCAGAGAACAAACTGATGGTGGCACTATTATTGTACAAGAAATGCAACTGCTATGGGGATACACAGTTCAATAGGAAATTATGACCCCTCCATGAGAGCCCTGTATCCATACCTCATTTACTTCAGCACTTGCCTACTTCTACATAATGTTCTGCATGGTCTGATGCTCTGTGGCAGCCCACCATTTTCAGGAATTTTTGGTTCTACCATTAGATTAAGCACACAGCAATGTGAATGGAATGCAATGACTGCTTTGCTGAATTCCAAGAATTCAACACCCTTAAGTACTCCCACTGTACTTATGAGAACCATAACTTCCAGTAAGTATTTGCCAGCAGTTCTAGAATAATAGTATGCCAGTGCTCACTAATATGGGGGAGGGGAAGACTGACTAGCCAACAGAAACAATACAGGTGTCCCCCACTTTTGTGCAACTCATTTTTTGACATTCCAGTCTTTCAGCCATTGTAAATTATAGACACATAACATTTTAAATGAGAAATTTGCTCTTTCATAGTTTCTTCTCTTCCTGCCTTCTTCCTGGGTGGAATATGAGGGAATTACAGGGGCTCACTTGGAACCATGTGTGCAGTCTCAGGTGAGCCTCCATAATTCCCTATATTCTCTACAGGGAGGGAGCAAGAGGAGAAGAACCAACAAAAGACTGGGTTCCACTTTTCAACCAATTCCACTTTCTAAGAGTATCCTGGCCCCCAACCCATAAGTGTGGATGGGTGGGTATACAGAATACAGTGGGTACACAGAGAATTGGGGGCTTATTAAGTGTCTCTACCCTAAAAAGAAAGTTGAAATAAGAACAAGGGAAATAATAAACGTTACTAAGAGTAGCAGGGATATACAATAACAGCACTGCTGTTAAGACACATGCAGCAAGAGCAAGCAAGCTGGACCTTGGCCACACACCAATATAAAACCGATTTGCCATTAACTAAGCATATATGTACTGACTACAAAATGGAGGAAAAACTGCAAGGGAAAAAAAATAACTGAAGAACAGCCAATACCAGAAACTACATGATTACCAGAAAAGTATCTGCACTCTGTTGTTCCTGGTTTAAAGGTACTAATGCACTCTATCCCTTCATAAAAATGTATGTATAACTGTGCTGACCACAAGAAACATTCTAAAATCTATCATCAGAATATTAATTTAGATCTTGTAACTATTTTATTCACTCCCAAAGAGTGGCAGCACCAGAGGTTGTTGGACTGGACCTCCCTACCGTCCTCATTACTGCCTTGGCTAACCAGCACAGATGGGAGATGCAGTCCAGCAATATACAGAGAAGGCCACACTTCTCTTCCCCTCTGTTTAAATAATCTGAATGTTAAATATGTTACATATAACACTATTTAAAATAAAGTCTTGATTTAATTTGAAGTTATTATCATTTTTACTTACTTTTTAAAGCAGATTCCTTGATCCTGCATTGAATATATTAGCTGCATTCATATATGAAACCACAAATAACAGGGCTGCAAATATGCCCTGTACTCATCACTTCCCTGCCATTTGTACACAGGACTTAATTACTATTTTTTCTAATAAAATCACAGGTTGCCTTATCAGACACAAATGATGTTTAACTAATAAGGAAATTATCTATTGAGCCCTATCTAAGAAGAGGAGGTGGCACCATGCAAGTAGCACTCATTTGCTCATCTTCTGAAAAGTATCTATGAAGTTAAAATCAGCTTTTCAAAGCAAATAAACAAATATACAGAGAAAAGTTCAACTACTGAGGACTTCCTACTGGATCCAGAGACTGAGTAGCTATCATCTTCTATCCTACATTGTCAATAATCCTGTACTCCTATTATATGCCATCTAACTTTGTCTGTCTATCATGCATCTCTGTAATCAAATAGAGAGCAGCCAGCTTCAATGAGTTCAGGGACAAGTTTTTGCCCCCCAGGGACCAGGAACTGCAAAAAACAATGCTGAAGTGGCTACAAATTTTTGAAAAACCTTTTTTAAATGTTAAAACGGCACAAGGAGCCCTGTGATTTACATGAAAGTTGAAATTGTCATTACTGGAAAGGCAATTCCCTTTTTTTGCAAGAAAACAAGGCAGCCTGTGCCATAAGGACTCACAAAATCAGCCATGGGGGTGGCAAGCCTGCACTTTAATGGATATGAATTACAAAATCAGAAACTCATTTTCAAGTTGTCTTAGTCTGTATCAAACCATTTTACTTTCAAAGGAGGCAAACTTTATTTTCTAAATGTTAATCATATTCAAACTATCTCAACAGAAATAATAACACAATATATTTGTATCTTGCCCATCCTCACAGAACTGTTAGCAGTGATATGAAGTTTACCCCTTTTTATTCCCTAAACATCCTTATGAAACAGTTTAGGCAGGGCACACACAACTGGCTACCCAAGTATGCTTCATGCCTGGATAGCATTTGCATTAACCTTCAAGTCTGCCCTCAGAAGTGATCCAGTGATTTCCTTTACAGCCCTTTGTTCATTCCCCATTAAGGGGTGGGGGGAGAGATGGACACAGGTGACATATAAAAAGAATTAACTTCCACTTAGTTCTGGATGGCTCTGGATTGCTCCTGGCATCTGTGTGCTAAAGCATAGCATGAGAAGAGAATACATTGCTTGAATGAGAAAGGAAAATATACTCCCATGCACTTTGCTGGGGAAGGTTAAACCAGTCCCAAATGTGGCAGATGACTGAGTTCTCATCCCCAAAATGGAATAGTAGCAGGTGACCAAATCCCCAAGATACTTCATTTTTGTATGGTTGAAGCAAGACTTCCCAGGAGCTTGCTCATTTTAACATTTTACCCCTATCAACTTCTACTTCTCCTCTTTGCAGCCCACCATGGACCACAAAATCTCCAGAGGCTTATGGGAATTGGGTGGCGGTGGTGAGGAAATGTAGGAGGCTATAAGGAAGAGTAAACTTTCATTGATAAGCAAGAAGCAGCCTGCAATAAGATAAATAAAAAGTCTCCAGCTTGTTAAAATCTTTTATTTAAAAAGTTAATGCTGAGTGACTGGGGAATTTCTTGGAAAAGCTAACTGGGTACAGGACAACAGTAGATACCAACTTGTTTTAAAAAATTTTTTGATAAAAAGTGGAATGAAATTAAATGTGGGAATATACAGATATGGTGAATTTGTGGATTGGCCACCTATATGCATCTTTATGTTTATCCCTAAGAGAAGGTGCGAGGGGGAGCTGCTCCAAATGTTTGAGTACTGCATGTTCCCCAAACAAAAGAGTTTTTCTTCCTTTCTTCAGGCTTTCAGACAGCACTTCATCCACATGCCAATGAGATTATTCAAGAGGAAAAAGTAGAGAGGCAATTGCTGAGGAAGTTTAAACTGCAGTATGGAAGTATTAATTATGGCAAAGCATTTTATTTTAACCACGGAACTCTATGAAGGAGGTCACTTATTTAAAGGCTACAAAGGCAGGACAGAGGCACTGACAATGAAGTGGTACAAATGACTGTATCCACATCCATACGTAGAGTCTGTAAAAACCAATGCTTTCAGAGGAAAGTTAATGGTTTACTAGACTATCCCACCTCACAAAGTATTCTCTAAAACTATCAGCATCCATAAAATCTACATTATTTTCCAAGCTATAAACACAGTTCTGAGTATTCTGCCTTGATATTTACATATTCATGACTTTTCAAAGTTTTAATACTATAAGTTATTTCCTATTTTCATTTACTTACTGCAACAATATAAAATTATTTCTTTTAACATAATCTTTAAATCTCCTGAATCAAAAAACCCTCTCTTTTTTGTACTAGTCCAAGGCAGCTGTTGCCAGAGCTACTTATTATTTACACAGTAGTAAGATGTTACACTAGACAGATTAATCCAGTGGAGATGCTTTTTTTTTTTTGCTGCTGCTGCTGCTGCCTGAAAATGTGTCCTTTTCCAAATACATCTCAACAGCTGTTTTGTCATACCTACAATAAGCTTACAAAGTTCATTGGTTCGAACAGCTGAGAATGTAAAAACAAAACAATACAGATTGGAACAGGATGTTCCCTTTAACAGCAGATATTCTACCCATCAATGAGACTGTCAAATGACATCCAGCCTAAGTCCCCCAAAATCTCAGTCATCGGACACCAATTACTGTACATACCCAGCACACGTTATCAGAATTTTTGACATTTTCACCACAACACAAATTTACAGAATCCAACATATGGATCTACTTCCAACATACTACTAGAATTGAACACAGCCACATATGTACAGGAAAAAAATGATAATATAGTCAGCCCTGCAAGTTTGTGGGTTTCACTTTCACAGATACGGCTAGTTGCAAGTTTCTCCAGCCCCTGCCATCCCACCTTAGGGTCTTCTCCTTGCGGGGAATCTTTCCTCTTAGCAGCATCTATCAGGCCACGCAGCCCTTTAAAGATCCGTTTCTGGTCCTCCTCCTCCTCCTCCTCTACCACCAGCTGCTTGCTGCCTGGTCAGCTAAGGACTCCTCAATTTCTCTACACCACAAACCCTCTGCTGATGCTCTCACACCCAAGGAAGGAAATGGGTGAAAGAGAGGAGTATGGGGTCACCATGCTGACCCCTCTTCCCTCTTTTTCCTGACCCCATGCGCTTGTTCTCCCCATCATGCCTTGGCCCCCTTCCTACAGACAGACAGACACACACACACACTTTGATATGTATGGTTTTTCCACTTTTGAGGGGGTTCTGTGCCCCTGACTCTAGTGAATGTGTAGGGCCAACTGTATTCTGTTAAATGCATTTTTGGAGGACATATTCATATGTTTGTATTAAAGGCATACAACCTTTTACACTGTCTAATATTTGGCATTCTTTAACATTATAAGAAATAAAAAGCCATACAATTTTCAAGAACAGACAGAACAACAAGCTGAACAGCCCTTTGAAGCTAAACGTATCTGCACAGCGAGTTCATAAATGCAACACAGATTAATCTCTCAAGCCTACTCCTTGTGCAAGAACTTGTTTTCCGGGAGGAAATATCTAAATCTGCAGCCAGCCAGCACATGTGACCAAGAAACAAACAGTAAAGCGGTTTTGTATCTCAGGCCTAGCACCAGCTGCTGCCTTTTACACACAGAACTGAGCACAGGTTTCAATTTCATTTGCACTCTGTGATACAACCCCCTGTGTGTAACCTTCACTGCGCTCTGGTAAAAATACCGTACCTCTCCCTCACACAAAGGCTCCAGTCTGATTTTAAGCTCCTTCAGATGAAAAGAGGAGAAGGGCAGGTTCAATTCCAGCAGGTGACTGCAAGGCACAGGATGAAATAATACATACAGGTGACCAGGCATGTTCTTGGCATGAAAAAGTAAGCCACCTAATGAGGATCCATGAAATACACGTGTCTTGGTTGTGCACATCCCAGTGCAAGAATTCTGACTGGAGAAACAAAACAGAACTACTTCCTAAAAGAGCAGACCCCAACTTGCAGAAGAAGACCTTTATTTTTTATCTTTATTTTATTATTATTTATTTGTATCCCGCCTCTCCATATGGATCGAGGCGGCGAACAACTTACAAATAAGCACGTACCTTAAGAATCTGAACTCGGCCAAGGCCAATGTTACGTCGTTTCTCCAACTTCACCTACTCAAGTTAAAGACTATCCCGCCCCCCCCCCAAAAAAGACGGACTGCATAATATGCAACATAGCTTCACCCAGATGGCAACCCGAACAGCGGGAGACACTCCAAAATTGCGAGGACTTTGAAAAAGAGAGACCGCTTAAAAAAAAACTACACAGCTCTCTTGAACACCACCGATGCTTCATTTTAAAAGGTAACGTTTTAGTAAAGTCTGCCAGCTTCGGGTCAAGAACCCCTCCGAGTCGAAGGAGGGCTCCTAAGAGCTCCATGCGGGGCCCAGCCATTCCGCACTAGGGTGTTATAGCGCGATGATTCCACTTTCAACCTCCTCTGGAATCCTGGGGTTTGCAGTTTCGGGAGGGGCCGTCCGGCCCCTCCCGAAACTGCAAACCCCAGGATTCCAGAGGAGGTTGAAAGTGGAATCATCGCGCTATAACACCCTAGTGCGGAAATGGCAATACAGAAGATGGAGGGGGTCCAGGAGAAACGAGGTAAATACCCCCACAAGGCAGGCCCCGCGGGAAGCCAGAGTAACAGCGTGCCCGGCCACCCCGTCACGAAAAACAGCGCCCGCCGAGCACGGAGATGCCTCTCCCTCAGGGAAAGGTCGCGCCTTCCTCGCCACCAATCCCCCCCCCATTAAGCTCGTGGCTGGGAAACGACCCCCCAGAAGGGGGGGAAATGCGAGTCTCGCTCCCCAAACTCGGCCAAGGGCGGCGGGGGCGGAAGGGAGGCTTCCCCGAAACCAAGCGCGCAGGCTGCCGGCCTCTCCCTCGCCGCCCAGGCCGCGCCGGAGCCCCATTCTCAACCGACAGCCCTGCCCTCGTTTGTTACCCGGACTGAGGGGGTGGCCGCCTGCGAGGCGTCAGTCGACGACCAACGAGGGCTCCGCGCGGCCCAGCCGCCGCCGCAGCTGCCGCCACCAGCACCGCCGCCGCCGCCGCCGCCCGCGCCGAGAGGATGGAGGAGCTCGCGCGCGTCTTCCCGTCCGTCTTCCTGTCTGTTGGTCCGTCCGTCAGCAGCAGTAGCGCCGCCGCCGCCGCCGCTGCTACGGCCGCCGCCGCCGCCGCTCTGCGCACGCGCCGCGCCGCCCCGCCCCCCAGCCAGGCCTCTGGAGCGCTGAGGAAGGCCGGGCCGCTCCCGCCAGCGCCTTATCTGGCTGCGCTCGTCGTGCGGGACCAGCGGCAGCGCCTCCGCGTTGCATAACGCGAGGGGGCGAGGAACGCTTTTCCTGGCCTTATCGGGAAGGAGGGGCAGGGAAGGGAAGGGAGGTGGGGGGAGGCGGCCCGGGGGCGAGGCCTGCCCTCCCCCCTTGTAAATCCCACCCTATCACCCCGGGTCTATAACAGGGGGGTTACAATAATACTGAAAGCCGCTGAGGCGATGATGGCCGTTTCCGCACTAGTCTGTTATAGCGCGATGATTCCACTTTCAACCTCCTCTGGAATCCTGGGGTTTGCAGTTTCGGGAGGGGCCGGCTGGCCCCTCCCGAAACTGCAAACCCCAGGATTCCAGAGGAGGTTGAAAGTGGAATCATCGCGCTATAACAGACTAGTGCGGAAACGACCAGAGTGGAGGGAATCCTTGTCCATTTTGAAGGTGATACAAAAGTGGGAAGGATGGCTGACCCCTTGGAAGATAGGAACAGGATTCAAAAGGACTTAGATGAACTAGAAAACGGGAGAAATTAATAAATATACATTCGTCAGAGAGAGATGCAAAAGTCTACATTTAGGCTACAAAAACCCAACCGCACAGGTATAAGGATGCAGGATAAGTGGATCGGCAGTACTACATACCAAAAGGACCTTGGGGTTATTGTTGATCCTAGTTCGAACATAAGCCAGCAGTGTGATGCTGCAGCAAAAAGGGTAAGGCTAGAATTCAATGTAATAACAGGTGACTTCCAGGTGTGTGCATGGTAGCCGGAAGTGTTAGGTGCTTTCTCTCAGCTGCTCTGTGTCATTCACTTGCATGTTCTAACAGCATACAGAAGCAGCATGTAGTGAGTACTTTTTTTGCTGTCAATTATTTTCATAACTTGAATGGTTCGAAATATTGTAATGAAACTTGTACAAATGATGTCTGTCACTGACAAAAGACGACTCCTCTTTGGGATCAATGACTGTCTTTCTTTCCTTATTAACTGTAGAAGCCATAACATTTATTAAAGTCTTCATGGATCCTCTCCAAGGACATCATGGACTCCTGGGGGTCCAGAGATTATAGGTTAAGAACCGCTGGCCTGGAGAGGTGGTGTGGTCGCATTTTCTGGATGTCTTCAAAGAGAGGCTGAACAATTACCTGCTGGGAAGGCTTTAGATCAGCAGTTCTCAACCTGTGGGTCAGGACCCCTTTGGGAGTTGAACGACCCTTTCACAGGGGTTGCCTAAGACCATCAGAAAATACGTATTTCCGATGGTCTTAGGCTCCATTCCCTCCTCGGTGGTGGTGTGCAAGCGCAAGCCACACGCTCGCGTCCTCCTGCCCCCTTTGGTGGGAGCGCGTGCGGCCACAGTGTCGCCACAGCAGGAGTGGTGGTGCGCTCACGTCCTCCTGCCCCCTGTTCAGAAGGGACTGAAATCGCTCCCCTTCTCTGCTGCCGGGAGAACCTCCCATCTGATGGGCCAGCTTGGGGGGGCAGCGGCAGCACGGGGGGCAGGCCCCCTCCTCACCATGGCCCCTGCCCCACTCGCCACAGAGGGGGGTGCTGCAGAAGGGCCGGGGGGCCACAAGGTTGCCCTTTTCCAGGGAGGCAAGCTGCGCCCAGCGCAAAAGACAAAGGCGCTGGGATTCCTCCCCCCAGCCAGCGTTGACACTCTGGAAACTTCCCCACACTGCCCCCCCAGCGGAAATGAGAGCGAAGCGGAAGCAGAGCCCAGGGGGGTTCTTGGAGTTTTTTCCCAGGGGAGAGGCGCGGCTCCTCTTTCCCTCCCTGCCCACCACTCCCCATTCCTGGCCGGCGAGGCGGCCTTTGCGGGGGGGGGGAGGCATTGTAAATAATAAATAAATAATTTTATGGTTGGGGGTGACCACAACATGAGGAACTGTATTAAAAGGTCACGGCATTAGGAAGGTTGAGAACCACTGCTTTAGATGCTTTACATTAAGCGGGCAATTGGACTAGATGGCCCATGAAACTCTTTCAACTGTATGATTCTATGACTTATGGCAAGCCTAAGCTACCAGCTGGCCCAAGTGAGGCAAATGCCTCTTGACATTACCTGTTTTTACTGGCAAACATGGGGAGAAGTATTTGTAGGTTGGCCTGTCACATGCCAAAATAACATCTAATTTGGGGTCATTGATCTGAAGTGGAGAGTCGTTACTCTGCCTCTGGTAGCAAAATGTCTTGGACTGACCCTGGCTGACAGGCACACTCAGGAAAGAGGCCCTAACTAGAGACACGTCAGGGCTGCCTTTGACATACTCAGAAGATGATCTCAAATAGGTGAGGAGGCTGGCACAGAAGATGGTATCCTGGTATCAGATGATATCTTCTGCACACCACATTCAAGGCCCTAAGTACTTTGGATGGCACTAAAAACAAAATAAGTGAGTGCACCCTTGCATGACAAGCCACCTGCAAGTTTCATTCTGTTTTCTTACACCAAAGTGTAGATATAAGAAGGCTAAATCTGCAATAACTCTACCCACAGCTGCCCTTTAAGGGGTAAATGAAAGCTGCCTTTTCCTCCTCTCTTTGTTGTCACTTCTTCTATAATAAATGGGGTTTTCAGCAAATTTCCCTCATATGTTTGCCAAACTATTCACAACAATGGCTACAGTTGTTGAGAAGGGTTACCAAAGGGATAATCATGTTGCTGCCTTGAAGTGTGGTAGATTCTCCTTCTTTGGAGGTTTTTAAGCAGAGGCTGGATGGCCAACTGTTGGGAGTGCTTTGATGTGAGTTCCTGCATGGCAGGGGGTTGGACTAGATGGCCCCTGTGGTCTCTTCTGTATTGCTCTGTTGCACCAAAAGAAAAAAAAAGAGTCCTATGGCACCTTCAAGCTTGGTGAATTTATTACATTACAGCCCATACAACATATTATAGAGTTTTTAAAAAGTATTTAAGGTGGATTGAGCTTCAAATGTTATGATTTTGTTTGCTAGTTTGCAACAGGTATGGTTATTGGTTAATTCTGCAGTATTTTAACTTTGCTTCTGTGTGTGCCTTCGAGGCACCTGTTGACTTATTGTGGCCCCATATAGTGGGTTTTCTTAGGCAAGAAATACTCCAAGGTGTTTTTTTTTCAGTTCCTTCCTCTGAAATATAGCTTACTACAGCACCTAGTATTCATTGGTGTCTCCCATCCAACAACAAACCAGGGCTGACCCTGTTTAGTTTCCAAGATCACCAGGAAGTGGTACCTTTAGGGTATTTTACTTTATATTGTTTTTAAAGATCACTACAAGGGGAAAAGATAGTTGCTGAGGGAAACAAAGGAAGGAGGGTGAGAATGGGGCAGGGGATAGCTAGGTGTGAAATGAGAGCAAATGCAGTGACATGTAGTTGTCTTCTCTTTAGTGGGACATAATGGAATCTGGGTGTTGAGGCAAGTATCACAGAAGTCTTTTTCTCTTTTTTTTTTTAAAAAAAGGGTTTTAATAGCAAAAGAGACATGGCACCACCTATGTGGAATTTTATCTGTATAGCTCGCAAAAGAGAATGGGGAGTTATTTAAGAAACCCAGCAGGCCTTGGAATTCTCTTGCATGGGAAGCCTGATTGGTTCGCTTTTCACAGGCAATTAAAGACCTTTTTTATTTAAACAGGTGTTTGATGATTAATTGGTTGCAGAAGGATGTTTTTTAAGAGTGTGTGCTGGACTTATATCTTTATTGTTATGTTTTTAAATGATTTTGTACTTTTTAAATTAAAGGTATTTTAATATGATAATTTGTTTAATTTGGTTTTAACTTTTTTATCATCAGGGATTTTAGCTCTGTCTTGTGTTAACCTTGTTGTAAGTTGCCTTGGGATCCATGTCAGGAGAAAAGTAGGGTGTAAATGAAATTAAATACTAAATAAATTTAATAAACTTCCAAGGCATGTTTTCTTTTTTAAGGCCTAAGCCTCCATGAAATGGTAAACTTGTGTCTGGACTGCACCACATCATAATGTGAACAGGAATTTCCATAACAGAATGCTCACTTAAAACAATACAAAACAAAACTCTGAACAACGAATGCAGTAATCCTCTGTACTTAGTCTGAAAGCATTTTGTTCTCATCTCTTTTTTGAACACATGTTAACTTTTATGTTTTTATCAGTTGTGTACTAGCATTGGACTGCAAAGAATGGCTACAAAGGCCTCTTTCTCTTAGATTCTAAATTTGTGTCCAGTTTCAGGGCCTCTTCCCCAAGTTGCATACTCGACTCACAACCTGTGTTGTTCATCTTGTTACCTTGACTTCTGGAGGTCCCCTGGGGATACTTTGATTTGCTCCAAAAAGGCAAAGACTGGGGGAATTAGCAGAGCACTGACTACAGCAGAACAAGGGGCACAGTAACCCAGTGAGACCTTCAACCCAATTTTTACTGGGTCAGACAAAGCAAAAGCCAGCCCATTGTGTCAATGAATGAATTTTATTAACAAATATGTTCTCACACACAAATGCAGTCACTCACTCGCACACAAGGCCTATCGAGAAGGGAAAGAGGTGAACAATTATAGAGGATAAAGTGGAGAGGCTGTAAAGGCGGTAATGCTGCACCTGTCCAGAAGTCTTCAGTCCGGGAAGCAGTGAGGAAGAAGGAGCTCAGCGAAGAGAGGCGGCTGAGAGGAGCACTTGACTAACAGAGTGCCGGTCTGCTAGCGTGGCGGGAGTTCTCTGAAGAGAGTCTTGAAAACGGGGACTACTTATAGGGCAGAATGTACCTCGGGGGCAGACCCTTTCCCGGGAAGAACAATGGCCAAAATAGAGAGTACCACACAATAGTAACTTGATGGTTTGCATGATTGGTTCATGTAAATGGACCTCGCCCTTGTAGGATTTGTTGAAGTAAGCATTGCTCGACAGGGGGAAAACCCAGTAATCCCCTCAAGTTGGCTTCTTGTGGCCATGTCCCTTTGTCTGTGCAAACTTGCCTTGCCTGAGGTCTCCTTGAGAAATGTGAGTGGGGATTTTCCTGGCCTTGACCTATGTCTGGTTGCTTAACCTATTTGTCTTATGCACCCACCCAGGCAACCTCTCTGGCATATTTTTGATATTAATTTTATATCCCCCTGAGACAGGGTCTGCCAAGGGGTAACAATCTCACTGAAGAAAATACTGTTTGCTATTATCTGCTTTTTTTGTTATCCATGCTAAGTCCGGAATGTATCCCCCATGAACATGGGGGATGTACTGTCCTGTCAAGTCCAACGTGAGGGTACACTAGATTTCTTAACACACTAGATCATTCACAGGCTAACTTTCCATACCTGCTTCCTCTGAGTCTAACCCTGCCTTTCTTATGATGTATTCTGCATTTAAATTAAACAGATAAGGTGATAAAATGTTTCCTTGTCTGACACCCTTGCCAATGGGAAAACTTTTTGTTTCTCCATATTGTGTCTCTCAACAGTGGTCTCTTATTCAGAATATAGGTACATATCAAGAAAATCAGATGTTATGGCACTCACTTCTTTTTGTGCGAATCATAATTTCTCATTGCCCTTGCAGTCAAAAGCTTTGTGAGTTTGTCTGTGTCAGGCAGGCAAAGACATCGTATGATTTGCTGTGTCAGGTAAGAAGACTTCATATGATTGGCTGGCTGTGAAGATTCTATGGAATCCTGGGGTTGGCAGTTTAGGGAGGGGCCTTTAGAATTCTCAGCTAGAGAGCTCTTGGGCCTCAGACCAGTTGCTATGGAGATGAGGCCTAGCAGCAAGGAGAAGGCCACTGTATTCCCTCAGAAACCAAACCTCTGTATGTTAACAACTCTGAGTACAGATTGGATTGGGGAATATGGGGAAAAGTTACAGGTATTTAGCAAGAAAGTTTGGGGAATTAGAGACACAGGATCTCAAATCTTTGTATTTCAACTGAATCTAATTCCTAAGGTAATTCCTAAGGTATTGCTAACAAGTATGTCCTATGAGAAAATAAAATCCCCACCAATGCCAGGTATATACGCTAGTAATCTATAAAGCACAGTCTGATTTTCTTCTGAAATATTTTTTGTACCATTATCTAATGTATATTTTCAGTATAATCTCTAGTGTTGCTTCCTTTCTGAACCCCACTTGGACATTTGGCATTTTTCACTTTATATGTGGTAAAGAACTTGTAAAATATTTAGCATCACTTTGCTTTCATGGGGGATCAGTGCAATAGTCCAATGGTAATTACAATTGCTGGGATCCCATGACTGGAATGTATACTGGGACATTGTTTCATTTTTCCATATTTGTGGACAGATTTTTGTTAAAATTTGAATAGATTTTGTCTCTGTAGCTTGAAATACCAGCAGTTCTGTTGGTATGCATCTATTCCTGCTAATTTGTGTTTTGAGCACCTTTCCCCCATTGCTTCCTAAAATTTTGGTTCATCTTCAAATGGATTTTTTCTTGAAAGATTCTGTCATCATTTCATTTCTTTTATATAGTTCTTCAGTATATTGTGTCCATTGGCTTTTTATTTTGTTCTTACCACATAATGTGTTCCCTTGTTGTTCGTATAGCATCCCTAACCTTGGTTTGAATTTCCCTTTAATTTCTCAGATCCTGTAGAAGAGGCCTCTTGTTCCACATTTTTGCTGTCTTCTATTATTTTGTTGTCTTCTATTCCTTGGCATTGATTATTATAATAGTTCCCTTTGCCTCTATGCAGAAGTTGCTGAACAGTTCAGGAGTCTTACCCTGTTTCTCTTGCCTATTACTTTCATTTCTTGTCTGTTTTTAATCATTTTAACAGTTTAATTGTTCGTTCAGTGAGGCTTTTCCGTCTTTTTAGCTACAGATAGTGATTTTTTGCATTCTTCTCTGACAGTGTCCCCGTTTTTGGGCCAGAGTTCTTCTGGTTCCTTGTCAATTAGGCTTAATAGTGCAAATCTTTTCTTTGCGTGGTCTTTAAATTCTACAGGGATGTTCTTCACTTTGTATGTTGGCATTAGATGGATTTATTGTACTTCTGCGGGTTCACTCAAATTTTTGATATTAACAGGTGGTGCTACATTCAGCTCTTGGTCTTGCTTTTGAAGAGAGAATGAAGCTTCTCTGTCTTTTGATTCCAATTATATAGTGTACTTGATTTCTTTTTCAGCCATCTGGTGATGTCAAGATCAGATAAAGACCCTATTTGGTTTTTTTTAAAGTTATTTTTAAGTGTAGGTGAAATTTACAGAAGTTGCAATACACCTAAATTTTGGAAATAGATATTTTACTTTAAAAGGGACAAGTAGAAATACTGAAGTACTATACATAAATTCCACTGAAGTTTTTACATGTAGTAACAGCATGGAACATTCACAGTTAAAGAGCATTTGTTTCAATTAACTAGCCGGTACATTCCTGCTTACCATATGCAACACTATTACAAATGCTTATCGTGGGACAGATGGTGTTGCATTCCAGCATGTCCTTGAGTAGCCTGGTCAGTTTCCATAAACATGCACTCTGCAGCCATTCCTGAAATAGCTTTTGCTTCCTTCCATTCTAAAGTTGTGACACAGTCTTATTATTGTTGCTTATGATGCAATATACTGGATGTGTCTCATAGTCCATAGTTTAACATTCCTTCAGACTCAGTACTGAAGACTCTCGGCAGACCTGAATGACTGGAATATCACTCCTAGTACAGGAGACAAAGAAAGGGAATCTAGATCTGTGGCTGTCTTGTCTCTTCAGGCTGACTCCAACTTAAGGTGACCCTATCATTGCTTTTTCTTGGCAAGATTTATTCAGAGGTTTGTCATTATCTTCCTGTAAGGCTGAGAGAATGTGACTTACCCAAAGTCACACAGTGGGTTCCTATGCAAAGCAGGGATTTAAATCCAAGTGTCCTGGAGTCCAAGTATATCACTGAAAGCACTATGTTATGCTGGCTGTCAGATCAGTAGTGCAACTAGGTAATTTGAAACTGTCCTAAAAGAGGGATCCTCTAACTTCTGCTGGAGTTTACTGCATATCTTGCAGCTGTGGGCAGGTCTACATTGGGACTACAAAATGCAACATCCAAACACGAACTAAAGAATATGAAAGCCATTGCAGACTGATTCAGCCAGAAAAATCAGCAGTAGCAGAACATGTTATAAACCATCCTGGACACAGAATGCTTTTTGAACGTACAGAAATTCTGGACCATTCTGACAACTACTATGTCAGACTACACAGTGAGGCCTTTGAAATCCATAAACACATGGACAATTTCAACAGGAAAGAAGAAACTCAGAAAGTAAACAAAATTTGGCTACCAGTACTGAAGAACACTAAAATCAAGACGCAATGATATGCCAATGAACGCCACTCAGACTCTGGAGGTCCCTCTACAGGAAACAATACAGTGAATTGCTAATGTACTTAATGTACTGTTATGCATATCCTCTGACTAACAATACAACCCTGGGGGATATTCCATGTAACAATAGGCCATCTCACAGGCCAATTGCAACATATGCAAATTGCTTCCTCTCATCTGGGGACTACACAGTATATATACTCTGTCTCACTTCCATGCCATCAGATACTCTGAAGATGCCAGCCACAGATGCAGGCGAAACTGTCAGGAGCAAATACTATTAGAACACAGCCTCAAAGCCCAGAAAACCCACAACAACCTATGGATTCCGGCTGTGAAAGCCTTCGACTTTACATTATGTCTTAAAAGAGTTTCTTTTCAAACAGCAGTGTCCATGACTTCAGCTGTGAAGTGCGCAACTGTGATTTCTCCTCTTCTTCACCCTCTGCCATTTCATGTATTGCTCTGTATTACAGCACAAGTGAAAAAAATAAATAAAAACCCATTTTCTAACTCTGATAAAACAAACAAAAAACAACACTGAGCATGGGGCTTCACATTTTAAACTCACTTAAAGTACTGTAATGACTGCATAAATAAAGTTGAGTTTTCTTCTGCTCACCTGAGACTAAACACTTTTAATTGTAAAAAAACCCCACAAGGCTATGCTTTAAAATCACTATAATAGAACAGGCATCTGTAACCCTGTTCATGCCCATGAAAAGTCAGCACTTGGACATTAGACTGAACAGATAGATACACAGGTCATCTTGTCCCATAGTCTTTGCCACTACTGTGAGATATGAGTTATTTCCAAGTTTACATCTATATATGAATCAGCACATGCAAACTTTGTGCTGATCAGTGTCTTCTTTTGACTTGTTTTGGTAATGCCTTTCTTCTTTCTGACAATATAGTACCTAATGGCCAATATGCAAACTTTTCTTTGTTGGTCTTCTCTCCTGTATCTCTCTTATCAGTTAATAATTTACAAACACACAATGGAATTATTGGTTCCATTGAAATGAATGTGTTTTACTGTCAGGTAAGGCTTGCATTTGTACAGTTCAATAAATAGAAGCTGTTATTATTAGGAGGACTAGCCACATTCAATATTTTGTTAATATTTCCTGTTGCAGTAACATATTAGAACTAATATGGCTTCAGAAAAGCTGGCAAGTAAACTATTCTTGCAGCTTCGCAAATTAAAATTGCATCACACAAATTAAGGATTATCATCTGGAATTCTGTATGAGAATTATGCCTTCATAAGTAGACTTAACATCAGTAGGAATTAGAATTGGGTGATTCTCCAGCATCCATATCCAGTAGAGGGCTGCTGTTATGTTACTATGTAGGGGAGCTGGCAAAGTGACCATTGTGCATTGGTACTGTTGTATATCAGGACACTGGTTAGGGAATGCCAACATGCATCAAGAGAACATCAACAGAGCCCAGTGCCTTTGCGACATTCTTGCCACTGTCCTGTTAGGCATCTATGCAAATCACTTAGCACCTCTGCTACATAGCCAAGTATAAGGTAGACCATGACAGAGGATTTCGGTCAATGTATTTTCTTGATTAATCTATTAACTGAGAGCTTCCACTCCTCATTTCACCTTCCTAGATTTTCACATTGGTTTCCTCCTGTTGGTAATTACAGATATGGTAGATAAACCATATCTATTTCTAGAACACAACACAGGTGTCAGCTCTGAAACAAACTAGCTCCAACTTGTCTACATCTTTTTATCGGTTTAAATAGGCTGGACCAATACTAAATGAAGAAGATAATTGATGGGAAGATTCTGTAGTTTATGTCTTTAACTGTTTTTTTATACAAGGCAATTCTAATTAATTTACTCACATGTCCTAGATAATTACAATCATTTCAGCAACTTAAATCATTCGTTTCCTGTTCTCACTTGTTATTGATTGGGAAAGATTGCTGTGCCTTGCTGGTGACAACGGTGTTCAGCCTAATCCAAAGTTAACAGATGAAGAACTCTCCTGAATCAAATTGGATAGCCTTGTCTTCCATGAATATAACTATTTATTTTTTAACATCATTGCATTCTGTAGAAGTAAACTAGAAACTGTGTGACAAAGTATTTCCTTTGATCTGTTCTGAATCTCCCATCATTTAGCTTCATTTAATAAGCTTGGGGGCCCCATAGAATGGTACTGGCTATTGGGAAATGAGGGGGAAAGAGACTGAATTCATAACTATGGGCCTTTCCTCACTACACTGTTACAGTGCTATTATTCCACTTTCAACATCTTGTGGAATTCTGGGATTTGTAGTTTATTGAGGCCAAAAACCTCTCTGGCTGAGAATTCTAAAGGCCCCTCCCTAAACTGCAAACCCCAGGATTCCGTAGGATGTTGAAAGTGGAATAATAGCACTATAACAGTGTAGTGTGGAAAGGCACTATGTTTACTTAACATATACCATATATTCATTCCTGTTGATTCTGTTGTATGATCTCCCTCATCAGAAAAGGGTTCCTCCCCCAAAGATATGTTTGTCTACAAACCTTACAGTTTCTTTAAGACTGCTAGTTGTCTTCTGTATAGGCACTTTGGTGGGGAAAAAATTCACACTCTGAGGATAAGTTGGCCTTATTGAAATAAGAAAGTATAAAAAGGAGGAATGTAATACGATTCAGAAAGATGTAAATCATGACCTTTGCTATTTGCATCTTTCTGGATCCTATTACATGCCATTCCACTCCCACAACGGTGTATATATGCTTTATGTTCTGAGGCCTGGCTATCACTCTGTACTGCATCTGAAGAAGTGGGTTTATTTCCATGAAAATTCAT
The DNA here is from genome assembly GCA_948474755.1 of Ctenosaura bakeri. Classification (NCBI taxonomy): domain Eukaryota; kingdom Metazoa; phylum Chordata; class Lepidosauria; order Squamata; family Iguanidae; genus Ctenosaura; species Ctenosaura bakeri. Next base: position 346,642 of record CAOLHI010000381.1, on the reverse strand, counting down.
GCTAACATAAAAACCAGTTAGTCTTAAACATGCTCCTACATTCCTTCTTTCTCCCTTCTCCTTTTTTTATGTTGGAAGGGACTAACACAGCTACTTCTTTGAAAATGTAAGGTACGTATCAACCTGGTCCTTTTCTTTGGAGTTGTTCTTCCTTTTTTTAAAACAAAGCAAAACAAAACAAAAAGAAAACAAGATCTAGACAATACTGTTGCTAAATTGTTTCATTCCAGGTTCTTACATGTGGGGATGAATAATTCTGGTAGTTTTCTCCCCAGTGCAGGAAAAAAAAAAGAACATTTCTCTGTAGGAAACAGGATTTTGTTATGTGTGCAGGAAACTGGTTTTTCTGTCCAGGAAACAGTTTTGCAGTAAAAAGCTACATGTTTTTCTGCACAAAATAATTCCACTGCAATACTTTAGGACATTCAAATACAGGGGAAAAGATTGTACAAATTCTTGTTAATCAATTTTTCTTCCCAGCAGTTTCCCAGTTTTATAACACATATCCACTCCATCCCTAATCCCAACGTTTTCTGTACTACTTTTCAATATGTTTTCATACCTGACTTGTGATTTTTTCTTTTTTTCTAAAGAAAAAACAAAGTGTTATTGAAGCATTTAAGGGCTACTGTTTCTTTAATTACTCCTTGAACATGTGTACTTTTTACAGCTTTGTGCTCAACATGTCTTTAATGTTGGTGACAAATAGCCTTTTAATTAATCAGATTCCGTTGACAGGGTGAGTACTTTGTGTTTCAGTCCTATATAAACTTCCTTGGGAGTAATTCTAATTGAAATCAGTTAGATGTACATCTGTGTAAACATGCTTATGACTAGACTGTTCATTACTTGTTTCCTTTCCAACATCTTTTCTTTCTTCTGGAATTACTGCAGAAAAACAAATTCTCACTAGTGCTTTAAAGATCTGGAATGGAAGCAATAATTGCATAATATGTGGAAATGTCCTACTTCTTTTATATTCTAAGGAGCACCCATTCTATTGTTCTGTGTTCCCCACACTTCTGTGTTCAAGGTATGTAAGTTCTTCGGGAGAAAGGCGGCTGGCTACTCAGCGCTGCTGTAGAACAGAGCATACACTTAGAGTGGTATCTTCAGTCTCACAATCTGCATTTTGCTGATGACAATCAGACACAGAGATTGGCTCTAATCCCATTCCTTCCCTCCCAGCAAGCCTTTTTTGAACTAATGAGACTGTCATCAGCAATGTAGCTAATTATGAAATGTATTTAAAATCAAGAGTCATCTTCCTGATTGCTGCCAATTTCTTCAGTCCTTAATACAATCACTTCTGTTTAGCATTTAGAGTGTAAGTGAGATGTACAGCTTTACTTGAAAACTTGTCTCTCTTTAAGCTTCTTCATGCATTATGGGAACAAATAGGAACAGAGGGCCAAAATTCCCCAAATATGTCAGTCACATTTATTGGGATGATCAAGGAATTGGAGTTAACAGACCAGTTTCCACACAGTTTATGATAAATTGTAGATGGTGATCTCTGCTTAATCATGTCTACTGGCCCAAAGGCTCATTGTAGACCAGTAATGTTTATTGTTGTGAGTCTTCAAGTCATTTCTGACTTACAGTGACTCTAAGGTGAACCTATTGCTGAGTTTTCTTGGCAGAATTTGTCTAAAAGGTTTTTGTCCTTGCCTTCTTCTGAGACTGAGAGAGTGTGACTTGCCCAAGGTCACCCAGTGGGTTTCCATGGCTAAGTGGAAATTTGAACCCTGGTCTACCTTTGTCCAAGTCCAACATTCACACAGTACACCACAATAGATCCCTACCAGTAAATCACCAATATGCAGTGCAGATTCCCTAAAGCAGGACAGTATGATCACAGTGCTAGAATCTGCATGGGATGGGAACCATGCCAATGCCACCTCACTGTGTTGAAGTTTATTAGGACGAGGTGCATGGACTGTAAGCCTCACTGTGATCACCACACAAAAAACCCAACTAAACAAAACAAAACTTAAGAAACTATTTGGTTGAGGTACAACTGCTATAAGCTTGTAATGGTTAGAAATAGAGCTGGGAATATGGTGGGGTGTGTTTTTTTTTCTCTTCAGTGCAAAATGTGAAAACAATTCCCAACCATTTAAATGTGTTCTGATTTGTTACACTTTGCACTCTTTGAACGAAAAGCTTTGAACAACTGGGGTTGGGGCTTACTGTGTCATGTTTAATAGCACCACTAGTCTGCCTATGTCATCACCTGGGGGCCACCCTTGTTACATCACAGAGTTCCAATTCTTGTGACATCACCAAGGGCTTCCCTGGTTTCAGGTGCTTTGGGCCCTTGTAGTTTCAGGGCCTGAGTTGCTTCTCATCGGGGAACCACATTTAGAGTTCCCCAAATAACTTTCTAATATATATATATCAGCTTGGGAGCCATCTTATATAAACACATATGGCAATAAAACATGGGTGTGGAGCCTTTTCCCTTTTGAGTGCTGTATCTACTCAGAGGGATAGGGAGGTCAATGGCTTCACAGCTAGAAGTGGAAAGTGGCCTTCTCTCTCTCTCTGACAGCCCACTTCCAACTCTGTCGGTGTCTCAGCATCTTTCTCTCCTACCAGCAGGCGGCTGAAGGAGAGATGGATGGCACAGGGCTTTTGAAATTGGGTCATGGCTGCTTGTCGGTCGCCTTGCTTTCCCCATACTAAAGTGAAGCATTGAGTTGAAGTGCCAGAATATATTATAAAGGGTTTTATTGATTTTTTGGTTTATTTGCATTTTGTCATTGGCCATTGACTCACATTCAGCTGGACCTACCTCACAGGGTTGTGGTGAAGATCATATCCTCCAACTGTCCTGATTTTGCAGAGATAGTCCTAATTAAACAGTTGCCCCACTTTTAAAGCATATCTCAGTTTCTCTTTCCTCCCCCACTTTCCCCCTTTGTGGTCAGCTTACTTCAGTTGTTGCAAACTGGGTTCAAAGTGCAACCATAATTTGCATTCTATTAACTCAGCAGGAGGAGAGGAGAGGAGCAGGAGCAGGAGCAGCCTGAGTCTTTCCCTTCCCAGTAGGCCCAGGAAAAAGCAAACTGCTACAGCTCCTTCTAGCCTGTATGTCCTTCCTCATTAATAACTTTTGCCATTTTGACTGCAGTCTGATGTTGCTTGGCCATAGATTTTCATCTATAAAAGGTTGGAGGGTATGGAGGATAAAGCAAAGAGGAAGAATATTATATATACTGCCTTAAACTCCTTGGGAAAAGGAGAGCCAAGATATACATGCAACGAAAAAAATGTGCCATGTGCTGATTAAAACAATTGCACAGCATTTGAAAGAACCATAGAAATGTTTATAGTTACAAGCTTTCACTTCATTATGCCATCTGGTGGCCTTGGCAGTAAATGCAGAAAAAGCCCATGTATTGTGTGCAGTTGTATGATGTATTGCTCTGTTCTTGTATCACATCACACACTTGCAGGAGAGATTTCATGGTCATGAGCAAAAGAACACTGGAGCATAGCAGGCAGGAAGGAGGAGAGAGATAAGAAAATTTATCTTTCTTTGATAGACCACTTTTTCATGAAGAAGAAGAAAAGGAGAAGAAGATCATTTTTACGGTTGCTCCATTCTTGATGTGAATCAAGACCATCTCTGCAGAAACAAAGAAAATAAATAAAAATGTGATATCCATACTTCTATCCCAGAAATTAATATACAGTGTAATGTAGTTACTCTAAAAATCTGTTGTGGTTTGGGCCTAAGTCTTCAGAGCCATTGATTAAAAACAACAAAATTCTCCAGTCTTTGGAAGCAAAGATATTTGGCATGCAGCATCAGCACCACTGCAAGGACAAAAGTTGAAGGATGTGTGTGTGTGGTGGGGGGGGGGTGAGAGAAGCTGCAGTTGGAATGACCTATATTGATTGTCCCGTTTAATGATAACATGCAATGCATTCCAAGCTGTCAGAGCCAATCAGTACTCTGTGTAGAATGAGACAGGAGAATTCTGCACTGCATCGCTTCAGAGAGAAGGCAAATGTGGGATGATTATATTTTTGAATACCCTTCCTCTTCCTCATTCTGGGACTCAAGACAGTTTACAACAATTAAAACAGATACAGATAAAAACCCACAGTGCTTAAAACACATAAAAATATAATTGAATTAGCAATAGAATTAGAAGCAATAAAAAACAAGCAACAAATGAAGGCAACAGCATGTTATTTAAAGCAATTTTTTCCCATAAACAATCAATTTGCAAAGACTCATTGAAACAGAAAGGCCTTTACTTGCTGCTGGAAGGATACAATGGGAGGAAGCCAGACTGGCCTCTCTAAAAAGGGGGTTCCATTGCACTTGTTCCCACTCGCTGTGTCTATGAGGGTTCTTCCTATAACCATCCCCATAAATGTGTTTATACAGAGACAATTCTAATTCTTCCTTCAAGTCTCCTCTCCCTGTCATGGACTCAGGCCATTTCTGCATTAGACTGTTATAGTGCTATTATTCCACTTTCAATATCCTATGGAATCCTGGAGTTTGCAGTTTACGGAGGGGCCTCAAAAGTCCCTCCGTAAACTGCGAACCCCAGGATTCCATATGATGTTGAAAGTAGAATAATAGCACTATAACAGTCTAGTGCGGAAATGGCCACACACTCCTTCTGCCTCAAGTGGTATGGTCCACCACTTTACTCTATCACTTCTTCCTCAGAAAAGTGTAGGCTGGCTTCTAGGTCCTTTTCTCAAGCTACTCTTGGGGGAGACTCTTCAGCCCAGCTCCTTCTGCTTTGGGTCAAGTTAGTATTAGCTGGTGGCTTCCATGTCAGCGCAGGCATGACTTTGTTTCTGGATTTCAGTCTGAATGTTAAAGAAGATATCAAAAGTGCCTCACCCCGAATAAGCTCTGCACCTTCGATAGCTCCTTGGAAGTCCAGACTACCACCCAGAACAGGTTAGCTGCCTCACTGATGTGAAAGCCAACAGCTGCCCTGGGCGATGAGGACACTCTGGTTTCTCTCCATGTAATTTTTGGTCTTCTTAGAAACTGCAATTACATTGACATGGGTAGGAGGCACTGCACCTCGCCTGGGGAGCACCAGCTTAGGGAAGGCTCCTCACTTCTTCTATGTAGCCTCAGGAAGAAGCCATGCTACAATGGTTCCTGTAGGGCAAAGATAGTGCAAGAGAAAAATCTTCATTTGTGAGTTAAATTGTAAATGATTCATACAAAGTATCCACACAGCAGAAGCCATTGCCTATGGTGTCTCATCTCAGCATAAGTACATCAATACAGACCTCTCTAAGTAGAGCTGGTTTGCAGTAAATCACAGAAGTGGGCTTAAATCCTATTTAGTCCCAAGTACAGTAGAGCCAGCTAGATTTACCTATGTGTTGACTCACCATTCAGCAATTGATTTAATGGGATTACTCTAGCTGGAAGTAGCTAACAGGATTGTTTTTTTTTTCTTATTGGATACCAAACTCATACAGGCCTTCACTGGAGGAGGTACCTAACATTCAGGCATTTAATTGATCCCTGGTTAAAAGGCAAAGTGTTATTATGGTTATAGCTAGGTCCTGAAGTGAAAGGTCATGGATTTAATCCTCCACCTCTCTAGATAAGGTTAGGGAAGATTCTTATCTGAAATTCTGGAAAGCTGATACCTGTCAGAACAGACAATATAGTCTGAGATAGAACGAATGGACTAACTCCATATGAGTAAACTTCTTATGTTTCTGTTTCATACAATTGTATCTTTGTGCCAAAGAAAAGTTCCACTGCTTAATTTCTTCTTTCAATACCATCATTAAAGGTAAAGGAGACACAAAATTTTCATGTGGAGTTTTCAAAGCCTTGTTATCTGAATTTGTAATCACTGAACCACAGAATCTCAAGCAACTTTACTGAGATATAAGTTCCACTGAATTAAGCATGTTATTTACTCCCAAATACACACACATAGGATACTCACTCCAGCACAACTCTATTGGCTGCATCTGAGTGTGAATCCAAGGTCTATGGTTTGTGGACTGTAGCCATAAGCAGTAAACCTGCAGTAAAGTTAGTCTCATATTATTCAGAGGAACATACTTCTGGAAAAAGTTGCATAGGATCAGGCAGTTCACTCCCTCCAGAAAACGTGTTGCAATGACACATTGATGTGGTATGGGTTAAGACTTGTTAGTGGGAAAGTGGGGAAAAAATGGGTGTAGATACAATGATTTTGGGGCTCTTGTCTTAATTAACTGGCTTTGTTTCAGGATTACAACATCCTCATGACTGCAAGTGGTTAACCCCAAATATTTACTGTTTGAATTGTGTTTAGAGTTGTACATGGAACCAAGACAGAAGCCAGGCTCTTCTCCCTTTCATGCACACATGCACGCACATTATCCTCCCTCCTGCAGCAGAGGCCTGCATGCTATAGTGACAGAGCTGCAGTTCAGTCTGAACACTTTACCTTTCAATCACAGAAGAAGGAAGAATAGAAAGCAAGTCATGAATATTCATGAGGCATAATCATCAACATTCTAGAAGCATCTCCAGGCACTGGCTTAAAGGGACTAGACACACCCCAGAAAGGTGAGAGTTGCTCAGTAAGAATCCTTTTACTTTGTGGATTACAATAATCACAGAGAAACATCTTTGGTTACATCCTCTGTGGGATAGTGGATATCTTCTGTGGACTCATTTGGAGCAACGGATAGAACCAAAGAAATGCCAGGACTATCATCTGGGAGAGAGAAAAGACTACTGTTTTTGGTGGCAACTGCTGCGAAGCAGTAGTGGGAGCCCCCCTGTTGTTGTTCTGGATTCTCTTGGCTATTCTCTTCTCTTGCTAGAGGACAGAGCTCTTTGTGTGCCACTGAGGCCATTTCTGCACTAGACTGTTATAGTGCTATTATTCCACTTTCAACATCCTATGGAATACTGGGGTTTGCAGTTTAGGGAGGGGCCGGGCGCCCCTTCCTAAACTACAAACCCCAGTATTCCATAGGATGTTGAAAGTGGAATAATAGCGCTATAACAGTCTAGCACAGAAATGGTCTGAGACTTCTGCACCCCTTAAACTGGGCTGCAGCTTTCAGGTGTTGTGGAAGACCCTGTCCCATTGCCAGGGTTCAACAGCCAGCTTCTGTACTAGGAATGGAGGAGGTGCCTTTTTGTATTTTGCCTCGGGGAGTATAGTATATGTGCAGGCCATACATGATGAAGCTTCAGGTCATCTTCATCCATCTTACCAAGGATGTCTCTGGGTTTCTACAGGTCCACAGGGAAAAGGTAGACTCCTTTCCAGGAAGAAATCTTGCTCCTCAGACAACACCTGGCTGCTTGCTCATTTCTCTAGTCCTTATTCTGTTTCTCTGCTGGTAAGAGGGAGAGGAAAGGGGGGTCTTTGGGTGAGATCTGCATCCAGCTTGGCAATTTGTGTTGAGAATGCTTTCTCTTCCTCCACTCCTACCCTATCCCTCCCCAAACTGGGATGCACGTGGTCAAAAACATCAGAATATGCTCAACATGATAAAAGTGATTAATGAGGAAGATCACGCAAGATAGGAGAGGCTACAGCAGTTGTTTTTACCCGAGTCTACTGGGAAGGAGAGGATTCAGACCCAGTCTCTCCTCTCCTCCTGCTGAGTTAAGTGAATACAAACTGCTTTAACACTTTGAGCCCAATTTGTAGCAATGCAAATAAGCTGAACACAAAGGAAGAAAGTGGGAAGGGGTGAGAGAAACCAGGACGTTTTAAAAGAAGTTGAAAAAGTGGGACAACATGGGATTTATTGGGACTGTCTCTGCCAAATCAGTACAGTTGGAGGGTATGGGGAAAAAATCAGGATCTACTCCAGCAGAAGTATTATTTTCCTTTTTGAGCTGTGGCAGCTGGTTGCTTCCATGTCACTAGAGAGGTGAATCCACTTCAGACTTTAGTCTAAACTGTAAAGATGCTAACCAAGGCCTTTAATGAACTTTTAATGTTCAGACTAAAGCCTAGAATGGATTCACCGCCCAACTGAAATGGAAGGCACTTGCCAATATTACTCCTGAAACAGCAGCCTCCGGAAAGAAAACATCAGTGCTGTACCTGTTCCAGCTAGTCTGCCACCCACTCTCCACTTAAGGGTTGTTTACACAAGGAGGTTCATGAAATATGGGAAGAGTGTCAAAATTGCTTTGGAGTACATCCTCCAGATCTCCCAGGTGCTCATAGTGGCAGTGCTTTGCTCCTGTGATTGTTCTTTCCCTGCTGTGACTACAAAAAAGGAAGCAGCACAAGATCATGATCAAATCATTTGCCCATTGCACTCTTGATGTTAATAGCTGATGCGTTTATTGTGGAGATGAAGCCCTGTTTTCACTAGTCTGATCTTCTAAGCAGGGAACAGAAACCAACTGATGCCACTGTGCTAATCTTAAAGATCTGTAGAGGTTTGGGTTTTGTGTTTTAAATTGCTTCCAAAATATTCTTTGTTTTCTTACTGTTTAAGTTTTAAGAAGCTCAACTGTAGTATATGTGTTTTAAATTGCTTCTAAAATATTCTTTCTATTTTATTAGATCTTAGGAAGCAAAATTGTAGTATCTATTATTCATTAACAAGGTGCTGTGTCTGCTAGCTGACATCCTTGGATCTGGGAATGGGCACTTAGCACTCAGCGTTATTCTCTGTATTTTCATTTTTTTAACAAGGAGATTAAAGACCAGATTCCCACCAGGATAATTAAATACATAAATAATTTTAAATATGATTTAAAAGTTTTGGTGTGGATGTTTGGGGTTTAAGGCCATTCAGGTTGCATATATGCAAAATCAGAATTTCTTACATCTCACTCCTTTTCCTACTTAATTGACTCCAGTTTTTCACAGACTTCATAACATACAGCTTGTTCTAACCTTATATATACATGTAGTACAGTACTAATCAAATTTATTTGGAAGTAAGGCCCTCTGATTTCAAAGGGGTTTATTCTCTTTTAATCTGATACCACATTTAAATATATACAACACTTAATAAATCAGTTCGGAGGAAGAGTTTCTATTCCTTGTTAACATTTCTCCTTATCAGTAATAGGCAAGAAAATCATTGACATGGAGGGAAAAAACACACAAATGTCATTACCCATTAATGACTGTCTTCAGAAGGATTACAACAATATCTACTTTGTTTCATTTCCAGTTGTACTAATAAAGATCAACAACCAGGATAGTTGTAAGACATATTTTAACAAAACCAAACCTGTTGTACTTGTCCCAGAGAGAAGCTCTGTCCTGTGCCAGAAAACACATCCAGCATTTGTGTGCTTTGGAGGAACATTTCAAAGCATGGTACCCTGCATGCTGCATGCATTTTCTCACAGCTTGCACATAATTGCAATAAGTAACATTTAATTCGTACCTGTAAAGAACATGGTAGGGATCTCTTAGTCCGGTCTTTGTTCTTCCTCACCACTACATGAAGAGTCCCCAGTAATATTATTGGGGAAGTATTTTTGTGGATGGCAAAAAGGCATTCCTGAAGATGGTGTTGTGTATTATACTTACTCCAATTTCATCAATGTGTTACTGCGGCCCAGGCCTGCCTGGAGATAGCACATGATATTGTTTTGATATCAAACCATTCGGCCTTCCTCTGCCACCCTGGTCCACGTGTTTGCGAGGCCTCCGGACAAGCACGTAAACAAGCGCCGCCGGTAATTGCTGGACATTCCATTCCCCACCTAGGCAGGCTGAACTGAGCCGGTTCGTCGCTTCAGGGACCTTTCTAGCAAACAACCTTTTGCTTATGCGCGATACTAACAAAGGCACCCCTGCCCCGAGCAGGTAGCTGCACAAAGCCGTGCCAAGCGCTCCGCATTTGCATACTGGCTACACTATTGTTGATTCGGCACTAAGCCAATCATGCTAAACTCTGACATTTCCAAAGCTTTGTCCCGTTCCAAACTCGTATTGTTCTCACCGAGTAAGGTATGGCCTGCAGTCACAATTCACCCTATAAAAGCCCCCGATTCTGAGACCTTCCTCGGACCACTTGGATTGCTCCTGAGTTCCATCCAGCCTTGCTGCTGCTGTGTCTGGCAAGCTGTCCCCTCAGTCCTACGTACTGAGACTCCATATCCACGAACTCAATCTTCAAACTTCTTCAGGACTACAAGACAGGTGTCATATCACCCATTTCCCCCGAAAATCTCTATTTTCAACTCTTTAGTTAGCTGTGTGATTGTGGCGTCTTTACTGTCTGTTTGTCTTTCAATAAAACATCGTTAAAACTGCCTGACTGCTTGACTGACCTGACCCCGTAGACATTGGGTTGCAAGATCCTGCTGAGTTACCCTGCCTCTCGCTAGCTTTAGTGAGTGCTCCAGCTACTTTTCCCCAAAGTTGTGTTATTGTGGTTTGGTTATTTGAGCGCCCCTCCCGGGACCCCCAGAGAACAGGGTAACAAATGCACACTATTTTTAAAAGCACATCAGTCATATCAAAGGTACATCTGTATGTGTGCAGGTGGCTGGGTGATAAACATGTGAATATGCCTTATTATACGGTTAGAACATTGGTCTATTTAGTCCAGTACTCTCTTCTCTGAATCATGAGTGATATTTGACAGGTGCTTTCACACTACATAGTTATAGCATTTTGATTCCACTTTAACTGCCATAGATCTATCCTGGGGAATCCTGGGGTTTTCAGTTTGGGAGGTATTAAAAATTCTCAGCCTTTGAGTCTTATTGCCTTACCAAAGTACAAGCCCCAAAATTTCATAGGAGGCAGCCAGGGTAGTTGAAGTGGAGTCATAGTTCTATAACGGTATTGTGTGATAGGGCTACAGGTCTCCAGATGCAATCTTGCTCAGTGCCCACTACCTGATATTTTAATTTAACCTACTATCTACACAATAGGCATTATTACCCTTCTATGTAACAGGATCACCACCCATGGGAGGTTGAGTTTGGATGAATGCCCTCTGCCTCATACAACATCAGATACACAATATTCTGACCTTCTACAGTCCATAAGACTTTGATTATTATACATATAGATCATGTCAGTTCATGGTCTGTACAGTCGAAGGAGGACAATAGAAAAAGAATGACAAATGACTTGGAGGTCTGGCAGTACGAGCATAGATGGTCAAAATTGAGTGGTGCAAAAGTGTTAACATACATTAGTACCGTATGCATATCTTAAGTGCTTTCTTTTATCCACTTTTTTTGGTGACGTAGTTTCTCTTAGGAGGTGCATAAGTGCTCACTCTCATATTTGCAGCATCTGTCATGCAGAGGTCACAAAATGTAGTATTTTGATTAGTATGCTCCTATGCCAGTGTTGGCTGCTTTATGCGAAAAAATAATCAAATGACCCAGCACTATTTTGCAGAAGTGTTCTTTGCATCACCTTTGTACTAACTGTAACTTCTTAGAAGTGAATCCTGATTGGCCATAGTCTCTAAATGTCACAGATGGCAAATTTAACACTTCTGAGAAAATTACAGCTTGATGCTGAGATGGTATAGTTAAATATAACCAACACAAAAATGCTATAACTGTTAATTATTTGTGTTCTACTTCCTGTAATGGTGTTATAAGAAATTCAAATCTTACAGTATGTGCTTGGCAGGCCACACAGGTAAGAAATAGATTTTATAACAAGATGTGCATCTTACTGATACATTCTTTAAAGAGAAGCTGCACAACATACACACAAACCTAGGCCATTTCCACACTAGACTGTTATAGTGCTATTATTCCACTTTCAACCCCCTATGGAATCCTAGCCCCTCCCTAACCTGCAAACCCCAGGATTCCATAGGATGTTGAAAGTGGAATAATAGCACACTGTTAAAAACTTTTGTGTTTAATTCTGAAATTCCTGTTGAGACAGAAATTTTTTCACTTGCCAATGAGAGGACAATAAAGAGGGAGCCATTTGAGCCTCCCTAGGGAGGGATTTCCAAAGCCTGGGAGCAACCATCAAGAACAGCTTCACCTGTGTTCCCATTGAAAGTGCCTGGGCAGGTGGTGGAATTATAAGAAGTGTCTTCCTCAAAGATGTTAGAGTACAGGCAGGCTGATATAGGGTAGCATTTGGATGTTAACACTGATTTAAATCTGACTCTGTGGTTCTGAAACAAAGCACAAAGGCAGCCCGCAGCTCCCTCCTATGGCAGCATCCTTAGTCTGCTGGTCCAGACAGTAAAGATCCAGAATGGTTTAGCCACTTGATGGCCAAATTTGGAACCTCTGCTCCTTGTTGCTGTCCTTTAAAATTCCCATGGGTTCTCTGTCCTGCTTCAAAAACAAGCACTTGCTGCTTCACATTTTTTAAAAAATCTGGGGTCCTTGCATCTTTCCTAGTCAGAGTCATAAAACTGTGGCTGAGTGGCCTTCTCTTCTTTATTCCCCCGGACACTAAAGCTATTGCAGATACTTTGCCAGCAGGTTTCTTAGGGCTTAGCGAATTATCTGTGCACAATAGATTCAAATGAAAGTCGGCTGGAATCCTCTTGAGAAGAAGCATTAAGGATGTGCTTTTTCCAAACACCAAGGTGGTTTGGTGTGTGTGACAAGGATTATGTTTCTATATTGCATTTCAACCCTCTGCTGACACCCAGAAGACACCAGCTTTAAATTTTACCACTGGGGGCACCCTTTCTTCATAGCTTGACAGCAGCATTGTGTTTGATAAACCTGCATGTGCAGGTTTTGGTTTTCAACACAGTGCAGACAAATATGCCACTTCATTTTTCTCCTATAGCAGAAACGGTCAACTTCTGTATACTGAACTATCCTGTGATTTCCAAAGAATGGCCTGGGAACCATGAATGTATTTTGCCATATTAACCCAATCCTTTGTAGGCAGCTGCAATACAGTATGTCATCACCACAATCCATTATAGGAGTAGGTCTGGCGCAGGCCACAGCCTTCATGTGGCCCCTGAAGTCCCCACCCATACTTCAAAAACTCCCAGCCTCCCATTTTTTCAGCAAATTTGGGGGGACAATTTTTGCCTCAAATCATGCAGAAAACTTCCCAAATGTGTGAAAACACATAAGATTACCACCACTCCCAGGACCTTTCCTCATGACAATGGCGTCCAAAGGGATGTGAGAGGAGCGGGACCGCAATGATGCTTCTGCATAGCGTCACGGTCTCATCCTTCTTACATTGCCAACCAGCGCAATCTCAGGGTATATCACTGATGGAGAAACTCCATCAGTGACCTCTGATCATGTGAAGCTCCCATCCTGCAGAAGGCCCAAGTTTGTTACTGATTGTTTTGGCCTAAACTTGTTACTGATTGTTGGATAATGCATAGGTAACCACCCTTCTCTAGTGAATTTTGAACTTCATTTGCTTGGAAAAGCATTGCTGTTATTTAGATGTTTACTTAACAGATATTGATGAAGAGCCACTGTTTTTTGTAAAAAAAAAAAAAAAGCCCTTTTTCTATTTCCCTCTTCCTCATTGACTATATGCACACTGCATATGTCCAAACAACTTTCTTAGGTCTTCATTTCTTACTTGAACAGGAAGTGTGAAAAACCAGTAAACTGGATATTTAGAAAAAAAAACTTACATGTGTGCATGCACATGTGAGTGTATATGTGCTGTTTTGCCTGTATGGACTGCTTAGATTATTATGTGGACATTAGGATATTAACCAGAACAGTGATCCCTTCAACAAATACCTGTTTTGTTGCTGCTGTGACATCTATGAGTCAAGACAGTGAATAGACCACAGCAGGTGATCTACAAGAAAGTTTGATCTAGTGGCAATTTATCTGCATATTGTAGTGATTCAATAGCTCTTTTAAAGATTACCACTTCATCACTTAATTACCCTTTCCTCAAATCTAGAAATTGGGAACACCTATTTTAATCAGAGATAGATGTCCTTAACAGCACGGGCATAAAATTAATTAATGCACCTTAGTTTTATACTGATCTCATGTGTATACAAAGGCAGAGGTGCCATAGGGATTTAATTACCAGGAAAAAGAAATTGATTCCTCATCTTACACAGCAGGTAGCTGATCGATGTCTGAATGAAGTATCAGCTCCAGAGATCTGTGCTTTCTGGGATGGCTCTTAGTTTGTGTTGGCCTTGGAAGGCAAGCTTATCTGCCTTGAATAGCAAACAGTGACTTATATTTTCAAACAAAGAGACTCAGTATTTTAAAAGCAAAGCCACTCTCAGCAATGTTCTTCCCACTGTTTATGATAGCACTGTTATGCAGAACCCATGGCAACGTGAATAAAATGAACAGCGTGTTCTTCGTTGATTGAAACCACAGTCCTACTCCTTTGCAGAAAAAAAAATACATGTTTCTCAAGGAGCTGACATTCAACTTAGGGCTCTTCCAGGTCTAAAGAAGGGTGGATGCTGACAATATAACTCCTTGGGTTTTGCCAGGTTTTTCTGGTTATTATCACTACCAAGCACTCATTCCAATCTTTGTAGTGGGTGAGGCTGAAGCAATTTCTTGGATCTACACAGTGGCTCTTCCAGAGTCCCCCCCCCCAAATGGGATGTATAGTTTTCTGAGGTGATCCCATAGTTTGAAGGGCAATTTTCTTCTTTCTCTTTATAGTTTTTTTCTAGAGTTATAGTGCTGTAGTGCAAAAGTGCCATTTTGCTGATGCACTGTAGCACTTTAAGAAAAATGTTAAAAGAAAGGGAACAAGAGGAGATTTTTTTTTATTATTCCAACATGTGTCACAATTAAAATGAAACCTACTCAAGGTGGGGGAAAAATGTTGCTCAGCTGACACTGACAATTGCCAGAAAATTAATCCAGGACAACAGAAACAATATATATATTTTTTAAAAAGCTGAGAATCACTGTTGCTTGTCCCAGCACCTCCTGAAGTTAGGTTGGTGGATTCACTTAACAGGGCTTTCTCTGTAGCAGTGCCTCAACTGGAACTCGCTACCAAGGAAGTTTGGCTGGTCCCATCTCTTTTAAGCTTCTGGTGGGCAGCCAAAACAGCACTGTTGTACATGGCATTCAGTGTTTGAAGCTGCTGTTTTAGCTGTTTCGAAACTGGATTCTAGGATTGTTTTTAGACTGCTTTTAGGAGTTTTTAAAGAGTATTTTAATGTGTTTTAAAATGTTTTTATCTTTGTATTGTTTCAGTTGGTTTTATTTGTTCATCATCTCAGGAGCCCTTGTGGGCTGGGAGGAGATACAGAAATTTTATATATATATATATATATAAGAGAGAGAGAGAGAGAGAGAGAGCGAGCAAGCAAGCAAGCAAGCAAGCAAGCAAGAAAAATATAACAACCTTCTGACACATTTGCTCCATCGGGAAGCAGCCTTAGATAGGCGAAGGACTATAGGAGAATGACAGCATATTTAATTAAAATTTTTGTGGGCCCATTAACATTACTGGTCCTACTGCAGGCATGCCATAAATCTAGGTCCAGCCTGCCCGAAGACATCAAGACAGCATTTGGGTCTTCTGCTGTATTGACATATTACCATGCAGACACAGAACTTGGACAAGCATCAGAGGCCATTTCTGCACTAGATTGTTATAGTGCTATTATTCTACTTTCAACATCCTATAGAATCCTGGGGTTTGCAGTTTGGGGAGCGGCCTTTTTATCGCAAAAGTAATTAGTTAAAGTTGATGAAGAAATTTGTAATGCATTTTTAGACCTTTTTATAATTTCTAAAACCTTTCTATCATAGCCTGCTTCCAGAGCTTGGAAAGTAAAGTAAAGACATCTGTAACATGTTATTCCCTGGGGTTAAGGAGGACATCATGACATCCCTTAATAGAACAGTAAACGTCATCATTCCTTCCTCCTCCTCCTCCTCCTACTTCTTGCTTTAGTGTAATATTTACATATTAATTCTAAATTGTAGGAAGGTTGGGTTCATTTGTGTCCATTTTTGGGTTTTTAAACTCTGTGTGTGTATGTATGTGTTTGTGTCTGTCTGTCTGTCGCTCTCTCCCCCTCCCTTTATTTAGGCTAGAAAGTTACCAAGCACTGACTAATACTAACATGTTACTCTTCAGGCAATGAGTAGTGATTAACACATGAATTTTCTAAAATAGTATTTGGCATTCTGCCAGTTTGTGCCACTTTCAACCTGCTTTTCAGAAACCCCACAGCTTCTGCTGCTGCAGCAAATACATTCCCCCTGTTTTGAGCAAAGCTAGATTTGGGGGACATAACTCGCCACACTGTTTTCCAAGAGAGGGGAATGAGCAGGAACTGCTGTTGCTGCCCCCAGCTTTTGCTGGCTTTATCAGATCGGTGGGCAACTTCTGGGAACTTGGGTCTTCATTGCCTCGCATAAGGCTTTGGAGGAACATGCCCTTCCTCTATTATCTCTACTTTTGGGAGAAATTTTTAAAATTCAAATGCCATGTCTTCTGCCCCTCCTTCCCCAGAGGAACTGTTCTAAAACCAGGAAAGGCTTTTTCTAAATTAGAATTTAAACCAGGAATCCATTTGGTGAAGGTTGTAGGAGCTCAAAAATTGGCTAAACATGCCCTCCCCCTACTTTGCCTAAAGGCAAGACTTGTCTTCAGGGAAAAGTGGACTGTGAGCAGTCCTGCCTTACCTCCAGCTACCTTGGAGTGATGTTGGATGTTATTTATTATTATTATTTATTTTATTTTATTTAAATATTTCTCTGTGTGAGTGTATGTACCTTCAAGTCACCTGTTGACATGGTGACCCCATGAATTTCATAGGGTTTTCTGATGCAAGGAATGCTCGGAGGTGGTTTTGTCAGTTCCTTCCTCTGAAATGTAGCCTACAGAACCTCATATTTATTGGCGGTCTCCCATCCCAGTATTAACCAGAGCTATTCTTCCCTTCATCATGGGATTCCATAGTGACAAAAACATAAGGTTTGTTATGCAGTATTTTAATGTTTTTCATGTTTAATCTTTATAAATTGTTCAATTGTTTTTTAGATAACTTTTATGTTTATACTTGCATTGAAGCATTTGTATAATTTTAATCTGTATTGTTTTTAAATATGTTGTGGGCCATCTTGAATCTCATTATTGAAAGAAAGGCAGGATATACAAATGAATAAAATAAATAAATACATACATACATACGGTTAAGACAATAAACAATTTCAAGCAGTTCTGAATTCAAACAATACAATAGCTTAAACAGGACAAAAACATATGAAACATTATAATTTAAAACAGCTTAATAGTGTTACCGCAGTTGCTAGCCCGGATTTGTGGGACATTAGATATCACTTTGATATCAATAATTTGGCCTCCTTTACCTATTCCTCTCCACATGCTGCGAGGTCCCCCGGACAAGCTCGCAGACAGGCACGGCCGCTAATTGCTGTAATATTCCAAATAAATACAGGCAGGTCAGAAATAGCCATCCCGCCACTTCAGGAGACCTCAAGGCAAGTACCCTAATTATGTTTGCACACTACTTACAAAGAACTCCCTGCCCCGAGCAGGCAGCTTGATTAGATGAACATCTGTCAAGCACTCTGCGTTTGCATACCGTCTACTCTATTGTCAATTTGGACCTAACTCAATCATGCTAAATTCTGACCTTTTGGAGGCTTTGTCTCCAGCCTGAAACTCATTGTTTTCCCCAAGTACGGACTAGCCTATGGCCACATTTTCCCCTATAAGAACCCCTGACTTTGAGAGCTTCCTTGGATTGCTCCTGACTTCCATCCCGCCTTGCTGCTGCTTTGCTTGGCGAGCCTTCCCCTCAGTCCCACATACTGAGAACCATCATCTTTACAAACTTCTGCTGTAGACTACCCAGTGTTGCCCTGATTTCCGGATGTCCTGGGAGGGACACCTAAATAACCAAACAACAACAACAACACCTTGGGGAAAATTAGCTGGAGCACTCACTAAAGCTAGTGAGAGGCAGGGTAACTCAGCAGGATCTTGCAACCCTATGTCTACGGGATCAGGTCAGTCAAGCAGTCAGACGGTTTAAAATAGCAGAAAAGATGTTTTATTTAACTACAGACAAATATTGAGGACAACACAGTCACATAGCTAACTAAAGAATTGGAAATAGGTATTGTCGGAGGGAAATGGGTGATACGACACGTGTCTCGTAGTCCTGGAGAGGTATGAAGATTGAGTTCGTGGATATGGAGTCTCAGTACGTGGGACTGAGGGGACGGCTCGCCAGACACAGCGGCAGCAAGGCAGGATGGAACTCAGAAGCGACCCAAGTGGTCCGAGGAAGGTCTCGGAATAGGGGGCTTTTATAGGATGAATTGTGACTGCAGACCATACCTTACTCTGTGAGAACAATGCGATTTAGGAGCGGGACAAAGCTTTGGAAAGGTCAGAGTTTAGCATGATTGGCTTAGCACTGATTTAACAATAGTCTAGCCAGTATACAAATGCGGAGTGCTTAGTACAGCTTTGTAAGGCTACCTGCTCGGGGCAGGGTGCCTTTGTTAGTATCACGCATAAGCAAAAGGGTGTTTGCCGGAAAGGTCCCTGAAGCAATGAACCGGCTCTGTCCGGCCTGCCTAGGTGGAGAATGGAATGTCCAGCAATTATTGGCCGCGCCTGTTTACGTGCTTGTCCGGAGGCCTTGCAAACACATGGACCAGGGTGGCAGAAGAAAGCCGAATGGTTTGATATCAAAACGATATCAAGTGCTATCTTCGGGTAGGCCTGGACCACAGTAACACCAGGCTTCAGGACAGTTATAGTATTACCCAAACCAACAACTCCTCTAAAAATCCCTCTATCCCACTCCAACTTTTATTTCTCTAGTTATCTGAGTGAGAGTGCTGCATACACTGTTTGATTGTATTTTAATAAAAACCACAATTATTATTTCAATTCTGTTTGCTCCTTGACTCGGCCTGACTCTGTAGACATTGGGTAAAAGATCTTGCTCCGTTGCCCTGCCTCCCACATTGCTAGCTTGTGCTCTTTGACTAATTTCCCCAACTTGTATAATTTGGAGCCCACTTAGGTATCTCTCACAGGACACCCAGAAATCAGGGTAACAATAGACTACAACAATCAAAAACTACGGACATCTACATTTAAAGTAAATTAGGCCCCAAAAAGTTTACTAAAAAAGCCATGTTCTGACTTGGTGTTGGGAGAAACTGACACTGGCCATTGGACTTCCAGTGGAAGGTGTTCCACAACTGGGGTGTAAAAGCCAAGAAGGGCCTTGCTAAGATTCTCCCACTGGTGGACACAGAAGAAAGTCCCCCCCTCCAGACCTCAATCCTTTAGCAAGTAAAGATAGCAAGAGGCTGTTCCTATGTCTAAGGGGAGCAAGTGTCCAAAGAGACAGATTGTCTTAAGTGAAAGCCGTATAGGGAAGTCAGTCTAGGCCAGGTGCATGAGTAATCTCAGAAGATGAAAGGACATACAGGGACAAGGTGTCAGCCAGTCCAGAGACTAGTAGGGGAGATATCTAAAGCCAAAAAGAGATGAGAAAAGGAGTTGTGAAACAAGGGTCAAGAATTCCAGCAGACCCTGGAACACCAAGAAGATAGCCAGTTGCAGAGGTTGCATAGCTACGAACAACAAGGATTCCCTGCAGTTGCTAGGAGGTTTATAGGTGGCTGCCTCTGGATGCCAAGTGCTTGATGAATCAGTGTCTTCTGTTTAACAGATGGTTCCTACAAAGTTTTTCCTTCTCCCTTCAGCAGACTTCAAAGGATGAGGTGAGGGTCTTTTCAGCATCTGTCAAGTCTTACTGTGGAGGAGCCTCTCAGCTGTTTCAGCCACCAGATTCTCACCTTCAGGGAGGGAGTCATTTGGAACAAGAAGCTCTACATAATCCAACTCTTCTGTGTTGCTTTCCTCAGATTCTAGAGGGTGGGGTATGACAGAGGAGCTCGTTCAAGTATTGAGGTGCCAAGCCATTCACCAGAACCTTAAATTCAGACTGGTAGCTAACTGGTACCCAGGGCAGCTCCTTTAAAACCAGTGTTATATGTTGTTTAAATGGTACTGTGGTCAGCAATCTCTCAGCTGCACTTTGCACTAACTGTAGCTTCTGAGTTATCTTCAAGTGTGGTCCCATACAAAGTGAGTTGCAGAAGGTAAAGAAAGGTATAAGAAGGAGGGAGAAACTGGGACTGTTTATTTCTGGCTGTCAAAGGGTACTCCAAGAAAGGCTTTTTTGGAACTGGATAGAGTCATGCAATTTTATCTAGCATTCAATATTGTTTCAGTGCAGAGGTTAGAATCATGTAAACTTCTAGAGTTGGACTGCAGTTCCCAACATTCCTTACCATTGGCATGTTGGTAAGTCTGCTAGGACTTACAGTCCAACAACACTTGAACACCTGATGTCTGAAACTGCTGGAAGAGAATAAAGAATTTTTGATTCAGATATACAAGATGAGTGTCTAGCCCTTAGACCAATCTCCTCCTTTTTCTTGTTGTCAGTGAAGATGTGTTTTATCTCCTCACCCAGAAGATGGCAGCATTGCACCAGTAGTAACTGGCATTTTTACTTTCAGCCAAACTCAGTCTTGTTTCCACAATAGTTCCTCTGTTTGTAGATATAATACTGGAAAAGAAATAATATAGGACCATGGTAGTTTGCAAAGTGTTCATGCAAAAAGACCAATGGGACCTGAACTGTTAAATCAGATGCTTGTTGGGGAAACAAACTTCATTCTCTTCCCCTATAATTAATTGAGCCTGGAATGATTCAGTGCTATTTGAACTGTTCACAGTGCTCTCACTGATGTTTCTAAATTGCAGATCAAGATACAGAGAGAGCAAGGGAGGCAGCCTCTTTCTTTGGACTCTGTCATATTTACAGCAAGCTTCTGAGTCATACAGAACTCTTTCTGGAGGGAGCTATTTATGGAGAGGAACATCCACCTCTTTTGTTTCAGACCCCTTGTGAGATTACTCAGTGGGAACCTGTGTCAGTTCATTAGTTCTATGCACTAACTATTGAAATATGAAAATAATTGTGTGTGTGCGTGCACTAGGTATAAATGCCAAAAGGCAAAATATCATTTGTTTTAATAGTCTAGATGGGTAGGTAGGAACACTAAGGAAAAGCTTTCATTGTGTGACCACCTTGGCTCCTTCATGGAGTTTTGTGGAGGGTCTAGACTCCCTAAAGGCTCTGGATCCCAACTGATCTTGGGAACTAAGCAAGGCCAGCCCTGGGTAGCACTTGGATGAAAGACCGCCAATGAATACCAGGTGTTGCTGGCTGTATTTCAGAGGAAGGAACTGGCAAAACCACCCCTGCATGTTCCTTGTCTAAGAAAACTATGAAATGTATGGGGTCACCATAAGTTGACAAGTGACTTGAAGACACATGCACACACATGAGACTCCAGAACAATCATCTTCTTTTGGTGATTTTCCTGTGAAGCATCTTCTCTTTGGAAACAAGGCATGTGGCCTCCATCACCATGGTGCTTCAGTTGTCATAGCATGGGCTTCTGTTGTAGATATTTGGAATCTATTGCCATTGCATTGTCCTTTGATGTTCAGTATGCCACACACTGTGTACCTGCTGAAACACACACATCCACTCCTTAGCAAATCCATGCAGATGCTCTTAATTAGATTACAAACATACATGGCTTATAAAATAACCAAAAATGATTCCAGAAACAAAAACAACACATATATACAATTTAGGAATATAGGAAGTTGCCTTGTATTAGATCAGACTTCTTATCCCCTTAACCTAGGCTCAAAATTTGGAAATATTACTTTTGGTGGCTATACTGGCCATGCTAAGTGCAGGATTCTGAGAGTTATATTCAAATAAAATAAATTTTTTGAGCTGTAAGTGTGGAACTGCCTGCTCTGTAGTGGTCTGTCTGTTGGATTGTGACGTTGGAGACCAGGATTCAGTTCTCCACTCAGCTGTGGAAACCCTCTGGGTGACCCCGGGCATGTCACACACCCTGAGCTCCTAGAAACCAAGGGGAAAAGTTTGTCTTAGCATCACGTAAATTGGAAATGACATGAAGACACACAACAACACATAGGAGTAGCAAACAGAGGCAGGGATCTTCTGTGTCACAGGATCCTTTCTTCATTATTGTTTTGCACTTTCCCATCAACTCCATCTTAGGGGAACTGTATCACAGGGTTTTCTTGGCAAGATTTATTCAGAAGAGGTTTGCCATTGCCTTTCTCTTAGGCTGAAAGAATGTGACTTGCCCAAGATCACTTGGTAAGTTTCCATTGCTAACTGGGAATCCAAACTCTGCTCTCCCAGAGTCCTAGTCCAAATTCAAACCACTACACTACACTGGCTCACATCTGATCCTTTCCCCAAAGACCGAACTGGGGACCTTCTGTGTCAAGAGTATGGACTTGCTATCATCACTTAGCTATAGATATGCACCAATCTGATCTAAATCATAAGTACATCTCCATCATCTGGCTCTTTCAAAATATTTTGGATGACAAAGGACAAAGCATGCAACTCAGGCCATTTCTGCACTAGATGCCATTAGCATGTTCTTTCTTTACAATCCAGGCATTGCCTCCTGTGCAATGGTGGCAGATTAGGAACACTGTTTTCTGCACCCTTCTGCCTTAAGTGGATGAGTAGCAGTTTTACCATTGGTGTTCCTTCTGCACAGCATCCTTGGCCACTCCTTTCCCCACCTTCACCTTGCCCCACCATCCCTGATTCCCTCCCCCCGCCTTTGGAAGCCGTACTAAACATGCCAGTAAACTATTGCATTTTCACGCTATAGTGCCTAAAAATGTGTGAAAAAAAGTTTTAATTCAAAGGAGAACTTTAAAACAAACGCAGAAAGGTGATAGCTTTTGAAGTTACCATGCCATGGGAATTACTGAAGAAGGGAAAAGCTGGGCATACCCACAGCCTGCCCACTACTGGATCTGCAACAACAGGAAGTGGTATCAAGAGATATTACGGTTCCGCAGTGAGCTGGCTGATAGGATTGAAGCGCTAAAGGAGGTGCCTAATGGATTTTTTCTGGAAATAGTATAAGGTGGCATTTCAACACTTGGGGGCAGCATAGCAACTGGATAGTGACAACATTGGTCATTTCCATACTACACTGTTAAAGTGCTATTATTGCACTTTCAATGTCCTATGGAGTTTTGGGGTTTGTAGTTTACTGAGGCCAAAAGAGCTCTCTGGCTGAGAATTCTAAATGCTGCAAACCCCAGGATTCCATGGGATGTTGAAAGTGGAATAAGAGCGCTATAACAGTGTAGTGCAGAAATGGCCATTGTGCGAAAGCATGGCTCCTGAAGTGGAAACAACCCACTGCTATTGCAAGATAGTGACTGTGTGGAAATGGCCTCAGAGATGTATTATATAAACTAAAATGTTATCTTTATACGTGTCCACATGCACAGAACATTCCTAGGATTTGGAAAAGGAATAATAAACCACTATATGCAGTGAAACTTCTATGTTGTTTGCTTTGGAATCCCTGAGCTACCTGGAGAGCTGGGGTTTGGCTGTACTTCTCCAATCTCTGTAGACTGATAAAATCCCCCCGCCCAAATGTATTTTAGTAGAGTAAGTCAGCCTTAATACAGTATCTCCAACTTTGTTCTGCTACCACAACCTGAAACAATACTTTCCATATTTGTTCAACTCTCAAAAACAAATCTGAGTGTCCTCTTTAACTTTGGCACATTTCGTCTTTTATTGAAAGATAAAACACCACATACTGCTTTTGCCTTACTGACATACTTTCACATCCATGGTTGGATGGAGTGCTCTTTGATGCCTGTCATTTGCAGAACACTTCTGATAAAATCCTTCCCTTGTCTTTCAGAAATCAGCAGCACTGTTTACTTATTTGAACCAGAACTCTCCAGATATTTCAGCTAGCATAGTTCCTAAACTAGGGGATTATGGGAATTAAGATTCCAACTTCTAAATAACAAAAACAAGATTCTATCCAGTGATGTCCTTATGTTCCAAGTTCTGGAATGAGTCCCACTGAGTTCAGTGGGATTATTATATCTAGGCAGTTGAGTAATCCCAGGAGGACTATAAGGTTGAGACCTTTTAGTTTTGTTTTTTGAAAATACATGCTGCAAAGCCTGCGACGTGAACAGGAAGGGAGGTGAGGTGTGGCGCGGTATGGGGGCGGGGGGCGGGGGGTGGGCGGAGAAATGAAAGAGGAATAAAGAAGGGTGGAGCTTGGCCATCCTCTTTTGCAAATCTACAGGGCAAGCAATATGTAATCCACGCTGCAGCTCCTGCCAGCTGCTCTGGGGAATCTGTAGTTTGCTACTAATAGGGTGTGTTGTGTGCTCTTGCTCAGGAAAAGGGATGAATCAGAGTTGTGGTTTCCAGGTTTATTATAATGGGACAAAGAGCTTTGTTTTGAGCCAGCCTCTACAGGCTGCAGCTGTAAGTGAGGATTTCAAGCCAATAGCTACCTCCACTCTTGTTTTGTTGCCAACAGCCCCTTCTCCACATATTCAGTTTGCTATCCCTGGCTTTAAAATAAATGATCTTCCTGCCCTCTGTAAAATATGCCAAAATATTTCAAGAAAAGGTAGATAGAATGTTCAGAATAGGTGAATATATACATGTTGAAGTTTACTAGTGTCCAAATACAATACTGTACAGACAGAGCAAGAGAGAGAGGGAGAGAGAGAGCAGTACTACTTTGTTGAAAGTGCCCTTGAGATTTTAATGACTGAGTTTGTGAAATCAGCTGATTAGATGTTTAAAAACCTACAGTCTCTTCAGGGGACATCAGATTCAGACTGGTATGGTTCAATAACCACTCCCTTCCCCCCAAGGAGGTCTTGGAATGGTAGTTTTCGTCTGAGGGGCTCAGCTAGCAATTTCTAATAGTGAATTAGCAGCACCAACCCTCAGTAACCCTCAGCATCAGACCAACCCTCAGCAATCACAGGGGTCTTTAATGGATGCCATGACCGTTTATTTATTCATTACAATGCATACTGTGAAGCTCTAAGCAGTTTAAATGATGCCCACCCCTTGGTTTTATCTTCCAAACAACTGCAAGATAAATGGGATGAGACAGTCATTACTTCTCAAGCTAAGACGATGGTGGCCAACTGGGGAGGATCCAAGGGACATTTTCTTCCCCCAGAACACTCCAGGGGCCACATGGACTGCCACACCCTTCCAACCAAAACAAAACTTTTTGAAGAAAAATTTCAGAAATAAACTTCTGATTTTGGGGAAAAAAAAAAAAAAGGGGGTTTGTTTTTTTAATGTAAAACATGCAGGGGTGGACCTGCAACCTATTTAAAAGGTGAATCATCACACCTGGAGCCCTTTTCTACTAGACAGTTATGCCACTATTATTCCACTTTATTTGCTGTGGCAACATCCTACAGAATCCCACTTATGTAGTTTGAGGAGGCATTAGAGTTCTCTGGCTGAGAATCCTATCTACTCCTCCTTAAACTGCAGATCCCAGGATTCCATAGGATGTTGCTTGGGTAGTTAAAGTAGAATCATAGTGCTGAAACTGAGTTTGATGAAAAACCTTGAAATCTTGAAGTGGGTTGTCGTTGTTAACTGCCATTAAGTCAACTTCAACTTATGGTGACCCTATGAATAAGAACCCCCAAGTCACCCTGTCATCAATAGCCCTAATCAAGTCTTGCAGATTCAAGGACATGGCTTCCTTGACTGAGTGTATCCATCTGTAATGTAGTCTTCCTTTTTTCCTACTGCTTTCCACCTTCCCAAGCATTATTGTCTTTGCTAGTGAGTCATGTCTTCGCATGATATGGCCAAAGTACAACAGTCTCAGTTTATTCATCTTGGCGTCTGGGGAGGGTTCAGGCTTGATTTGCTCTAGAACTCATTCATTTGTCTTTTTAGCAGTTCAGGGTATCCCTAGAACTCTTCTCCAGCATCACATTTCCAATGACTTGATTTTCTTCCTCTCAGCCTTTTTCACTTTTTGTCACATTGTCAAGGGAGATAATAGACGTGGTAGCACCCTTCTTTGACTTGTTTTCACCACCCCATGTTGCTGTGATAGTTCATTGATTTGGAATGCTGACAGATGGAGGGGGCCTCTAAAAACTCAGGAGAGGGATAGTGGAATATCATGGCATGAAGTGCATAAAAACCAGCTGGGTGGGGCAGAGGAATAGAATAAAGTGGCAGGACAAGAAATTATTTGTTTGTTTGTTTTTTATTTAATAAATACCATGCTTTCCAATATGAGACCCAAAGTGACTCACATCATGAATCAAAACAAAATACTTAAAGAACCAGCACAGTGTAACGGATTGGGTGTTGGTTTGGGACTCTGGGAGGCCAGGGTTCAGATCTCTGCTTGGACATAGCAACCCACTTGGTGACCTTAGGCAAGCCATACTGTCTCAGCCTCAGAGGAAATCAAAGACAAACCCCTTCCGAACAAATCTTGCCAAGAAAATCCAGTGATATAATTACTATAATCTGAGCTGTTTCAGGCACATAAGAACAACATAAAAAAGATCAGGTGATGGAGAAATCTTCTGCCTGAGACTACGGGGAGCTGTTTGGTATCCCAAGGATCAGGCCATTCCACACTCAGGCCATTTCCACACTAGACTGTTATAGTACTATTATGCTATTATTACATTTTCAGCATGTTGAAAGTGGAATAATAGCACTATAACAGTGTGGTGTGGAAATGACCTCAGAGTTTGGGAAACTTGCATTTCTTGAATACAACTCCCAGAATGGGGGGGATGAGAAAAGTAGGTGGGGGGCACATTTCAAAGGTCCAGTGTTAAGACACTACTACTGTGTATTTTAAAAGCATTAGTTCTTTTTGTATATTTCTTGTAGCAGCAAATATACTATCAAGTCACATCATTTTGGGGGGAAAAACTTGAATCCCTGACATGCTTGGGGCTGGTCCAAGACATTTTGCTGCTTGAAAAAAGGTGGGGGAAGCATTCTGAGCCTTGGGTCCATTCATATTACACTATTATAGCTGTATGATTCCATTTTAACTCACGTTGTTCCATCCTATGGAATTGTGGGTTTCCCCTTTAGGGAGGGATGCTAAGAATTATCTGCCAAAGAACTATAGTGCCTCACCAATTACAAAACCAGGATTCCATAAGGTAGAGCCATACCAATTAAAGTGAAATCATCATGCTATAATTGTGTGATGTGAAAGGATTCAAGGATCAAAATGGCCCCTCTCCTGTTTCATTTCATTAAAGCTGGTAATTGAATGCCACATCAACACTGGCAACAGGATGGCATCACTAACCCCATCCGAGCAAGAGGTGGGGAATCACTGGGATGTCTTTGTGGTGGGCACTGCTTTGTCCTCAAAAAGTCAAAGGGGCTCATGTCTATAGAAATGAAGAAGAAGTCATCTGTCATGGTTGCTTCTCACAATCTGCTGCTGTTTGAAGTGGTTGCTTCCCTCTCTGCCTCATAATACAGCTGGTCCTAAGCAAGATAAGGTGACTATTTCAGGAAGAAGATGCTATGGCAGCTGCAGATGGCAAAGTAGTGTCTCAAGCCATTGGTTATGGTGTGAGAACTTGACTCAATACCAATGCAGAAGAGAGATTTTTAATTGCCAATCCTATGGCTGCATAGCAGTACGTGTGAAAGGGATCTAGGAGTCTTCATAGACCACAAGCTGAATATGAGTCAGCAGTGTGATGCGGCAGCCAAGAAAGCCAATGCAATTCTCGGCTGCATCAATAGAAGTATAGTGTCTAGATTGAGGGAGGTACTGGTACCACTCTACTCTGCTTTGGTCAGACCTCATCTTGAATACTGTGTCCAGTTCTGGGTACCCCAATTCAAGAAAGACATGGTCAAGCTGGAGCAAGTCCAGAGGAGGGTGACCAAAATGGTGAGAGGCCTGGAAGCCATGCCCTATGAGGATAGCCTTAGATAGCTGGGTATGTTTAGTCTGCAGAAGAGAAGGTTAAGAGGGGACATGATAGCCATGTTTAAATATTTGAAGGGATGCCATGTAGAGGAGGGAGAGGGCTTGTTTTCTGCTGCTCCAGAGACCAGGACAAGAAGCAATGGATTCAAGCTTCAGGAAAGGAGATTCCACCTGAACCTCAGGAAGAACTTCCTGACAATACTGCCTCGGAGTGTAGAGGAGTCTCCTTCCTTGGAGGTTTTTAAGCAGAGGCGAGATGGCCATCTGTCTGGAGTGCTTTGAGGGTGTTCCTGCATGGCAGGGGGTTGGACTGGATGGCCCGTGTGGTCTCTTCCAACTCTACATTTCTGTGATTCTATGATTCTATGATTCTATGAGCTTCTTTATCTTGAATGGGAGAATGGGCAACCTGTCGTTCACCTCAGGTTGCAAAATATCTTGGGCTGACTCTAGAAAGATGCCTACATAGAATGCAAGCTAACCTGTCTGTTGATAACAATATTAATTCAGTCAATGTTGAGTAACATGTGGAAAGCACAAAGTAAATTGGTTACAGAACGAGAAACAGAGCTTGGAAAAATTGTTGTACTGCTATTTTCTACTTTTACTTTTATCGTGTTGTTGTGCTCTTTAAGCTCTTTCCTTTTAACTGTTATACATGTTCATGCACACCATACTTTTAAATTTTTGCTTTTTGTGAATCTTTAATTTTTAAAAATCTGTTGTAAGATAGGTTTGCTTTAGGGTTGATAATTTGTGAGAAGGCACACAACAACAAACTAAAGTTGCCTTGAGTCCCAGACTGGGGAAAAGGTGAGATGCTGATGCTGATGCTAATAAAACCACACCCAATATTTCCCCAACCAATATGGCCACTAGTCATATTGGCTGGTGGAACCTGGGAATTTAATTTTTTAAATATCCTGCCTTCCTCCTGATATGGGACCAGGGTAGCTTACACTGTAATTTGTTTTACACACAGTTATATTTAAACACAGTTATACAGTTAGCTCTCCACATTTGCAGGTATCACTTCTGAGGATCTGATTATTCATGGATTATTTGCTGTCACGTCTGCTGCCTCCCTGTGCCATTTTTAATAGGAACTGTAAGCCTTGTGAGACTGAGGCCCTTTCCAGACGTGGGGAAGGAGCCATGCGAAAATGGGACTCACCGGATTTCCTGAGCGTCCAGGTGAGTCCGTGGGGACAAGAAGCATGCGAGCTCATTGCTCTGCACTGCTCTGGCATCCAAAATGGCAGCTTCCGGTTGGTGGAGGCTCTCCACCAACCGGAGAAGCTCGCCAGCCAAAAGCCCGCCCCCAGAAGATCTGCAGGCATGCACTTGCGCGCGCCTGCAAATCTGCTCCAGAGCGCAGGGACGACGCGACACAGAGTCGCACGCTCTGTGCTTTTTAGAAACCTCTAAAAAGAGGTTGTTAAAAAGCACACTGCGCGACCAGTTTCAGTCGCTCCGAACTGGACTGAGTTACAGAACTACAAAAAGTAGTCTGCCCCAGTCCACTCTACGATGCAGAAGACCACCGTTGGAGGTTGCTCTGCACCGTTTTACTAGCTCAGTGCGGAAATGGCCTGAGAAATTGTGAATGAGAAGGAACCCTGATGCCTCAAAGGAATCCACAGTGGGTTGAATATGGTGATCATACTTATTTTTGTGTTAAATATGGTTTGCAAAGGCCTAGAGTTATTCACAGTTTTTCCACTTTCACAGGGGTCCTGTGCTCCTAACCTTAGTGAATGTAGGGGGAGGACTGTATTTTAAAAAATTAATTCACATCAATTTATAAAGAAGTTAAAATGTAACAACGATGATAAAAAAAAACCCAGTACACCCTACATCTTCTGCAACATCTAATTAACAATCAAAGATCTGGCTAAACAAAAAGTTTTTGCCTACTTGTAGAAAAAGCGTGGAGAGGAGGCTGACCTAGCCTTGTGAGGGAGAAAATACCACAGGTGGAACGGGGTAGACACCAAGAAGTCTCTCTCCTGCACAGTCTCCCTTAACTCTTTTTGAAGTTTCCAAAAAGTTGTTGTGTGCCTTCAAGTGATTTCTGATTTATGGCAACCCTAAAACAAACTGAACACGGGGTTTTCTGGGGCTGAGAGTGTGTAACACACCCAAGGTCACCCAGTGGATTTCCATGACCAAGTGAGGAACTGAACTGTGGTCTCCAGGGTCATAGTCCAGCACTTAAACCATCGTGCTGTCCAGAGAGTAACCATCCCAAGCCCTGGATAATGAGTCCTGGGAAATAAGAGTAGAGATGCACGTCTTCCATGCATGGAACCCTAGATGGGTTTTCTAGCAAACAAACATTTTATACGGAATAGTAAGGAAGGTGTTTTGACAAAGGAAGGTAACATAACTTGCTTTTGCCTCCTTCCTCTTTCCCTTAGCTGGCGCAATAAAAATGCCTTCCAATGACCTTTTCCTTAATAATAATGCCCAGACAGCGGAGAAAATGAGGAGAAAGAAGGGTGACTCATTCATTATTACACAGTTCAGAAGAAGCAGAGAAGGGGGAGGCGGAAACCAAGAACCCCAGAGAGACACACGGGAAGAATGAAAGGGAGTGGGAAGATAAATATGTATTCGATGCTCTGGGACTCTTTTCCAATGTAATTATTGCCCCAGACATAACTAATGCACAGTGTACCCATCTTTAGCCTAGAGAGAAGGGAGGCACAAATTTAAACACAGACTCTACAGCGAAGTAATGCAGAAATGTGGGAGGCAGCTTTAAGAAGGCAGCTGTCCCACAGTTAGCCTGAGAACACCAGGGCCTCTTGGTTCTATCCCACTTTACCAAGAAATGGAGCAAATGAAGCTTCAGTTGTTCAACAGCTAACATCTCTAGTTCTGAACAAGAGCTTAGAAGTAACTTTTTACCCAGACGCAGGTACCGGTACTTGTAATTAATTCCCATTTACAGCAATAAGGTGAAACCTCACTCCTTTTGGGGGGTATATGTGTTCGTGTGTGTGCCTTCAATTCACGATCAACTTATGGCAACCCCATTAATTTTGTAGGGTTGTTTTAGGCAAGGAATACCCTGAGGTCGTTTTACCACTTCTTTCCTCTGAAATATAGTCAACAGCACCTGATATTCATTGGTGGTCTCCCATCCAAGTACTTGCTTAGCTTCCAAGTTCAGACAGGATTTAGGTTCTTTAGGGTATAATGACAACTTATTAGTTACTTTTCTAGGATCAAGGATGTGGCCTCACTACAAATGGAGAAGGAACATCACATGGCTCAAGTGCTTCTGGCTAGAATCAAGTGGTATAGCTTAAATGTTCTTCATTCTGTCTCCTTAATGTAAGTGAGAAACCCCTTTAGCTAAGATTTCTGACTTAACTTCCAAATAGGAAAATATGTTCTTTCTCTAGCTTTCTCTCTTAAAAGACGAGCTGTGAACAACTGTGATTGCTACTTAATGCCTAATACTTAATGATATCAGCATGGGTTGCCCTTAGGTCTCAGATTTTGGCCTTGAAATCTCAGGGCCTGGAATGATCCTGAAACTGGCAACCCCATGCATAATGATCCTATGGGTTTGCCACTTTCAACCTTGCTTTCCTCCTCCCTGCCCCTGAAGTTGTCTACCACATCTTTGTTAAGACATTCCCTTGCTTCATGTGTCCTGGGAGGATATCCCATTGCAGAGCCAGAGTGTATGTGCACATATGTGTTCACAATCAATTTCCTTGGTCTTTGTTTTTTGCATTTCAGTGGGTAGGAAGTGATTTGGCTTTCTATGGTGGGAGAGACAGCAGAGAGGAAAAGCAGTGGCTGCCGTATGTACTCTTGTCTCAGTTCCCCATTTAAAACTCTTGTGGGTGCAAAGCTTTCTTACTTTCCTTTCCTTACTTATTTTACTTTCTTTCTTACTTTCTTACTTTACTTACTTACTTTCTTACTCACTTACTTTGAAGTAAATGTACTTTTTTCTAACACATGCACACATGCCCACACTCTTTGTGTTACCCCATATTTCCCCATGGAGTCTGGAAATGAGACCTTTGCAAAAGAGACCACACAAACTTTCCTGTCCCTAGTAATACTACATTTATTGTTAAGTGTTGTAAAGAGAGAGCCAGCTTGGTTTAGTGGTTTGAGCACTGAACTATGATCCTAGAGACCAGAGTTCAATTGTCCATTCAGCCATGGAAACCCACTAGGTGACCTTGGTCACATCACACACTCTCAGCCCCAGAAAACCTCATGATAGGTTTACCTTAGGGTTGCCATAAATCAGAAACAACTTGAAGGCACACAACAACTATAAATAACCTCCAGAAATAGTGCATGAGAGATAATCTAGTGAACCATACCTAATATGCATTAGGAGGAAATGACAGCATGAGGAGATGACAGCCCACAGAGAGAACAACTGCTTCCAAGAGTTAGAAAAAGCCATGAAACATATAATGGTCAGAGATGCTTGTAACTTGTAATTGCCAAAGAAGTTCAGCTTGGTAGACAGGAATGGATATCATCAGACCTGTCATCTGGACGTGATGGCCCTGTACAAGTTGCCCTCTCTGGAGCTGACATTCAAGTGGAAAGAATGCTTGTCTACCCCACAGCAGAGATGGCAGCCTCCCCCTGTCCCAAAGTGATTGCAGTTGGAATAATTTAAGTTGCTCCTTGTATAACATAAAAAAAAAGGGTGCTGCTGATGGTGCAAGACCACAGGAATGGTTAATGATGGCTTCAGAAATTTGTATGTATGATGTGAACAAAGAATTAAACTCCAGGAGCATCAATACTGTCAGGCACAGATCCCATAAATTTCACAAGTGTGGATTTTCCCACACTCGTTTTGTTAAAAGATAAAGAACTCTGAGGAGGAAGAGTTCCCAAAGAGCTCTAGAAGTTGCCTATCAATCTCTCTCTCACACACACACACACATATTTTATAAACACTTGCACCTTCTTTTGTCTTCCTTTTTGGTAATGCACTTCCTCTCTTTTGGTGATTCAAGAGTAGCCACTAATTTAATTACACATAGGCTGTACAATAGGGGTGGGAATTGTCCAGTCCAGAGAATGTGGCGTACACTCATAGAAGCCTTTTGTGCAGCCTCTTGGATACCCTGGCCTCCATCTTGCTGAAAAATTCTGGTCAAGAGAGTCCAACCTCCAGAGGCTTCCACAGTATCTGATTCTTCATTTGAATGCTTCCTCCTTCTTTGTCTAATTTAGGTACAAGGAGTATTTTAGGAAAACAAGAAGTAACCTTCTGATCATTTCTGGTTTTGTGAAAACCAGCAGATCCAGATCCACCATAGGCCAAGGCAGGTGTGGAAACTGGATTGGGTGCTGGAATTCTGTTGGTGACCATTATCCTGTTGGTGTCTTAGGCATACTTCAGTTCCTCTAGCAGTTGGACATGTTTGTTCATTGTTGAGTGGGTCTATGCAGTTTAAGGTAATGGAAGCAGAGCTATGCAAGAAGTACCATCACACATACATATGCGCATTTCATATGCATATTCAGTTACCTATTAGATTGCCCATTTGGTGTCTTGGTTCATTTGTGCAATACTGCCTTTCAATGCAAGGGTTGTACAGTATAATTAATGTTTAACTCAACATGTGGATATTTATACTATACAATCCCAATGCAAGTTCTTGGCCCCAGTGAATGATATCTAATGTTGTGTGAGTTGGATATACATATGGATGGTGATTAGTTGAAAGAAAGACAATGGAATGTGCTGTGAAATGATGCACTGAGAATGACAGAATTAGCTGAGACTAGGCTTTGGAAGAAGACAGAAACTGAGGGTCTGAGAGTTTCGTGCCAGCTTTTAGTCCAGACTGTAAAGATGTCCAAGGTACTAAACCTAGGCTGTGGATAGAATTCAGCACCTTGGATAGCACCTTTAAAGAAACTCTGAAATATATTTGCTGCCCCATTGGAGCCACCAGCTGCCACTGCAAGGGTAATAGGAGAAGTGGATCCAGTGAGGACAGAAGAAGAGGAGAATGGATTGGGTTTGTCATTGTGAAGGGAAAGGAATGCCTAAGATGGGGGATCTGGGGTGATGGTTAGCAGTAGGATTGTCATGGTGGGCTAGTCATGGACTTCCAGATTCCCCCAACCAGCATGGTCACTGGGTATAGTTCAAAAAAGGTGTAGTCTATGGTTTTGAACCAGTTTGCAAAGCTGTTTGATTAAATGGCGGTGACCAATTTTCCTCAGCAAAACTGTGGGTTCAGGGCTCACTATACAAAGTTCAGTCCTCCACATGCACATATCTTCTGCTGAAAGAGCTATTCAGACTCCTAAGAGGACAGAGCAGGAGCCTTGAAGTCACCCACAGAGGATTAGGACTGGAACACTGCAGACAGAGCAGGACACACACTGGACAGGTCCCATTCTACAGTCTTATCCATTGTGTTGTGAGGCATTATATTTCTAAGTAAAATTATATTAGTTCTTTATGAATTTGAATCTAGACATATAAGTGAGCAAGTACATCTTTGCAGTTTGCATCCTCTTTTTTGTAATGCATATCTTCTTTCTTTTTAATACTCCATTTAGAATATTTTTGGCTCCCCTCTCCACCCCTTAAGCATTCAAAGTGGTAAGTTGCCACCTTTTCAATCAATATGTGCATTAGCTTTGCTTTCTTATATTTCCATCAATATATCATCCCAATTAGTCTTTGGACTCTGGACTTTACACAGTCATTGATTGTGTCTGAAGTCACATTCTTTGTGCATGTTATGCTCGGCATTATTCTGGTGCATGCCTTTAGTATGTCAGAAGAAAAGGTATAGTACCTTTTTGTTTTGACAGAGAGTTACACATTCCTTAATGGGTCCCCAGAATCCTTCATGAGCTTTAAGGAGGCCATAATCTATGTTTGTGCTGGAATCTCCAGAGCTTTATTCTAAAATCCACCTTTTATTGTTGTTGTGTGCCTTCAAGTCTTTTCAATTTATGGCGACCCTAAGGTGAACCTATCAAGGGGTTTCTTGGGGCTGAGAGTATGTGACACACCCAAGGTCACCAGTGGGTTTCCATGGCTGAGTGAGGAATCAAACCCTGGTGTCCAGAGTCATAGTCCAATGCTCAAACCACTACATCACACTGGGTCTTTGTGATGTCAGTAGAGAGGATCCTGCGTTGCAGCCTTCACCCAACTTCACATTCTCCAGATGAACTGGAGGCCAAGTCTCATCAGCCTCGTTTGCCATATTCAGATTGGGGATGACAGAAATTGTAGGTCAATTGTAGTTCAAGGCTACAATTTGCCTGTTCCATCACAAAATGATGACACCAATGAAGAGGGAACAATATATCTCCTATGCTGGCATAAGCCAATAGTCATGTCTATATATCCCATGCATTAAAGCTGTCTCTTAAAAACTCTGCTTTTCCATCTTTTGTCCCTGTTTTTTCCTTTTAGAGAGAACTAAATCAACTGAAAGGGAGCCAATGTGGTCTTGTGGGTTTGAGCTTTTGGCTGTAACTCTGGCAAGCAGGATTCGAATCTCCTCTCAACCATGGAAACCCACTGGGTGACCTTGGGCAAGTCACACTCTCTCAGTCTCAGAGGAAGGTGAAGGCAAACCTCCTCTGAACAAATCTTGCTAAGAAACCCCTATGATAGATTCACCTTAGTGTCACCATAAGTTGGAAATAATTTGGAGGCACACAATAACCAAAATCAGCTGAGTTCAACAGGACTGAATTGCACACTCCAAATACTTGGCTGTGCACTAATTATATATTCTTGAATTTTAACCCATTTCTTTTGCAGAATTTACTTTTGTGTAATTTTCTTTATCTTGTCTAATTTATTTTGCTTATGCTGTGGAGAGGAGGAACAAGAACTGTCTGCAGGACCTTGAATTGAACACTCAATGACAAGAATGCTTGTTTTACTGGCCTGTGGCCTGTGTTACTTCAGTACACAGTTCTCATCACCTATAAAGCATAAGGAACGGAAGCATGCTTCTTTTCTAAAATGAAAGCTGAGATTCTTCAGAACTTGAATTCTGTGACTTTTGAATCCCACTGCAGCACTTACACCATCCTGCATGTAGGTATCAGAGACACCAATGTAACCAGTTTCTTCTGGTGTAAAGTTGAAGGCTTTCAAGGCCAGAATCCATAGATTGTTGTGGGTTTTCTGGGCTATGAGGCCGTGTTCTATTGGTATTTTCTCCTGATGTTTCGCAGGCGAAACGGCAGGAGAAAATACTAATAGAACATGGCCTCAAAGTCCGGAAAACCCACAACAACCTATAGTTTCTTCTGAATTTGGGGTTGTTAGGTGAAATAAGGGACAAAGTTCCTGCCTTTCTAAGAACCATTAGAGCAGGGGTGGGCAAAATGACAACCATGGGTC
Source organism: Ctenosaura bakeri (assembly GCA_948474755.1). Lineage (NCBI taxonomy): Eukaryota > Metazoa > Chordata > Lepidosauria > Squamata > Iguanidae > Ctenosaura > Ctenosaura bakeri. The sequence goes on along the minus strand of CAOLHI010000381.1, from coordinate 310,427 downwards.
ACATACAGCTTGTCAGACCCAAAAGTGTGCCCTAAAGCTTTTGGAACCCACCTTGCAAAGGCTAGTAGACCTTTGCTACTTGGAACAGCCAGTATCACTTGCCACACATTGGTATCATCCAGTGCTTGCCATGGCAATCAAGATGCTTCCACGGTTTCCTATTCCTTCCTTACACCCCCTCATTGCAGTCCCTACTTAACTTCCTCACTGCATTGCCCATTCTCCCTCACTCCCCAGCAGTAATCCTGCCAGTCTCTTCAAATGCTCCTGCTGCCCCACCTCTTTCCAGCCCCTTTTGCTTGAATCCCTGCTTTAAATCCTCTTTGCTCAAACCGTTTCAACAGATCCCTGCTTTAAATTCTTTGCTCAGTGCCCTTCAACAGAAATTTTGTTGGCCTTTGCAAACATTTCCACCTTTCCTTCCTAAATAATAGGGTGTTTTTTTTTTAAAATAATATTTTAAAAATGTGAGGCCACCAAGTAGTCTCACATGCCTGAGCACAGATCCCAGCCCCATAGTAGTCAACCACCTCTGCTTTAGAGGAACTGGAGCCCTGTCCCTTATGTCTCCTGATGACTCTCTTCCTTGTAGGAAGGGATTTCCAACAGTTATGTTTTTTGCAAACTTTTTTTTCTTTCAAAATCCAGAGTCTTGAGTAAAAACTGAGGCCATTTCCGCATGACACTCTTCTAGTGCGATGATTCCACTTTCAACCCCCTATGGAATCCTGGAGTTTGCAGTTACGGGAGGGGCCGGCGCTAGAAGAGTGCCGTGCGGAAATGTTGTGAGTGTTGGCAATGCCAACTTGCTGGGTCAATCACAAACACCCTCCTTGGAAAACCAGAGCTTCTGGGAAAAGCCCTCAGTGTACCACTTTCCTTGTTCCTGCAGAGGCATTCCATTCTTCTGCAGGCCCTCAGCTCAAAAGCCATTGCTCTGTTGACTCTGTCATTGCCGCCTGGCAGACTACTGTCTGTTAGCCACACCTCGCCTTTGCATCTTTAGGGGCAGTCATTACGAAAGGAGGGAAAAAATATAATGCAAACAAAGACATTTGCTTTAGGAGTTTGGCTCAGGTTTAATAAAGGATGTTTGCAATCTCTTGGTCCTGTTTGGCTCACAGGGTTCACATGCTGTACACACTAAACTAGAATGCTAAACACAACAGTTTACTTAGTGCTATTATTTATCTTGCATTTAAGGATTGTGGCCTTTTTTAGTCTGTGAAGATACATCACACAGAACATCTTTTCCCACTGGTAGTGTTGTGAATTCCTTTTGCTTACATGCCATATACAAATGCATAGATTTAGATTTATGAAAGAGAAGTGAAAAGGTTACAGCTGCAAAGGTAAAAAGGGAAGCAGTTATTTTCATGTGTGCATTTGCTGTTTTAAGGAACATCTTCAAAGCAGCACTCATACTTTCTCATTTTAACAAAACCAAAAACCCTTAACAGCCAATTTGAATAATTTTTAATCATAATATCCCTAATATCTTGGAAGATTACACAGCAGGAAGCTGAATACTAATTGTTTTTGTTTTAAATTCCAGAGATATGAGTCAAAGGCCATTTCTGCACTCGACTGTTATAGCCCTATTATTCCACTTGCAACATCCTATGGAATCCTGGGGTTTGCAGCTTCGGAGCCCCTCCCGAAACTGCAAACCCCAGGATTCCGTAGGATGTTGCAAGTGGAATAGTAGCGCTATAACAGTCTAGTGCGGAAATGGCCAAAGTCATATACAATATTATTGGAGTTTCCCCATGGGTCTACCTTTACTTCCCTTCTCCATCTCAGTCCCCATTTCTTTTTTTAATGTCACAGTTTAAAAAACTGCTATGGATCAAGGAACCATCTAGAACTGTTCTAACAATTCTGATGAGAATTATAGGAGCATTTTGGTCCTTCCTAAGACTAGCCGCACACACACACACACACACACACACAGTTAAGCCTACAACACCCCATCTCTGCAGTTCTTTGCCTGGAGGCTACTGTAGAAAACATTCACCCAGACTTTGTGGCTCTAGTTTAGTACACTGTGACTCTATTAAACTGTGGAGTGAGCAGTCTTGTCTCCTGACCTGCTGCTCTAGTAAGGGAGCATAGCTGCTCACGGTGGGTGATACAGTTGTTTCCAGGCAAGTGATGAAGGGAAGGATTTGGGTGACAGGACTGCCTATTAAAACACATGAGAGACAATGCAGAATTTGAGAAGGCATTACATTTATTAGCTACAGTTGTTAGTGCTTTGGTATAGGTTATGGATGCAGGCGTTCAATGACCTTCCTTTTGATCAGTGACACACTTGATCAGCGATGGAACAGGGATGGTAGTTATTGGGGTCCGTATGGTAGAAGCCATTGTGTGCCTCCCACTGCCACTTGGAGATGAGGCAGTGGTGACAGACAAGTTGATTCATGGCCATGGACGGTGGAATTTGTAGTACAACACTTCTGGAAACAGCCAGGTTGGGAAAAGTAGTATGGGAAACCATGGAGTATCACAACCTGATCTATTAAGTCTCCCCCTTGATTTGCATCTTTGTTCAACTCTATCAATATATATGTATTTATTAATTATTAATTAATTATTAATATGCCATGGATTGTTTAATTGGATTGGAAAAGATAAATAAGATATGGAGTACCCATTCCAGGTAGAGGATACTAATTCAGTGCCATACAGAAATACAGCAATAAGTGTCTATACAGGGTGGTCAGTGGGATTAGGAAATTCTTCATCAGAAGTATTTTGAATGCCTCTGAATTTATGCAGAACATTTTTCTGTACAACTGAACAACTGTATCATTTGCCTGATCACCCTAGATATTGCTGATTAAGCAACACATCTGTTCAAATTGCCATCTTTGTGTGGGCAAAACAAACAGCACCAGTTTGTCTTTCATGCAGCTATAGAGACTGGAAGCCTGCAAGCAGGGGAATACCACGACCTCTCAGAAGACAGATCTTTTGCTGACAGAAACCTACTTCCTCAAGATGCATGAAGTACTAAAACTCTGATAGAAAACAATAACCAAAAGGTGGGGGAAGGAACTGATCAGTGAGATGAAAAGAATATTTCCAAGGCTAAATGGGGGTGGCAATTTCAATAGCGGTGATTAATTGCTATGCTTGTTAGTGTACAATACCCTTAAGAGACAGAGAGGCAGTGAGATACAATAGCCATTAATTGGATTCAGTTGTAAGAAACCTGATTTAAATCCCTGGTTGAGATCTAGCAAGAGTTAAGCAGTTATAAGGCTGCGTTCCAACTTGGGAGTAAGCCCCACTGAATTAAGAACAAATTAAGCAGAGGGATATATGAGTTCTCCATCAAATAAACACTGTCAAATAAATTATGCAAAATAAGAGAATTTTATGTAATATTGAGATTGTTTTTCCTGGCAGGATACATATGTGTGTGTGTGTGTGTGTGTGTGTGTTTTTCCTCATACAGAATTGCTTGCCACTGCAGTCTTACATATACCTACTCATACATACTGATGTTACCCTGATTTCTGGGGGTCCCATGAGGGACACCTAAATGCGCTCTCAATTATATAAGTTGGGGAAATTAGCCAAGAGCACAAGCTAGCAATGCGAGAGGCAGGGCAACAAAGCGGAATCTTTTACCCAATGTCTACGGGGTCAGGCCAAGTCAAGGAACACACAGAAGTGTAAGAATAATTGTGATCTTTATTAAAATACAGTCAAACAATGTATGCAATGCACTCACACAGATAACTATAGAAATAAAAGGTTGGAGTGGGATAGAGGGATTTTTAAGAGGAATTGTTTGTTTGGGTAATACTACACCTGTCCTGAAGCCCGGGGAGTTTGAAGATTGAGTTCGTAGGTATGGAGTCTCAGTATGTGGGACTGAGGGGAAGGCTCGCCAAGCAAAGCGGTGGCAAGGCAGGATGGAAATTGGGAGCGATCCAAAGAAGCTCTCAAAGTCAGGGGTTTTTATAGGGAGAAATGCGGCCACAGGCTAGTCTGTACTTGGGGGAAACAATGAGTTTCAGGCTGGAGACAAAGCTTCCGAAAGGTCAGAATTTAGCATGATTAAGTTAGGTCCAAATTGACAATATAGTAGCCAGTATGTAGATGCACAGTGCTTGACAGTTGAGTACTTGGCTTGTCAAGTTGCCTGCTCAAGGCAGGGAGTTCTTTGTAAGTAGCGTGCATACATAATAGAGTACTTGCCTTTGAGGTCTCCTGAAGTGGCGGGATGGCTATTTCTGGCCAGCCTGTATTGTGTCAAATATTACAGCGATTAGTGGCCGTGCCTGTCTGCGAGCTTGTCCGGGGGACCTCGCAGCACATGGAGGAATGGGTGACGAAGGCCAAATTATTGATATCAAAGTGATATCCAATCTCCCCCAAATGCGGCTTAGGAACTGCAGTAACACTGAGCCGACTTAGGTCTTATTCAGGAGAGAAGCAGGACAGCAACCAACCAACCAACCAACCAACCAAATAAATAAATAAATACTTATGTGCACTCATATGGAAATATGTAAGTGTGAGATAAATGTGGTGTAGTGGCTATGACTCTGGATACCAGGGTTCTAATCCCCACTTGGCTATGGCAACCCACTGGGTGACTGTGAGCAGGTCACACTCTCTCAGCCTCAGAGGAAGGCAAAAGCAAACCCCCTCTGAACAAATCTTGCCATGAGACCCCAGTGATAGGGTAGCCATAAGTTGGAAATCGCTTGGGGATACACAACAACAAGTGTGTACAGGGTTGCAGGCAACAAAGTTGTAACTGCACCAAGATCAGTTTGACTGTAAGGAGAAGGAGATGGTGGTCTCTTGAATATATTTACACTAAAGTATTTGAGATACGGAGGAAGAAAGAATGAAAGGCAGATAGACCTGCTAGTTTAGCAGACAGGCAAACTTGAGATGAATTGGAGAGATCATCTTCTGATCCACCCCCCGCTGCCCTCTCGCAATCTCAATCTCAATTTCAATCCCATCTCAAACTCTCTCATATACTCCAGTTCACTCATATACTCCATAGTCTTTCTCCAGCTCTTCATGTTCTGTCAGCCCACTTTTTCTTAGACACAACAAACCAGCAGTGGCCCATATGATCCTCTTCCTCTCCAGACCAATTCCTGAAACAAATTAATTGTGGGCAGTGTTAGTTGTGCTTTGTTGGGAGACAGGGAAAAGCAAGTTAGCATATAAACAATTAAAATTGTTATTTTGAGCTCTGATGCTGAATGCTGTTAACCAACAAATTAACTTGTTAGGTCTTGTTAGAGATAAAGGGTAACTAATTAGCACTTTAAAAAAATTAAAGCATTTATTTATTGCCTTTCAGCCGCCAAGGCAATATAAATCAGTCAATGGCATAGCTACAGGAGGAGGCAAATGAAGGAATTGCTCCTGCAAATAAGAATTCTGCCCCCCGCTGCAATTTACCTTCACTTCCTGAGTTCCTAGCATTGCAGTAACTTAAAACTTCAGTTGAGCATTTAGAAATAACAGTTTGCTTTGTTTTCATTCTCTTGGTCACTTTTCTTTGGTTTCCTAAACTATATTTCAAAACATTCAAAAGTTTTAAGTTACTATAATGCTATAAATTTACTGAAAATAATGTTAGTGGAACTTACTGCCAAAGTTTGTCTTCAGAATGCCTGAATCATGATGTAGGAAACCTTTGGCTGTTGATACTCTGTTTATCTGATGACTCACTCTCTTGATGCTTCCAAATTAAGGACAAATTCCATTAATTTGATGGGGGTTCCTCATTTTCATCAGTTCTTCTTGCCTATGGAAGCTTGTTTGGGACCAATCTCTTACATGTGCTGCTTGCTGAGCAAGCTGAGAGGGCAATGAAGAGCACCAAACCAGCTGTGAGACTTTGCAAGCAGCATGTGTGTGATTGGTCCCAAGTGGGCCTCCATAAATCTTTCATGCTCTCTACAGTACTGTACTGTGTTGAGCTTTTCAACCAATTCCATTTTCTGACAGTGCTCCAATCCTTAACCTGTCAGACAAGAGGGGAAAGTTTGTGTATGTAAAGTTTGCTATCTGAGTACAAGGATTTACTTGGGAAATTTCCTGGAGTAGAAGTATATACTTTGAAAAGTTCTTTATTGGCCTACAACTACCACAGTTTCTCAGCCAGCACAACCACTGAACATTTCCAAAGTTCAGGCTATATGACTCTTGGGTAAGTAGAATGTCTTGCTTCAACACCTCAAGACCAACAAGTTAGCTGCTTAAAAAATCAGTATCATCTTATAATCTCTTTCAAGATTTGTGACCAGTGACATAATTTGCATCAGTCTATACCCTGTTACACTCTGTTCCCATCCCTATAACAGCTCAAATATGTGTAGCATTAATATCATACTCCATCAGTGTATCTGAACATGTGGATTGAAATCTATAAAAGTCTGTACTGAAATTAGTCTCAAAGGTGCTGCTAGATTCCCTCTCTCCCTTTACTTTTGATGTTGAAACAGACTAACATGGCTATCTTCTTGAGAACTCATTCAAGAGCTATGTTTCTTGACACATAGACAATAGGTGAAACTGAGTGGAAAGTTTGACTAGGGATGACCGTGGGGACAGCTCAGTCACATACCTTCCAACATTTCACAGATCAAAACTGGGGCACATGTGACCAAGCAACATTGGAGTGTGACCAAGGCCCTTTCTGCACCAGGCAATTAGAACGGGGCAGTGCGTTCTCTCACAGAGGTCATCTGCACTTTGGAGCGGACTAGGAGTGGACTATTTACCGGAGATCTGCACCTCAGTCTGCTCCAAAATGACCCCAAGTTGTCCTCCAGCGTGTTTTCTAAAGACTGCAAAAAACAGGTCTTTATTTTCCTGGAACGCGCCATTGCGTTCCTGCTCCCTTGTGCAGATTCGCAGGCTTGCACCAATGTGAGCCTGTGATCTGCGGAGGACGGGCTTTAGGCGCGGCGAGCTTCAGCAGTTGGTCGGGACCCATGACCAACTGAAAGCTGCCATTTTGGAAGCCGGAAGCCGCCATTTTGGAAGCCGGAAGCCGCCATTTTGGAAGCCGGAAGCCGCCATTTTGGAAGCCGGAAGCCGCCATTTTGGAAGCCGGAAGCCACGCGGATCTACAGACCCCGCACTGCTCCGATTCGCCGTGGACCAAGGAGGAGCCCTGCGGAAGGGCCTCAGGGACAATCTGCATTGCTTCAGACCCTAGAAGAAGTGGTAGGTAATGGCACAGAGCGATTCCCTCACCTCATGCGGAAAGGGCCCAAGACAGCAAAAACTATTAATGAGAAAAAAGCTGCAGCAGTTTGCTTTTTCCTGAGTCTACTGGGAAGGGCAAGATTCTGCCCCTTTCTCTCCCTAATGCTGAATCAATTGATAGCAAATTTTTGCACTTTGAACTCAGTTTGCAGCAATTGAAATAAGAGGAAAATTGGAAAAGGAAGGGAGATAGTGGGATGTTTTAAAAGCAGCTGAATTATATGGGATGGTCAGAGGATTAATCAGGACCATCCCTGCCAAAGTGGATGACTGGTGGATATGCAGTACAGCCATCAGAGAGAATGGCGATCTTCTAGTACAAGAGTGGGCGACTGCAGCAGGTCTAGGGGCCACTTCTATACCCTGGGAAAATCCAAGGGCCTCATGGACTACTGAAAATGTAAAACAAAACCCCCAAAGTGGCTGGAAACCCACTTCTAATTCTTGAATTATAGTTGCTGTTGTTCTCAAACAGTATGGGAAAGCCCTGCAACCCATTTAAAAGGTAAATAGGTACACCGGGAGGCTCCCACAAGCAGCAATTTGCCTTTTCTTTTCTTTTCAAACAGGAAACGGTTGCTCAGGGGGTGTGTTGATGTGGGGGAGAAAAACATGCTCAGGAAGCCACGTGTAGAATCATAGAGCTGGAAGGGGCCTCAGTGGCCATGGAGTCCAACCCCTCTGTTCAGTGCAGGATCTCCCTTTAGAGCATCCCCAGCAGGTAGCTGTCCAGCCTCTTTTTAGTTTGTTCCATTGCTGAACCACTATTACTGTTAAGAAGTTCTTTCTAACAATCAATTGAAATTTACACTCCTGTAACTTCAAACCATTAGGCACTCTGAGTGCCACACTTTGTCATTTCTGTTCTGGAAGACGGAGATAATGAAACCAGTGGCTGAGCTTTCAGTCTGACCACGAAGCAATTCTATCCATGAAAACTGTCATCTTTTATTGTAGACCTCTTTGCTTCCACTTTCTCCTCTAATTCAAGTATAGGCAACATAGAACTCTTTTTGATTATTTGGGTTACAGCCATCCAGCCATCATGGCCAGCAAAGATGAGGGTTAAATCTGGAGGTCCCTGAGTTACCTACTGTTCTAATTTAACATTTATCTTGACATTCTCTATTTACAGGCAGCAGTTCCACATAAGTAGATATCAGGAGATTACAGTAGGTCTCATTAGCTTTCATTAAAGGGGAAAAAATGACCCTGGTAGCATCAGTAAACAGTACAAGTTTCATGTAAACATTTCTGCCATGCTTTCTCTGTGTCTGTAAGTGCTTTATTGAAAACAAATGAACTGCAGAAGGAAAGTGGTGCAATGGCATTTCATGGCATACACTGCTATACAAAGCCACTTGTGTTTTTTTTTTTAATTTAAACAAGGACTGTGGACTTGAATTTCCCTGCATCATAGGATACTATACTTTGAAGTTTGCTAATTTGGGCCCATCCCTGATTTATCAGACAGGCTGCCTTCTCCTGGATCAGCCTGTCTGTTTATTAAGTTTCAAAACAGAACCCCCAGTGCAAGTCCAAACACCCCTGACATTAGGGTGGCTGCTGGTGCATCATTCAAAGGAGAAAATGAATCGCCATAAAAGAGAGAAGCGGGTAGGATGCAAGTACATATACTTCCCTCTCCAAATTTTTATGTGTAGATGAAAATTTTGAAATAATCATTTAAACAGAAATCTCCTATATTTCAACATAAAAGATTGTGACCATTTGACTAGTGTGCTTTCTTTATCTGCTGCCCACCCAGGTGCTCACTGTTGATGAGCAACTTCATTGTCTCTTTTCTCACTTTGGTTGTTTTATCTTTAACTAAACAGCCCATCAAACGGATAACTATAAAGTGAGGCACATGGCCACCCTACCTGAAGTGCATTTGGCTGGAAACTAGAATGGGACTTTTCATTAGCTGTGTCCAGTCTTTGGAACTCCTTCCCACTGGAAGCACACCTTCCTATCAAGTTCTGTGTCACATCATAAAATGTCTTCCAGTTTGGAAAGGTTTTCTAGGTACTTGAAACAGCTAGAGTCTGTCTTAAATTTATTTGGATTGAGTGCCCACTGACTACTATTTTAGCCGCTTTTGCTCTTAATTTTTGTAGCTTTTTTTTATATAAGAGTACTGTTGTACTTGTTTCATTGCTTTTCATTGCTTATTTTATTGTTTACAGCTCTTAGTTTCTTCAGTAACAACAGTTTAATAACAACAACTGATTATGATTGAAAGACAGTTTAAAGATAGACAATCACAAAAAAAGAAATCTTTAGAAGAAAGGTGAGTTAAAAATGTTTTCTATCCTGTGACTTGACCAATTCTCAGTGGTAGCTGGTGGCTTCCATGTGAGTGGAGTTGTTCTGGGTTATACTTGGAACTTTAAAAGAGCTATCCTAAGTGATGAACCTATTTTGTAGAAAGGGTTCAGCACCCTGGATAGTTTCCTTGAAGTTCACAGTAAGGCCATTTCCGCACTACACTGTTATAGTGCTATTATTCCACTTTCAACATCCTGGGGAATTCTGGGGTTTGTAGTTTACTGAGGTCTAAGAGGTCTTTGGCTAAGAATTCTAAATGTCCCTCCCTAAACTGCAAACTCCAGAATTCCACAGGATGTTTAAAGTGGAATAATAGCACTATAATAATGCAGTGCAGAAATAGCCTAAACCCCAACGTGGATTTGTTGGCCCACTGATGTGGAGGCTACCAGCATCCATTGCTAATTCTTCATGCTGTTACAAATCCAAGTTTCATACACTACTCCTAAAAACTGTTTTAAAACCACAGACAGTTAAAACACCTGCAATAGCCACCCCTGATTTTAATGACTGAAGATCAAGCAAAGTAACAAGGCTTAGCTGCCCACTAGCCTGGGATGGAGGCAGCCTGACTCCCCTTGGGAAAGAGTTCCACAGTTGAGGTGCTGCTACAGAGAGAACTCTGTCATGTGCCCGTGTAACTGTGTAAGCTAGATCTCTACTCTGTAGAGAGATATTCCACTGCAAAAGGTCTGTTGTTGTGCGTTCCTCTTTTCCATTTCCCACTATAAAAAGGAAGAGCTGAGGTTTAGTAAACAGTGGTGCCACAAGTTTGAGGGAGCCCCGGGAGAAGGCATTCTCTGGGGTCCCACTGTTCTGATTGCTCCTTCCATCTTTGTGTACCAGTTTGGTCCCCCTTCCCTCTTCTACCACTTTCTGCTTCTTTCTCCAAGCTTATCAGCAATCGTGGAGAGCGTTCTCTATTTCTTTGTTTTCTTTTTAAAAATATTATTCAGTCATGAGACTTGAGGGATTTTAAGAAAATGAAGGCACTGGGTACCACTTAGAGCCTCACTTTGCAGGTGCTCTAACACAATTTGTTCTTTTTTTTCCTTTTTAAAGAATGCTGTGCATTAATTGGCACAGAGTTTCTTTTTAAAACAACTCCTTGAAGCCATGATCATGCTGCCTGGGGAGTTCTGGGAATTGTAGTTTAAAAGCAACTTTTCCAAATTTTCATTACTTGTGTCAGCATTGACATGCAGCTGTCTGTTCTGAGTGTTGACAATGTGCCTGTTTCCTGAGGCTGCTCACCAGTCATCAGCCACTGTTGCTGGTGATCATCTGGAAAGCCTCCAAGCTAGCAGGGACATCAACTTGGGCCTTAATGGAGCCACTCTTTGTGAAAACCATTGCCTAAGCAAGCAACATGAAGGACAAGATGCTGAAGAAAGAACCCTGAGAATAGAAATGGGGCAACCCATGGTCCGAACAGGGTGAAGAGTGGTTCATCCCAAATTGATGGTATGAAGTATACACAGATCCTGCTCAGACTGCACAAACAGTGTTGGGAGCAGTAATTACATTCTACTTGTATGGACAATTACTCCAGACAATAGCAACGAAATCTGCATTATGTCAGGTAACTAATCTGATCCACAAGTCAAGGAAAGCCTGAGCCCAACACCTTAAACTAATAGAAAGTACAATGCATGGAAAATGTAAGCAGGCCATTCAGTGCCTGAGGCATTCTCTGTTCACTTTTATTGAAGCTGGGTAAATGGCAAGATAATCCCATACATTGTACTAATGGTGGAATATTTGCTAAAGAATTCACGTGCAATTTTTATTACCTCAAAAGTGTGGGGAGTTAAAAGGCAGCTTCGGTCTCACAGTGACTGATAACTTAAACAACTGATGATGTCTTGTAATGGTGCCATCCAGTTGTGCCTTAGTAGTTGCCAAGAACACAGGCCATAGAAACTTCTTGTTATGGCTCTGTCCTAGAATAAGGATTGGGAAAGCAGCAATGTTCACACAACTGAAGGTCAATCACGCAGTGAGATTTAAGAAGTTAAAACAAAGATATCCCTGGAGTGTAAATGCACTCACCAATGTGAAACTCAAACAACTTTCTTGAGCCACCAAATCCTACAATCTCAGTCCACCTCAGCAAAAGGAGCAGAAACTGTTCACAGCTATGCAAACACTGTCTTTTTCCTGTTAGCTTTTTTTCTCCAAAAGTCTTGATTAGGGTGGTGGGTCAGCTCAGAATAAGCTCAATATATCAAATAAAAAAAAAAAAATTGAATTCGGTTCGGAATGATCTCAAATGTGGTCTGAGTCTCAGTTTCTTATTTAGAGTATGAGAGTATGTATATATATTAGCGGTATTAGTACTGGTATACTAACACTAATACTAATACAGATTGGAACATATTCAGTGCAAAAAAAAGCATGTTATTTTCCTATAGAAAATGGTATTTTCTACACAAAGATCCTTTTATGTTTTTCACAATATGTCCCCAACTGCAAAGAATTCTGGCCTAAATCATGTTGAAGACTTATGTCCTCACAAGTGGACTTACATCTGCGGGAAAAACAACCATCATCATCATCATCATCATCATCATCATCATTGTTTGTTTATATAATACTAGGAATGTACATGGTGCTTCACAAGTAAAACAACCAAAAACAGTGAGTCCTGCCAAAGGCATGCAATCAAAATGTATGTTTACACACACAAACACACACACACACACGCAAACAAACACAGAGAGAGAAAGAGAGAGAGGGAAGAAATAATGAAAATAAAAAATACAATACAGTTGTAAAAAATATTATTCAGACAAATTACAAAAAATACAATATAATACAAAACTATTTCCATCTTATTGTGACCCAAAGGTGACCCTATCATGGGGTTTTCTAGGGCTGACAGTGTGTGATGCGCTCAGAGTCACTCAGTGGGTTTCCATGGCTGAGTGGGGAATTGAACTTTGGTTCCAGGATTGTAGTCTGACACTCAAAGGATTACATCACACTGGCTCTCAGATTATAAAACAGTGTTAAACTAAAATTGAAAAAGCTTTGGAAAGCAAGACATTTTTAAATTGAGAAGGAGCAGCCTACAAATGTTCAGGGTGTCAGTTCCAAGAATATGAAGAAGCAAGTAAAAAAAAGAAAAAGGGCAAAGCGAAGCCAAGGAAGACAAGAAGCCTGGAGTTCCTAGAATGCAGATCTTGAGCAAGCTGGTAAAAAGAAATAAGGGCTGAAAGGTAGGGGGAGCTAGGTTGTGTAGGGCTTTGAAAGTTAAAGCAAGAAGCTTGTACTGAATCCTAGGAGGAATTAGAATTTGGTCGTTCCATAATATCTGTATCCAGAAAAAAGGCTGCTGTTATGTTACTACATAGAGGCAGCAGCAAAGGGAGAAATGTGTATTGGGACAGATGCACATTGGTCCCATTGTGCATCGGTTCAATTATGCATTGGGAGACTGGCTAGAGAGTGCCAACGTGCATTGAGACACTCTTGCTGGTGTTCCATTACACATCTTTGAAATTCATTAGCAAGGTTTCTTGTGGCCTCTGCTATATAGCTACTTTGCTAGGGTTAGGGGTGCAAGACCCTCATAAAAATGGAAAAACTGCAAATATCAAAATGTTTGTGCCTAGGGGAAAAGGATCGAGACATGGCAGGGAAAGCTGGCACCCAGGGTCCAAACCAGGTTAGGGAAAGGAGGAAGGGAAGAGGATGGATTGGCATGGTGGGCCTATACCTCTCTCTCTTGCCCATCTCCCTCTTTGGGTATAGGAGGCATCAGGAGAGGGTTTGTGGTGCTGAGAAATCAGGCTGCTAGCTGTCCTTAGCTGGCCAGGCAGTGGCTGGAGGAGGAGGAGGAGGAGGAGGAGGAGGAAGAGGACCAGAGGCAATTTTATAAAAGGCTACGTGCTCTGATTGGAGCCACCAAGAGTCCCAGAAAAGGAGTACCTGAGGTAGGGGGTCAGGGGTTGAAAAAATTCACAAATAATCAGATCCATGAAAGTCAAACTCCCAAATGTGGAGACCAACTATATATGTAGTTATTTAATGTACACTGTGATTAAGGATTCCTGCCAACATCCCTCCAGTATTCTCTTCATCAGGTTTTGCCAAAGTGAAGGAAATCCAGTTTTCATCTGTCGTTTGAATATATTTGAATATTTTCTCCTTGCCAGGTTTTCATGGCCCAAAGTGGCTTACATGGCCCAAGGCCATCCAGTGACTCTCATGTCTGAGCAGACTTGCTTTTCTGTTACAGTTTAAAAGTTTAACTACTACACTGCACAGACTGAAACAAATACTGCTGAAATGAGGAAAGTTGGGACAGGTAACCAGAAGTGGACTTTTGTGTGGAAAGGCTGTGAAACAACACTCTGTTCCCATTTGCAAAACAAGTTCCTGCGCAGTAAATCATTTCATTCCAGTTGTGTATCTTTTGCATAAGACTGGTGATCTCAGAGTGCTATCTACTTCTAGCAAGCAACCAAAGTGTACTCCACAAGCATGAACCACATACTCCTTCTGGAACAGACCCACTGAAATCAATGCAACATGATCATCATGATCTACTGAGATAATATGAGATCTATGTGTTCTTGTGGCTACTCTGCCTGACATGTATGCACTTGAGCAAACCTTGTAATTTGCATAGCAGTAGACTTGGAAATATATTTGATTCTGGATTGGGCAATCAATTGTCCATGACTCAGTGTTTCAGTGTTTGCCTGAACCATCAACTTTCCAGTTACAAAATCGGACAAGGTGATGATTAGCAAAACCCCTACACTTTTCATTAACATTATTAACCCCTTCAAAAATGCAAAGAAGGAATAAACACTTAATTCCTGACCCATTTCTATGGAAATCTGAGCATCAAACTTTCTTTTGAACAGAGCTGAGAGCCAGCCTTGCTGTTAGGCAGAGTGAGGTGGGTGCCTCAGGCAAGAATTCCTGATTGATTTGGGGATAGTAGCTGAGGCAGCCTCTAGCTGACCTCCTCTGTCAGAGGGCAGAATTATGTGTCCTAGATCAGTGCTTCCCAACCTTGTACCCGCCATATGCTTTGACTTCAGTTACCAGTTTCTCTGACCCTTAACCACGCTGGCAGAGGTTTCTGGGCACTGAAGTGAAAAACATCTGGAGGGCCAAAGGCTGAGAACCACAATTCAAGACGACCTGACCTGCATGCGCTAGACTAGCACATTCCCCTTGAATAAGATGGAGGATGCTGTCCCATCACCAGTGCTGAAGTAAAATTCAAGTGCCAATCCAGCGGTTTCTGTAGGCGGAATGGGGGAAGACATCATCTGGTCTTTTCCCTCAGGCATCAAAATATCATTGATGAGCCCTGAACTAGTCCTTTGCAGGCTCTTCATAAGGTGGACAGGGGGGTACAATATTTCTATTTCTGTATTTCTATTTCTTTGTTTAAAAAAACCAGACAGCATTTCTGTTGTCCCAAGCTATTTTCTGGGAATTCCCAGCACTAGTTGAAAATTTTTATTCCCATCCTGGAGAGGGTTTCTTTTAAATTTTGAGACAAGGGGCTCTTAAGGAAGCATGAGTTCTCACTATATAGCTTCCTGGTTTTGCCAGTTGTTGCGACTTCCACATCCACTCCTTCCATTCTTTTGGAGAACTCTTTCTAGCACTTCTTGGATCTGCATTAGGCATTTTCCAAAGGTTTTTTTTTTAAACTGGTGTCATGGTTTGCTGAGGTGATCCTACAGTGTGAAGGAAAAATATTCTCCTCTTTTCTTTTTCTTTCAGTTTTAACTAAAAATTTAATGAGAATTAAAAAATGAGAAAAAAGAAAAAGGACAGAAAAAGAGCACTGAGGTGGGGAGGACAGAAAGATCACTTCAGTGAATGAATAGGTGAGGGAAGAATGGAGAGCGTTAGCTCTGTGGGAATGAAACGGCACTGGCAAGAGTGATTGGAGAGGGGCAAGGATGACTGTATTGTCTGTATTTGTTTTTACTTTGTACACTACCTTGAGTCCCACTTGTGGCAAAAAGGTGGGATATAGATGAATAAAAATTCAAATAATAAAGAGCCTGGGCCAGTTGGTAGGTGGATAAAGGAGAGAAAGTAGCTTCATGGCTGAAGAAGGAGAAAGGGCACATATCTTCAAGGAGGAGTAATAACACCAGTGTAGGTGAGTGGTGAGAATAAGTGGGGCTGACTAAGCTGCGGGGTGGATGACTGACTGAAGGAAAGAAAGGGAAGAACACTAGTATGATGCTAGAGAAAGAACATGGGGGGCAGACTAGAGCGTTTCTACCTTCTGTGAGGCTGGCTAAGCCATCTACTCATAAATGTAACTGAACCAATTTAACCCAATAAAGCACCTAAAGAACCTGGGGCTGGTTTATCTGAAGGACTTACCTATTCCTCTGTAAACTTGCTCATCAACTCAAGTATTTTTAAGGGGCCCTTCTCTTACGGTGCTGGCCTTCTTTGCTGGCTAAAGAGAAGGCCTTTTCTGTGCTTACACCCAAATGATAATCTCACGAAACATTTTCATTTGGCATTGTCTGTTTTCTTTTATGTAGAAAGCATAGACCAACGACTCTTAACCTTTTCTTTACCATGATCCCCCTCTAAATATCTTTTGGTGCCGTGGACCAGCCAGAAGGCGGCTTCTGGCTGTATGTGTGGTAGCAAGAAATATCACACGCTTTCTCTCAGACACTTGGTGTTAATCACTTACATCTTTTCACTGCGTGCAGAAATAGCAAGTGCTGAGCATTTTTTGCTCTCAAACAATGGTTTTGAATTATTTGAGATACTGCAATGAAACTTTGTCACTGGTAAAAGACTCCTGCTTCTTGAGATTGATTTCTGCCTGTCTGCCTGTCTTCCTTCCTTCCTTTCTTAACTGTAAAAGCTCATAACATTTCTTGAAGTCTTCATGGACCCGCTGTGAGGACGCTATGGACCCATTTATACCACGTTAAGAACTACTGGCATAGACCATTCTGTTCTATATTTTTTAATGGTATTTGAAATTCCACTATCCCACACAATTTTGCTCCTGGTTTATCCATTGCCCCTGCATTTGTGATTTTATTGACAGTCCATTAGAGATGGGACGAATCCAGAATTTTCCAGATCTGGATCCGGATCCCTGGAAGGTTCTGTGAATCCATGAATCTCATAAATCTCAAATCTTTCAAATCGTTTTTTACAACAGGGTTTATAAAAGCAAGGGAAACAAAGCACTTCTACTGAAAAGTGTTTTGAAGTAGAATTCACTCTTCTCTGCTTTGGTTAGACCCCATCTTGAATACCGTGTCCAGTTCTGGGCACCCCAATTCAAGAGGGATATTGACAAGCTGGAGCAAGTCCAGAGGAGGGCGACCAAAATGGTGAGAGGCCTGGAAACCATGCCCTATGGGGATAGACTTAAGAGAGCTGGGGATGTTTAGTTTGCAGAAGAGAAGGTTGAGAGAGGACATGATAGCCATGTTTAAATATTTGAAGGGATGCCATGTAGAGGAAGGAGAGGGCTTGTTTTCTGCTGTTCCAGAGACCAGGACAAGGAGCAATGGATACAAGCTGCAGGAAAGGAGATTCCACCTGAACCTCAGGAAGAACTTCCTGACAGTCAGGGCTGTCCGGCAGTGGAATCTGCTGCCTCAGAGCGTAGTGGAGTCTCCTTCCTTGGAGGTTTTTAAGCAGAGGCTTGATGGTCATCTGTCGGGAGTACTTTGAGGGTGTTCCTGCATGGCAGGGGGTTGGACTGAATGGCCCCTGTGGTCTCTTCCAACTCTACATTTCTATGATTCTATGATTCTAATTTGACATCTTTGTTTAATGAAAAGCAAATTAAATAATAGTTTTCACTTTCAGGAAAACATACACATATACTTCTTATAAAGAATTACATGTAATTTAGAAGTAGCTCCAGATGTTGGAGTTGATTCCTGGGTTGACTGTAACAAAACAAAACAAAAGAGCAAGGATAATCTTGGGAAAGACACACTCTCTCAGCCTTAGCAAAAGCCTAAGCAAAGGCAAGCCTGTCTTTGAAGAAATCTGGCCAGGACAATTGTCATAGTTTTGCCTTAGGATTTCGCCAGATTGAAAATGACATGAAGGCCATTTCTACACAAGCAGGAAAATATGGATTATTCATTCCACATTTTCCTGCCTGTGTAAACAGGTCCACATACTACAGTACAGAGATAATCCAGGTCAAAACTGGATTTTTCTTTGCATGGCTCCTTATGGCATCCTGGAGTTTGTAGTTTGATGATGCACTAGCACACTTTGGCAGAGAAGGCTATGAGATCTTGTCCAACTACAAACCCCAGAATTGTGTATGAAAGAACTTTGCAAGGGAGCCATGCAAAGGAATCTTCTTCAGCTGTCCTTGAAATCTCAAGAACACTGTACTTTCCAGTCAAGTCTCATGTCCTGCAAGAAGGAAGGCACTTAAAAACAAAACAAAACACCAGCCTCTAGCCCAGTCTCAATTCTCTACCCTGATGTCCAGTTTTAAGTCCTAAAAGAAGGAAGGCACTTAACAAACAAACAAACAAACACACACCAGCCTCTAGTCCAGTCTCAATCCCTACCCTCCAGTCTCAAGAACAGGAAGAAGAGAATAATTATCTTGCAGAGAGAGGCAGCCACAGAGGCAGGCAGCAGGAG
This sequence comes from Ctenosaura bakeri, assembly GCA_948474755.1. Lineage (NCBI taxonomy): Eukaryota > Metazoa > Chordata > Lepidosauria > Squamata > Iguanidae > Ctenosaura > Ctenosaura bakeri. The sequence continues at coordinate 292,190 of CAOLHI010000381.1, read as the reverse complement.
CAAGCTTGATCCGGGGCTCTCGGGCCAACTCAAGCCTCTGGGCATGCAGGAAAGCAACTCTCACCAGCCCTGCAGGCCTGTGCGGGCCTGATCTGGGGCTCTTGCCCTCCTGACGTGCAGAAAAGCAGCTCTCGCTGGCCCTGTATGCCTGCGCGGGCCTGATCCGGGGCACTCAGGCCCCAGGGCGTGCAAGGTTTCGGATTCAGATTCGTGAATCTCAAATCCTTCCCAAGGATTTCAGGATTTGCGGATTTGGTTGGCCCATCCCTACAGTTCACATTGTATCGGTATTAGATTCTGTCCTTATTTATTTAATCAGTTTATATCCTATCTTTCTCCTTATACAGGATTGAAAGCAGCCTACAAGCAATTAAAACCAGGATACAGCTAAAAAATTATCTGTGCCAAAGTTAAAAAACAATTAAACAAGATATTTGGTTAAAAACACAATGAAAACATAACACCACACCATGAAGAGCCTTATATGCCATAAGAAGATAGGCCAAAGCCTGAATGACTGATGCCATTTTCCAGAAAAGGTGGATATAAATTGTTAAAAGTTCAAAATAAAAAATCCAGATAGAAAATACTATAATATTGCATGTCAGAACAGCCTCAATGAAAAATTTATGTACAGCATGTTGTATGACAAATAAGAAACAGATGAGATGTGTTCTTCTCACAAGCGAGCTTAAGAAAGTTCTTTTTTATTACTAGCTTCCCAGAAAACCCATCCAGCATCTAAATGTAACTCTACCAAACTCTATGTATCAACTGATTTTCTGTAAAGTCCTGTAGGAACACACAGACACAGATTTCTGAGTTCATTATTATTTGATTTCAGTACAAGTTCCACATGGATGATCCTAACTTCTTCCTGACTTTCCTTCCCTGAGATCCTCCTAAAGTAGATAAGGTGAACTTCAGTGCGTCTGGGAAAGAATGTGGAGGAAAAGAACAAAAACTAGTTGAGGTATCATGATACAACATGCAAGACTCAGGTATGCATAATAAGAGGTGAGGGAAATTGGCAAAGTTGGATGGGGCACAGTTAAAAATGCCTTGGGGAGTTAAAACAATGATTTGGAAGTATTATGCAATCATGAAGTATTTACTGCTGGAGATTCTACAGGCCTTGATATTCCACAGAGCTGTGAAGAATTTCCTCCATGTTGAGTCATCTGTCCTGCAATCTTCTATGTGGGCTTCTTTTGATGTAGCAGCATTTGTTGCTCATGGATAGATTTTGTTTTGCTTTGGGTAAAACAATTGTGCAACAGAAACTGTGGTTTCTGTTCATCTATGTCCATACATCCAGGAAATATGAAATAAATTCCCATGTATGTGATTCCTACCTATGTGCATTGTGTTAGAAACAGTTCTGAGATACACAAGAATATTATTGCTGTCAAGTTGACTCATGGTGACCCTACGAATGACAGACCTCAGATTCCGGGGTCATTTCTGCACCAGACTGTTATAGTGGTATTATCCCACTTTCAACATCCTATGGAATCGTGGGGTTTGCAGTTACAAACTGCAAACCCCAGGATTCCATAGGATGTTAAAAGTGGGATATAATAGCACTATAACAGTCTAGTGCAGAAATGGCCCTGGTTATCAACTGCCATGCTCAGATCTTACAAACTCAGAGCCATGGCTTCCTCAGTTGAGTCAATTTTCCTATAGTGCAATTTGCCTGTTTCCATAGTGCCTTCCACTCTACCAAACATCATAATATTTTCCAATTAATTATGTCATCTCATGTCCAAAGTACAACAGCCTCAATTTAGTCATCTTCACCTCTAGTGAGAGTTCAGTCTTCCTTTGCCCTAATACCCATTCATTTGTCTTTTTGGCAGTCCATAATATCTGTAGAATTCTTTTCCAGGACCACATTTCAAATGAAATGATACTTATCTGATTTATTTAATAATTTTTATGATGGCCATCCGGAGAATCAATGGTACAATAGTATTCAATTATGACTCTTATGGCACCCTCAAGGCTAAAATAAAGTTAAACTGGCAAAATTTTGTGTTTCTTGAGGCAACAGTATGTATACTAAGTGTGGGTAACCACGGCCCTCCATATATGGTTCAATGGCAACTCCCATAATCTTTAGTCAATATAGTTAGTTATGGGCATTGTAGTCCAACTACCTCTGGAGGTGGCATACTTTCCAACCCAATAGGTACACATAAGAGCCAGTGTAAAGTAGTGGTTTGAACATTGGACTGTTACTCTGGAGACTAGAGTCCAAATCCTTGCTCAGCCATGGAAAGCTGCTGGGTGACCTTGGGCAAGTGATATTCTCTCAGCCTCAGAAGAAAGAAAAGACCCCTTCCACAGCTTTGAACACATCTTGCCAGGAAAACTTTGTAATAGGTTCACCTTAGGGTGAAATGACTTAAAGGCACACAAAAGTAACAAGGTACACACAGTTTTGAAACATTACAGTCAGAGAGAACTCAAATGCAGAAAGTACAGATTAGACTTTACAATGGCTAATTGTTGGGTGATAATACAAACAAACCCTGAAGTAGTGACCTAATCAACAGGGGGGGGACTCTTTGTCTATATGTAAACCACAAGAGAGCCTTGTGATGAATTTCTTGATCAGCTTTTCTGCTGTTTTGCATTGTGATCTGTCTTTGAAGTTCTTTTATTCAAGAACAGTTACTTTAAGGTCAGTGACAAAGAAATGTTTTGGGAATACGAAATATTCCCCCACTGTGGTTTTTTTTGGGGGGGGGATGGCACATTTGTGTCTAGTATTCAAACAGTCAGAAGTGCTATTCATGCATTAATCATGTTAAACAAAATGTGGCCCCATTCCTAGAACCTCTAGGGCTGATGTGGAGGGGAATCACATTTATATGAGCAGATTGTTTGAAAACCTGAATCTGCCTTTGTTTTTCACTTCCTTACAATCAAATATTTGATTCTGAAAAGATAGCATCACTTTTGTGTTTTATATTATGCTCACTTCATATTTATAACAGACTTGAAACTTAAAAGAGAAAACAGAGAATATCCCAATTAGAAAAGTTTAAATGGATGCTTAAAGTAATTTAGTAATGAAGGGGGAAAAAAGAAGAGAGAGATTACAGAAATAAATGGATGGATGGATGGATGTTGGAACAAGGAACTGACTTTTCTGTCTTAGTTCGGCAAATATTTCTATCTATGTATTTAGACAACATTTGCAGCAGGAGAATAAATCTTCCTAAATCACTGTAGTGCAGAGACTGTTTCCCCCTATATGTTGTTGTTCCCATGTGCCTTCAAGTCATTTCCAAGTTATGGTGACCCTAAGGTGATCCTATCAAGGAGTTTTCTTGGCAAGTTTTGTCCAGAAAGGTTTACTTTTGCCTTCCTCTGAGGCTGAGAGTGTGTGACTTGCCCAAGGTCACTTAGTGGGTTTTCATGGATGAGTTGAGATTTGAATCCTGATCTCCAGAGCCACTACACCATGCTGGCTCTCTTTTCCCCTCTATATCTGTATCTTCTATATCTATCGTCTTATCTATCATCCACATCTCTGAGGCCAGCATTCTGTATCAGCTACACAGTTAAGTATACTTAACTCAGTAGTCTGGCTTTTAATTCTTTTCCTCTTTGCATAGGAATGGAGGCCACTAGGACATAATTGTTGCCATGTCTAATCACTTCATTGAGCCTAATCTTAGGCAGTGGTATATGGGGTGTGAGGGGGGAACAGTTGTTTTAAATTCTTTGTTTACACTCTGGCAATGATGAGATTGAAATCAGTGGCATGTTTCTTTGCAAAATAAAAAGAACACTACATAAAAACTGATGCTATTTGAGGTTTCATTGTGGGTGGATTATCATAGCTCTGAAGCCAACAATAAAGCGGATGATTTCATTGTGAAAGACTCAAGCTGGTTTCAGTAAAGGGGTCAAGATTCTCAGCAAGGATGAAAATAGACACACTTCAGTGTGATTGTAATCATGCTGCACCCAGGAAAGGGACTGGGCGAAAACAATCCATATGCCAAGCATTTGTTACCTTTGATTTTTATACCTCATAAAAACCTCAGAAATATTATTGCTGCAGGACAAATAGTTAATATGTCCACTTTTGGATTGTTTTCTTTACTGCTCTTTTGATTCTGTATTATTTTAGATAGGGTGAAAGCTGCTATAAAAATATTTCACAGTACAAGATACTGAGGCCATTTCCACACTATACTCTTATTCCACTTTCAACATCCTATGGATTCCAAGGGGTTTGCAGTTTCTGAGGGGCATTTAGAATTTTCAGCCAGAGAGCAATTTGGTCTCAGTAAACTGCAAACCTCAGAATTCCACAGGATGTTGAAAGTGGAATAATAGCAGTCTAACAGTGTAGTGCAGAAATGGCCTTAGTGCAGTACCTTCTCAGGGGCTCCTCCTTGTCTGTGGAACTCTCTTTTACAGGAGGTCAGTGCACTCCCACTTTTGCATTCTTTCCATCCCCATGCAAAAACCCTTTTATTTAGTCAGGTCTTTGGCTCTTAACACATGTGGCAGAAAGATCTTTTTAACGGAATGTGCAGTGCTTTTATCTTTTTAATTATGTCTTTTTTTTTTTAAAGTGTGCTTTAAATGTTTTGTGCTTTTAATATAATTGTTTATTTAATTTTTGAAAATGTTACTATAATAAGATTTTACCTTTACTTTGTTTTAATTTGTTGTAAGCCATCTAGGGTTCTATGTTGGAAAAAGTCAGGATGTAAAGGAAATAAATCAAACAATCAACCAATCAATCCATCTATCATATATTGATTGGGATATCAGAATTGGGATATCCAAGATAGATATCGACAAGCTGGAATGTGTCCAGAGGAGGGCAACCAAAATGGTGAAGGGTCTGGAAGCCATGCCCTATGAGGAACGGCTTAGGGAGCTGGGGATGTTTAGTCTGCAGAAGAGAAGGTTAAGAGGGGACATGATAGCCATGTTTAAATATTTGAAATGATGTCATGTCGAGGAGGGAGTGGGCTTGTTTTCTGCTGCTCCAGAAACTAGGAGAAGGAGCAATGGATACAAGCTGCAGGAAAGGAGATTTTACCTGAATCTTAGGAAGAACTTCCTGACAGTCAGAGCAGAACGGCAGTGGAATATGCTGTCTTGGAGTGTTGTTGAGTCTCCTTCTTTGGAGGTTTTTAAGCAGAGGCTGAATGGCCATCTGTTGGGAATGCTTTGATGGGGTTGGACCTGATGGCCCCTGGGGTCTCTTCCAACTCTATGATTCTATGATTCTAAATCTAAAGGCTGGGGAAGCTGGCCATGCTGGCTGGGGAATTCTGGGAGTTGTGATTCAAAGAAAAGTAACTTTCCCTGGCTCTGCTTGAATATTTTGGTATACATTCTATAAATAAAGACAAATTTGCAGATATATAGTATAAAGATGTATTTGCAAACATATAAATACCATATAAACGTGCATTCTTTTGACTGTCTGATTATGGCTCATAGTAGCCAGTTAAGATTCTGGTTGTGGCTTAAAAGATTTACACAAATGACTTAGCTAGCAAAAAGTCATCAAGGGACACTCTTCTTCTTTTCTCCTTCAGTGGCTCACAGGATTGGCTCAATGTGTTACAATCATATTAGGACAGAGCTTTCCAAACTTTTCATGTTGGTGACGCACTTTTTAGACATGCATCATTTTGCAACACAGTAATTCAGTTTTACTAGGAAACCAGAGGTTAAACTAACCAACTGCGCATCTGCAGTACCTAGAGGTGTATCTAGGGTGGGGAAAGGCAGCCCCCCAATCCTGGCCCGCTGCCGTCGCCTTCACCAGGAAAGACCCCGGCAAGGGTGGATGGAGGCAGTGGAAAAGGCAGCCCCGCTACCTGATCCTGGCCTGCTGCCTTTGTTCTTGACAAGCAAAGACCCCAGCTAGAGGAGCGGCAGTGGGACTGGCTTAGGCGCGGGAGGTCTTTCTCAGCGCAGGAAGGCAACACACTTACACACTTCAGGCGACACACTAATATGCCACGACACACCATTTCGAGAGCCCTGTATTAGGGCATCTTGAGTAGTGGTTACAAATAGCATGGGAATAAGTTTGAAAATACAGATTTCCAAAATAGTTATACAAGTTACAATTTGCTGACCTTTCATGACCCTCAGTATCAGCTACTTGTGGTATCTGATCCACTTTGGTGGGGACCAGTATGGTACCTTATCACAGCATGCTTACATCACTGACACCATGTCAAAAGCATCACCATACAGCTTCCTCACCAATGTGCATTAAAAATCCATTCATATTTTGAGCAGATCTTAATTTGACTACTGCAGTTATTACCAGCCATCTTGGGGGAAAAATGTTCCATTATCCTCTAGGCCTTGGATCAAACCACTTTTCATCTTCCCAACAGGGCCACCCCAGTCATTAGATATAATGTCATGGCTGTGGTCTCAAGTGGCAGATACTGGGAGTCAAAAGATAGGGAAAAAAGAAAAAGATAGGGGGAACAAATTGTTGGTTGTGCAATTTATTTTGTTGTTTTTAACTGTCAGGAAAGGAAAGAGGTGCTTATGGGATTTTCTGCCTCATGTACCAAAATTATTCAGCTAACCTTTGGCATTCTGTATTTTGCCATGGATGAGATGGGTCGGGGTCTATCTGCTTCTCCCCTTCAGGTGTGACAGTGATTTCAGATGGCCCTGCTCCCAACCATTTTTAGGGACTCTAGATCTCAGTCTGAAGTTTTAATAGTTTTATTCCTTTTAAATGTGCATATTTTTACATATATCATAATTGACATTTTTATGAAACTACTCTGGAAGGGGTGATAACAAATTCCCAAAATAAAATAATATATACAATAAAATAAATGGGGAAAGATTCAAATAATTATTTTTTTTAAAAAATGAGAAAATTAATAGGTAAGAAAGACTTCCTGGAATGCATGGTTGTGCGTGAGACCGACACTCTTCCAGATCTACTTTCTGGGAGTTATTTTGAAATGCTACCTTCTGTAACAGCCAGGAAGTTACTTTTTTAAGGACAACTTGTTAATAATACCCCAGCCAACACAGCTCATGCCCATGTGCCTTGGGAATTCTACCAGTTCTAATTAAAAAGTAACTTTTCTAAGGTTTGTATTGTACTTATTTCATAAATCAAAGCCTTGCTGCCTTTTCATTTTGAGCTAGTTAGTCATTTCAAAAGACTCTGCTAATAAAATCTGCTGCCCGAAGGACTGGCTCCTTTCCTCCCCCTCTGTTTCATAGCAAGGAACATGTTCTAGCTCTTACCCTAACCCTTGCATTCCTCTGGAACAAGATGAATGGTTTGTGGAATCAGTTCTATTTTCTATTTTTATTTCTAGGCTATTTTGAGACATTATTCCTCTAAACAGTAATTGCAGATCCTAAGAGTTAACCATATTATGAGGAGGTAATAATACCAGAGAGCCAGTGTAGTGCAGTAGTTTGAGCACTGGACTACAAACCTGGAGACCAGGTTTTAACTCCCCTCTTAGCCATTGAAACTCACTGGGTGACCTTGGATGCCATATACTCTCAGCCTCAGAAAATCCTGTGATAGGTTTGCTTTAGGGTAGCCATAAATTGGAAGAAACTTGAAGGCACACAATAACCAACAATAATAATAACCTAAAGGCATCAGACCCCATCTGATCTTGGCAGCAAGGTCAATCCTGGTTAGTACTTGGATGGGAGATCACCAACAAATACCAGGTGCTGTAGCTTATATTTCAGAGAAAGAAACTGGCAAACTACCTAAGAAAACATTATGAAATTTATAGGGTCACCATAAGTAAATAGATGACTTGAAAGCACACATGTGTATACACACACACACATACAGTGTTGTTGTTGTGTGCCTTCAAGTTGTTTCTGACTTATTGTGACCCTTAGAGGAGATTTCATGGGAATTCTCTGGGGGCTGAGAGAGTGTGACACACCCAAGCTCACCATGTGTTTCCATGGCCAAGCAAAGAATCAAACCGTGGTCTCTAGGGTCGTAGTCCAACCCTCAAATCACGACACCACACTGGCTGTCATGCATACACACACAATAATAAAATTAAGATCTAAGTACATGAGTTTTTTTTTTTTAAGTTTTCAAACCTTCTTCTAAAACTTGAGCAAAAATTTTGGCTATTTCTAATGTTTTTTAGGTGTAATAATGGCTTGAATGGCCTGTTCTCTGCATGGATCCAGGGAAGGGCTAAGTTCACCTGTTTAGAACTGTACTCTGTATATTTCATTGAGGAAACATTTTGGAAGGATGGCAACTTGCAAGGGAGAAAAGAAACAACTAGACAGATAGATGACAGCAAACAGCATGATCAAAATGCAGAGCTTTTCTCAAAACATAGGGGGAGGTGTTCTTGTCCCAAGGAATTTGCAATCAAAACATCAACACAGGGAAGTAGAAACAGGACAAGAACATGTGTTTTACTTCTTAAGCTATCTGATGTGGGGGACAGGCAGAGGTTTTCATATTTGCGTTCATTTGCTACAACTAATTCTCGCTTTCTTGAAAATCCACCAGGGACTGGCAGCGAATAGCTTGTGGACCAGCACCAGTCCACAGATGTTGAGCAGCACTGCTTTACTTCACTCCAGGGTTGCCAGGTGTCCTTTGTTAGAGGAGTGTCCCTTACTGGAAGGCCAGAAAGCTTGTCACTTGCAGGGCTGGCAGGAGTCACTATTGTACAGGATGTTCTCTGTTTGACACTTGGAAAACTTTTCTTTTTATATAGACTGAGCAAGTTGCCAAAAAATCTAGTATTTTGGGGTGTGGGCCCTTCACACAGATAGAAATGTGTACATTGTATAATTTATGAATGTGGGCAATATGTTCATTTTACAGAGAAATACATGGCTAAGTTAACTGGGATCAATACTTTTCTTTGGTATTTAAGTGTCAGTTATGTCCTGTCAACTCAGCATGTCACAAGTTTTGACTGTCCTTTAATGTTATTTTGAAAACCAGGCAATAGTACTTCACTTACACATAACCTAGACCAGCAGTTCTTAACCTGGGGTCTGCTGACTCCCAGAGGTGTGTGTGTGATATCCTTCTATGAAGGCTTTAAGAAATGTTATGAGCTTTTATTGTTGAAAGGAAGGAAGGAAGGAAGGAAGGAAGGAAGGAAGGAAGGAAAGAAAAGACACATGGTCATACATTCATCTCAAATAGCAGGAGTCTTTTGGCAGTGACAGACATCATTTGTACAAAGTTTCCTTAAATCTCTAAAATTGTTCAAAAGTTATGAAGCTAACAGCTAAAAAATGTACTCTGTACTTGCTACTTCTGCATGCAGTGAGAACATGCAAGTAAATAACAATGAGTACCTGAGAGAAAGCATGGGACATACCTCGCATACAGCCAGAAGCCACCTTGAGTTAAGTCTTGGTGGTCCACGGAAACAAAAGATATTTAGAGGGGATCCATGGTAAAGAAAAGGTTAAGAACCACTGGTCTAGTTTGTTAACAGAGGGTATCAGGACTTGCACTGCAATCCTAAGCACAGTCTATTCAGAAGCAAATTTGACTGGGAGGGAACTTACTCCCAAGTATGTGCATGTAAGAGTGGAGCCTAAGGGCACCGTACCCATATATCTGTGCTGATTATATTCTCACTCACTCCCCTGATGGTCTCAGTCTCACCCTATTTCTCCCACACACTCATCCCGCATCCCCAGTACTAGACTGAGTGTTCTGTCCCTTGAGAGGACTCCATCTTTAGTGTTTGACTGCTTGCCCACTTAGTGTTATGTTATATTAGAGCAGATTTCTCAAAAAGTCTGTAGCACTGCCACTTTAAAAGTGGAGCTTGAGTTTGCTTCTGTTCTCTTCCCTCCTCCCTCCTGTGTATTTCAGCCTGAGGGCAAGGGCTGTCTTATTTTTTTTTTAAATGACCAGGAAGCTTCTCGGCCAGCCTTTTGAGTTCTGAGCCAGGTAAAAAGTCTTTAAATAAATTAATTAAATTATTTACTTGGATTGGGTTGGAGCACCTTCCCTTCCAGGAAAGGCTGAAAGGTTTGGGGCAATTCAAATAAACACTGATTACAAACTATGTTGAAACAGAAATGTTGCCCCTACCAACATGTTTTTCCTCTCTTAAACTACAGAACTCAGAATTACCCAGTGATGCTGATGGGCACAGGTTTTAGGACTGAGGAACTACTTCACACAACAGGTAATTAGCTTACAAAATTCACTACCCCAAGATAAGGTTGATGCTCTCTAATTTTGGTGGCTTTAAAAGAGGATTAGACGGATTTCTACAAGACAGGGCCTATTATCAACAGGTATTAATCATGGTAGCTAAACGCTGCCCTTCTTCACAGTATTTTTGACTACACTTACCATCATAACATCAGCATGGGAAAGGATGAACTATATTGGAAGTGATAGTTCATAACATCAGGAAGGCACCATTTTAGGGAAGACTAGCTATATGGAGTTTCAATTGGCATAAGTAGTACATTAGTTGTGGAGAACCTATGTCCTTCCAGGTGTTGCTTACAAGTCTTGGAATTCCTGATTATGGGTCACACTGGTTGCAGGAGCCTAACAACATCTGAAGGGCTTAAGGTTCTTTATCCATGTACTGTACCTGTGATGCAGGAACAAACAAGTGAGTATGAGCAGATTTGGCTGATTCCTTTGAGAAAGAGAGTGCTGGTTTAGACAAGAGGGTTCCCAGTCTTTGGCTTTCCAGATATTTGAACCAGTTCCCAGAATCTCTGCTCATTGGCTCATTGGCTGAGGTTTAAAGTTCAAAGGATCTGGAAGATCAAAGTTTGAGAACCACTGGTCTAGGCCATGGATGACAGCATGTGGTTCTTCGAACATTGTTGGAATGGAATTCCCATCAACCAGCTAGCCATCCATCCATCCATCCATCCATCCATCCATCCATCCATCCAATCAGTCTTTATTATGGTTTATGACCAGCACTATACAAGAAAAAAAATGTGGTCCTCCAGATATTGATTGACTGATGGGTGTGGCCTAGGCACTTTCTCAGTTTTCATGGCCCTTTATTACAAACCCTGTTTCTGCAAACTTCCTCCTCATAAGACTCCCCCAAGTTTAAAATTCAAATTCATCAAAAAGTAACAATTTGTCATTGTTTGTAGCTTTCTATTAGTTGTTACAACAATCATGGCCACACTATCATCAGCCACAAGGATGCCCATGGTTCTTGGACAATTGCTCTAGACAACTGGATAGGAGATAATGCAACTGACAGTACCTCATGCCTATCAAACAACACAGAACTCCAAAATTGAGATGCATATCAAGAATAACAAGCATATCAAAATCCTAGCCATGTTAGTCTGTTTCAGCATAAAAAGATACAAAGCAATCCTGTTAGTACCCTTGAGACTGAGAAAAAGAAATTTAGTGTTACATGATTCCTTTATATATTTTAAAGTATATTAAAGTATGTCTTTTGCAGGAAGAGCAGAGTCTTGCTACATCAGATACAGAATGTTCAGTCCAGCATTCTGTCTTACGAGGTGGCAAAGGAAATGACTCTGTGAAGCCCGTTAAGTAGAGCAGGAAGCACTTGGTATTCTGGGCATTGCCTTGATTCAACTTGGAATTTCCATTTTACCTCTTGTGGCTAATAACCACAGACAAATTTACCATATTTGCCATGAACCTGTCTAATTCCCCTTTAAAACCACCCAAGACAGAAAGCATCTCAACACCTTCTGGTGGATAATCGTATAAATTAAATCTATGCTATGAGCAAGAGCTTTTCTCCTTTGTCTGTTCTGACAAGCACTAGGTATGGAAAAGAAGGAGAGAAAGACAGACATGGGGGGGGGAAGGGAGTGAGAAAGAGATACCTTCTTATTATATGAAAGAAGTGAGAAATTACCGGTATATCTTTTAAAGAAATATAGGAAAAAATTTTCATGGTTTAAAAACAAAGACCAGAAAGGATAATGAGAATGAATGCTTCAAATCTGGGTTGAGAACAGATTTCATTAATCACAAACCACTGGGGTAGCTTTGCTTTCAGAAGGGGAATGTTTACATTAAGTTTCTGCCTTCTCCTAGCCATTGTGGCTTTCATGTTGGAGCATGCAGGGTGAGTCATCTTGCATCCTAGAGATTTTTTTCCAGCTTCAGTTCTTGGTTATAACCATGAAAGCTCTGGTTTTAAAGGCTATGAAAGCACACAGGGATGAACAGATCAGTCAGTGCAGAAAGCTTGCAAATGGCCATTCAGTTAGTTACTTGTGGCAAGTAAAGTATACTATCTACTCCATTTCCGCAGTAGACTTTTATAGTGCTGCTATTCCACTTTCAAAATCCTATGGAATTCTGGAGTTTGCAAACCCCAGGATTCGATAGGATGTTGAAAGTGGAATAATAGCACTATAACAGTCTAGTGCAGAAATTGCCCTCGTGAGCTGCCTTGTGCAAGGTTTATTTTTTTATTTACTATGTTTACAAAGAATCTTTCAGCCATAATGGCTCCCACAGTGGTTAGTAATCAAAAATAAAATTAAACCACAATAAAGGAAATACAAGTCTATCAAATAAGTCTTAATTAGAAGATAGTTGCTTTATCTATTTATTTAAAATATTTATATCTCACTCTTCTGTGGAAACTAATAAACTCAGCAAGACATACCAAAAGCTTTAAAAAAAATAGAAAACCTATGATAAATAAAGGAGCAATAAAAATAAATATAATCTAGAAGAAGCCAAAGAGTCCCGTTTCAACAGACTGCTATGTCCTCTCAAATGAAGCACTTTTGATTTGCTACCAGCAGGGTACCATCATGTACCTTCTCCTAGACAGGGTTCTAGAGCTATGGGTGCCACTGTGGAATAGACCTTGTCCCTGCTGTACAGATGGCAAAAGAAGCCAGACCAGAGCCTCAGAAGTAAATCTCAAGAGGTAGATTCACAGGGAAGTCTAGCATCAGCACCTGATATCTTTGGGCACTGCTGATGCCTGCCTTGCCTCCGGGCCAGCCTTTGCTTTGCTTTATTAACTGAAACTGTGAGAGGAATGGTCTGCCATTTAAAAATTTTGCATAATGCCCCCAAATGATACTTTTCAGAGCATGTGATGATTAGAATACAGGGGACTTTGCAGCCACTTAACACAGGCCATGCCCACCCTACATTGTTATAGTGCTATTATTCCACTTTCATCATCCAGTGGAATTCTGGGGTTTGTACTTTACTGAGGCCAAAGAGCTTTTTGGCTGAGAAATCTAAACTGCAAATCCAGGATTCCATAGGATGCTGAAAGTGGAATAATAGCATTATAACCATGTAGTGCAGAAATGGCCGCAGATTGTTGTACTGCTATTGTTGCTGCTTGTACCCAGGACATTTTCTGGGATACTCGGGGCCAGCTTGAGACAGTTTGCAGCCTGGGGTGGACCAGCAAATGTCTCCCTATTCCTGCTCCTGCCAAGGTCAACCTACACAGTAACTAACACTTGCTCAGTTATTTTGACACAGATAGGAGCAAACCTCACAAAAAAAGAACAATTCAACATGCTTCAGTGGACTTTTTATGAAATACTAACATGTACATGTGAAATGAAATAACCAGGTGAAATAAGTCCTGCATAAGTGAACAAAACTATTTTGAACCTTCCAGAGATCATTTGAAATCTTCTTCCAAAATGGATGAGTTTCTTTTTTTACACTAGCCTCCACTTTTCTCATGATTTCCAATTAGAAGACCAAACATGTAGTTTTATGCCTTTTTTAAAATAAGGTGGGGAGAAGAAGCAGGCTTACCTGCTTTCCCTTTCCCCTTTCTTTTGCTCTTCACACATGCTCAGTAAGGGATTCTGGGAGTAGCTGCTGTCTACCCTACCTTTTGTAGTTAAGTACACATGGGTAGAGTAAGATCAGCTAAAGCAGAATCCCATTCTTTTCCAGCTCAAATTTTATTTCATCCTGAGGCATGTTGCTGCAACCTAACACTAGAAGTTTGTTCTTTTCCAGCTTGTCTTCATCATCCTCCCAGTACTCATGCTGCCAAAAAGCTTCCAGATAAGCAGAGGATGAAGCAGAAAAGTGGGACTGTGTGGACATAAAAAGACTTTGTAGGAAGAAGCTTCTTTGTAAGAGGCTATGTTAAATGAAGTATGCCTGTTTTGCCGTTCAAAGTGTGTTGCCAAGCCATCTGCCTATTATTTCATTTGTAGAGCTTCTTTCACACTGTTTCTAGTTTCTGCTCTCAACAGCCAACTTTATGATGGCTATGAATCTCCAGAGGTTTTAAATTCATTTGGCAAGTGATAAGCCTCCTGCACTAGGGGCATCCAGTTTCTGTTAGTGTATCTGGGATCTGAAACAAGTTTGACTTTAGCCTCTCTAACTCCAGTGTTCCAAAGATATTATGCTCCTGATTATTTTTTGTTTTTTAAAAAAAATCTTTTCCTTTATATTATAAGTTCCTTCTTTCCATAATGGCAACTTTGGTTATTGTTATTATTTTTTTAAAGAACAGTAGCTTATCAGATGCTATAATACTATAGCACTAGCTCATCAGATGCTATAATGAGGATGCAGGTTGCAAGAAATACTGACATGAAGCAGTGAGATTCTTTCCACCTCCTTTTGTAAATAGATGCATGGCAGCCTCTTTCTTTCCTGAAGTACCAGAATTTAATCCTATGCGAAACAATATAAATTGCAAGACTAAAGTGGGGAAAATGGGTTGGTTTCTAGAAAAGGAAAGGGAAAATTGAAGCTTTCAGAAAAGGCAAGAAAAAGCAAGTGTTACTTTGCTCTTTGCTACAGGCATTCTATTATATAAGTTCATGCTTGCCCAATGCATCTTGGAGGGGACTGATTAAGCAATACATAGATGGCATGGTGTCTCTGGAGCAGAGCTTAGAAAAATAATTTTGGGAGTTTACAGCTCCCCAGTGGTTTGGGGGAGTGGTCCCTAATCTTTCCTTTCCTAACCTTTCCTTTACTGAAGACCTCCTGTAAATATAATTTGTTGTCAGGGACCCCCAAGACTTAACTCAAGATTTATGTATTTATGTAGATTTAAATATTCAAATTTATTTATTTATTTATTTGAGGTTACTGGAGATCAGGATTCAAATCCCTGTTCAGACATTGGGTGACCTTGAGCAAGTCATATACTTTCAGCCTGACAGAAAGGCAAAGGCAAACCTCTCCAAACAAATCTTGCCAAAATACCCCTGTGAGATGGTTGCCACAAGTCAGAAGTAGCTTGAAGGCACGCAACAACAAAGTGCCACTGTCGGGAAAGGGCTCTTTCTAGCCATCACGTCTCTCTCCTTTAAAAACTGACTTATGGCAATCCTAAGGCAAACCTATTATGGGGGTTCTCTTCATAAGATTTGTTGCCTTCACCTTTCTCCAAGGCTGAGAGAATATGACTTGCCTGAGGTCCCCCTGTGGGGTTTCCATGGTTGGGTGGGGATTCAAGCCCTGGTCTCCAAGGTCATAATTTGGCTGCATACACAATGCCTGCTGATGCATCCCTTCAATCAGGACACTGCAGCGGGGGATGTGTGTGTGAGTGCTGAAACTGTTCCCTCCTTTGCCAACAGTGGAGCAGTTTGGGTACATGCACACGCCTGCCACCATGTCCCTTTCATCAGGAATGTGGCAATGAGGGTGTGGGAGCTGAGGGACATGATAGAGAGAGCACAGGTGCCAGACCTGGCTCAGCATCCCTTTGTCTGCAAGGTAACCAAGAGAAGGGAGGTGTGGCTGCTTCTCACAAGAGAAAAAGGGATTCAGCATGGCTTGCATTAGCCTTTACCATGTGCCTTTTATACATCCAATTTCCATTGAGATGTCTCAAATTTTATTATGTTTATGCATTGCTCTGTAACAAAATATTTTCAGAAAAGAACCGGAATACACAAGTACATCTCAGTTAACAAGGTAGTTAAGTGCATTTATAATCTAAGTGCATCTATAATCCAAGAATTGCATGTTTGTATAATTATGTCTTTAGTTTATACTTTAAATTACTAATTCCTCAGAAAGAACTGGGCTTTTATTTTAAAGGGAGATGTCAGATGTCATTTTTAATAACTAATTGTTAAAAAATAATTTTAAAAAGCTTTTTAAAAAAATAACTGAGGTTTGTGTGCTTTGGTTTTAAAACCAAGTACAAGATATAATGATGGAACAGACTTAAAAAAGTGTTCTTTTTTCTAGTGTATTTTAGAAGTAGTGGTAATAAAACACACTCTTTTCCAGCTGATGTAGCAAAGCAAAGCACATAATCACTTCCACCCTTCCTTTTGAGGCAATTAAAATGTGAAGCCAAGTCTGAAGTGGCTTTGGAGTGGCAATACCAAATGCACCAGTGGTTCCTTTAGCTTCTAAAATGTACATTTAGAGAACAACAAGCTCTTCCACTCCCGCTTTAATACTGTGTAGCCCAGGCTCACAGGAAAGCTGACAGGAAGAAAATCAGCTCATTTCAAATGTGTTTTAGAACAGTTCTGAGGAAACTTTGGACCGTCAAAATGATCAATAAATGGGGTCTTAGAGCAAAGCATACCTGAATTCCCCGTAGAAGTCAAAATGACCAGACTGAAGTTATCCTACTTTGAATGTATGAGAAAACAAGATCCATTGACATGTGATGACATAACTTATTATAGTTCCAACTAGACTTAATCAATGTAATTTACCTACATATTGACTCATCATTCAACAATTGATTCAGTGAGTCTATTCCATGGAACCTAGAACAGGGAAAGCAAGTGAGAAGGCTGGGAGGGTAGAGCTCTTCTCCCAATCAATATAGTTGAGAGTCCTCAGGCATTATCAGTCAGAAAGATAATTAAACACTAAGAAATATTAAGACAGCTATTGTCCTTGAGCCCACTTAGGAATAACCAAGGCTTCCTGCAAACTATCCTGTGCACATTTACTTTGGAGAAAGCTACACTGAATGCACGAAGGGCACTTCTAAGGATACACTGTACTTGTAAGAGTCTTCATGTTTAAAGATATTTCCTACTAGTTGGCAAACTTATCAATAACCTGCCTGCCAATATTGAGCCCTTCTCACCTTAAAAACTGTTCTAGGGTCCTTGGTCTACTCTAGTTTGGAGAAGCAACAAAATTCAGGGCACTGCCACCCAAAACAACAGAAGGATAAGTTTATAACAGCCATGCAAACCTCTAGATTCAGGGGAAATGTTCTCAGATCAGTGAAAGATGGGAGGAAGAAAGTATTTTCTAAACCCTTTGCAAGGTACATGAAAAAAACTCTGAGATCACAATTTGTTACAATCAGTAGCCAAACATTTGTTCCTCTTACCAGACAAGAAGAAAAAGAAGGGGGAAGGGAAAAGAGAAAGGACCCTTGTGCTGCTGTAAGACATTTCCTTTGCTTATCTTCCGTACCACTATTTATTTTGCTTCTTTGCCGTGCAAATAACAAACCATCCTCCAGCAAGGCTCAGCCCAGCCCCTTTGTGCCCTGCAGCCATGGCTGTGTCTTTTAAGAGAAAATTGATTCTTTGGAATGCTGTGTGTGCACATACTTATCTGAGCCCTACAGCCCACACCTGCTGAACAGGTAAACCAGATCCTCAGCAATGGGCCTCAGCAGCAACATTCCATCTTGGCAAGCTATTACTCTCTAATTGCTACCTGTCAAACAGGTAAGCTAAGCTCTTGGGCCAAGTCCAAACAAGCGCATGTTCCCACGAAATCCTAAACCTTCCAACCTTTGACCTCAACTGATGCAAGGCTACAAACATTTTCAACCAGGGCTGGTGGCAAAATACGATTGGGCTTTTGGACCTTGTCTCCATTTGTGGCAAAATAATTTTTAAAAATTCAGCCTTGCAATCATTCTTTTGGTAGAGTGTGGCATGAACACAAGACACCAGGAAGGAGCAGACTTTTGCTAAATGCAATACTAGCAGGCATCTCCAAAGCCAAAACTGTTTGTCTGTGCTAGTGACTGTAGCTACCAACAGGTTATCCCACATCTGATTCACTGACATTGCGGTACAATGCTGTCAAGCTCTTGGTGGTTGAACAAGTTCTGCCACAAAGCACCATTTGGAAAAGGTGGAACAGGCACTTCTTGTTCCCTTTCTTTCTTCCAGTTCAGGCTTGCCCTGCAAGTAGCAGAACAGCAGGATCAACTTGCTCTTAAGAACTGGGTCTTGAAGCAGAAGTTACGCAACCACCGCACTATTGTACACCTTGTTTAAAAATGAATCTCAGAAGAATGACTAGAATTGTACCATCTGATATTTAGGGGTAGTAAGATGGGCACCTATAGAAAGCTTTGTATGCAAATCTACATGGTAGTAGTTGTTATGTGCCTTCAAATCAACTCTTGACTTTTGGTGACTCTATGCTAGGGTTTGCTTGACAATATTTATTCAGAGACGGTTTGTCTTTGCCTTCTCCCTGTGCGACTTGCCCAAGGTCACCCCGTGGGTCTTCACGGCTGAGCAGGAATTCAAACCCTGGTCTCCCAGAATCCTAGTCCAGTACTCACACCCCTGCACCATGCTGGGTGCTAGGCAGGGAGCAAAAGGTCTTTAACTGCTGATGAAGACAGCAGCATGTATACGAGGCTAGGTACTAATGTGCATTTGTTCAGTAACAACTGTCAAACACAATGGGGTGACCATTCAGTTCAGGTTCCTTTTTCCAATGAACCAACGAGCCAAGAGTAACAAACTGACTTTTTTTGTCTGCCTTTTGTTATACTATTCATCACTCATTTCCACAGAGCTTGGAATGCTCTTTTTGAACAGCTAATATGTAGCATTAAGGTTACTTTAAAAAAATAATAATTAAAAACTAATGTTACTTTTAGATTCTTATTTTGAACACTTAAAAAAATCAGAAAATGGCAAGCAAACAAAACAATCCCTCTTCTCACCCAACATTTTGGAAGTAGTGACAAAACAATACATGGTATATACAAGAAATCCCTTCATTTTACTGGTCACTACCATTTTAGCTGTTCAACTGTCATTATGCTGAAAAGTAACACATTGCACGTAATATCGTTATGAGCATTATGTTACTTCCAAGCTCTGCATTTAGAAGTGGGAGAGCTTACTTCCTCTAGTAAGAGTGTAAATCCACTGGGTGGCCAAACTGCTATGTAAATACATCACAGTTCAGCCTTCCTCAATGTGTGACCCAGAGATTGCTGGACAAGAACATACATCATCCTTACCTGAAGGACTGACATATGTAGTCCAACATGTTTGGAGGGCACCAGGCTGGGCATTAGCTTATGCACTTTTCACAAAATATGTAAATTGCAATTAGACCCAAATCCACATTAAAGTACATAGAACAGGGTGTGAATGCATTGAGCTATCATCCTTTCTTAAGTATATTCATCAGTTGGTGGACTTCTTGGAACTGTGGAGCCCTCTAAAATGTTCTGTTTGAGCTATGGAAACCACTTATTTCTGAGTAGCTCCTGTATGGCTGGGAGAATGTTGAGAATGATCTAGTGATGCAGGGAGGGCTTCAATGACTGAGTTTTTCCCACTGAATCAGCAATGAGCCTGGAAGGAGGGGTGCTGTCTGTACAGGAAGAACCCACAAGATTAAGTTCCACTCATGCCATATAGTTGGCTCATTTAAGTATCTCTTTAGCTATGGAGGAACCTCTTGTGGATAAAACTAAATAGTCATAAGATACCTTAAAGATTCCTAAATTTACTACTAAGATTTCTGGCAAATCTATACCAGAATAAATGTACTAGCCTTTAAGGTGCCACAAAACTCTTTGTTGTCTTTGCCACAATGGTGGTTCCTCTGAAAACTCTCTTACAGACAAATAGCTCTAAAAGTGGACTTCAATTGGATGCTATTTTTCCTCAATTTAAGATGAGTGAAATACTTTTTACAAGCGTAGGAAGGTTAAATCACCCTGTGAATAGCAGACAGAAGTGAGACTGCAAAATATCAGACATGATGGAAAGTGCCTAATGCGCACAAAATTACATCTAATCAGATGCTACAAAACACCATCTCTTATGTAACTTCCCTCCCCCATTTTCACTAAGGATTCAGACTACTGCTAGTCTGCTGCTTTGTTTCATTCAAACAAAGAGTGCTTTGTAATTTTTAGACCATCTTCGCTGACAAAGCAATAGCTTTAACCAAGAGAGGCTGACATACAAACTATTTTTATACAGAGATAGGATCAAAATCAAGTAAGTTTCCAGGCCTTTTAATGATGGTGAATAGAACTGTATATTCCTTTCTTCATCCATGAATGCTTATGCGGGTACTTGAATGTCAATGTAAGGACTCTATAGTCATTTAGTGGAACTGTGCTTATCCAGTGGATCTAGAGGCAATGCAGATAATCAAACCCAAACAATCAAATTCAATATAGTTAATAATGCTTACAGAAGCATCATTTGAATGCAAGTTTACCTGTGGGTGTGGGAATTTAAGCTATCCTCTAAAGTGGAACACACACATACAGAACAGGGAATGGAACATACTTCTGATTTCCCATTTCTCCAGCTGAAGAAGAGGGAGGCTTGTTTTCAAAGTGCTACTTGGCATGCAGTGAAAAGAAGATCTGTCCACACTAGGTCTATGTGACCAGGGCTAAGCTTGCACTCTGTCAGCCCTTGTAGTCCTTCAACAAAGCATGAACCTGGGCCATGTACCTACTCTGATGTACTAGCATGCAAAAGGGAATATTTAACCTGTTCAAAATGTGACACTGGCCAGAAAGGTAAGGATTTCTGAACTTAAAATCTGTTTGGATAACAATAACACTTATAACCATAACACTTACAAATAGGGTCTTTCACTAGTTTGCAAGTTCCCCAGAATCATTCAGGTTCTGGGAAAAACAAAAAAAGTCCTTCTGTAGATAATGAGGATCTTATTTTCAAGACAGTATTTTTTAAAATTCTGGATAAAAGGCTAGGGGATACATGGTTTTTACAGCATCACACTTTGGGATTTATTCATTTATAAAATACACACTTTGTATTTTATAAATTTGGTTTATGAAACTAAGAAGAAAGAGAAATAAGAACAATTTGGATTTTTCTGGCAAAAAGCATTCTTTTTTGGCTACTCTTCTGTATTCTCCACAGTTTCAAAGCTGCAAAATATCTATGTAAGCTTTTAGCACCGTGTATAATTATATAGTTCTTTTGTTTTGCACACTGGGTACTGCAACACACTTTCAATATTCATATAATGGCCCTACAATTTTTGTGTTGCCAAAATGTGCTTGCTTAATTGCTCTTAGCAACAGTAATATTTGATCACATGGGGCCTCTCCAAGTGTACTAAGCTTAGTTTAGGTGGGGACTGGGAGGGGCACAGTCAATTGTCAGCCACTAATTAGTGACTAATCCTGCAGAGTGAAATTCCCACACATCATCAAGGCACTTTTTGGCAACTTTCCCAATTAGCATCACAACACATTGAAAAACATGAACAGTGCATGTTTCCCTTCTCCAATTCCCTGGGCTGATATAGAGTAATCCAATTTGGTGACACACAAAATTCTGCAGTCTACAAGGGGGGCACACAATCTTTGACTTCTGAGTTGCATGTAACCAGTGGATCCTGTTTGTTTTCCATGTGAAGCCAGTCAGATCCCACTCTGTCAGATCCTGCAGCTCAGCTGACCTGTAATGTAGGTGGGGAAATATTGTGCCCTGGCTTCTTTACTGTTTGCCTACCGTTCTAGCAAAACATGAATGAACAAAAATGAATGGTGAATGGGAGTATACTGAGATAGAGAGGAGACTATGTAAGTGCATACTAACACAACTAGGAAGAGAGTATGTGCGTTTCTGTCTGTGCAAGTGCGTGCATGCATGCCTCCATGGCTCCCAGCACATACCAGATGTGATCCTTACAATGGAAAAGGGTATGCATCCTGGCCTATAAGTCTGAAACAGGACATTACCAACAGAAGTTGTTAGACTAATTTTTCTTCAATTGAGAAGAATTTGCTGCAAATTCCAGAAAGTTAAGTTGTGTTAACTTGTTGCAGCTTGCAACATGCCTACACCCACACACAAATAAAACATACTTACAGCGAACTTCTCTTCTAGGTAGAGTTCAAACATATGTGTGCCCTCCCCATATAACTGGGGAAACCTCCTTGCAACACAACACTGATTACATGGGAAAGATTCAAAATCGAAATGGAATTCATGGAGGGATTGCTATGAACCATGATCAGCTGACAGCTATTTAACAGCATTCAAACTGGAGTGCAGAACAATTTGATTGTTACATAACAGTCTCCATGTTCAGATGTCATAATGCCAGTTTACCGGGAGTGGGCAACAACAGAGAAAGAGTTTTTGCCCTCATATTCTGCTGATGATCTCCCAAAAACATCGTCTTGTCTGCTATAGGGAGCAGGATGCAGAAGTATGAGGATTTTGGGTCTGATCAAACAGACAGTATCCTCACCCTCAGTTCCCCAAATTTGTTCAGGGAAAGCAACAGCAGTTAAGACAGTACAAAACCAAAAATTAGATAAGTAGGGGGAAAAAAGTAGGGGCAGTCAAAACCGTGATTACCATCGCTTTAGTTAAGTCCTCCCCTCAAGCCTAGGGTTCATACCCTACCTCCACTACAAGCAGCCAGTGATCATGGGGTCTGCAAACCTCATGAGCTGAAGAAATAAATGCAAACCTTTCCTTCTAATACTTGTTGCACTTTCTTCCAAACTATATTACCCTGTATTCCTTCCCTGCAGTAAGGATTATATTTTTTTTGAGATGGGGTGAGGAGTGGCAGAGAGGGGAAGCAGATTACAAGAGGAACTAGCTGCTCTATTGTTTGAGACAAACACTAGAAAAGAAATAATTGCACAGCCTATCTGGTTCTGCAGACAAGCAAGGGAGTAAGCATCCATTATCCCTATGTAGAACATGTAAACCAAAGCCTGTAGAGATGCCTACACTGACTAGAAGCCTTAGTATAGCTTCAGAGGCTCTAGCGTGTCCATGATTAACAAAGCAAACAGATAGCTTTTTGGGCTGACTTCCAGTAACGTGTTATCTGGATCCAAAGTCAAATAGATCAATGTAGAAAATATCTATTCTATTGTACTTCAGGCAAGGTACCATGTATGTCTTGGTCCAGAGTAACTGACTTAAGTTTTATATTCTGCAATGGTTCAAAGGTAGTAAGAATAATATTAACCCACATTGCATTGACACAAAATGTCATTAAGAGCTCAGGCTTTTGCATAACTGCACTAACATCTCAAAATTAAGTATACTTACATGGAGCAGAACTGATTTTGTTATATGTGTAGCTTAAACAAAAGCAACAGGAAAAATAATGGAGGAAAAAATCTAATATCTTTGGGTGACAGCCAGAAGGTAATGTTGTGTAAACACTGAAGGAATACACTTTGTTCATGCATGGAAATTCTAAAGAATGTTTAACTTTCTACTTTAGAGAGAAATATGAGGTTTGTTTATTTATTTATTTGCCTATACTGCTCAATATTCTCACTAGACTGTAGCACAGAACATCTTGGTGTTTTAAACCATCTAAGAATCCACTTGAGCCCAAGCATTCCTACTGTGTGGTCTTATCTACATCATCTCTCCCCACCTTGCTTCATTTGCCATTTATACTAAGTCCAGGCAGCTTATCTTTCCAGATGGCTGAAACAATATTCAACTGGGGCCAGAGGCACTTTGACTTCTGAACCAGTGTCAGGCTATTGTTAACTGCACCTGCAAAGCAATTTCCGAGAAAATTATTATCAAGCCCTTTTAAGGAACTGTCTTGTTTTTTAAAAAAAATTAAACAGGTCTCACTCTCATGCTCTACTTAGCTTGAGCATATTCCCCCCTTTAGTCTTAGCTGCATGAAAAATGTCCAATATTTCTCCATATCAGAAGAGATTTTTTCCAATAAGGAACAAATTAGATTCTACATACTTTATACTGGCTCTTCAGGGACTTTCTCTGTCATGCAGGAGCTCAGGAAGAATCATAGGTAATGTACATTCTTTGGATACCCCCATGCCAAAATCTCCATGCACATGGAATACTAACCCAACAGACAGCAAACTGAGGCAGAAACTGATTATATTGTAAAGTGTTCATCTAAGGGATGCTTTCATGCAACAAAATTTTCAAACAAATAGATCCTTCATGTGTATTCAGACATGGTACAGTTGATCAGCATAAACCATAGCATTATAGTGAAGACAAGGTATGTTTGTGTGTATGTGGGAGCCACATGACTTCTCAAGTTCATGGTCAAAAGGATAGTATAGGCATGAAATAAATGACAGAGAAATAAAGCTTGCATCAGCTCTAAGGTCCCTAATAGTAAAGCCACTAATGTTTAAATAGCCATCAGAAAATGAATTAAAGTATCTGACAATTCATGTCTAAATGGCTTCAGTCAGTAAATAGCTCTAGCTTAGTTGTTTGCTATGTGCACTTATCCTCTGGCCAGACAAATTTCTAAAACAAATATTATCATATGCCAGACTTCCAATTAGAAAAATCTGGCTTCATCAGTAAATCATCATGCTTCTCATGTATGCTTTTGACATTGAGTGCTGATGAGTGAGGCACATGAGTATTGCTAGAATTGAAAAATGTGCAGTTATTTCTTACGATCATCCTAAAACAGTAAGACTGTTTAAAGGAATCTGATATACAGATTTATATGTTAATGAATTTCATTATATGGCTGACATGGAATTTACGAAACAGAATGCCAGATATGTAAAATGGATATGCATGGGCATTTTTTCTGGCAAGTTGGTGCTTAGCAATAATGCAGTAAAATGAATGCATTTTTTCTACGTGAGGTACAAATTTGTTGTAAGTTTTGATAGCATTGTGCATAAGAATACAGAGAACTGTTCTACAAGACATTCTTGGACATTTGAACTGATCGTTTTGTTACTCAATCAGCAACAAAAGACGGATGCATACAAAGGATGCTCCAAGGTACATTGCTTTGTAAACCAGACTTGTACTTAAGCACTCCCCAGGGAGCTGCATGTAGGTAAGTGAGGAAATTATGTAGAAGAGGAATGGATTCCATCCCTTCTCTAGTGCTCTGCAGGGAAATTAAGTGGGCTGCCATCAAAAAGAACCCTCCCCCACAATCAGCATAAAAATACATCAGATTGCTGCAGGAGCTAGGGAGTTCTTCAGTCTCTTCTGCTAGCCCCAGTAGGCTAGTAACTTTTATGAGCTTCTTTACAAACCTTAAGTAAACATAGAAACACACTCACATAGACCATTGGCCGTTGATGATCCTTGAGAATTAGAGAAATGGGGACAAAACTATCCTGCACCCCATTTAGTAAGTAATGTCTTGTTCGATGAGGAGGACAGAGGCATACCTTTAGAATATCTGTAGGACAGAAGGATATCAAACTAATTCTCCTTATTTTACTGGAAACAAACTGTTTCCATGACCAAAACAAGGAAGCCTAAGAAATTAAAAATAAATAAACGTGGAGGCACAAGGAGGATTGTGGCAAGTGTAAATAGTCTTTGTTTATTCTGAGGTCCTTGCTTTTTGTACTGGAAGCAAGTCCTTCAGTACAGCCATTGTTTATTTACAAAGCATCTTGAGGCTTTATTCAGTTTAACAGGAAGAAATTTGACTGTTCAGGCTGTAGAGCAAATGCACTGCAGTAATATCAAACAGTGCTCACCATCAGGTTGACCAAAAATTTCAGGGACTATAGGTCCTCTCAAGAGCACCAAAAGACAATTAATACTCCTGCACTATAACATGCAGAACCGGTCTCTAGGACAGTGACTAAGGGGCATTATGTAGCTTGCTCAGACCATTCTCTTTCCCATCCCAAGCTCAGTATCTGCAGTAGTGGGATAATAAGACTCACATACTGTACCTTACATGATTTTTGCAGAGATTACAAGATAATGAATTCAAAGCTATATAAGCATCAACACTATACAAATTCTAGATACTATGATGATAGGTTTTCAAACTAAGGTATAATCTTCTGAGAAGATAAGGGGGGGAAATGAGCCCATGGCAAGTAGCCCACACATAATTGCTGTACAGTAGTTTGAAAGTTCAGAATAGAGTGCAGCTATGTTTTGAATATTTTGATCCATTTTGGCAATTTCTTTTCATGGAAAAGGTACTATGTAGCTGAAAAGGCAATAAAACACTATCAAAAGGCTAGACCCTTTCCCTGTGAAGGTGATAAGCTTAAGTTTTGGGATCTACATGTCCACATTGCATTCCTTTAATTTATATCCTTCCTTCTGCCTGTCTCCCAAGTACATGATCCAAGGTGGGTTATAACAGAGATTAAAACAGAGTATAGCTAAAATGAATCATAATAGTAAACCAAAAACACCCCCCTCGTCCATTAACAGATGAAGATAAAAAGTGTAGCCCTCTCATTAAAAACCTCTTCTGTAGCAACTGGCTAATGACCAAAAGCCTGTTTGTTGCCAGCCGGAGCAGAGCAGAGATGGTGCGAACCTAGTTCTTGTGGGAAAGAGTTCCACAGCCTGGGAACAACCACCAAGAATGCCTTCTCTCTTGTTTCACCAAATATGTCAGGGATGAGGATGAGACTGAGTGAAAACCTTCCCCTGAGAATCTCAAAATCTGTGCTGGCTCATTTTCCCCAGTAGTCTGGACATAAGCCATATAACCAGCATCCTGAATTGTACCTAGAAACAGAACAGTAGTCAGTGAAGCTATTGTTAACAGGGGAGCTTCATATTTGTTGCAACCAGCTTTAGTTGTTAACGAGCCTTCACTGATTTGGTCTTTTCCTCATGAGCTGAAGAAAGCCTTCTATAATCCCCAAGTCACTCTATTTGCATGGAGAATGTAGAGTAAGAACAAAAGAAACAAGAAGCATGATTTCAAATGTCCAGTTAGACTATATAGTAAACTACTTCTGAGTATTCCTTGCCTAAGAAAACCCTATGAAATACATGGCATTGCCACAAGTTAACTGGTACTTTACAGGCACACACATATATATGCATGCATGCATGCACACACACACAGCAATAAAGATCACTTGGTAGCTTCACAAAATTTGCTGCATCTTACTCTACACTACTGCAGAGAAAGAGTTTCAAGTTAAATAATGCTTGGCGCTCTTGTGAAAAGGTCAGGATAAAAAGGTAGCCCCTTCCCTCCACCAAAAGCAACCCAAGCCAAATCATTCAAAAAGATAACAGGACTGCAAAGATGTTTTTGTTCTTAAATCGGAAGTTAAAATATTACTAATATCTTTTTTTAGCTGCAGAAGTTGTCTTGTTTGATTTTTACAGTGCTGACTTAGAGAAGTACAGAACAGAGAAAACTTTACTTGCTGGCTGAGAAACTTTTCTGCCTGATTCCAGGACCCTGGATAAAGTCACCTTGCAAAATATCCTCACAATAGCTTCTAAAAGACATTTTTATTAACCTAATGGGAAACTAGTAGCCTGCATTTCCACGAGAGACAGAAGAGAGCACAGCCAGCATAGCAACATGGGCATTTGCCTCTTGGTAGGTTGGTTTTAAATACAGTCAGCCTTCCATATCCATGGATTCTGTATCCATGGGTTTAACCAACCACAGTTTGAAAATATATAAAAAAAAATACAATAAGCAAATTTTGATTTTGTCATTTTATATAAGGGACACCATTTTACTACACCAATTTGCATAATGGGACTTAAGCATCCACAAATTTTGGTATCTCTGCAGCATCCTGGAACCAAACCAAACCAAGGATTCACTGTAATGCATTCTATCACGTAGGCTGGTGGGTAAGAAGAAAGGAAGAGCAGACTTGCCTTTCCCTGCAGCCAGCATGTTCCTGGAAAGAAAAGAAAATCTATCTTGACCATAATGAGCCATCTAAGCCTCCAATACAGATCATGCATATAATACATACAATACAGATAATAAAAGAAGATGCTTGTTAAGTGTTAAGATACAGGAAGGATTAACTATAAGTGCTACCTGTTGCAAAATTAGCAGCTGGATTTGCGTCTGGTGTTCCCAGCTGGAATCTGGCACACGAGCTGACAGTGACATAGCAACACATAAGCACAAACACACAGTAAGCCTCCCCCTGTACAATCTGTTGTTCAAACACCTGCTCTTTCGCACTGAGCTTGCTAACAGCACTGCTTTGATATAAAGGCAAGCCATTAGCATCTATCATCCCACAGATTTGTTTTAGCCATTTCCACAACACATAATTTAGGTACTTGTAATTGGTAACCTTCATTAAACCTTACTTGAATACCTGATTGTCCTCAACTGGCAAGTCCAAACAATACTACTATTAAACAAAGAAAAAAAATTACACACAGAGGCAAAGAGAGTTGCATTTTAACTTTGTTCCTTTCTGTCATAGCAGAATTACAGCTATTAGTATGGCTGAGGACTGTAACAATAACTTAAAAGTCTTGCAACCTCTACCTAAGGAAGTCCTAGTCTATTGACTAAGGATGCTTACTTCATGCTAACATGTGCTTAGGCTTGCAGAGGTTCTTTTTAGCTGTTCTTATAAGCATCAGACAAATTTTAAGTGAACAGACAGAGCTTTGATCTCTCTCAGAATTCTCTCCAATTACATGTTCAGTTCATTGTTCAGCTCATTCAGTGACAAATATACAACTAAATAAGCAGACATTTGGTAGATCTCTGCAAAGAAAAAAAATGGTTACCCTGGATATGACTTCATTGATTTACAGTTTGATGCATGAACTACCAAAATATTTAAACCAAAAGGCAGCAGGATCCTAAATTTCAGTGGTACTTGCATCCACATAGTATTTTTAAGACTGAACTATCTGTTTGTAAAACCAAACAGATATTATTTGGAAACATGATGCTACAATTGGAACTTCCACATAAAATGAATTCTGAACAAAGGCTTCATTTGACTTATGTAGATAGCAACTCTCTATCTATGTTAAGCCAGAGGCCTTGTAGCCCAGTATTATGCCTCTAACAGAGATCAGTCAGCAGCCTCAGGAAGTTTACAAGAAGGATGTACAGAGGTTGAATTTTGTCTGTTTACATCCAACATGTGGCATTTTGTATTTGGTATTGTAGGATCAGTTAAGCTACGAAGCCCAGTATCACTGAGACTTTTTCTCATGACATTATGTGCCCCTTTTGATGGTAGTAAATTTCATAATTATTTCTGTCTTTTAAGCCCGCCAATAAATGTTAATAGCTCACAAAACATTTTTAATAGCCACCTAACAATGAATGCCAGCTTCTGTCATTTGTGGAACATCAACAGCCTGAAAAGAAAACACATTCTCAAGAGTTTCCCCTATCCAGTTTCCTATTCTTTCTCATCATATGTGAATGGGCAAGCAAATATATACAATAAGAACAAACTGAAACTACCCATGTTTATCCCATTCATTTTAACTACATTGCATTTAATGGGGTTTACTCCCAAATACGTTCCCACAGAATGTCAGCATGAAATATTTATTACCATGGCACTAGCTAACATCTAAACCTGTATTAAACTAAAAGGTCTTGAAAGCATTTACAAAACAGAGCTGTGGTCAGTCATTACTTTTGAAGGCAAGTAAGTGTAGATCACTGAATGTTAGGGAATCCAATGCCCAGAGAATAGACAGTTTCCTTGATTTCTTGTTTCCCCAACAACCAAACCTGCATAGGTCACCACTGCTTCAAAAAGAGTCTCACTATTATGTATTTTAAGTTATTGCCACACACCTCAGAGGCCTGTTTTCAGACAGAAACCAGCTGGATAAAAAATATGCAAAATAAATAATGTTGTCCCCACATTTTATCACTGAGGTTAGTTAACCAGCAAATAAACTACAGGCCTTAAAAAGGGGCGGATAGTATATGCAAATACTTTAAAAAAAATCCCTGAGCTAGAGAGGTAGATCGACTGGTTTTCCACTGGAGAAACAGGCAGGAGGTAGATAAATCTGATTTCCTTTTCTCTCAGTGTCCCCAGCCACCTGAAGTCCCCAAAGCGAGCAAATCCGTACAAAATGAGGTTTACAGCTGAGGATAAGTCTTAATTGGAGTCTTTTATGGTCTTGGGCAGGCCCGTAAAACCTGTTATCACAGGTTTAAAACACACACTCCCTCATTCTCTTATACACCAACCCAAACCACGAGGAATGCCGGTTGTGTAAAAGATAGGTAACCATTTGTGGAAGAAAGGTGGTTTAAGCTGTAACCCAGCCCCTGTTTTATAGGACCATAAACTGGCAGGTGCTTTGTGCTCTCTCTCTTTCTCTCTTCTTCTTCTTCTCTCTCTGGAGTCCATGTCAGTTGGTTGAGAGAGCGAAGCTGGCGGAGGCGAAGGCGACTCTTCAGGTCTGAGGAAACAGCTCCGTGCCGACGCGAAGTTCTTCCAGAGCCGCTTACCCTCCTTTTTGTGCCAAGTCTGAGCCCAGATAAAGTCATGGCCTCCTCTCTCGGTTTCACCTCAGACCTAACCTCCTCCCGCGCTTTTTTTTACCCCCTCAAGCGAGCTCAGGCTCCTCTCGAGCGCTTTTCTCAGCCAGCGAGACCGCCCTGGAGCAGCTTCCTCGGCCAGGCCTCGCCTCCTGTGGTAGTAGCGCCCATCCAGCTCCTTTCTCCCTCTCCCCGGGTCCCCCGCCCCACACACCGCGCTCCCTCAACCAGGCCAGCGCCGCTTTTTCCGAAGAGGTGATTTCGCTCAGAGTTCTGAGCCAGGGCCTTACCTGAGCGCGCCTCTTCCAATGGCTGCTCACCTGAAGGCGCGCTCTGCCCAATCAGCGCGCAGCTCGTCCCTCTTGCCTCGTCTCCTCTCAGCGAAAGAATCCAACTCCTCTTAGGAAAGTTACCTGCGGGCGCCTTTAGGTCTTGCTGCCGCTTCCTTGCTCGGTGCCCTAAGCAGGAGTGGGAGGGAAAACAGGGGAGAGCCCAGCGCCCAGCCAGTCTCCTCTCCACATGCGAGGAGGGGCGGGGAGAAGGGGGCTTTACCTGTCCCACTCCTACCTCTGCGGCTGGCTGGGGAAGAGGTA
Organism: Ctenosaura bakeri; assembly: GCA_948474755.1. Taxonomy (NCBI): domain Eukaryota; kingdom Metazoa; phylum Chordata; class Lepidosauria; order Squamata; family Iguanidae; genus Ctenosaura; species Ctenosaura bakeri. The sequence continues at coordinate 261,158 of CAOLHI010000381.1, read as the reverse complement.
GAGGGGGGAAGAAAAGCAGAATTACCAGTAGCTCTGGTTCTGCCGTCCCGGGCGCTCGCTCCGCTCACTCACTTACACACACACACATACACACACACACACACACACACCTTTACCTGCACAGACTTGAAAGTCCAGTTTCACCAGAGAGACTGAGGCACCTGGAAAAGGGGAGAGAGTTCATTGGATCAAACATGTCACAAGAGACGGACAAGTAAGTGATCACAGCCAGCTTGCTACTTTTGCTGCTCCTGAACGGATCAACTGGTTGGTTGTGTTTTCTTTCCCTTTTTTAAAAAAAACAATCTCGGTGGTGGACCTACTGGGATTACATTTCCTCTTCTATAGAAGGCACAAAAGAGGCTGAACAGCACCCACCAGAGAGCTGCTGGATTCCACCTTGCTTCTCCCAATCCTTTCCAGCCCTTTTTTTTTTTTTTTAACGCTGCTTCTGAACTTTCCATGTTCTTTCCCAAAGTTATGGGAAATCTTTGCTTCTTGTTTTTTTGCCAGTGTAGAGCAGGAGTGCTATTATTGCCTTCCATTTCCTTCAGGGCCTAGAGATGAAAAGCGATTCTTGGCTTTTGTGTGTGAATGCAACAAAAGAGCTTTTATATTGGATCAGAAACGGCCATCTTCTCTCCGTTCTCCTGGCACTCCTGTACATGTGTTGTGGGACAGAAAAAAGTAGAAGATGGAACTCGGTTCTTTTTATTGCAAGCCATTCAGGAAAAAAACAAACTGTTTTCATAACTGGAAAATAACCATATTGCAGAAAGTTGTATATGAAAACAATTGCGAATGTGGGTTTTACCCCCAACCCAGGGAGAGGAAGTGATTTCATGCCCAGGTCTCTGTTTTTCAATAGATTGCTTTTCAGTATATGTGTCTATGTATGTATGTAAATCTTAAAAAAAAAAAAGTAATGTCGCTGAAGGTTCCCATTACCAGACAAAAAATTCAGATTCGATTTCTTCGATTTCTTAAAATACAGAATACTATTGTTTCATAAAGAACAGAAAATGTTGTGTTTCAATCCAAGTTCTTTAATAATACTGAAAATCATAGGTAGTCTGTACTAGAAGGACATGTTGAAATAAGCAACATTGCTTTGGTGTTTAGAACAAATCAAATAGCAGTGAAGTTGTAAAAGTTTTGTTGAACTTTTTATGTGCCAGTGCTGAAGGACGTCATGATCTCAGAACGTGTGTGTATGTGTGTGTATACACAAACTAGATTAGCTGCACACAATTCCCTCTCCTTTTCCTTTCTCCCCACTTCCAAACATGTGCAAGGTGACGAAAATTGGAAGTCTTTCACGAGCGTCTCCTTCCTCTCTCTCCCAGGGTTGTATTACTCTTCCTTTTCCAGCAGATGTTACTAGCTTTGCTTGGTGTCTCTAGATCATGCCCCTGATGAAACGAGAAGGCCAGTACTTGTAGTGGGTTGGGTCTCAAGGTGTGGAATAATAGATTTTGCCTTGAAGCCTCCTTCTGGTATGCATATACGCATTGAGAAGGAAGATCTATACTAGAGTGGTTGCCCTACAGCTGCTGACCCACAACATATAGCTGGAAAGGGAGAGGAAATTAATAAGAGTACATTATTCTGGAGAAAGTGGTGGTATTGGCTGCAGACTGAAGGTGAAGGATCTGACAGATTTCTAGCATGAGAAGGTTGGTAGATGGAGGAGACTAACTTGGTTGGATATTAAAGGAAAGGCACATAGAGTTCTATAACCAGAAGTATTTTTGAAGGATGTCTTTGAGAAAAAAAAGTTATATGTTTAGTTTTCCTCTACGTAGTCAGAGAAAAGTTGCCTGTGGCCAGGACAAGTAGTATATCAGTCATGTTGCCTTTTCATACTTTTAAAGTAAGTTCAAGCAGGCACTTTCTTACCCTTTAAATTCATTATGACAACTATATCCTGTGCTAGAGACTGTGAGCCAACAAGTGGTGATAGGTCTAGTGTGATAATCTAGAAGAAAAGAGTATGCTCCTGATTATCACCCCTTGGGACACTTGAAAAGAGCTGGTTTTGTTATGTAGTGGCTTATTATTTTTAGGGTTTTTTTTTGTTGTTGCGAAATGAGGTGTGCCCATTATATTCTGACAATTGTTTAGAAGACAGATTTTGATCAGTATCTGAGACGTTGCGTATATACTTGGAGTCATCATAAGTTTAGCTCATTGGATTGGGAGTTTAGCCTATTCTCTATTTCTTTTTGTAGAAGTAAAGCCACAGGTTGTTGTTTTTTAAATAATATGTACTCCATTCTTTGTGGCCATATTTGTGGAAGTACATTTACACAAGTGATCATAATTATGCGGAATAAAGTTTTAGTTTAATGTCAGAAATAATTTGTTTAACATTAAGGCTGCATTCCCACAAACAGTTACTTGGTACTATGCCCTACTGAATGTGTGAGAATTTTCTGAATAAATGCACAGAAGATTGGTCTGTAAGACACAGATACGGCAAGGTTTTCTTATTGATATGATGAAAGTGTTTATACAAAGTTTTCATTTCTCTTTCGATAGCAATATATTGCTATATTGTATACATATGTAACTTTTTGCAATTATGCTATAAAGTACTTAAAATTATTTGCATGTGGCAAAAAACCCCTGGAAATATTTGTATAATCCAAACTTCAAAAAAGGAAAAATGAGGAAAAAAGAGTTTATATCACTTTTTTTTTCATCTTACTCTCCTCAGAACATTAGGTTTACCACTTTTTTAGGATATTTTGTACCAGTTACCCTTTGTGTTGTGGATATTGTATTTTCATATTAGCTCTTAGATAGAAGGCTGTTTGCAAGACTTCTGAATTTCTTTTAGAGCTGCACAGGATTACATGGAGGATGAAGGCAAAGGCAGATAGGGTACAGCCTCTGCCAGGACTGGACTTGCAGTAGACATCACAGCGTTCTGTCTTGGGCCCAGTGCTATTCAACATCTTTATCAATGACTTGGATGAAGGAATAGAGGACATGCTGATCAAATTTACAGATTATACCACATTGGGATGGGTTGCGAATACCCCAGAGGACAGGATCAAAATTCAAAATGACCTTGTTAGACTAGAGAGCTGGGCCAAGACTAACAAAATGAATTTCAATAGAGAGAAATGTAAGGTCCTAGGCAGAAAAAATGAAATGCACAAATATAGAATGGGAGACTCCTGACTGAATAACAGTATGTGTGAAAGGGATCTCAGAGTCTTAGTAAACCACAAGCTGAACATGAGTCAGCATTGTGATGCAACAGTCAAGAAAGCCAATGTGATTCTTGGTTGCATCAATAGGAGTATGATATCTAGATCAAGGAAAATAATAGTACCACTCTATTCTGCTTTGCTCAGACCTCATCTGGAATACTGTGTCCAGTTCTGGGCACCTCATTTCAAGAAGGATGCTGACAAGCTAGAATGTGTCCAGAGAAAGGTGACCAAAATGGTGGAGGCTCTGGAAGCCATGCTGTATGAGGAACAGCTTAGGGAGCTGAGTATGTTTAGTTTGCAGAAGAGAAGGTTAAGAGAGGACATGATAGCCATGTTCAAATGTTTGAAAGGATGTCATATTGAAGAGGGAATGGGTTTGTTTTCCACTGCTTTAGAAACTAGGACAAGGAGCAATGGATTCAAACTACAGGAAAAGAGATTCCACCTGAACCTCAGGAAGAACTTTCTGATGGTCAGAGCTGTTCTGCATTGGAATATACTGCCTTGAGCGTGGTAGAGTCTGGATGTTTTTAAACAGAGGCTGGATGGCCATCTGTTGGGAGTGCTTTGATGTGTATTCCTGCGTGACAGGGAGTTGGACTGGGTGGTCCCTGTGGTCTTTTCCAGCTCTGTTATTATATGATTCTGTGATCTGAGACATTTCTCAAGGTGCAACTATTCCAATACAAAAGTTATTTTAGTTCAGTTGTCATCTTCATTTGCCATTGAAAAGGCTTTCTAAATTGCCGTATGCTGTATTTGTTTCAGTTACACTGTATGGATCCTGTGAGAATGCACAGTAATCCACAGTTCCACAAATATGGTGTACAATACTTGGTAATGGCATTCAAGCTGGTTCCACAGTTTATTTTGTGCAAGCTAATTTTTCTGCAGATTTTAATCTGACATTTGGAGATACATTGCTTATCATGGAAATGAAAGAACTGCCACAGTAATGGGAAAACAGAGTGGTGAAAACAAAGGCCAGTTCATAACATCAGATCATTAAATCTGACCAGGCTAGAGTTGTGATGTCACTCTTTCCCTTTGCCCATCAGCATGTGAAGATATTAACTAGATTGTATTAGTGTATGTTAAACCTACTGAGTACTGATGATAGTGAACTGATCAGAGTTTGGAAAAGTTATTTTTTGAAGCTACAATTCCCATTTTCCTAGGCTGCAGTGGCCATGCTAACTATGGGATTTTTGAGAGTTGTAGTACAAAAAGGTAAATTTCCTAAACTCCAGAAAAAACTATCAGTCTACCTCTTGGTGTTCATGAAGGTCTACCATCATTGTCGTTTTTTTCCTGGAATAACTTAATAGTTTTTAAATACTGCCTAGCAGATGCATTTCTATCACTGTGCCTTCATGACAACAAATCCCAAAGGGTTTATCTGTGTTAATCTACTGTAGTGAAAAGGTTATGAAGAATCCTGCATCTGATGCGTTAGGTTTGAGTCCATGGAAGTTTCTGCCAGAAAAAAACCTGTTCATCCTTCAAGTGCCACTAGACTCTGAAGAATCCTGCATCACCCTCAGGCAGATTTATTAATCTTTAAAGAGCTTCAGGACATCTTGTTGCTGTTTTGCATTCAAATGCTGGGGAAAGTTTCACTTGCTGAATTTCTACTTGTCATACAGCTGTTAAAGACACAAGGACCTTGTCTAGAAAAGAAATTGGCAATAAAAAAAAGAACTGACATGAAGTGACAACAGAAGAATGACTCTATTGCCTTTCATGCTTTCTGGTTCTGAATAGATAAGAGGTTGGAAGAGTATGAGGCCAGTCATGTAAAAATATGCAACAGCCATCACATTTTCTCAGTGAACATGACGTGAAGAGATCCCATGAATTATCTCCCTGGTTACAGAATGCAAAGTTGTTCATATGCCCCATTTTGGATGGGCCCATTCCCAGTTGGCATTTAGCCCTTGATTTGTATTTTCATTTTTGCTTTTGCTCTTATGTTTTATTGCTGTCTCTCAACATTGTAATATTTAGACATTTTTATGGTGATCTATTCATTTTTACTGCAGTATCTGGGATTTTATTGATTTTTTTTTTAATTGTCAATCTGCTGTGACAGTATACTGCCAATTGGGAAGTATACAAACTATTTAAATGAAGAAATTCTGGAAATGCACAGATCACATGTCCTTGAGCCATCTTTGTCCTTTCAGTATCAACTCCTGCTGACTTGGCAGTAGGTGGCTATCAAGATGCCCCTGCTTAATGGCTACACTGGCTTTTCTCATTGCAGGTTCCAACCACACAAACATTTTTATCCTCAAAATCTATCATGGTCTTACTCCTCCCATTTTCTTCCAGATACTTTCTTGCCTGTAATTTGGATTCTACCATCATTAAATTAAATGTTCCTGGCACTCTCAAAAGTCATTCTCTCTTTTTTCTCCTTTGGTGGCCCACATGCCTGGAATTGCCTCCGAGAAGTGAAAACACCTCTGTGATGTCACCTCTCTTACATCATTCAACTTGCTCCTGATCTTCATACCTTTTGGATGATAGTCCCAGAATCCCTCAGGCACCTTGGTTTGTAGACATGCTGGGGGATTCTGGGATTTATAGTTCAAGAAATAATTTCTCCAAGCTTGGAAGGAGCATGCATTGGGTCAGGCTGCTTGGCTGTCTCCTTAAACATTCTATTCACTGACCATAAGCTTCATCTATAATCTCTGTGACAGGAAATACAGATTGTGAAAGAATTGCCTGCACATATAGCCAGAGCTCAGGAAAAATTACTTGTTTGGACTACAGCTCCCAGAATTCCCCCAGATAACATGCCATGTTCTTTCTGCTCTTTGTTGGCTTCTAGATTGTAACCTTCTCAGGTTGAGACATTTCCTCATGTACATGTAGTATCAGCACACTGATAGCAAAATGTAAACAAAATTAAAAAAAAAACTAGCATAGGGATAACTGTTTTAACAGGGGAATGTTTCACAATTTCATGTTATTTTACCCACTATGACAGGAAATAAGGGGTACCCATCCTGCTCCATGGAGAGGGGATATTCTTGTAACATGGGTAATTGTTTAAAAGAAAGGCTTTTGCCTATTTAGGGGCAGGAAGCAGCATTATGGCATCCTTTTAGCTGAAAAATACATACACCAAGGCCCTTTCCTCACTACACTGTTATAGTGCTCTTATTCCACTTTCAACATCCTGTGGAATCCTGGGGTTTGCAGTTTAGGGAGGGGCATTTAGAATTCTCAGCCAGGGAGCTCTTTGGCCTCAGTAAACTACAAGCCCCAGAATTCCACAGGATTTTGAAAGTGGAATAATAACACTACAACAGTGTAATTCAGAAATGACCTTAGTAAAGGTTGTTGGAGGATTCTGAACTTCTCAGTTTGGCAGAATTATTTATTAGGCAAAGTACGAGTATGTGTTTGAGAGAGAGCTTTCATGGAGAGCGATCACTTGATTGTTACTGAACTGAAAGTGAAATTTAAATAGGAAAGCCCTTAGACTCTGGTGATCGCCTGGAAAAAAGAGCAAAAGAGAAACAGAAAATGAGGAATGAAGATGCAATGAACTGTTGGTGTATTTGCTCTTAAATCAACATTAGGGAGGAAGCATTCAGTATCTCTGTCTGATTTAATTCCTCACCTCTACCCTGTTTTGATACTCTGTTCCTTAAAGCTAAAATGGACCCATGATTCATGTAAGATCATGTCATAATAAATTTGTTAGTTGTTAAGGTGCCACAGAGCTGCAACTCCCATCAGTTCTAGCTATCATAGCTAATTTGAGGAATGATGGGAGTTGTAGTAGAGCAACGAGGGCCACACATTTCCTATCACTGACTTATAGCAATCAGGGCACAATCTTTTTGCAGAAACTCCTCTGTGTCCAGTGGAACCCACTCTCTCATAAGAGGATTCAGGAACATAACCTAGGCTTAAATATGTGGGACTGAAATAAACATGAGAGCCAGTATAGTGTAGTGGTTTGAAAAAAGAAGAAGGGAAGATGTTCTTTCTTTCTATGCTATATTATCAGGAGGGCTTTTGGTTGCTGCTGCGGGGGTGGGCAGGAGTGGGAAGAGAAATAGAACTGAGAAAATTTGTCTTTAGATTACAACTCCTAGAATGGCCAGGCCATGTAGGCTGGAGAATTCTGTGAGCTGTAATCCAAGAAGTCTCATCTGTAGCTCAGGGGGCCTACAATGGGTCTAGCTGCCTGAAGTAGTTACAGAAGATAGATAGATATAGATATATATATATACACACACACACACACACAACATACATACATACATACATACATATACATACATACATACAGGTAATTGTTGTGGTTTACCTCAAGAAGATAAAGATTGATAGTGGTGTGTCTGTTCTTTTCTTACCAGACACCTCTGAGAAGTTAAAGGAATCTTGGAACATGTGGAGTTCTCATGATATTGTGGTTTACTTATTGTGACCAAGGTCTATAGGTTTAGATTAAGTAAGAGAGCTTCAAAGAAATTTTGGCACAATGTTGCCTAAACTAAGCATTTTCAAGTCCCAATAATGTAAGGGATAAGTGTGTACTTCCGACCCACTGAAGAGGATTTACTTCACATTGGTTACATTGTGCTAGGAGCTGAGTCCTGTTTTCTTCCCAATAGATGATACTTGCTCTCTCGGTATGTGCTTGGGAAGTTGTGATACAATAATCTTGTGGATTATGAATAAAGATGTAGCAGCCAGAATGGATAAGAGTTTATATAATCCATGATAAACTTTTTTTAAAGTCTACTGTATTTTTTAATACCGTTTTAAGTTTCTATGTACATTCCTCCATGATAATTATTCTACAAACTATCGTGGAGGAAACTCTTAGATTTGGCACAGAAGGAGAGGAATAAGACTGCAGTTGAGCAAATATAGTGCTACATACGTATGGTGAGGCTGCCCTAAGTCTAATGGTTGTTAGATTTGTTGTTGTTGTTTGCTACCACGTTGACTTTGACTCATGGTGACCCTATGAATGAGAGACCTCTAATGGTGTCATTCTTTTGCATCAGTTTACCAGAACAGCTTGTTACAATTGTTGAAAGATACAGAAACTGGGAAGGTTGCAAGAGGAGCCAGGAGTAGTGAAGGGGAGGAGGAGGAGGAGGAAGAGAGCAGAGTAGACAAGGAGGGTGGAGAAGTGAGAGAGTTGAAGAAGAGGGAAGGACTGGATCTTCTAGAATTCTGCGGCAGAGCTGGGGATGCAGATTCACCAAGCGTCCCACTGTCCAGTTCAGTTATTGCCAAGGGGCTGGAAGAAACATGAACCAGATGTGGAACTAGGGAGCAATATTGCTAGCTCCTGGGATACCAACAGAGAGGCAGCAAACATCCCCAGGTGAAGGAAGATTGGTGGGATGCATTTACACATGTACATATCTTGGAAAAAAGGAAAAGTGGCTGTTAATTATTTTGAATGATACCATTGGAGAGCTCCAAGAGCTCTTGTAGTCAACTGCCCTGCTAATGTCTTGTGAACTCAGGACTGTGGCTTCCTTGATTGAATCAGTCTGCCTGTAGTGTGGTCTCCTTCTTTTCCTATTGCTTTCCATTTTAACAAGCATTTTCCAGTGAATTGTCATCTCAGGATACGTCCAAATTATGGCAACCTGAGCTTAGTCATCTTGTCTTCTAGCAAGAGAATTCAGGCTTGATTTGTGATAAGACCCATTCATTTGTCTTTTTATCAGCCCATGGTATCTGCAGAACTTTTCTGCAGGATTGGTTTTCTTCCTGTCAGTTTTCTTCACTGTCCAGCTTTCACAACGATACACAGAAATCAGAAATACTATGGCCTGGCTGATCTTTATATTTAAGGATCTTATTTACTTTATCTGTGGCAGTCTTTCCAAGTCTTAGTCTTGTTTTGATTTTTTTGACAACATTCCCCATTTTGAATAATGGATGAGAAGGTATCAGGAATCCTTAAATATTTTAATGTCTTTGTTACTCTGTTTTAATGTAGGTAAATTTTGGTAGACTGTGGAAGACTAAGTGAATCAATGGAACTTGCATAAGTATTAATTTACCAAATTTCTTTCAGTTAAATGAGTCTCTGTGGTAATTGGGATCACCAATTTGATGTAGGCTAGTGGAATAAGTGCGGAAACTACCAGCATTTTCACACTACACTCTTCTAGTGCTGTTATTCCACTTTCAACATCCTGTGGAATCCTGGAGTTTGCAGTTTAGGGAAGGGAATAATAGCACTATAAGAGTGTAGTGCAGACATGGCCTTTGATAGGTTTGAAAGTGTAGGATGGGGAAATAATATGGGAAAAATGATCAGGAGTAGTGGTTCTTAACTTGGAGTCTGCAGACCCCTCACAAGGGCTCTGTGAACAGTGGTGGCACAACTGGGACACGGCAGCAGAGGTGTGTGCAGTGTGCTAAATTGCACCCTCATTTACAAATGAGAGAGCAGTTTGGACATGTGCACATGCCTGCTGCCATGGCCCTTTTGTCAGAGACGTGGTAGCAGGGAGTGTGGGTGCAGAAGGACAAGATAGCAAGCATGAGCACCTGTCCAAATTGCTCTCTTGTTTGTAAATGAGGGTGCATTTCAGCACACCTCACACACCCCTGCTACCGTGTCCCTCCATGCCCACACCCCCTGCTGCTGCTTCCCTGAAGAAATGTGCACTCACCCAAGGCATGTGCACTCACCCAAGCTGTTCTCTCATTTGCAAACAAGGGAGCTGTTCGGCAACTGTGCTCCCCTGCTGCCACATCACTGACAAAAAGGATACAGTGGCAGATGTGTGCATGCACCAAAACAATGACCCTAGAGACCAAGGTATGAAACCCACTGGGGGAACCTCAGGCAAGTCACATTCTCTCAGCCTCAGAGAAAGGCAAAGACAACAAATCTTGCCAAGAAAATGATAGATTCACCTCAGGATCGCCACAAGTCAGTTTTCAAAGAGGAGGGACATGATGGCTAGAAAGGACCTTCCCCTGTCGGTAGCACTTTGTTGTTGTGTGCCTTCAAGTCAATTCTGGCTTACGGCAACCCTAAGGTGAACCTATCTTTCTTTCCTTTCTCAGAGGCTGAGACAATGTGACTTGAAGTTCCCCAGTGGGCATCCATGGCTGAGGGGGAAACCCTAGTCTCCAGAGTCATAATTTGGGTGCACGCACACACCTGCTGCCATTTCCCTTTAGTCAGGGACGCGTAGCAGGGAGGTGTGGGTGCTGAAACTACTCCCTTGGCATCCGTACCCCTTCGCTGCTGCATCCCTATTGCTGCTGATGATGTTGGTGTCTAGCAACAGGGCTTCGCTGGCCCTTGTGAGGGCTCTCTGGATCCCAGGTTAAGAACCATTGTATTAGAGCAAAATCACTGTCTAAAAGACACTGAATAAAAAGCCCTTTGATTTTGTTTTTGAAGTAAAGCACTTGCCTCCTGCAGTCTGTCATCTTTATTTCTCCCCATCTTGCTCCAGATGTCTCTGGGCCACAGTGGGCATTCCAGAGAAATAAGGAATACCGGTAGGTATGGGAGACAAACAGTACAGTCCAAAGTGATTCTAGCATTTTGGTTTATTTTAAAATTAAAAATGAAACAGGGAGAACAAGGGCCTCATGGGTACCAAGGGAAGTATTGGGTTGCAACAGGGCACACGTTATGGTGGTACATTGAAGATTGGATATTTAGAAAAGTCATGGAGGTGAAGGGACATTTGAAGGGGAAGCAAAAATGTTACTGAGACTTGTAACAGGATGCATGTGAAGAAAAGCTAAGGAACTTGCTGGGATTTAAATTCAGAGGTTCATTGGCTTTAGTGGGATCTATGCATGCCTCCAGTTTGAACAAATTCCTTTTTGGGGACTACAACTTTGATAATCCCTCAGATTTAGTGGCCATGTGGAATTTTGGGAGCTGTAGTCTAAAAAAAAGTCTCTTCTCAGCTTTGCATCTGCCTGTCATTCTCCTGATTATGTCCAAATGTTGTTCTGTGCCTTCAAGGCATTTCCAACTTATGGCAACCCTAAGGTGTACCTATCACTGGGTTTTCTGGGGCTGAGACTGTGAGAGGCTCCCAAGGTCACCCAGTGGATTTCTCTGGCCGAACAAGGAATTGAACCCTGGCCTGCAGGGTCGTAGTCCGATGCTTCTTAATCCACTACATTATGTTGGCTCTCATTATGCCCAAACAATGTAAATCAAATAGAAGACTGTTTTCAATAATTTTTTAAAAGTTTGCTTCCCTGTTTCTATATTTTGAGTTCTAGGAGTTGTATTTAGGGATTAATATTTCTATTTACCTTCAGATAATAGTGTATTCTTTATCATTTGGGGAAAAAAGTTCTCAGGGAGTAGCAGTTTACTATCATGTCAGTTCATGTCCATTTAATTTGGGTTGCCTTTGTGTATTATGAAATACTCCAGGTATTGGGAAAGAGGAAGCAAGCAGCATAGAAACTATGATTGCAAAAACGTGTTCTTTCTTTATTCTGCGCAATGCTGAGATCATAAAAAGGTTTGTAGAGTGAGATTTAGAAGAACATTTCAAAAAGTAACAGTCTTATTTAATATATATAAAAAATCAAATTGTCAAAGGTATGCATAATCTCCCTGTTCTAGGGCAAATCTATGCATGTGTATGTTATATCCCTTCAATTCACCTGTCAATTTATGGCAACCCCATGAATTTTGTAGAGTTTTCTTAGGCAAGGAATACTCAGAAGTGATTCTGCCAGTTCCCTCCTCTGAAATACAGCCTACAGCCTCTGGTATTTGCTTGCAGTCTCCTGTCTAAGTACTAACTAGGGCTGCCCCTGCTTAGCTTCCAACAGCAGACAGGGTCTAGTTTCTTTTAGGGTATTTAGGCCCTTTATAGGGCAACTGTAGTTCTTTTTAAAGTTAATCCAATGTAGGATTTCTTGTTCTTTAGTTAAAGGGATAGAGAGCAATATTAATGTGTGTGGCACTTAGCACAATACAAGGATATTGTATTCACTGAGGAACGTACAATTTCAGCTGAAGACAATAGAAAAATAGACAATAGAAAAAGAGAAATGCTTATATCAGTTACATTTATTTTGTTTGACAGAAGAAGTGTGAGGGTTGTTGTTGGTTTTTTTGGTGTTGCATGCCTTCAAGTTGTTTCTAGCTTACGTGACCCTAAGGTGAATCTGTCCCAGGGTTTTCTTGTCAAGATTTGTTCAGGGGGTTTGCCATTGCTGCCTTCTGAGGCTGAGAGAGTGTGATTTGTCCAAGGTTACTCAGTGGATTTCGATGGCTGAGCGGGGCTTTGAACCCTGGTCTCCTAAAGTACTATTTCAACACTGAAACCACTACACACCACACTGGCTCTCATGTTTATTTTAGCTACATATATTTATGCTTAGGTTGTGTTCCTGCATACTCTTATGAGAGAGTGGGTTCCACTGAACACAGAGGAACTTGTGGGAAAAGAATAATAAGAATGTGTCATGGCTGCAAAAAGTCAGTGATAGAAAATGTGGCCCTCCTAATGTTGTTCGACTACAACTGCCATCATTTCTCGTTAGCTGTGGTAGGACTGATGGGAGTTGCAGTTCAATGACAGTCTTCATCCCTGCAATAGAATACAGGGAAAGAAACAAAGAAGATTCCAATTATACTGGGGGCAGTATAATTAAGAATGTCATCTCTGTTTTACTGAGTTGCCAATCTTTGAACAACACCAATTATTTATCATCATTGATTTAATTTATACCCCACCTTTTCCCAAAACTGAGATCCAAGGGGGCTTAAAAATTGAAATACAATGTACTTAAAATGTATAAAAATATTAATATTAAAATAAGATTAAACTGTCAACAACATTTAAAAACACTTTAATACAGTGAAAATGACAGAAAGCAGTTTGAAAACAATGCAAATAAAGAAATACGAATCATTTATGGATTAATTCTCATGTGGTTTAATTATAATAACAGATCACATACATGAAACCAGGGTATTTTTTATAAATACTTCTCTGTACTTATTTAAGTTAGGGGTTCTGTTTCATTAGGAGTTCTAAATGATGTAGGCTTTGTATAGTGGAACCTCCAAGGTTAACTTCTAATTTAACCTGGCACAATAGCACTTGGTTTCATGCCTCGAAGCTGAATCTCTCAAGCTCACTAATGAGATGTACTGAACTTGAATACTGTGAAATTGTCAGAATTCTGATGACTCCCTTATATTTAGCCTGAAATAAATATATTCAGGGAGACCTCATCATGTTTAAAAAGTTCAGTTTTTGCACAGAACGTTTTAAAGCAGAGCTTCAAAATTTTACTTTTTGGACTAGAATGTCCAGAATCCTCCAGTCAGTATGGCTGTTCTCTTCCCCATCCAAGATGAAATCAGTGTATGTTATATAGCTCCTGATTTTTGAAATGTAAAAATGTATAAACCCAGTGCACAGAAAGAAATCCTGAATGAAGTGTTCCTATTCTGTCACTATCGGGATAAAGAAATTTGGTTTTATCCCTGCAGCTATTTTGACTGTTATTAACTTAGTTGGAGCCCTTCTGTCTAAAACTTGTCTCGCCTGAATTCCTTTTACAGATTTAAAGATTTAAACCGGATTCTAGCAAATGAGCTATGTTAAAAAAGTAGTAATGAGTAGGGAGCATATGTGGTCACTATCAGATAAAAGGTTTTGTAGGTGTAATTCATACTTCCTACTGTTTAACACTCACAAACCACGTTGCCATCGTAGCTCTGCCAGTTGCTATAGCAGGGGTGTGCAAAGTGCAGCACACAAGATGCATGCAAACCCCTGGGGCTGATTTTATGGCCCTTCAGGGTTATTGTTGTTGTTATTATTTTGCCTCTAAAGGGGGGCAGTTTCAACATGTTTTCACCTGGCCATTATAGGCCCAAATAAGGCCATTTTCAAAACAAGAAGTGAACCAAAAGCGACTTCCTAGTTGCTTCCTGTTGTAAAATAGCACTCCCCTGGAAATGGAACATCTTAAAGTGGGCCAAAACGTTGGGAAAATATCCCTCTCTCTCCCTAGGTGGGATTTTGGGGAAAAGTTTTGGAGTTTTTTTTCCACAAGCGGTGCAGAGATGAGATTATGACCCTCCAAGGTGTACTGGGAGGCAGTGAAGTCCTCTCCCCCTGACAGTTTCCCACCTCTGTATTATAGTTTGAACACAGCCCCTTCCAGATATGTTGTACTATAACTTCTGTCACCAGTGCTGGCATGGTGTGAATTATAGTTCAACACATGTGGCAAGATTTGAGGAAAGTGAACAGAAATCCAGGATATCTTTCATTTATTGCAATATTTCTATGATACTTTTTAACGAGGGGGGCATTCATACTACACAGTTGAAGCAGATTGCTACCACTTGAGTGCTCCATCCCATGGATTTCTGGAGATTGCCCTTTGGTGAAATATCTAGAATTCTCTATAGAGAGCTCTAGTGGACTTCCCTGTACTGTAGCATTAGATCTCTAGATGTTAACTGGAGCCCTCTGCCTAGCCCACCAGCCCTGGGTATCTATTTCTCAAGTTATCGGCCTCGTGTTCCTACTTTCTGGCTTTTGTCACTGTGGAAATGGGACTTTACGTTCAACACACTGGCATTTTCATTTCTGAGTCACAGAGCTGTCTCTCAGTAGCTGGGCCAAGAGGGTTTATGTGCAGAGAAAACAGATACCCACAATGAATTTAAATTATTGCCTATTTTGCTCTCACATGCAAGAATGAATAAATTCAATGATTTTCACCCCACTCTGCAAGAATACAACAGTTTATGTGCAGTTTCCAAATGCTTTTTGTACTTTTAAGACTTTAAGAAAAATCAGTTTGAAGAGAAATGCACATAGTTTTCCTATGCAGAAAGCATTATATTTTGCATAAAACACATTGATTCCTGTGCAGAAAAATTGTTTTTTTGTGCAGAAAGTACATGCAGGGAAACTACACATGATTCTTCTGTGCAGGAATCCACTTAGTTGTGCACATGGTATATAATTAATGCAGTTTGCAGAAATATACACAATTTGCAGAAGAACCATTGGCCATTTTCAAGCATGTGTTGTCTGCAGAGAAAAGCCAATATTTCTGTGTGACTTGTGCAAGATACACTTTTTCTTCTCCAAAACTCTTCATCTGTGCAGAAAAACTACATTTTTTGTATGCAAATGAATTTTCTCCAACAAGGAAAGAATTTCATTGCTGATCTCCTTTTCTCCATCAGTGTCTTGGGAGTTGAAACACCCTGTATTCATCAGGGATGTAAATAAAAAAAATGAGGGGGGTAGCTTACTTCCCTAATGAAGCCATGATCATCATCACTGCTAATTTCTAGAAACTCTCAACCACCCTGACTAGTGGATTTGGGGAACTGTAGTCCAAAACAACTTATCCTAGTTCTGCAGTTGGGATAACTGGGCAGCACTGAGGTGGTTTTATAGATATGCATATTCAGAAAAGATGGATTATTTTCACCTATTCATCTAAGTGCAGGTTCAGTGGCAGAGGGCACGATGCTGACTCACCTTGGACAGCAACGACTAAATCTTCATTTGCTCATATTTCTCACTTATTTGATCATCTGTGGTCTCTCTGGGAAAGTAGATGAGTAGCAGTGAGGATGTGGGAGATCATGTGATACCTGGAGCCAACTTTGGTGGATTAGGTAGCCTCCATTTAACTAGAACAGCTGTTTAGATAGGTAGTACTTATTATTTGCCATTAAGTTGGCTTCAACTGATAGTGACTCCATGAATAAGAGACTTCCAGTGAACTCCAGTCATCCATAGCCCTGCTCAGACTGTTTGCCATACAAACTCAGGGCTGTGGCTTCTTTGACTGAGTTCTTCTCCTTTTCCTCCTGCCTTTCATTTCACTGCATGTTATTGCCTTTTCTGTTCATATGTCCAAAGTAAGATAGCCTCAGTTTAGTAATTTTTGGCTTCTAGTGGGATTTTAGGCTTGATCTGCTCCAGGATCATGTATTTATCTTTTTGATGGTCTACTGTATCCATAGAGAGCCAGCAGCGTGTAATGGTTTGAGTGTTGGACTATGATCCTGGAGATCAGGGTTCGATTACCCATGCAGGCATGGAAGCCCATTGGGTTACCTTGGGCATATCACACACCCTCAGCCCCAGAAAACCTTGTGATAGATTCAATTTAGGGTCACCATAAATCAAAAAATAACTTGGGAGGCGCACAACAACAACAATCGTATCCATAGAATTTTCCTCCTGCACCACATTTAAAATAAGCTGGTCTTCCTTTCAGCTTTCTTAATTTTCTAGGTTTTATAGCCATACATAGAAATCAGAACTACTCTGGTATTAAAAACAAAGACATCAGGTGCACTGGATAATATTACCAGCTATGTTTAATTTATAAGGGACTTCTCTACAGAATTCTGTAGAATGCCAGTAAACAGGAGCAATTGATGTCTTCAGTGGCCTGTAAGGATCAATTTGTATCCCTCTCCCTGCAGGGCTGTGGCTCATGCAGCCCTCCAGCTATTGTTGGGCAATAACTCACAGTATTCTTCACCATTGACTATCCTGGCTAGGGCTGATGTAAGTTGTAGTTCAATAATGGAAGGTGACGTTATTCCCTTTCAGGTTTAACTGTGTAGTTGGTGTGAGAAAGATTAGTGTAGTGCTTTGAAAATTAACTAAATTAAGAGTTTGTAAAAGCTGATGTTGAACCTGCTCTCCCTTCTGAAGCTTTCTGAAGTTTTGCTTTACCAGCCACATGTTTGACAGGCATGTAAAAATTCTTGTGCACCACAACTATAGTCCCACTGCTGTATCCATCAACTGCGGTTCAGGACAAAGAGATATTCAAGAGATTGGTTTGGGTGCTTCTTATTTGCTTTTTCTTTTGCTAGATAGCAAATCCTCACCTGCTTGCTTTACAAGAGGCCTGAAGGGACATGACGTAAGCAGACCCTTCCTCCATCTCTTGCTTTCTGAGTTCCTAGCTGGGATCTTAGACTGGAAGCAATGTCTTTCCTTGTCTCACAAAATCCCACCACTCTTTGAGCACTCCCTCCTCCCACCAAGTGTCTCACAGTTAACAAGTCTGAGAGCAAGGGGAAAAGGAGGAGATTAATCTTGCCTTCTGGGCTGCATCTGACTTAAAGGTTGCTTAATTTACAGATTACATCTGCCTCCGTGGTCATTCTCAATCAACCAATATCAAAGTCAATGAAACCTAGCCTGAAGGAAAGGTCAAGGCTAGGTTGAGATCAGCCACATCAAGATAAGCTAGCCTTAAGAGTTTTGGGCCTTTGAAAAAATCTTTCTTCAGAGTAGGCAAACCCTGTTGGGAGGAGAGTAAGTCACAGTTCATTTTCTATAGTTGGCAGAACTATTGAGACACACCAACAGCAGCAATGAATGGACAATCATTAGACTCTCTCCCCCATGTTTTTATCATCTCCTCCCTTGCCTTATCTCCCTCCCCCATATTCCTTCTGCCACTCACTTTGCGGAAATGGTACCTATAAAAACTTATTTCAGTAAAATGTTAAGATAAGCAGGAGTGTTAGCTCTCTTTTCAAACATCCAGGGAAATGTGTCTGTATTCAGGAATAATTCTGTGTTGTGAGAGTATTAATTGGCATCTTACTTTTACAGCAAAATGCTATGTGAAATTATACACAATAATAAAATTCTGCAGTAAAGGCAAACTAGGTTCTGTGTATAGAAAACTTGAGAGTTCTTCATTTGTGCATAACTGTACAAAGTTTTAAATATTAACTTTGTGTTCTGTGCTCACCGTGGCACTACTTTTTCTTGGCACATGCTTCTGTACAGTAAGAGGCTGTGCTGCTGGTACGGTCTTCCACTTCAGACAGGCTTTTGTTGAGAAGCCAGAGTAAATGTACCAAACAGAGCAGCTGGTCTGACAAAAACTTATCACTGTTGTTTACCTTATTAGCTTGTAGTATAAAAATGTTGTTATAGTCAGCTGAGTTTTGAGTTGGTTTGGAGGGCATCCTAAAAATGTAGGGTACAAATCTATTATATACGTATCTTGAAAATTAATGTATAAATGTTACCACTTTGTGTTTTCAAATTATGTGGAAGGCAATGAGGGACCACAGCTCAAGAGCAGAGGACAAGCCTTGGAAATTAAGGTCCAAGGAAGGGTTCAGATTTAAATTCAGTCACTGGCATCTCCAGTTAAAAGCATCAAGTAGCAGGTTATAGGGAAATAATTTCTGCCTGAGACATCAGAAAACCACCACTGTTCAGAGCAGACCAGTTCACAACCTATGGCCTTCCCAGTGCTTTGGACTTCAATTCCCAGAAGCCCCAGCTGGAGTGACCAGGGACAAGAGATGAAGGGAATTGGTCCAAAATGTTTGGAGGGTGAAAGGAATGTTAGAGAACCACTGTATTAGACAGTGTTGGGCTAAATTGGCAGTTACAATGACCAAACCACACAAATTTTAATATATAATTTTAGTATTATGTATTGTATACAAAATTACATTTATATATACTTCATAAATTATAGCATTAACATTGAAAACATGTGCTCCAAGTTTTAAATATAACAATTACAGAATACCAGTGAAGTCTTTCTCAACTATGTTGGATCTTTTATCAAGTCAAAATCCTGCTTTGAAATATAGTTCTCCCTCCACATTCATGGATTTGACTTTCGTGGATTTGATTATTTGCTGTAGTTGCTGGCCTCCCACCACCACCACCAGAAGCTGCCAATGCTATTGTGCTGGCAGGGAGCAAGAGAGTGAAGGGGAGGGAAGATCTCCTCCCATGCTCTCCTGCCTGCCTGATCCCGCTGGTGGGAGTGGCCAGAGAGCCCAGCGGGGAAAGTCTTTGCCTGCCTGCTTTCTTCTCCACTGCTCCCACCAGTGCAATCATGATTGCACTGGAGGGGGCGGTGAGAAAGCCAAGCAGGGAAGATCTTTCCTCATGGGCTCTCTCCTCTGCCACCCCCACCCACGTGACTGCAGTCACGTTGATGGGGGCAGTGAGAAAGCCAAGAAGGGAAGCTCTTTCCCCATGGGCTCTCTCCTGCCATCCCCACCTGCACGATCACGATCGCACAGGTGGGGGTGGCAAGAAAGCCAAGGGGGGAAGATCTTTCCCTGCGAGCTCTCTCCCCCCCCCCACCCACGCGATTCAAGTCATGCGGGTGGGGGCAGCAAGAAAGCCAAGTAGGGAAGATCTCTCCCTGCGGGCTCTCTCCACCCACCCCCACTGGCACAATCACGCAGGTGGGGGCAACGAGACAGTCAAGCACGGAGGATCTTCCCCCCGGCTCTCTCCTGCATCCCTCCCACCTGTACCATTGTGATGGCGCAGTTGGGGGTGGCCATACAGCCAAACAGGGAAGATCTTTCCCCACCTGCTCTCTCCTATGCCCCCCCGGCAGGATCATCATCATGTGGGTGGGGGCCAGTTGTTATTTGTGTTTTTTTCATTTTCCTGAGGCTTCTGTTTCCCTATCCCCTGCAAATGTGGAGGGCCTACTGTAATTCTTCCTATGTAGAACAGTGACCTTTTGGACTATGGCTCCCAGAGTTCCCTAGCCAACAGGGCTACTCCCCATTCTAGCTGGAAGGGGGAAATGTAATCCAAACAGTAGCACACTCAAACAGCTATTTCCCAGACCATTTAGGACTTTGTAAATTGTCACCAGCTATTTGGACTTGGACTGAAAGTGTATTGACTGTAGCATAATTCATTTAATACTAGAATCATATGGTTTCTAAAGTTAGATTCATCCAGGCCATTGTATTTCAGATTTGTATGTATGGTTGTGAAAGTTGGAGAGTAAAGAAAGCTGACAGGAAGAGAAACAACTCATTTGAAACATGGTGCTGGAGAAGAGTTGAGTGGATACCCAGAACTGCTAAAAATAAAATAAAATAAAATAAAATAGTCCTAGGCAATTTCTGCACCTCATCAGTTCCCACCAATGTTGTGATCCCAGAGTGCCTTTGCTGGGAAGGAGCATGACAGGAACATCCTCTCCATACCCAGCCAGCTCCCTGTGGAAGGGAGCGCAAGCGACACGCTCCTTCCTTCCGCAGCGCAGCCAGTCTCTTTCCTGTGCTGTGCTAGGGAAGGAAATGCGTGATTGTGCTTCCGCCTCCTCATGGCGGGGGGTGATGAGAGCGCTGAGCGATTGCAGGCGCTTAATGGATTTTTTCTGTTAAGTGACTATCCCACAATCGCAACTTCTGGGGATGCAATGACTGCTGGACCGTGACAATGTCATGCGAAAGCTTGAATCACGGACCGCTGCAATGTCATGTAGAAATGACCCTAGACAAAGTTAAGTTTGAACTCTTGCTAAAAGCCAAGATGACTAACCTGATGTTTTCTTATTTTGGACATATCATGAGATGATGTGACTCACTGAAAACATGATAATTCTGGGAAAAGTAGAAAGTAGGAAAAGAGAAAGACTGCATTACAGGTGGAGTGAGTCAATCAAGGAGGCCACAGTCCTGAGTCTGCAAGACATTAGCTGGGCCGTTGATGACGAGGGCATCTGGAGGTCTCATACATAGGATAATCATTAAGTCAAAGTTGATTTGATGGCAAACAACAACAACAACATATGGTTTCTATGTGGTGTTCCTGCCAAGGTATAATTGGCTCATATGGCACCAACTGCAGCTTTTGTGCAGTTTTCAAGAGCAGCCAATGCAGAATACATTGCAATAATCTAAACGGGAAGTTATATATGAACTGTGGCTACCTTGTCCCTGTCCAGGAACGGTTGTAGCTGGACAGGCCAGCCAAAGTTAACCAGAAGTATATTGAGGCCTCTTGTATTTTCATTGAGAAAGATGAGTCTAGGAATACTCCCAAGCCACATACTTGCTCCCTCAGAAGTTTACCCAGTTCTCAAATATGGTAAGTACTGATCCGCAAAGCCTCTGTCTTGTTGGGATTCAGCTTCAGTTTCTTGGATTCATCCAGAATGTTACACCACCTGGAACTCAAGTTATAAGAGTCCGCCATAGCATGTTGAAAGCGGGTGTTTGTACTCTATTACCTGATGTGCTTTCCAAGTTGCTTTCTTGTGGCTATTTCATCACCAGTTATTAAGTTATTGTGTGAACTGGAGCTAAATCGGTCATAATTGTTTACTATAGGATGAGCAATGTTCATTTTTTGAGCTCTTGTTAATTGCTGAAAGCTAGAAGTTTTACTGGAGGTTCCTGCTCAAAATTATAGTTTCTCTCAGCAGCACTTGCAACTAAAAGGCAATCAAATAGAACTGTGCAGTGACTTTAGTTCAGTCTTGGTAGCGCTGGAGGGAATGTACTATATTTCACTCTTTCCCCATTGTGGGAGTACATGGCAGCAACTTCTATGGTCAAGTATAATGCCAGGTTTTGATCCTGAGTTGCAGCTGAGTTCATAAATTATGGGAGATATATAGATGACATATATCTTGTATGCAGAAATAAGTCTGTAGTCCAGGAACTATTCATTTGGATGAACAACTTTCACCCACCTAGTAAGTTTTCTACACAATATAGTAGTCAAGACATTTCTTTTCTGGATGTCGTGGTTTTTGTTAAAGATCAGCATCTCTGCCATAAGCCCACAGATTGTAATGCTCTTTTACATTACAATAGCTGTCACTCTCGCAGACTTAAGAATAGTCTTCCCTATGCACCATATTTAAGATTAAAAAGAAACTGTTCCATGGAGAGAGGGTTTAGAAATGAGGCAAAATTACTGGACATTAAACTAATCAACAGGGGATATCCTAAACAGGTCAAAGAACTTTGTTAAGATCTAGGAAAGACCTGTTTATCCCACGTCAAAATACCACTCAGGAGAGGATTGTCTGGCCACTTACATTCAATAGTTTCTCATATGGTATTAGAAAGATTATTCTCAAACACTGGCATATTCTAAACAGCATACCAGGCTGTTCAAAACCCCTATTACAGCTCAATGTAGAACTTGCAGCCTAAAAGATAGTCTAGTACATAGTGACTTCAATAGGATCATAAAATGGAACCCTATTCTTAGTGGTCGCTACCAATGTGGGAGATGTAAATGTTTTGCACAATCACTTACAATCAAAGTATTTCAGCATCCAACTTTGAATAAATGTGTGAAACTAAGAAATTATTCAAGCTGTCAGACAGCTAATGTTATTTATGTAATTATATGTCCTTGTAAGTTACTATATGTAGGTCAAACAAGCAGACAGATACGAACTAGATTTAGTGGGCATAAAAGTAGAATTTGAAACAAAACTTTGGATTCACCTTTAGGGGAACATTGCCATACTTTTAACCTTTCTCCAGACTCTTAGATTTTTTGTTATAGAAGTGGTACCACAATAGACACACACTGATAATTCATTGCAGTTACTCTGCCGAGAAGCTTTTTGGATTCATTATTTAAAGACTTATCCACCTTTTGGTTTGAATACAAACATCCAGTATCAATGTTTTCTATAGGGATATCACTCCATAAAGGAACAGTCTTAGCATACAATATCCATTACTAGTGATCTGCTTAGAAATATCACTTTAAGGAGAAAGTCTTGGAAAGATACTGTAATTTCATTCTTAATTAGCTCATAGCTGAGAACCCTGAAGCCATCAAGTCAGGAGTATATTATTTCCTTAGTAGTTGAGAAGTTACTGACCTTAGAACAGACACCACTGAAGGAAGAGGAACACATTTGTTGCATTTGGAGTCCAGAATGAAACAATTTGTTAACAATGAGTAATAACAAGTTAAAAGTCATGGATATAATGTTTACCAACTTTGCATTCACAAGACTGCAACATTGTTATTTTCAAACAGTGGCTTGATAAAGATTTATCAGACGCTGAGGAAGATGCTCAAGAAGACAAAACAGTTCTATATTACCCAGGGAGAACTGTCCTTCTTGTTTTTGCATCTTCGTAATTTTCACAGATGAAGAGTTGCTTTCTGCTGTTTCCACAAATGAACTGTATATTCTTAGTGCCTTAGATATCTGCACATGCTAATTAGTGGATACAGACAGTTTATAGCATCAAAATCCTATGTAAAACATTTCCTTGTTATTTTTATTTGGTTCCATTGTGTTTTGTCAGTGTTGGTCCTTCAAGTGGATATTTTAACTAACTGAAGGATTATTCATATGATTGTATTCTTTGGTTTATTGTAGCCTTTTCCATTACGTTCTCTGTCTATTCCACTTGTTTGCTGTATATAGCCATAACATCTATATGGTTCACATAGTGGTATTGTTATATGGATACAGTTATATGATGTGACTATATTGCATGAGTATCATAATAGGCTTAATGCTATAAATACCATCTGATTGCTAATCATATAATTTCTAAGGTTTTGATCCTACACATTGGTTTGTTTTTGTGTCAGATGCCTCTGATCTAGGAGCAAAGAATTCTGGGAAGTTTGAGCCATTCGATTACAGAAAATCTTCTGGATTAATAATTTGTGGATCTCTGCCTTCTTCAGTGATGCTGCTGTGGTTGTTCTTTGCATGGAACTTAGAGACAAGAACCAAGAAATCCTCTTTTGTTAATTACTGTTGATTAGGGATGGGGCAAATCCAGAATTTTCTGAATCTGGATCCAAATCCTTGGAAGATTCTGGGAATCCATGAATCTCAAATCTTTTGAATCCTTTTTCTAAAAAGTGTTTAAAAAGCATGGGGAAAGAAGGATAATCTTGGGCAAGACACGCTGTCTCAGCAAAAGCCGAGGCAAAGGCAAACCTCTCTCTGAAGAAATCTGGCCAGGACAATTGTCATAGTTTTGCCTCAGGATCTCCCCAGACTGAAAATGTCATGAAGGTTCTTTGTACACCGGCAGGAAAATGTGGATTAATCCCACATTTTCCTGCCTGTGTAAACAGGACCATTACAGTACAGAGATAATCCTGGTCAAAACTGGCTTTTCTTTGCATAGTTCCTTCTGGCATCCTGGGGTTTGTAGTTTGATGATGCACCAGCACACTTTAGCAGAGAAAGCTGTGACACCTTGCAAAACTAGAAACCCCAGAATTGCGTCTGAAAGAGCTTTGCAAGGAAGCTATGCAAAGGAATCTTTCAGCTGTCCTTGAAATCTCAAGCCTATAGCTTCCAGTCAAATGCTGAACTTAAGTATGAAATGTTCAATTTAAATATCTTAGAATACAACCCTAGATGTAATTTGTGAAATCGTTAGCAAAGGCCATTATTACTCCAAGGGAAAAATTCACCTACTTGCCATCTCCCCTTGTGTGTCTAGTCTCCCAAATTTTCAGGTGTCTTGGTCTCTCAGATTTTCAGGAGTCCTGGTCTCTCAAGTTTTCAGGCATCCCAGTCTCCAACAAACTGTTTGGGTGGAGGATTTGAAAGATTCAGTTTCCCTGTTTTGGCACAGGGATTCGGATCCCCAAATCTCGAATCCCTGCCAAGGATTCGAGGATTCGGTTGGCCCATCCCTACTGTTGATTTTTTAAAAATTTATTTTCTGCTTATGAAATACATCAAGCAGTCACAGGATGAATTGAGCTCCAAGGATAGATCATAACAAGGCCAGGCCCATTCAAAGGGTCTTGTGACTCTATTTATCTTTCGGCTCAGGTTTACGGTGATTCTGCTTCTTGTCTTTAGGCATTGTTTCACACATACGTAAATTAAAGACTAAAAGATTGGCAGCAGTGTTTCTGCTGTAAAGAACAATGAAAAATGGAGACAGCTTTTACAAGATTGATCCCATTAAACACTTGCTATGAAATGTCAAATGTGCATCAGAGAATGCTAACGTGCTATCATCAAAACAAGATCAATTAAGCAATCATCCTCCCTATAAATAGCTATTAAATTGCACCAGATCCCAGCTGATCTTGGAAGCTAAGCAGGGGCAGCCTTGGTTAGTACTTGGATGGGAGACTGCAAACAAATACCAGATGCTGTAGGCTATATTTCAGAAGAGGGAACTGGCAAATCCACCTCTGAGCATTCCATGCCTAAGAAAACCTTATGAAATTCATGGAGTCGCCATAAGTTAACAGGTGACTTGAAGGCACATATGCACACAAGGTAACTATTTCAAGTTGGTTTATTTATAAATACAAAACAAAAAACAAAAACAAAAAAACTCCTGACAACTAATGAAAATTAACAACTCATACATTCTGGATGCAAAGTGGACTTTTCAGCTGCAACATCTATTTAGGGCATCAAGCTGTGTTTTAACAGGTTACGTAGATAGTTCAATTTCTTGTTTTCAAAATTGTTAAGTAGAAAATAAGACAAGACATGTTGAGATCAGAGGCCTTTCTAGTCCAACATTCTGTTACTAGTGGGCAGTCACTAGCCTATCAGAAGCCCAGCGGAAGTGTAAGAGTGCAAGTGCACTTTGTCCTGTGCCTCCAGCAATGGATATGCTACTGGAAGTGCTATATCGCTATCCTGACTAGTAGCCACTAATAGCCTTACACTCCATGAATTTATCCAGTCCTTTTTAAAAGCCATCTAAGTTGGCAGCTATAACTACATCATGTGGCAGTGAGGTCCACAATTTTACTATGTACTATATAAAGATGTACTTTTTATCGTCCCCTGTCTCCTGTTGTTTAGCTTCAGAAATGCTTTTGGGTTCTAGCATTGTGAGAGGAGAAAAGCTTCTGCCCGTGTATTTTTATTAATTAATTATATTTATGACATCTTTTTCCCAGAGTGGGAACCAAAAGAGTTAAAAACATTAATAAAACATGTAAAACAGTTTAAAAAATTAAAAACATGTAAAATTATAAAAAGCTACAAAATTTTTAAAAGCATTTGGAAAAATTAAAAGCCCACTTGCTTACATATTAAAAGATTTTCTGCCTTATCTGTCATTTAATACACCTCTGTAATGTTTCCCCTTAGAATTGTAGTATCATAGAGTTACAAGAGACCACAGGGACCATCCAGTCCTACCCCCTGTTATGCAGGAACACCCATCAAAGCATTCCCAACAAATGGCCATCCAGCCTCTGATTAAAAACCTCCAAAGAAGGAGATTCCACCACACTCCGAGGCAGCATATTCCACTGCCTGACAGCTCTGACTGTCAGGAAATTCTTCCTGCGGTTCAGGTGGAATCTCCTTTCCTGCAGCTTGAATCCATTGCTCCTTGTCTTAGTCTTTGGAGCAGCAGAAAACAAGCCCACTCCCTCCTCAACATGACATCCCTTCAAATGCTGTCGTGTCCCCTCTTAACCTTCTCTTCCGCAGACTAAACATACCCAACTCCCTAAGCTGTTCCTCATAGGGCATGGCTTCCAGACCTTTCACCATTTTGGTCGCCCTCTTCTGGATACCTTCCAGCTTGTCAATATCCTTCTTGAATTGAGGTGCCCAGAACTTGCCTTGCTTTCTAAGCTAGACAACCCTAGGCATTGTAACATGGCCTTGTAGGACAGCTGCTCCAGTTCCTTGATCATTTTGGTTGCTTTTTTCTACACCTTTTCTAGATGTTAAGTGTTCTTTTTAGGGGCAGTGAGCAGAACTGAACACAATATTCCAGATGTGATCTCGTTATAGATTAAGTTCCACCTATGCCTTAAAGGCAAAGACCCCAACTCTTCCGTTTTGGCTTGGAGGCTTCTGGCATTAATATAAAAACATATATATATACTTCAGATGTCTGTGATGCATGCATTTTCCACTCAGATCTCTTTGACTGACTGTCATATCTGGCTGACTAGTCATGACCCATTTCCACTCCATCCCTGTTTGGGCAACAAAACATTTTTGTGTTCATCCTTTGACAATGATTCCAGCCAAAGTGGATGCTCAGCTCCTATTGATCTTTCCCTAGTGTTGGGTTTAAAAGCTGCTCAGCCACCTTTGTAATGTTACATACCAGCAGTTCAGTTCCAGCCTGATTAATCCTTGTTATACATGTCTACCTTGGCTAGGAATGTTTTCCAGTAGCTAACAAATCTAAAGCCCTTCTCCCTATACCAGTCTCGTCTACTACACTGAAACTCCTTGACTTCACCTGTTTAACTGGTCTCATCCAAGGAAGAGTTAGCATTCCAGACAAAGTTATTTCAGAGGTATTGACTTTCAGCTTCTTTCTTAGCAACCTCTCTCTTGTTTCCAGGACTTAGCTGCCACATTCTGTCACATCACTGCTGTCAATACACGCCAAAACAATGGACTCCTTCCAAGCCTCTTGAAGTAGTCTGGTTGTTGAACTAGGACACAAATCCTCCTTCAGCCATGGATGGTCACTAGCTGCTCTTGAGCAAGTCACTCAGCCTTAGGGAGAGGCAATACCAAAAAACCTATGATAGGGTCACTGTGAGTTGGAGTTGACTCGAAGGCATAGAACACCTATTTATTGTAGTATCAACTTTGCTATATAGATTAATGCTGCTCACAGTGATGGTCCATGGGCTGGTGCCCTCTGCAAGCTATCGGCTGCTGGTATGTGGCAAGTTTCCCTGAAAGAAAGATATTGTTGTGGTCAGTGGGCATAAATATGGTGCCAGTCCCTGGCATACTGGAAAGAGAACCTTGCCAGTACCCCACATCAGGTAGCCTAAGAAGCAGTGATCTAGATGACATGTCTCCAACATTTGCATCAGGCAAGCAGTTCACCGTGGGATCTCCAAGCTTATCACATGCTTAATTGTCTTGGTTTCAAATGATTGGTTTACTCACTGTCACAAACCACAAGTTCACCAGAGGTGTATCTTTGGCACAGGGTAATATCTGGCCATAATTTCCTTTTCTTTCTCTAAGACCCTTATTTTTTACATTACATTGTTTGGGTTTTTCAAATTGTAGTATTTTTGGATACTGTCTAGAAGTAGGTGTACCACTGAAATCTGAATAGAATTTGTGGAACTGGAAGAAAAGACCTTTTGGGTATCCTTGCATGCTTTATAATATGTGTCTCTGTGTTTTTTAATCTGCAGTAAAAACCGGCTTGTGACCATAGTGCCGAGTGATGCTCCATTCAATACCAGAAGAGCCTACACCAGTGAAGATGAGGCTTGGAAATCCTACCTGGAGAATCCCCTAACAGCGGCTACAAAGGCTATGATGAGCATCAATGGGGATGAGGACAGTGCTGCTGCACTTGGATTACTGTATGATTATTATAAGGTAGGAAGCTCACGTTTAGTACTCTGCCTTCCTAGAAAACTGTTTCCCTGAGCATTTTTCAAGCTATTCTAGCTCCTACTGTATCTCCAGGTTCCGTTCAAGATGTTGGTTATTATTACTAATAAATCTCTAGTGGTTTGGGATCAGATTATTTGAAGGGCTGCATTCTTCTATGTGTTTCTTTGGTTATCCTCCAAGGATAACTTTAACCTTTTGCTTTCTGTCTGTTAGCCTTCCCTTGGAAGACTTTCTTGGAAGTCTTGAGAGTTAAATATGGCTGCCAGCTGCCAGCCCTGCTGTACATAATCAGAACTATTCTGGCTATTGCTAGCCTTGGGGAAATATTTTTTCTTTTTTCTTTCTTTCTTTTTTTTACAAATAAACATTTTTTCTTTCCTTTCTTGCTTACAAATAAACATTACTGTCATACTCACCTAATGAGTATTGTGTTGTTTCAGATTCCCAAAGATAAGACAAGATCATTGTCTGTTAATAAAGTGAGCGATAATCAAGAAGACCAGGATAAAAGGTACAGTATTTTTGAAAATAGCACATCAAGAAAATACATCTAAAGCAAACAATCTGATTGGGTATGAATAGAAAAAGAGCACGATGTCTTGTGATCATCTTTCTTCTCACCCTCCCACCCTTAGTTCCAAAAAACACCATGAAGAGGAGGCTGTTAAGGAAAGCAGCTGTGACACATAGCTCAAAATAAAATCAGCCATTTTTTTTTTAAAAAAAAATGTTAGTAACTGACAAGCTGGAAAAACAAAACAAAAGATAGAATTGTAAGGCTTATGGAAGTCTGCAAGCAAAAAAGCTACTTTCTCAGTGCCCTGTGATATCAGGTCCACAAGAATTTCTCCTAGCTTGTGCCATGAGGTTCTGTAAGAAAGCCATGTATCAAAGCTTTTGTTTCTAGTCCTTGTGACTGGAGGACTGAACTTGAGAGAAATCTTGTTAAAGTAGTACATCTAACTCAAAATAGATGGGACTTAATTTACAAATGAAAATAAGGTTCAAACACAAATGGTTCTTCTTTTAAATAGTTGTGGAGACCAGAAAAATCCTTTTACAGATAGTTTTGCACCCCACATAAAAATATTTCAATATTATTATTTTGGTACAAAATTTGTAATGCTATACACACACACACACACACACACACACACACACACACACATAAATACACACATACACATGCACACCTGCATACATGTATGTACATATATATGATCATAGCAAGACTTTGCCAAAACACAATGGCTTCAATGCTGAGGTAACTTACATTAAAATCAAAATAAATTAATTTGAGGAAGTTCACAGAAGGAATTTTTCTCATTCTCTTTCCTTCCACTGCTTCCCCTGAGTATTGACTTTGCTTTTATCCCTGGTAGCCATTTTATGACCAAGTCCACAAAATGTACTCAAAATGCCATATGTGCCCACTGGCTCAAAAGGACTGGGATGCCTCGACTGACCACACCACATTGGTCAGATATATTTTAAAAATTATTGCATGATTTCTTTGTTTCCTTTTTTTCACACAGAAACTGTCTTTCCACCAGTGAAACTCAGAGTAACCTCAGCAACAGCGGTGAAAACAGAGTGCAAGTCTTGAAAACTGTGCCAGTAAACCTTTCCTTGAATCAGGAGCAGCTGGAGATTTCCAAAAGGGAGCAGTTCAACTCAAATGTATCTGGAAGCCCAACCTCCATTTCTGTGACAGGAGTTATGGTAGTGAAAGCAGAAGAGTACACACCTATTTATATGGCTCCATCCGTGCACTATGCACGGGCAGAAAATGAAGAACACCGAGGGGTCATATTTGAACATGCACATTATGAAGTGCCAAGTATCACAGCCCATTCAACTTATGTGAAAGATGATCAACGCAGCACTCCAGATAGTACTTACAGTGATACTTTTAAAGATGGAGGGGCAGAGGTATGTTCATTGGTTGGACACTGTTGAGTGTGGAAGTTCTTATTTATTTTTCACATGTGGGTCAAATATTTCCTCAAACAATCTCAGTGCACTTCTCCCATTTTTTTCCCTGCACAACAAGTCTGTGAGATAGGGTAGACTGAGACATAATGGCTTACAAAAGGCCATCTGTTGAACTTCATGGCTAAACAGAGATACATGGCTGAACAGAGATTTGAAGTAAAGATTTTCCTAACCCATGCTGGACAGGGTTAATCCAATGACCATCTTCAGAGTTTTCTCTCCAGGTCCCCTATTACGGAAGATGAAGCAAGAGGCAACAGAGAGCCTTCTCGTTTGTATGCCTTGTGTTGGTGCTCGGAACCATTATTGCAAAAACTAACATGTTTGTTTTACTTTTTTTACATTTGATGCCTGTTACATGTTGATAGCATGACACAGGATACATCATTTTAAAAATGTAAAAATATCACAGACACTCCAAAAGGCCAAAATGACCCAAGCTAAAACTTTGAGGTAATGTTTTGAGATCAGTTTTATTTTTTAAAAAGTAATTTCCTTACCCATTTTTGCTCCCTGAGATAACGTAGTAACAAGTAATAATCTTACTTGTAACACATTACTTCTAAATTTTGCTTCAGTTATGGAATTTCCCACCAAGAAGGCCCAACTGGCATCAATATTACTATCTTTTCAACAATAGGCAAAAAAAATTATTTTCTCTCTAACTCTTTTAGTGTACTATTTTAACATGCTATAATTGATCATGTTTTAATGATGATTTTTTATATTTTGTCCTAGAAGATTTTCTGAATGTATTACAAGCAATTTGTTCTTTCTCATATCGTTGCCTTGAATCCCATATTGAGATAAAGATGGAATATAAATAAAGTACAGTACAGCACAGTTTTCAGTAATGGAATAATATAAAGATACTATAGCTGTTAGAACCTAGTCAGCAGTTAAGATTTTTCTTTTACATTAACCTTGGGTGGGTGGGGGGAAATAAATGTAAAAAAATATCAAATTCAGCAGTAGATGTTAGGTTATATTGCCTCACACAGAGAAAAACACTCTTAACCTTAAAATTTATTATCTGGCCTAAATAATAGCTTCTGTGGGTCAGCAAAGAGGTGCTGCTCAGGCTGGAACATAGGGCAGAAATCCAGAGCCCCACAGCATTGATGAGGCCCCAAATCTTGTCACCCTAAGCCTGAGTGTCCTTTAAACTTCCCAAATTGTTTGGTCATGCTGCAGAATGAAGCTTCCTTTGTGCCTGGCTCCTTTGTTGTCGAGGGGGCTATACCTGTGTGTTCAGTGAATCTTGGCAGTACCACTGAATCAATGTTCTAAAACATACATGGGTAGAGAAGGCTTCCTGCTGCCGAAGTTATCACTTCAGCGGAGACAGAATTGTAGGGATAGAAAGCAAGGATGTGATGGAGGTTGCAAGTCCAATGGTTTCATTCCTATTGTCTCTTCTTACCATGGAATTTTAAGAGTTTGGTAACTTTTTTTAAAAAATTACTAGACATAGAATTTGTAGTTGAGCAGTAACTTTTCCAGGCTCTGGGTTTTAATTGTGTAGGTGTGAATTTCTGAATCGGCTGTAGGTCAATGCTAAATTTGAAACTAGGGAAAATACTGAGGCAATTGAACATTTTTGGGTATAAATTATTTTTCCATTATTCTTTTCTACTTCTGTAATTTGTGCTGCACTTTTAATTATTTTTATTAGCTGCTTTGAATGTATTCTTTTTCGGGGGTTTGGGGTGAGGAGAAAGGAAGGATTAAAAAAGTGATCTTCTTTTTTTCCCCCAACATAGAAGGGAATGCCTCTCTTAAGATGCTTTCTCCTGTGCCTCATCTAAAATCAAAATATGTGTATGGCTTCAGGATTATTAGGCTACATCCCAACTCAGTTATGCTTACACTAGATCTGTTAAAATCAATGAGACTTATTCATGACTAAATTAGGCCTTGGTGGTTTGAGCAACTATACCTTAAGCATGTGTAAGACTTTAACTGTGTTCAGTCCACTTTAACTATATTCAAATACTGGGAAAAGTAACTCACAGATTAATCAGATAATCTTTTGACTGTCATGACAATGTCAGTTATCTTTCAATTCGCCTACTTTTAGAGTTGCCAGATCTCAAAGCCTGGTTCTTAGTCTCCAGTATCCATGCATCAGCTCCAGGCAGGAAACAAGGGTGCAAATTCTCCAGTTTTGGGGTGCTCAGCTCCAGGCAAGAGAAAAGGACTGTGTACAAATCTCCAGTTCAGTCAGTAGAGCTGCAGCTTGCTAAAATTTGTGAAGGTTTTTTGATTTGTCGCTGCAGCTTGCAAAGCCTCTGCAGGGTGTCTATGTATTTCTTTAACTAGCTTCTTCCTTCCCTCCCACTGTGGCACCAGGGCTCATTCTCCACTCTGCTCTGCATCCACTTTCTCCCTAGAAGCATGTTGGTTAGATTAAATGTTCCTTATCCATCTCTCTGCTTAAGCTAGAAGGAATAATCCCTTCATCTGGGAACAGCCATTTCAGCCAAGATATCTATCTTAATTTCAAATCAGGAAAATATGTTCTGTGTATATATGTGTGCATTCAAATCACAAACTGTGAGGATAACATTTACAATGCTTAATGATATTACTGAGAGGCCATCTCCAAGACTCAGGCTTTGGCCTGGAAACCTCAGGGTCTGAGACTATCCTGAACTGGTAACCCTGCCTACTTTTGATGCATACTTTTTTCTCCTCCTTCCAGAAATATCGCAGTGGTTCTGTGGGACCTGAGGAATATATTTATGAACAAACAGCCACGTAAGTAGTATCAATAGATGAATAGATAGTCATATCTAGCATAAAGAGTGCCTAGGGCAAGTGTGGAAGTTGCACCCCTACCTGCAGGCTGCTGCCTCCTCCTCTTCCTTATCCTCTGCCACTAAATCTTCCAGCATGGTTTTATTGCGCCCCCCTGACTTTGGCACCCAGGGCACATAGCCTACTTGCCCCACCCTAGATATGCCTCCATATTGGAAACAGTGTATTTATGGAGCCTGCAGGGTAAAATATATCGCAAATAGGACTTCAGTTTTGTTTATCCTATAATTAGTGGTTACCTTTTATTCAGGACATTTTGATCCTCTCATTCAGAATATCCACTCCCTATTTTCAATTCATTCTATCCACTTACTGATTTACTAAGTGATGACAGTATCAGAATTGTTAGTATATTTCTCCATTGAAGAGAGAGATGGAATTTGGTATGTGTGTTATTGAGGGGACAATAATTACAAATAAGTCTGAAAACTTGGCATTTTGGTTCCCTTCTGTCAAATTGAGAAGATGGATGTCACAGTGGCCAGCACTGGTGCATTTACCAGTAATGCACAATATTTGTGCCACATAGTGAAACAATGCATAGATGGGATATATGCCTGCCCAATGGGAGTTTTCCCTTCACGTTATTCCTGGCTACTAATTGAAATCCCAGTCTAAAGATTGGCCTCTCTCCACAAAAAATGCATGCACAGATACTCAGAGCAGGGAGTGTTTGGAATGGTTTTCAATGTTACTATACCATATGGCTGCAATGTGTGCATTGTTCTGCACTGATATGGGAAAAACGAAACCCCTTTTAACTTCTCATTGTACCTCCTTCAAGAAAAAAGAGTGATGATCAAGTAGAAATGCATGACTGGCTCTACATACACAGTCAGTACATTTACACGCTACTGTGAATTGCCCCATGGAAAAGCACACTAGCTGAGAAATAATAAAAGAAGAGCAAACCTGTCTGATCTTGGAAACTAAGCAGGATCAGCCCTGGTTAATACTTGGTTGGAAGACCACCAATGAATACCAGAAATGGGCCAAACCACCTCTTAGTATTCTTTGCCTAAGGGAAACCTGTGTAATTTATGAGATTGCCATTAGTTGACAGGCAACTTGAAGACACACACACACAAAAAAAAACCTCTCCTGTACCATCAGTTCTTTCATATATGCTAATGCAAGATAGAACAGGATCATAGGGAAGTGTAGAGAAATTATCTCTGTTGATTTCCCCCCATACTTTCAGATCTCATGACCAGATAAGAGCAGAAGAATATGAATAAGAAATTCGTCTGTATGTATGACTAAATCAACACCTCATTCCTCCTACTCAATTATGTGGGAGTAACTTCAGATTGCAAAATTGGTCGGGTATATTATGTCTGAATTTAAGAAAATTGTTGGAATATTCTTTGCCTCCAAAGTACTATTCATTTCAGACTGAATGGTGATTACTCAGTGATAAAGCAATACATTAATTCTTACTGAGTGATAATTAGTAATAAAGAAATATGTTCATAGACTTAAAGACAGATTAAAGGGTTTTGGTTCCAAATTTTCTGAGTTTTTCTTTATTTGAGGGATTGAAACTAAGATAAACTAAACTAAGATAAACCTTCAATTTTAGTAAGAGCAATTTAATTGTATTATCATTTATATGTTAGTCTCTTAATGAGATACCATGGGTACAGAATCCAGGCTCTATTGGCTACTACAGGTACCTGCAACTGTGGAATCATATCCTAGCCCATGCCTTGCCTGGCACAAGCACTAACAAACACTAAATGATTTTGGTGGAGCTCTACCACATGCAGTTCCACACTTCATAATCAAATTTGATCCATACTTCATAATCAAAGGCCATTTCCACACTAGATTGTTATAGTGCTATTATTCCACTTTCAACATCCTATGGAATTCTGGAGTTTGCAGTTTAGGGAGGGGCCTCAAAGACAGAGAGGAAAGACAATAATGGTATTGAGTTCAATGAGATAGATTATAATCATTTACACATTGACTTATGATTATAATTGTTTACACATTGACTTACACATTGACTTATCTCATTGAACTCAATATCATTATTGTCTTTCCTGTTGTTCTCCCCCAGCAAATGAGATGTAGTGACTCTGATCCTGGAGGTAGCATACAACTATCATGACTACTAGCTCTTAACAGACTTCTCCTCCATGAGATAGTCCAATTCCCTTTTAAAGCCATTCAACTTAGTGACCAGCTCTACGTTACATGGTAGTGAATTCTATAGTTTGATTATGCACTGCATGCAGAAGCACGTCCTTTCATTGTCCTGAACTCCCCATCATTTAGCTTTGTTTAGTAAGCCCAGGTGCTGATATACATCTTTGTATGTGCTTTTAGTGCATCATGCATGGTTTTCAAATCTGATAGCGTTTTTCTAAACTAAAAAGCTACAAATGTTGTAATATTACTTCACAGGTCTCTGTTTCTTTCTGCTGTATGGTATTCTCTTTTTGAGATGTAGTGGCCAGCTTTAAACAGAAATTCAAATATGGTTGCACTGTCCATTTATAAAAACGAGTTATGCTATAGGCAATTTTCAGTCCCTTGCCTAATTATCTTTAGGATAGAATTTGCCTTTTTCATAAGCAACAAGATACTGGTTGGGTGTTGTAATTGCCTTATCTGCTATAAGCCCAGTATCCTTTCCTTGACAGTTACTGCCTGCTCAGATACCATCAGTGTATCTGTGTTTGTGTGGTATATACCCCCTTACGTTTATTTACATTGAAACCATTTGCCATTTTATTGGCTGTTTACCCATTTTGGAGAGGTCCATTTGAAGCTCTTTGCAATCCCTTTTTGTTCTTACCACTCTGAATAAACAAGGTGGTCCTCAAGCACGATCACCTTACCACTTACCTTTGACTCTAGCCCAATTATGAACAAGTTAAAAAGATCTCAATATACAAAGCTCCACTTCATACATCTCTCTACTGTAAGAAATGAGGCTCTTCTGGTATGCACTCTGCAGACTGAATTACAAAGGCATTAACCTCATTGTTTCCAGATATATGGAGAATATTTAAAACTGGTAAAGTATATCCTATCATAAATACTTTTTTAAAAAAGTAAATAACTCACACAGGACCTTTTTTAAAAAAAAAACATTCTAATCAATACTAGATACAGTATGTTAATTCAGTTTTGAATAATATGACATTGCCACTTAAGTAATTTCTCTGGAGTGGAGTAGTAAAACTACAGTGTGGTAGTCCCTTCCTGTGCCATTTTATTTCTGAGTCTGCTTCGGATTGAAGAGTATGGAAAAGTTATTTTTGAACTGGAGACCGCCAGAATCCCACAGCCAGCAGGGTCCATGGAGTTGTCATCTCAAAAGTAACATTTCCAGGTTCTACAATTAACTTGGTTGTACATAGCCTGTCTTAACACCTTGTGATAGCAGTTCTTGCACTTCTTTTCCAGTGCAGTGACAAGAGCAGTTTCTTCAAAGATCAGTTTCTCCTAGCAGGAGGAGGTCCAATATACTATTGTAAAAGAAAGAGTCCCAGAATCCCTTCTCCAGCTCTTTACAGCTGCTGACTTTTGCTACCAAAAGAAATTCTACCTAGAGCTCAGGAAGAACTTCCAGAGGATCAGAGCTTTCTGACAGTAGAATATGCTGCTTCAGAGTGTGGTGGAGTCTCCCTCTTTGGAGGTTTTTAAGCAGAGGCTGGATGGCCATCTGGCAGGAGTGCTTTAATGTGCGTTCCTGCTAAGCACGGGGTTGGACTGGATGGCCCTTGTGGTCTCTTCCAACTTTATGATTCTATGATTCTACCATCCAGCCCAGGCCCCCCATCAGTAGCAGAATTTCACTTGTCAATGAAAGCAGGTTTCCAGAAAGCACAGAGTATTTTTTTTAAAAATCCTGGACAGCAAAAAACTAGTTCTGTAAAATGTTTTGCTTATTGCCCTTGTGCATTCCAATCCATACCAAAGCATTATTATTTTGAAAGGGGTGTGCTCAGGACCAGCTCAGGATGTTTAGATGTCAGAAGCAGATGGCAGGGTAGACCTCTTTCCTTATTCCATTTAAAGAAGCATACTGGACTGATAGTGTATCTTACTTAAGAGAAGAAAGGGGCCACTGCCCTCCACTGCTCCTGAAAGTGATAGGATAGTAGAGAGTATTGGACTGGCCGTATGGCATGCCTAGCTCTGTTCTCCAAGAGAGGAGAAAAGCTGGGGGACTTGGGAGAAATGGAACAAGAGTTACAGTGGCAGCCCATCCAGCCATTTGCATTTCCATCATGGAAGAGATACAGAATGGTGCCATCTCTGTCAAATTGTGGAGCTACATTTGGATTGTCCAGGTCCAGCTCAATACAGTAGCTGTTGCACCAGGTTGGGTAGTAACTATGGCTATTTATATGGCTGTGCTTCCTACTGTGCAGATAGGAATGATCAAGCAGCAATAAAACCTGAATTTTAGGTCATAAGAGCATTATGTTCTTGTTGTTCTCCTTTTGAAAAAATTTGTATTTGAGTGTTTTGTTCTTACTCTCTTTGTACAGCAGCACATTTCGGTATACTCTAGAAGCTACGAAATCCCTACGGCAAAAGCAAGGAGAAGGTCCAATGACCTACCTGAACAAAGGGCAGTTTTATGCTATAACTCTGACCGAGACTGGAGACAACAAATGTTTCAGACATCCCATCAGCAAAGTCAGGGTATGGCTGGTCTTTTATGAGATTGATAATGTCAGTTCACTGATTTATGTATATGTGTTTGTGTTTACATTTCTTTTCACACTGCCTCTCTGAATCTAATTTGAGTATAGTGGTCATCTTTGCAGTGGAAACTCATTTCTGTCTGAAGGGTTACAAGGCATGTAGTTAAAGCAAATTTTATACTAAAAATAAATTTCCTGTGGAAAAACATTACAGATTGCTAATTGTATCTCAGTTTCCATTTATTTGAAATATTTATTTCAATATGTATCTGAAATATTTGAAGTATTTGAAATATTTACATGTAATCCTTCATTTTAAAAAATCCTCCCAGAATAGTTTATAAACAGTGAACGAGAAAAAAATACAAGGCACTGCAGTATTTACATAAAGAAACGAAAAAAAGAAAAAAGAAAAAATCTACAGAAAATAAGTAAGACAAGAGAAGAGCACTAGAAAGATCCCCAAACCACTTACAGTCCTTGATTAAAACAAGTTTTTTATTATGTGCTTGAAAATTTGGAGAATTAAAAAAGATTTTGTTCTTAGGGCACTGGAAAATCTTTTAAGTTTGATGTCCAGAAAGCACCTCTGAGAATCAAAACCTGAGACCTTGTGGTGTCCTAGGATGCAGGTCCTGGTGATGCTGAAAGGGCTATTTTATAAGGGAAATCTCCAGTGATGTCATTAAGCACGATACATTTGGAACCAAACAAAGTTCTTCATAGCATGCCCTTTGAATAAAAGCACCATAAATAACTGAGGAATACATACACATATTCTCCCTCTTCAAGACATTGCTCTCACCCTGAGATTCCTCCCCCTTCCCCTGAGGAATGGATAAGAAGGGCCAGGCCCTGAGATCTAACAAACCTAGTAACAATAGGAGTATTATATCTCTAATATCAGACTAAATATCCTCAAAGAAGAAGAAATTACAGGGAAAACTAAATGGGACAATGTTGATATTTAAAAAAACAGCTTCTCAACCTGAGTTTTAACCTGATTGACACACACACACACACACACTATAATTCCAGACTCTAATCAGTCACTAGGAGGTTGATGACAGTTAACAGCTGCATGATTTGCACCATTAATAAGAAAAGGCAGTGGTTACTGTAATCTGTTGCCTGAATGAAGATAGACCTAATCAGTGCTAGACTTCTAGTCAGTAAGCAAGGCTGGAAGGTAGACACCAGTACGTGACACTCGTGGCTGTATGGGTGCCCACTGTTGATGCCTGGCCTGGCCCCCTTTGATTTATTTCCTGGCCCTGCCATTCCAATGGATCTAGTCACTGGTTGAATTTTACCAGAATGCTCCTGATGTATCACCACTCAGAGGAATGCTAGACCCAGCTGCCCAAGCAATGCTGAGTGCTGTCTCTACTATCAAGTAAGTTTACCTAGGCCCACAGAGAAGGGGGTGCAAGCAGCAGATAATTCCCCACCTCCAAAGAAGGAACTTTGCTTTGCAAGGTTGCCTCTGGCAGAAATTGCTGCAGGACCATGGTGTTACTAGAGGTCAGTCTACAGCAGCAGCACGTGTGCTTCACGTAGATAATTTGGTAATAAATTAAGGTCTTCACTGTGTGTTTTAAACACTTGAAGAGTTATTGAAATGCTAAGCATGAATAACAACAACTATAGCAATATTTGTACTAGCTACTGATGGCCATGGGCAGTAGTTGTGGCATGATTTCCTCTTCTTTAAAAAAAAAAACTTCCAAGGGAAAGGCAAATGGTCCAAATCAGATATGATGTGGGAGATCTGTGAATATGATATCTAATAGTTGAGTCTAATTCAATTTGGCCCTCCTGCAGTGGGAGCGTAGGAATTAACCCTTTTGTTTCTGCAAGGAAAATGGCTCCCCAGGAGCTGTTGTTTTTTCCTGACGGGACAAAGCATGTAGAACATTTTTCGTTAGGAGAACAACAGTGATTTTCCTCTGCCTCAGTGCCAGGATCTTGAAATGAATCACAAACACTGCCATAGCTGCTGATTTTCTTTTTTTTTTTTAATACAGCAGGTTTTATGCATAGATCATCATCCTCCACACATCATGTCTAGTTTAGCCCCAAGACATTTCTTTTCCAAAAAAGCTTACGATGTCTGATTTTCTGTTCTCCTGCATTTTCATGTTGTTTTTTGAGCAGTGGTGGGTGATTCCTTCTTTGTATGTTGCACTTCTTTGAAACTTACCTGAAAAATGAAAATGTCACTGTTTTTGAACTGCAGCTCCCTGGCTTTGCTGGCTAGGGGGAATTTGGGAGTTGTAATCTGAAAAAATAATTGTTTTGAGCTCTGTCAGCAAACCCACTGT
Source organism: Ctenosaura bakeri (assembly GCA_948474755.1). NCBI lineage: Eukaryota > Metazoa > Chordata > Lepidosauria > Squamata > Iguanidae > Ctenosaura > Ctenosaura bakeri. Next base: position 220,991 of record CAOLHI010000381.1, on the reverse strand, counting down.
TTCATTTGCTGTGACAGTTACTATGTTTTTGCATGTGTTCTCAAACCTCACAGTTCTCTTCTTACATCTGGGCAGGGGGATCTTACTAGCTTATCCTTTCTTTCTGAAAAATAAGAACAAAATGGATTTAACATGTGGTTGAATGGTAGAATTTAAAACACTTAAGAATTATTTTTTATATCAGTTATTTGATTATTGTTCCATGGTCCTTCCAGAGTGTGATCATGGTTGTGTTCAGTGAAGATAAAAACCGGGACGAACAGCTGAAGCACTGGAAATACTGGCATTCTCGGCAGCACACAGCTAAACAGAGGGTCCTTGACATCGGTGAGTGAGACAGCAGCCCTGGGAACATCTGTGTTCACTAGTATCTTTTGTTATATTGGAGACCACTAGCTGAGAAACATGAGCAGTTCTAGAAGCAGATTTTTGTTTGGAGGCAGGGGTAATCAGGTGGCCCTGAACCATCCCAACAGGGTGAATATAGGCACCTATTAGGACAAAGTGCAAACACGTACTGTTCTAGTAGGATGATTGTCAAACCCTTCCACATTCTCCAACATTCACAAATGAAAACTGGGAAGCATGTGACCAAGAATGGGGTCAAGATGGCAAAAGTTATTAATGAGGGGGAACACATGAATTAGGAGAGCTGCAGCAGTTTGCTTTTACCTGAGCCTACTGGGAAGGGCAATTTTCCACCCCTCCTCTCCTCTCCTCCTGCAGTTTTAATTACCTGTGCAGTTTGAACTCATTCTGCTGCAACCGAAGTAAGCCAAGGACGCAGGGGCAAAGTAGGAGGAGGGGAGACATGCCGGGACATTTTAAAAGCGAATGAAAAAGTGGGATGACAGAAGGATAATGAGGACTATCTCTGCCAAATCAAGACAGTTGAAGGGTAGGCTTTTCAGAACCGTGACTTTCCTTTAGCATGAGCTGGCGACATGAGGACCTATTTTTTAATCGTTTAGCCTCATGTTCATCCTCTCTACTATCTCACTTAATGCCCTTTTCTCATTTTTCTATTTCCTTTCTCCATCTCTTAACAACAAAATATGTAAGTAAAGAAATAAAACAAATAATGGTGATAGTGCTGGCAGTATGAACCCAGTGTAAGCCAGTTGCTGACCCTGATTTGCCGCTTGAAGGCTCACATTTTCATAGATTTGTAGCCATGCTCAATATATACTTGAGTGAGTAAATGAGTGTGAATGTTTATAGAAAGAGAAATGACCCTCTGAGGAAATGGAATATAAAGCAGAAAAGCTTGTGCTATAATGAATCTTTTGTTCTTAAAGGTAGCAGAAGACTTTGTTGTTTTAGTAGGTTTGTGTTTCTAAGTTTTTGTAATATGTAATAGTAATATTTAAAAACTTAAAAAGAACTCTGCTGGATCACACCAAAGGCCTAACTGGGTCAGCATTCTCTTCCCATGGGGCCAACTAGATGCCCATGGGATGCCCACAAACATTAAAGAACCACTTTAATCCATTGTTCCTTCAGGGCATGACCAACATTCATCACAGCAATAGGTCTCAGAGTTGGGAACATTTTGAAGAATAGACCATCAAGTGTTCTTCCTCCCTTGTTACCTAGCCTTTCCCTCTTTTCCTTGTACATGACTCCTCTCTTTCCAGTTTCAAACGCTGGTCAGTCAAGCAGAATGGTGGTCTTGTTGTTTCTTAAGAGCCGAAGATCTGAAATGGACCCTAGTCTTCATGGCTGTTCTTGCTATTCATGACATTCTGTTACACAGCTGAAGGATGCTGTCCTACTCTGCTCTCCCTTTTCCCTCAGGCTATACAAATCGGTTGCAATCAGCCTCTCCTCTGACAGTGTTTCTTTTCAGTGTTTTAATCTCTTCTTAACTAGTGCTTGCAATGACTTGAGGTAGCCATAGGACTAAATCTAATGTTACTTCCAAATAAAGCACACTTCATTGGGATGAATGGGATTTATTAGTCACCGTTTATGTAAGTTTAATTAATTTTGCAGGATCTACTCCAGTTTGGTTTAACATTGGATTTAGTTTGTAGTTTTGGTTATGTCTTAGAATAATGGAGTCATACAACTTGGAGGACCTTAGGGCACTGATGGCTGGTGGTTCCCATGTCTGTGGAGTGGTGAATCTGCTTTGGGTTTTAGCCTGAATTTTAAAGAGCCTATCCAAGGTGCTGAGTCTGTCTTGGGGATAGGCTTCAGTACTATGCATAGATTCTTTTAGAATTCAGACTAGATCTTTGTGAGGGGTACTTCTCTTGATCCCACCACATAACAGAGACCTTTGGTGGGAATGTGGGAGAGGCCCTTCTCTGTCACGGCCCCCAGTCTCTGGAACTTCCTCTCCGAGGAGGATGGGGTGGCTCTCAATTTTTGCTGCCATTGGAAAAAGACATTTTCATTCCAGCAAGCTTTTGGGAATTGATTGTTTTCCAAGAAAAGGCCTCTTAATGGTGCTGTACTGCCTTTATTCTTTGTTTTAAGGCAATAGTTGAAATTGATTTATTATTGTGGCTGTTAGGTTAATAGTGTTTTAATGTCAAATTTTAGTATGTTTTTAACCATATGTGTTTTTCTGGTAATTCTTTCTAATTAAGCTGCCTTTGAATCCTAGTTTGGGGGAAAGGCAGAATGTGACTAAAGGAGTGGATGGATGGAGTAGATTCACTGCTCTACTGATGCAGAAGCCATCAACTGCCACAGCCTGGCTGAGGCAAGGACATCTAATCTTGTAGTTCTCAAATTGCGGTCCTCCAGATGTTTGAGACTTCAGTTCCCAGAATTCCTGGGCATTGGCCTTACCAGCTGGAACCTCTGGGAGTTGTATAAAACACCTGAAGAACCAGAGTGAAAACCACTGACCCAGCCCAAATTCCTGCTTGACAAGGATCTGTAATGCAAGATGCAACACATCATCTCTGACAAATGGTTATTTAAGGGAAATCTACGTGGAGAAGGATAATTGAACCTATGGCACATTCTTGGTCTCCTAATCATAGGCTGGATATTGCTAGTTTTATGCCTGCATTGGGCTTATGTCATGTCCTTTGGTCTGTCAGGTTCTTTTATTAAGAACTTATTAAGAATAACTCTGCTGAATCACACCAAAGGCATAACTGGGTCAGCACTCTTTTCCTACAGGGGCCAAATAGAAGCCTATGGGATGCCCACAACCATGACATAAGAGTAATATCTCTCTTATGGCTGTGTTTCCCAATAGTAGTATTGGGAGGCCTCTGATTCTGGAGGAAATATATAGCCACAATGAATACTAACCCATTTTATGTGCCCAACTCTCCCAGTTCCAGGTTCAAATCATATCATGAAAAATCTCTTTAGAAATTTATTCACCACACTGGTTTTCTGTAGGATTCAAATATTACAAGAACTTCCTGTGGAGTTTTTCAAAACAAAGCAATTTGAACATTCCTATTCAAAATAAGTCCGTGAGTAACACATATCTCATATTCAACACGAACAGAAATATCTCTGCTGGAGCATGGAAAGTCTCCCTCTTTTACCACCTTTGATTTTCTTTTCTTTTTTTCTTTTTTCTTTTAAAAAAGAACTGTAATCAAGAAACAATTAAAACTACAACCATATTTATGTGACAGAAATCAGTCAGATTTCAGTAGATGTTGTTCTCCAGCTTGTCTGTACTTTAGGCTGGGATGCTGCCTGGACAAGTGAAACAATGTGCTTGGAATGTTTAAAGCACTTCAGGGCACAGAGTTCTGTGGAATTTTCAAATGGGTGAATTGACTTTTTAGAGAATGAAAATGAAGAGCCCACAATGCCAGCATTTTAGACTTTCTAGATCTCAGCCTCCAGCCCTGAGGGGATCTCCGACAGGCTTGCAAGCTTCTCATGCTGTTATCTACAAGATAAGAGGGTATTTTCATTTAGACATTTTTTAAAGACAAACTTTTGGTCTTCAACTGGTTGTTGTGGAAGGATTTTTAGTGTGTGTATATGTGTTATGTTTTAAATGCTCCTAAATTGTTTTAATTTGATGCTGTTTCAATATGATAGTATATTTAATTCTCTTTAATTTTTTTTCTTACTATTATGATTTAGTTGTATTCTGTTTTAATCTGTTGCAATATGTTGTAAGCTGCCTTGGCTCCAGCACTGGAGAAAGGCAAAGTATTAAATGGAAACATTTGAAAAATCAGTCAATGTCATTTAAACTATAAATAACCTCCTCTTAAATGCCTGGCAAAAAAAGTGAGTGATGCTTATACTAAGTACGATACAGCATTTTTATCTACCCAGTTACTAATCTTCTGTACTAATAACATGATTACAGAGTAAGTTGGCAGAAGGTGGCACTGTCAGTCAGCTGCCAAGGAATGGTATGACTGCCTCCTCCAGAGAGGTCTGAAAAGTAACTTTTTTGAACTACAGCTCTGGGAGCTATAATCCCAAAAGGTAACTTTTCAGGCCTTTGCACCTCCTTTTGCCCATCTGTACTGGGACTCATGTTATTGCTGCTGCTTCCTCTTCCTCTCTGATTCCATCCTGTGCCCAATGAGACCCTACCATCTACTTGTCTTCTAACAACAGCTCTATATACGGTGGAGGAGCAGAGCCCAGAAGGAGGCATCTGAGGTTGCCCATCACTTGGTGCAATGGGGAGACTCATTGGCATGGCAAGGAGGAGATGTTGAAGGCCACACGTATTACAGCTGACTTCGTCTTGTTACTTTTTGGACGACAATTCACAGAATCCCCAGTCAGCATGGCAACTGACTGTTTTGGCTAGGGGATCTGTAGTTCTATAGAAGTAACATGTCCGGACTTTGTCTTGTGCTAAGATTAACAGCTGGATTGCAAATAATGAATTCAAGCTCAGCATGATTAGCAACCATAATTGCTCATGCCAGTGCAGATGCAATTTTGATGTCATCTCATGATTTTCCCCCTCAAGTTTTGGTTTCCCATGGGTGAGTTCTCCATAATATTTCCCTATAACAAACTGTATTTCTTCCTAAAACTTCCATTTAATAGACAATGTTTAAAATTTGGTTCTGACATAGACAATGAGCAGGAAGCTTGTTAACTTTGATATTTTTTCCTTCAATGATAATTCCAGTGTAGCTTGCAAAGACTATGTGGCAGAACAAATCATGCAAAGTCAACAGCACTGCAACTCAAGTAATGTGGGGTGTAAAAACTTGCCTGAGCATAAGGAGAAAACATGTTTTACAAAAGCATCCATGGTTTATTCTATTTATTACAGCTGATTACAAAGAGAGCTTCAATACCATTGGAAATATTGAAGAAATTGCCTATAATGCTGTCTCCTTTACTTGGGATGTCAACGAAGAAGCAAAGGTAAGATAATGTTCTGCCACAGTCTTATTAAAACATATTCATACTGCACTGTTAAAAATATTCTTGCAAATAAGATTTGAGAGAGCTGTTCAATATATGTCCTATGTGTATGCCAGGCAAAACATTTGATGTTTTATATCAGGGGTGGGCAAGATCCATTCCCAACCTTTTTTGAGCAATGTACCATAATTTGAGGATTCTGATGTACCTTCTGCCCAGAAATATTTGCTTTTCCAGTTTCACTGACATTCAAATGAATTGTGACTTTGCAGCTATTCCAAAATTATACTTTTGAAAGTCACACAGGAGTTCTCTTCCACCAGGAAGGTAGGAAACTGTTTTACACTGAGTCACACCAGTAGTCCATTTAGTGGTGGCTGGAGGAGTGTGGGAACTGTAGTCCAAAAAAAGCAGTACCTGTATTTCCAGTCTCTGATTCTAGAGGCCCTGGGCAGCTTTCTCTCTCCCTTGGTTATCTTGCCTTCTGGCTCTGGTCAGGTAGTAATTTTCCCTATAAGCTCAGAGGAAGAAGAATAGAAAATCAGCAGACATCACTGAAGCTGTGGTTTGCATTACATTCTGTATGGAGTAAAATAAGCTCCTCAATACAGCAGTGTGAATCTTTTAATTAATGTTTGTCATGTTCTTTGTACTGCTTTGGCTCCTTTCATCCAGGAATCTTGGAATGTTTCTCATAATTATTATTACAAATTGTGAGGATTCAGTGAATGCCCATAGCTTGAAGAAAAAAAGTGAATTGGCACTAGACCATTCCGCCTGGTTCATGTAAAGTGCAGGAGGAAAGGGCAATCCCTTCATCCTGTCAATTTATTTATTTTTAACTGAAAAAATCTTCTGCGCACTGTATGACTCTGAGGCAGAGGTAGTTCTTCCAGGTTTACAGCCCTCCTGAGGCTGGGATGGGGGTAACTTTTGCTAAATCCAAAAGTAAATTCTGGTCCCTTTCTGGTTGAGGGGGAAAAAAAAGACAAGAGGTCAAAGGGGCCACAAAAGCTGATTGAGGGCTTTTCCATATTGGTCTAAAGAATCTCAAGTGCTTGCCCTCCCCTATCCATTGTAGCCCTGCCCCATCCGTTGTAGCCCTGCCCCATGTGCCATATCCCCGCTCCACGTGCTGTGGCCCTGCCCTCACGTGCCGTGGCTCCACCCCTGCATGCTGCATGCTGTAGCCACGCCCCCAATCCTCCACCCACCCACCTCCATACACACACCAAGCTCCGCCACTAACAGTTGGCCCTCATTCACTCGGGCAAGTGTGGGGGAAATTTATGTGGCAAGGGAGTGGGAGGAGGGAGGGAAACTTAGGAAGAAGCACGTCCATAGCATTAAATATAAACATTACTTGAGAAAATTACACCAGCAAACACTAAACAAGTGATTGTATTAAATACTGAATTTTTTAAAAGAAATTTAAATACAACTGGTTCTAATTTGAAAGATGTTATTTCCTTATAAATGTTAAAATATGAATATACATAAATGTGCAAATGAAAATATGCACACTAAATGAACAAAATATTTTTATTCATATATTGCATTGAACAGAGTATGTTTGCAATGTCGGCAAGTAAGGTAAAGGGGGTCATAAAGGTAAAAAGTCTGTGAACCACTAATATAGCTCCTTGAGTTTTGCCAGATGTTATCAGCTCCCTAGCCACTTTTTCCATTGTTTTGGGGTTACTATTTGTTGCATTTTCTTGGTTCTGAAGTAAGGCTCTTCCAAAACCTTTAAAAACAAAAAACAAAGAAACAAAAATCTTGCTGAGCTAATCCTATGATTTGAAGGGGAAATTTTTTTCTTTCTGAATTTTTTTTTAGGAACTGTAGAGTTATGGTGCAAAAATTCTTTTTCACTGATGCACAGTAGCAGTATATTTTTTAAAAAATCAAAAAGAGGAGAAGAGAGGGAAACAGAGTGTTCCTATATGTCTTGGAATTAGAAAGAAACGGCGTTGTGGAAATACAATTTTAACAGCTGGTGCTGGGAATTGTGAAAAAATAGTCCAGGACAGCACAGACATCGTTTGAATATTTTGAGAAAATCCAAGAAATATAGTGATTGATACTGTACTTCCTGATAGATTTGGCCTTCTGGAGGAGCCCAAACTTGCCTCTGGTGGCTGCTAAAGGAACACAGACAGGACAAAAATTGGGGTATGTGGGGAGGCGTAGCCCTCCCAGGTCCAGTGTGGGCCAAGTACAGCCTCCGGACCTGGGACACTTAACCACATGTAGTGTAAGCTGCTGAAAATAGTTTGGAGCCAGAAGGAAAAGACTTTCAGTACAGTTGTCTCAAAGAAGATGAATGTGATGCAGCAAATGAGTCCATTTTTATGGGATTCTTCAGGCTCAGGATTTAAGATAATCCATTGTACTATCAGGATCAAAAGTCCAGTTGTAGGAAAATTCAGATAGGCTTTAATCAATTTGCCTGGCTCATATGAGCAGTCAATGTTTGCTGATGAAAGAACATATCCTACTACTACACAAACCCTCCTTTGTGTGGTGAGTAGTTTGTCTGCAATAAAATTCTCAAGTTTCATTTAAAAAAAATGTTAATGCCTTTCAACTAGAGGGATGCTTTATCAGTTCACTTGAAATGTTAAACTTATTACCATTTTTTTTAAAAAAAACATAAACCAAGTGTGCATCACTCTTATCTCTGCTAATGTAGCCAAAACAGCTCCATAGTTGTGTCAGCAGGCTGAGAATGAACTCATGGTTTGCAGAAGGATTCCCCCACTGAATAGGGAGGAAACCCTAAAACAGGAGAACCCCAAAACAATCCAGTGAGGGCTGAGCTTTCCTGAATAAATTCTTTTGGATTCCAGTTGTTTTGATTTCATTTGGATAATTCAAGACATTTTGGCAAAAAGACCATGGAACTGAAAACAAAGAAGGAATGGAAAGTTGACAAAATAATGGCAGTAGAGACAGAAAGGTAGCTGGGGAGGAATGCACCAGACACTCCAACTTTCTAAAGGGCTTTCTTTGATGTTTAGATCATTACAATACTATCATTTCTAAAGACTGTTACTAGGCCTTATACCCCCACACCTTGATATGGTTTAATTGGCAAAATATGATTTTATTGGTAAGGTATATTAATTGGCTTTAATATAAAATGTACCCTGATGTGACTGTATGGCCAAGCTGGACAAGAGAAAGACACTGGTCCGAACACATGAGCTGCAAAGTAGGTCAGAGACCCTCTCCAGGTGTAGCCAAGTTATAGTTAGGAAATCACCAGGTAACTCCAGAGATAATAGGCTTAAGCTAGCCTTAATGACTCTACCTTTGGACAGTAGTGACAGGGCAGTTTCCACCAAACTGATGATTGTTTTAACCCTTCTTACCTGTAACTCTCTCCACTGTCTTCACACCTCTGCAACCATTATATAGCTATCGCGACATCCTTTATCACCTAAGGCTAAGGTCATTAACCCATTCCAAACCTCATTGTCTACTCTTAGAGCTCCATTGTTCATTTGGCTAGAGAGCCATTCAGACCCATGTCCTACAGGCAGCAATCGTGTATAAACCCCCCAGTTTTAGCCAGTTAGATGCAGTACATTGTTAGGTGGTAGCCACACTGTCATTCCAATTCCCAATCATATATTGTCCTTAGCCACATCACTGCTTTTTCACTGCTCTCTGAGACTGGTGAATATTATCCATTGTGCCCTGAATCTTGCTCTCCAAAACCTTTCCTCCCTCTTTCTTTTAGTTAGCCTTATGTGAGTGTATGACTGTTTGGATCTTGTGTACATGTAGTCAATTCCCCAATAAAACACATTTGAACTTTTGAATCTCTGGCCAGTTATTCCCTGTGAAGACCCTGCAAACATTGGTGGAAATATCTCACTAGGTTACCCCCCTCTTGCAGGCTTCCTAATATTCCCCATCTTTGCATGGAGGTACTGGCATCATGGATGGATCCCTGAGTCACCCATGTTTTGGGGTAACAAGACCACCCTATGTTCATAATTATGGATGTGAAATTCTCTTTTGGTGCATTTCTCAGAATTCCACTAGCATTCTTACAGTTCCATACAGGGTCTCTATGAGGTTGGAAGACTTTTTAAATTCCTGCATAGAAATTTATTCTTGGTATGTCCTTTTCTTAATGAACATAATTCTACAACTTTTCCTTACTGACTGAGGTCTCATTCAGAAAGGCAGAAAGTCTCTGGAAGTAATGACACTTTCCAGTTCTTTTTGTTCTGTTTTCATCTGCATATGTCCAAGTTTGCATCCAAATTATTTCTTGAAATATCTTCAGTTTCCCTTCCTCTCCTGGACCCTTTTCGCATGGGCTTTCTCTCGCGCGAGAGCCCTGTGAGCCTCGCAGGAGTGGGAGCGTCGCTCTGCACGACGCACTCCCACTTCCGCGGCGCTTACGGGGCTGAAGCGGCGCGAGCACGGTTTTTTTTATTTTCGACTTGAAGCGAAAATGACCCGTGCTCGCGCAACACTCCCGGCGCCCACGCGCACTTGCCTGCTGTGCGGAGCGTTGGGGAGGCGGCCGGGTCGCGCTTCCTTCTCTCCGCGGTGCCTACAGCTCCCACAGGCCCCTGCGGAAGGAAGGGGCGGGGCGCTAGCGTGACGGATGTGCCAGCAGGAAGCGCCTGCAGAAGGAACGAGGGGGGAAGCGGCAGCCTCCCGGAGGAGGCTTCTCGCGCGAGACGCCCTCCCCCTCGCGCAAGAAGTTACAATGTGAAAAGGGCCCTGCTTGTGTTCCTGCTCCCCGCGGCCAATCACATGCCACATCCAGACTTGTAGCATTTCAGAAATTGATTTTCAACATTTCCAGAGAGCTTTCTTTACAACTATTGAGGAGTTAGAGACAAAATGCTAAAGTTCTTTAGCAATATTAAACTATTAAAGCATCAGAATCAATTTTGGTGCTAAAATTCCTCTCTCCCTCACTTAATCTCTTTCAAATCTGTGTCCTGGAAACAATAGCTGTGTTTCATTGGTGGCAGCCATATTAGCTAGTTCTGAAATAATACAAACAGACTGTATAGTAGAGATATATTTCTTTTCAGAAAATCTTGGGTTAATTTAAACTGACCTGGGAAATAAAAATGAAGAGTCTTTGATAATGCCAGGAGTTCCCAGGAGATACTTCAGGATGAAGATAGAATTAATCTGTACACAAAAGAATAATAATATGAGATTAGAAATTACAGTATTCAAAACCTGAGGGGAGAACACTTCAACCTCACAGGGCACTCTGACTTTCACGTAGCTCTTGTGGAGCAAAGAAACTTCTCAGTGAGAGGAGAGAAAGAGAGAGAGCTTGCTGAGGGAGTTTCAGTTCTTTAGAAAGTTCCACAGGACTGAATTTGGATAACAGTTGCTTACCACAGCACATAAGTTAATCAGCTCACTAGTACCAGGATGTTTGTGTTATTAGCAATAATTTTGTAGATGGCTTGTGTTTATAATGTAATTACTACTGTCAGGACTTCTATGTTTAATTTGCCTATGACTTCATTATCTATAGTTCTGTCACCAAACATGCATGCTGTGTAAACATGACTGAAATTCTAAAAAACATGTCCTGAGTCTGATGAAACAGGCAAAGTTCAAAAATGTTCATTCTATAATAAACTGCTTATGGTTATGGTGTCATTGGACTCTGTATAGTAGTTTAGCTGCATGCCAGAGGTAGTAGCGAAGATGGAGGGAGGTGGCTGCATTTTTGAAAAATCATGCTCTTCTTTTCGTGTGGTTTTTTTGTCGGATTTGCAACAGCCACTTTTAAAATAACCCTCATAGGGATTATTCCTTTTACTTCAATGAGCTTCATTAAGTTTGCAGCCTGGGTCAGGATGACCCAGGTTTCTATGGAGTGGAGCAGAAATCCTTCAGGAACCCAAAACTTAGTAACTTATTCCCATTCAAAAAACTGAGCAAATTTAAGTACAGGCTCCTTCCTGAGCCAGTTGCTATTATGGCTGTTCGTTGTTTGAAAATACAGTCTAATGGAGGGAGGATTGAGAACTGTGAAATTGAACTCTGTCATTTCCTTAGTCTATGTTTGAGCTCTGTCATATGTTGTATATAGGACTGCCTTTGAAGGATCCAGTTGATATAAAATTTAACCTTTCTGCTAGACTACTAGCTCAGGTGATGGAGATGTACTACATCAGTAGTTCACAGGCTCCTCATCTGTTTCTGAGCACAATTAGAACTGCTTTCCATTAATTGTTCCTGGGGGTTATTAGCAAAATTTATTCTGAGGAGGTTTGCCATTGCCTTCTTCTAAGGCTGAGAAGGTGTTACTTGCCCAGTCACCCAGTGGGTTTCAGTAGCTGAGAAAAGCTCAGATCCTGGTCTCCAACACACAAAGCACTAAACCACACTGACTCTCTTTCCATTAATACCCTGCATGAGATGAGACATGAATATTTCATATAAACCTGCTCATCGCTGAAGTCTGGAGGACTTTGCCATCTATGATGAAGGAGATAGCACTATGAGGCATTCTTATGCCTTCCTCACATTTGGAATATTCTTCTCTTGGAAGTTTGCCTGCAGTCTCCTTGATATCTTGTTGGCACCAGGTGAAGAGATTTTAATTTTCTTAAGCTTATAGTTGAGTTTCTGTGTTCCAATTCTATGAGAATGGGATTTTGCGTTCTCATTATATTCTGTTCTTTTATGGTGCTGTATTGATTTAACAACCCGTTCTTAGATTGTTAGCTACTTTGGGGATTATTTGGGGATTATCTTAAATGGCAGGATAAAAAATATCTGCAGATAAATAAATAATGTGGTGTGTTAGCCCATGAAGAACTAAGTGAATGAGAAGACATCTTCTTTCAAGTTCTGCCTTGCCAACTTGGTGATCACATGGAACTCTCCAGGATAGTTTACGGCACTGGGCACTCTTCCCTAATCTGTCACTCTCTAGATGTGTTGAAGTACAACTGCTATCCTCCCCAAACTCTTGACATCCATCTTGAGAATCTGAATTGCTGCAGTTATTTTGTGACCAATATGTCCTTCAGGCACCCAGCTACAATTTTACTTATAGTGTTTTTAAGAGGCAGTGAGGGATAGTGCTTGGTCTGTTGTCTCACTAAAATGTATGACAATACATGCACATTTTGTCATAGGCGTCCAGTTTTTCTCCTCCCAGGTATGGTGCTTACTAATGAACCAGGTATTTTAAGAAGCATAACCTTTATAATAATAATTTGGAATTGGAGGTGGCAAGTTGAAAAAAGACTCCCTTGGATCTTGCTGAGCCAGTGCATCATCATCATTCTGCACTGTAATGTGATCACTGTCCCATGGCTGATACACTGATGGTTAGTCCCAACTAGAGTAGACCCATTCAATCAATTCTTGAATGGTGAGTCAATGTGTATGATAAATCTATTTGCTTCTATAGTTATTGTAGTCAAGGCTAGAATAGACTTTAGGACCCTGTGTGTCAGAACTTCTTCTTCGTGGTCTCTGTGCCTTCATACACTAGGAGCTTTAGCGCCTGCGCGGTAGCGTTCGGAAACTTCTAGAGCTTGTTCGCTTGGCGGGAACCCCTCCCCCACGCCGGTACTGCGCATGCTCCTCCCGCCGAGCAACGGTCTCTCCTCAGTTCTTTCTCGTCCGCCGCCGCGTACGGAAGGTTCTTTAGTTTGTTCCTCTCACGTCGTGCTTGGCTTGCTGTTTTTTCACGGTTTTACGGACTTTCGGACTGTCTTTGACCTCTCTTTCGGACTCCCCCTTCGGTTTTCGTCTTTTTGGATTTCGGAGTTTGGCGTTTCTTCGTCTTATGTCCGCGCTCTTTAAGAAGTGCGTGTCCTGCGGCCGCAAGGTTGCCCTCAACGACGGCCATAAGGAGTGTCTCTTCTGTTTGGGCGAGTCCCACAACATCCGGACTTGCCCAATTTGCAGGGATTTTACTCCGCAAACTCTTCGCAACCGCTCCGCGAGACTCAAATCTTATTGTTGGGAACAGTCTCTGCGGGCGATAGACGAGACCTCCACTTCCAAGATGGCCGACAAGAAGACGACCACGCCATCGACGGTATCGGCGGCTGCCGTTCCGTCCACCTCGTCGGTATCGGGCTCGGTACCGGCGAAAACGCCGATTTCGGCGTTACCGAGGATCCCGAAGCTGTCGGCGGCTGCCAAGTCAGCGAAAGGATCCTCGACGGCGAGGAAGGCTGAGGCTCCCCTTACGGAGACGCCTGCAAAAAAGCGCCCTGCTCCGGACGGAGGCAAGGGCAAGGAGAAGGAGAAGAAGAAGAAGAAGAAGGAAAAGAAGCGCTCCCCGGCTGGGGACGCTCAACCTCCTACTCCTCCTCCTACTCAGCAGCCTTCAAAAGGGCGAGGCGAGTCCGTCGACCTCTCGGAGGATGAGATCGAGGACGTCCCCCAACAGCGCCCGGACTCGCCTGTGGCAGACCCTCCAACCCTGGTGGAGGAGCGCCACCGCCCTCTTAGCCGTCGCAGGTCGGCCGACCTGCAGCAGAGAGAGCCCTCTGCTTCTCCGGAGCGGCGTTCGACCTCCTTCAGGTCCCGGTTCCGCTCTTCCGAGCGTCCGGTGGCCTCGCCGCCTCCGAGGGACACAAGAGAGGAACAACCTCGCTCGTCTGCCTCCAGATACACCTCGGCGTCCTACGTGGCCAGGTACGCGAGGGAATCTGAATGGAGAGAGCGCCCGGCCTCCTATCGGTCGCATTCGCCATCGTACCGGGATCGGTACCATCGTGGCCCGAGTCGCTGGGAGACCTTCCGGAGGTCCCGGTCACCTCGTCGACAGCGCGAATCGCGCTCGCCTAGAGGGGACGAGGCTCGGTACCGTCGACGCCGAAGCCGATCTCCGTCGGACCGCCGCTCCTTCAGCCGCTCTCCCTCCCCTCGATATCATAGGGCGAGGGAGCCTTCACCACGGTATCGGGCGATATCGCCACCTCCTAGGGTCACAGCAACGGCGACGCGCCCTACGGAGTCGGTGGTGACTGAGCGGGCTACGACGACGTCAGCCTGCCAGACTACCCCGGTCACCACCAAGAGGGTGAAGTCAGTGGTCAGCCATCCCAAGCGGGACGCTGCTGCTACCACCGCCCCGGCTGCGGAGAAGCCTAGGAAGGCAACACCTGCGGCGACTACGAAGGAGCCGGAGAGCGAGCGGCGAGAGGACTCACCGAGCTCGGAGTCGTACGACTCGAGTGCGGAGTCTGAGGTGTCTGAGGCGGCCTCCCAGGAGTCTCCTCCGTTGGGATTCGGGGACCCGATCCCAGATTCTGCTCCAGAGGACGTCCACCAGTTCTCTGCGATGCTGCTCCGCATGGCCACTACCCTCGGCCTTAAGATCGCCGATGCGGAGCCGGAGGATGACGATCCAGCCTTCTCCGTTTTCGAGGAGAAGCGACCTTCCACGGCCCCGCTGCCTCTCCTGCCCCGGGTATCCAGACTGGTGAAGGCCGCCTGGGATAGACCGGCCTCGGCTCAGCCGATACCGCAGCGGTTAGAACACCTCTACCGGGTGCAGAAGGATAACGCCGGTTATCTATTTAATCACCCTGCACCGAACTCTGTGGTCGTCGAGTCCGCGCAGACGAAGGGCTCCGGCAGGCAACACACCACCCCGCCGGACAAAGAGGGCAGGAAGTTGGACGCCTACGCAAGGAGGTTCTATTCAGCTGCCTCCTTGCAGATCAGGCTGTCCAACACTCAGGCTTGCCTCGCGGCATACCTGAAGAAAGTGCTCGATCGCCTGCAACCAGCGTGGTCACTGTACTCCAAAAGTAACTTTTCAGGGCTTTGATATGTGCAAATGATGTATAATGCTTGGAAGTTCACATGGAGAGAAACTTAATTTTCTGGGCTTAAATGCATTCCCACAAACCTGCTCATTTAAAGCAAAGATTCTTGCCAGTGGAGATTGCCTTTCCTTTGGCAAACATTTCACTACAGATAGCTCTAATTACGGACTCTTCTAAGGGTAGTTTTAAAACTGACTCCATTGTTCTGATAGCATTTTCCTCTTTTCCCACAATTTTAAGATTAAATTGAATTTTGCTTCTATAGAGTCCTCTCTTTCTGAAATAAGTTTCAAAACAGAATGTGCTAGAGCAGCCACCTGGAGTTGGATGACTTATGGTTAGAGTCCACCATCCACTGTTATAAGCACCTCTTAAAACAGAGTTCTCACAATTTTCTTCATATTGTGTTCTAAGGCAGTGAGGGATAGTCTGTTTGGGTTCCCCCAAGTTATCACAGTTTGGGAAAGTTTCTTTTCTGGACCAAAGCCCAACTGCTAGACCCAAGACCATTCAATCCATGGCTGTATGGTAAATCGTGGAATCACAGAATTTTAGAGCTGCAGGAGGTCACAGAAGTCACCTAATCCAACCTTCTGCCAGTGGAGGAAATCTACTTATTCATCTGTCAGATTTTAGGAGTGTCACTGCCTCAAAGGCAGAAGCAAGTGGCTGCTATTACTCCACCTTTAACATCCTGTGGAATTCTGGGGTTTGTAGTTTGCTGAGGCCAAAGAGCTCTCTGGCTGAGAATTCTAAATGCCCCTCCCTAAACTGCTAACCCCAGGATTCCACAGGATGTTGAAAATGGAATAATAGCACTATAACAGTGAAGTGAAGAAACGGCCTATGGCTCTGAGAGATGAACAAAGCAGGAGCACCACAGCCACTACCTTGAAGGCAGAAGTGGGCAGCCTGTGGCAAAAAAGAGACTGTGGATCTGTGAAATGGCAGGAGGCATGATTCGAGTTGAGCACTACACTTGGATTCCCACCATATCACAGATCCTCAATCTCTCTCCAGCCTCGCATCTTAAATACAACACTAGTGAATAAATGAGATGCAAGGCTACTCCAAAAAGTTACTGTATTCTAAAATGCAAAAAAAATCTGAAATGCAGAATATTTCTGTCCTCAAGCATTTTGGGTAAGGGAAGCTCAATCTGTATTACCTCCTTTGTTCTGAACAGTGCAGTGTACTTCTGTTAATGCAGCTTGGAATTGTATTAGCTCTTTTTGCTACCATATTGGTCTGTTAACTCATATTTACTTTGTGGTCTACTACATGTTTTTCATGCATAACTACTGTCAAGCCAGGCATCTTTTTCCTGCCTAAGTGGTATAATCTTCAGATTTGATCAACAGGCACTTTGTTCCATCATCTGAGTCATTTATAAAGATGCTGAACAAAGACGTGCACAGGACTGAACCTAGTAGCACCCCATTGATCACTTCTCTTCAAGATGATGGGGAGTGAGCATCCTTTGGGTTCAGTCCATCAACCAACTAAAAATCCTTCTAACAATGGTATCATTGTCTACATTTTACCAGCTTGTCTGTGAGAATGTTATTGGGGAATCTCATCAGAATCATTACTGAAATCAAGATATGCTATATCAAAAGTATGTATCTGATCTACTTATCTTGTAGCTCTGTCAGAAAAGACATAAGATTAATCTGGCATGACTTATTTTTGAAAAACCCACGCTGACTCTTAGTATACCCAGCATTCTTTTATGAGGGCTTATAGATTGACTGTTAGATTATCTGTCCTAGAATCCTTGCTAGTATTGACAGCTAGCTCATTGGTTGGTAGTTTCCTGTGCCCTCTTTCCTCCCATTTTGAAGGTAGAGGTGAGAGTTACTCACCACTTATCTTCAGGGACCTCACCTGTTCTCCAAAAACTTTCTTAAAAGTAAAGATTGCAATGACTACAACTTCACACAAGAGTCTCTCTTTGAAATCTTTCTGGTGCTGTATATATGACAAGTCCCAACTGCCAACCAGTCAGCTTGATGTCATTTAAACTAGCTAGTGTTCGTTTCTCTTGGAAGCCTGAGTTCATTCTGAGCCTTAGCCCTCCTTGATGTTCTCCCTACAAATACTAGACACCGTGCTGATGTATCTCTTTCCCCATTTCTTATACATGTTCTTTTTAAATGTCCATCTTAAGGCCCCTTAGGCAGCTATTCTGGTTTGTTTAGATGTTTCCCACGTTTTTCCCCACTCAAATTGTTTAGTATTTATCCTCAATAATTTACCTTTAAGGAATTCCCAATATAAACCAAATTTCATTTATTTGAGCTGAAACTTGCAATTGGATTTTGGTCATGGAGTACAATTTCCAGAATCCATGAGCCAAAAACCATCACAGTGGGTGTTTTTCAGAGGAGACTCACCTCTTCTTTAAACTCTGACTCCATACCATTATTAAGCAAGAGATTCATAAAGATGTCATAAGTTGACAGGCAGTTTGAAGGCGCGCGCCTGTGTATGCACACACGCACATGCGCACAAACACACACACAGAGAGAAGATGTCATACAAATGGCCAAAGAAGGATTTCAAAGGGAGACTCCAGCATTAAACTTCTGAGAAAGTCTCTTTTCAGAGCAGACTCAATAAGTAGTTGCTTCCATTTGTAGATGCTTATCCACAGTATATCTCTCATTGTGAACTCACCAAGTAAAAACAGACCATAGTGGGTTTGGCTCTCTTATTTTTTTTAAATGGAGATTTGGTTTTGTTTGTATTTTCAAAAGAATTTAAAAATGCCCCTCTTCCATGGCGAGGGGAGTGTGGGAGAGAATGGAAATCCCTGAATGACTTACATAGCTGAGTTGTGATGTTTTCAGACTTGCATTTCTTTAAACACAAAATGACTTTTTCTGACATAAATTAGGTTCCTAAAATGAAGTAGGCTTAAGGATTTAGGAATGGGCTTCTATGAAAGCTCAGTTAAGTTTTATTACCGAGAAATGTCTAGAAGCAACCTCGTATTTCATTTCAAGGTGCATCTGCACATGTCCTTTTAATGATCATGGCTTTGTCCTTAAATGAACCTTGACTTTGTAGTTTGGTGAAGTACTTAAAAAATATCAAGGTATCCTGACAAGATGAGGATTGAGGATTAAATAAATTTAATTTGGTACTATAGAGAGGCAGTCAGATTATTTTGGGAATTATAGCTCAGGGAAATAAACTAAAAGAGGCGTCAAAGTACCCTACCAAACCACAAATCCCAGGAATCTTTAGTCTGTAACAATGACAATGAAATTGATACAAAACTACTATCATTGAGTAGTATAGATATATCTTAAAGGTGGATCTTGCTACTCAGGTGGAAAAAAAGAATTGGCACAAATCTTAAGACAGTCCACATTTGTCTTACATTGCTAGGCCTTCTTCTCTCACTTTGTTTTTTATTTTATTTTATTGATTATACAGAAAGAAAAAAACATAACACAAACACAAAAATAAAACACCATGTGATACAACTAATAGTAAAACAAAAAGATTTCAACCAAAAGCGAACTTACATTATTATTTCTCTCTTATATAATTACAATCAAAAACTTATTCAGTTTATTCTATATCAGAGTACTTATATATTTTTATTACCTATCTCTGATTCTTATTCTCATTATACTCATTATTATTATAGTAATATCGTTCTTAATTCTATATTTTTCCCTTAAATTTAATCTAATGCTATTACTAAATATAATCTTTTTACTTAACATATTAACCTATCTTCTCTCACTTTGTAATAACATCACCAGGTGCATTTGTGTGTATTGGGGTGGGTTGGGGAGAGCGTATGATAGAACTCTGCAACTGAAAGGTGCTGCAAGGATCTAATGAAGGGCAGGGGGAGAGAATACCTATTACTTTGTTAGAGAAATAAAGCAACTCTCCACCCAGGTGGAAAGTGAGGCTACCCTGAGTAGCATCGCCTCCATGATTTCATAGTCCTATCCTTACCATCCAGTACAGTATTTGTAAAGGAGGGAGCACTTACCTGTACATGTGAAGATTTCTTCTCATGAAGGTCTCCACATAAGCCAGAACCCTGGTTGTAAGCATGGACATTACAGTGAGGACAGAATGACATACTGTCATGTTATGGGATGGGCAATGTGGCATGATTCCACATCATGTGTTCCAGTATTTCACAAATGAAAAGTGGGACACATGGTCAAGCAACAATGGAGCATCTGCAAATTTTCAAAAGTGATCAGTGAGGAAGAATGCATGAACTAGGAGAGGTTGTAGCAGTCTATTTTTGCCTGAGCCTACTGAGAAGGGCAAGATTCTGCCCCTTCTCTCCTGCTGCTGAGTTAAGTAGGATAACAGAAGATTAATCAGAACTGTCCCTGCCTAATCAGGACAATTGGTGGGCATGCTCCACTCCCTGCTTGCCTTAGTGAATTTTCCTACAATTATAATGTGTGCATAAAGCTAGAGAAGTCTGACAGTATCTGATAAACAGGTTCAAGTCCATGGTAGTGTGTGACATAACAGTTCATTATTTTTTAGGTCCCCTCAGACCCTGCTGCTTCTGCAGGGGTAAGGGTCTTTACAATGGGAAGAGACTATGCCTGTGTGTGCCTGTGTATGCATATTTCATTACCTGTTGTCAGTATTCATAATGAAATAAAAATTCAATACTTTAAAAATTGATATTAAAACAAGAAACTACAAATAAGCATAGTTACAAACAGTTCCAGTATTTGCCTGAGAGACGGGGTTCTTTAAATCTCATCTAAAATAAAATGTTTAAAAATAAGCCACCATGGTTGCAGTGAATTTAGGATCTGCATTGTACTCCGATGACTGAACAGGTGTCCAACTAGCCTTCACTGCAAATTGCGTTTTTATGTAGTTGCTGGGGTGTGGTGCAGGGTTGAGGAAGCTTCTTAAAGAGAAATGTAAACATTTGCTGGAGACATTGGTATTGAGCTGGAACAAAGGTGTTTACTTTGCATGAACTTTATAAGGTAACGAATGTCAAAAGAAACGATAAAAGCTGAACTTGTTCTGCACAAAGCAGTTTAATTTATTTAAAACACTGCCCTGTGTCTAGTGTTCAGGACTGACTATAATATCTGAAAGAAACAGAAATCAAAATAAAAGTAAAAATATAATTAGTGTATTCTTCTGTTTTTATTAAAATTAACATGACAGCATTATATACCTTGATTTCTTTTATGGCCTGGAAGTGAAACTTCCCAAGCTAAGTTTTCAGCAACACTCCACATGCTATAATTTATTTAAACATATAAAGTCCTGGGAACATAAGAACAGAAGGCTAAATCTAATGTCAGCCCTAAATAGAAATTAACAGAATATATATAATTTGTGCTTAACTGATTCATAACAATGGGCTTACTTTACTTAGAACTACACCATTGGATTTATCTCAGAGCTTAGAAATGTTACTTATCTGGGCTGCAGCTCCCATAATTCCTCCGTTACCATGGCATGAGAGTTACAGAACTGGGCCAGAAAAATAAGTTGTGTAAACAGTGCTCTTACTATTTATCCCTTGATCAGACTCCTTGTTACCAGCTCTTTACTGCTCAAAGAGTTATTTGTACAGGTAGTAATAGGTCTTTCCTGGAGCACCACCTGCTGGAGCAGAAACATATTATTTGAGGCACTTAACCATTTGTTCAATTTTCATTACTTAAGGCTTGTTACAGAACAACAATAAGTGCAGATACAAGCATCAATATAAATGCCAGTAAAACAGCATATTTGCTTTTAAGTTTTCCATAACTGCAGACGTAGTCACTAGATCTAATGGACAGGGAAATTTTTATTCTTCAGTTCCAAGCAGGCACTTTTGAAGTTTCTTTAGTCTTCTGCTGCTTCTCTTTCTTCTGTTTTGTTGTTGTTGATCTTCTTACATCACCTGTCTCCCCAAAACTGGGATGCAAAGTGGCCAGAACATAGGTGATGAGTACCAAACAGGAATGGGCCAACAAGGAACAAGAGTAGTCAGATCCCACCTGGAATACTGTGTCCAGTTCTGGGCACCACAGTTTAAGAACAATATTGACAAGCTTGAATGTGTCCAGAGGAGGGCAACAATATGGTAGAAGGCATGGAAACCATGCCCTGTAAGGAGAAGTGTGGGGTCCTAGGGATGTTTACTTTAGAGAAGAGAAGGTTAAGAGGCAACATGATAGCTATGTTTAAATATTTGAAAGGATGTCATGTGGAAGATGGAGCAAGTCTGTTTTCTGCTGCTTCAGAGACTATGGCCATTTCCGCACTACAGTGTTAAACTGCTGCTATTCCACTTTCAATGCCCTGTGGAATTCTGGGATTTGTAGTTTACTGAGACCAAAGAGCTCTTTGGCTGAGAATTTGAAGTGCCCTTCCCTAAACTACAAACCTCAGAATTCAATAGGAGGTTGATAGTGGAATAGCAGCACTTTAACACTGTAGTGCGGAAATGATGTATGACACAGAGCAGTGGCTTCAAGTTTCAAGAAAAGAGATTCCGTCTAAACGTTAGGAAGAACTTTCTAACAGTAAGAGCAGTTCAACCATGGAATATGCTGCCTTGGAGTATGGTGGAGTCTCTTTGGAGGTTTTTAAACAGAGGCTGGGTGGCCATCTGTTGGGGATGCTTTGATGGTTTATTCCTGCATGGCAGGAGGTCGGACTGGATGGCCCTTGTGGTCTCTTCTAGCTCTATGATTCTAAGAAGCTCCTTAGGTATACAGAAATGGGGAGTGGGGATCACAAGACCACTGAAAACTGAGCATAATCAATGGCCACAAAATGCAGAACAAGAGTGGACCTGTAGATATTGTTGAGCTGAAACTTCCATGAGTTATAGACACTGTCGCCAATGATCAAAGCTGCTTGGAAGGTGCAGTCCTAATATAAAGATACAGTTGGAAAAAGAATACAGAAAAAGGTGCGAGGCTGGAATGCCCTGCCCTCCTTGGATGAAAATGCTTGCTAACAGGAACCTTGAACAGTCTTTTTAGAAGGGAAGGTATATGACAAGGTTTTGTTGTAGATGATAGTTATAATTTAACATTTCTGGTTCATACTCCTATAAAATTCCGATGTATTCAGTGAGGCTTGTTCCATAGTCAGTGTTTTAGGGATTGCAGAATGTGGACATGGATTGCTCCTCCACTACCCCTTCCCACCTTCCCATCCCTTGTACATAATTGCACTTCCTAAAATGCAAGATTATGCAAAGCTATGTAAACTACAAGATAGGTCCTAAGAAGAAGGGCCTCTTTTAAATAAATAAATAAATAAATAAATAAATAAGACATTTCAGGTTTTGTGTAGTTGTTAGGTAGTGTGCTCTTAAACTTGACATAGCTTCAGACCTCAGCTTTAAAACCCAGCATATCTGAGGCACTTTTTGCATGGCATTTGCCATGCGATAGGGCCTCTGGAGCGTCATGCAATTGTGAGGAGCTGTCCACACGATGTCCTCACAATCACATGATTGTGATGATGCAGGTGCCAATCACACACTATTTCATTTTTGGCTTGTAGCTGAAAATGGTGCACAATCGCGCATTGTTCCAGGGCCCTACGTGCACTTACCGTGCGTGTGGAGTCTCCAGAGCTGCAGCGCTCGTGCTTCCTGGCCCAGCACAGCCTGGGGAAATTCCAGGCTGCGCTACGGAAGGAAGAGGCAGAGCTCTCATGCTGCCTTTCTGCCTGCCTGCCGGCCGGCCAGCCAACCAGCCACAGCTCCAGAGCCAAAGCAGCAGGGACGTGAGAGCCTCTTGCAAGAGGCTGCTTGCACGATCCCCTCGCCCCAGCACCAAGAAAAGGTAAGTTGTGGAAAGGGCCTGAATCTAGCCATGAACATGGTTCTGCATAAATCTTCCAGTATCTGTTTCAGAGCAAGCACTTGTGAATGGGACAGTCTCTTGGGGAGAACATATATCCATTATAAGAAAGAATGGTGTTGTATTCATTGGCTATGGACATGAGGCTGGCAACTGTGTGGAACAGAATGCTGGGCTAGGTTGGCCTTTGGTCATATCCAGCAGGCTCTTCATATATTCTGTAGTCTGTAGGTTAATTTCTGGCAAAGTAATGTCATAGGTAGTATGAAAGATCTCTCCCTGTAACTCTGGTCAGAGCATTGATTGGATTACTAACAGGTGAAAAACTTGGGCCTTCAAGCATGAGCAGATTTCAGCTCTCATCTGTCCTTACCATTGGTTGTGCTGGCTAGGGGTGATGGGAACTGAACTCCAAGAACACCTGAAGCATTATATATTCCCCACCCCTAGACTTGAGATGCATTTGGCCTGCAGCTTTCTTTACAGCTTTGAAATGTGGTGTTTTTAGACCATGAATCCCCCACTGGGTACTGGTGTGCATACTAAGGAATCTGGGAGTTGTCAACCAAGGGGAAAAAAAAAGGCTTTTCCAGGTTCTCCTTCTGTTTCTAAGCTTTTTGTTTGTGTTTAATAATAAACTAGTCTAACATAAACTTATCTTAGAAATTTACCAAGTTTAACTGTTTAAATATGACTCTGTGTTATTTCTTCTGCTTCCTTTTTTAAACAAGTGATTTATTTATTTAAGAAAATAATAAAACCAAACTCTGTTTTTCTTAACTACTGGCCTATAAAATATTTTTTTTAAAAAACAGCAAGAGAAGATGTGGGTTGGATTTAGATTTATAATTCTGTGAGTTGAATTGGAAGGGACTTCTTCAGTTCACAGAAGACACTGGTACTCACTGGAGATTCTCAGCTGGAGGAAAGAGGCAGTAAAAGAGCCCCTGACTGTTCCCCTTTACCTATATGTTTCCCCGCATGCTATCCTGGAGACTTGCCCACTCCTCCAGAACATTTTTTCAAGGAACTGCAGGTGGGAGGAGGTAGCACTTCACAGTAACTCATTACAAAGAGAAGGAGAAGGAGGGGTTTCTTGTTGTTAACTAATTATTTATTTCAGTGTTGAAGGTATAGCTCTGTCCTTTACAGTTCTGACAATGAAGGACAATGAAGGATGTGGGTTCTGTGGGGCCAGCTCTAACAAAATATTGCAAATGCAATCACAGTTTAAGTCCCAATATATAGTTTTAAGAACAACACAATGAATAATATATTAAATTCAACACATAGGCACTTCTCCAAAAGTTCCATGTATTCAGTGAGGTGGCAGAGCAGGATAGTTGCAGCACTCTTCTGCTTGTGATACTCAGTTGTACAGCAACGTTTGGGTGCAAATCTTAAAGCTCTAAATAAAAAAAGGAGATGGAAATGCATAGTAGAAATTCCACTACAGACATACCTCCAATTAACAAAGCCTCTGGCAAAGAAGATCCTTTTTGTTAGATCCTTTGTGTTAGTAACATCAACACTGAGAAGATGGTGCAGGAGGGCTGGACAAACAGACTTTTAGTGTCAGGTTGTAGCAGTGTTTCTGCAGTAATCAAGGCAATAAAGCTTGAGGTAAAAAAGAATAGGATTCTGTTCTAGCCAATCCTACGGTAGGTGTGCGTACCCAGCTACAACAGGCAAATTCTTTGGTATGCTCCATTATCCAGCATATGTTTGCAATATGATCCCTTGTGCTTCTTCCTCTTCTGAACCCAGCATGGACATCTGGCATTTCTTGCTCCATATATGCTAAATGTCTTTGCTGTATATTTTTGAGCGTGACTTTACTTCTGTGGGAGATTAATGCAATGGTTGGTGGTTACTGAAATCCCTGGTACCCCCTTTCTTAGGGATTTGAATATAGCTCAAGCATTTCCAAGCTGTGAACCATTTCTGTATTTGACAGATTTTAATCAGAATTTGAATAGATTTTGTCTTTGTTGCTTGAAACAGCTCTATTGATATGCCATCTGTTGCTGATTATTTATTTCCATAAAGTGCTTTGAATGCAGCTTTCCCTTTACTTTCTAAAATTGTGAGTTCCTCTTAAATGGTTCTTCCTTGAATGAATCTGTCATCTTTTCCTCGCTTCTATAGAAGAAGTGTATTGTTTGCATCTGCTTTTTGTTTCTTCTTGGTCATGCAGCGTGTTTGTCTGCTGGTCATAGAGCATCCCCACTCTTTGTTTAAATTTCCCTTTGAATTTGAAATTTCTTGTGGAAGAGATCTCATTATACCTTTTTTGTTGTGGTCTTCTGTTTAGCTGCATTGATTCTTATGATAGTTCTCTGTCCCTGGGCACAAGTTGCTGCACAGTTGCATTTAGGTTTCTGATCTTGTTTTTATCCCTGTTTACTTTTGCTTCTCATCTGTCCTTAAATTCTTGCAGAGTTTCATCTGTAATGCAGTGAGACTTTATTTCTTTTTGGCTGCAGATAATGTCTTTCAGCATTCTTCCCTCACAATGTATCTGAAAATACCACTAACTTATTGAAGATGAAAAGGGCCTACTCTTTACCCTTGGCAACTACAGCTCATCTCTTCTCCAGGTCTCCCTTTCTTTTTGAACTCAGTCAGCAAGTACAGTCCCTTCCTTAGGGTTTCCCCTCTCACTGTGCCAAACCAATAACTTATAGAAGTTACATAATGATCACTTTTATAAATATGGAGATGAGGCTTCATTAAATGGCAGAGAAGGACTGTCACACAGTTCTGATGCCAGTTCATGCTGCTGCTTCATACTACTTCATTCAGATTAAAAAAAAAAAGATTAAATGACTAGTTACTTTTGAGAATGTGCCAATGAAATTAATTTTTCAAAACTGTAATTATATCAACAATTAACTACTTCTGGGGTCTCAGAGACAGAACTGTAGCTAATTGCTTTTTAAAAGTAATTTTCTACATTCTGTGAGGAGAAATTTGAAGATTGCTTCCCCCATCTTTCCTGTGTAGATGGAAGTTTGTTAACTACTAGCATCTAAGCTTCAAAATGCAAAAGAGACAACATCAGTAACTAAAATATACCTGCAAATTTTTAATGACCATAATTGTTTTATAAATATTATACATAAATTATTAAAATACAGAAACAAGAGTGAAAGAAGATGAAACATTCCAGTAGAGTCACATGTTAATCATTAACATAATCAGCAGTCAGTTCTCCAAAAGCCCAAATACTGCATACAATTCTTGTAACTTGGCCAAGGATCCACTGGGTGACCTCAAATGCATTATACACTCTCAGCCCCAGAGAACCCCCTGATACCTTAGAATTAGAACACCTTAGAATTGCTGTAAGTCAGAAATAATTTGAAGGTAAACGACAACAACAGTCAAAGCAATTCTACTTAAGCAGGACTGAATCCGGAGAAGTACTTGTGTAAAATCTTTAAAACAACTGAATAGATGCACTCAGTATTCTCCCACAAGAGATAAGTAAATGAGGCCTTTTTCTCCGGTGCTCACAGATCTCCAGGGCCCCAGGCAAAAATCCACCCTATCTGTGCTTCCATCAGTACAAGTTGTCTCTGCTTTTTTCCTTTTTCAAATACCAATGAACTTGCTGTCTTCCTTAATCTACCTTAATCTCTCCAATTAATTCCCAAGCCCTGAGGAAATGGTGCTTGGGTATTGATTTTTGGGACACAGAGTTGCCCACATACATCTTTTGGTTATCTCTGCGCTACAAATAAGATACCACAAGATAGCATTGGCAGTATTTTTCCCAAAGCAAGAAGCAGAGTTTTGTGCAGTCACCTGTTTGGTTTGCCAAAAGGCCCAGACCCAGGCTTGGAGGATTCGTGAGTAAAGTCCTTTGGTGGCCTGCTTCCTCCATCCTTTGAACCCAGAGATTTCAGTGTGGTGGCAACATTCTTCAGCTGTGCTAGTCAGATAGATCTAGCCAGCTTTTAAATTTTGCAAATGGAACTTCACTCATCTCTCTCATGTCCTAATATGAAGACAAACCTGGCATCTGTTAGGTGTGTAGGGCTACTGTTCCCGTAATCCCTGATTACTGTCTACTGGAACTGGAACTAAGGCCATTTCTGCCCTAGACTGTTATGGTGCTATTATGCCACTTTCAATATCCTATGGAATCCTAGGCTTTGCAGTTTAAAGAGGGGACTTTCAGGCCCCTTCCTAAACTGCAAATCCTAAGATTCCATAGGATGTTGAAAGTGGAATAATAGCACTATAACAATCTAGTGCAAAAATGGCCTTTGAGAGCTGGGCTAATAATGGCTGATTTCATGGTAGCAGGGCAGTTTGATTTCTGCTCTCTTCCCACAAACCTCTCTCATTCAGGAGTATTTATCACTATGGCATAAAAATGCCCTTATAATTAAAGCATATTGCTGAAGTCCAAAAATCTCTATGATAATAAATGATGCTCTCTAGGCCATCATTGCCCTGAGGCATTAGAGTATCCAGATAAGTGATGATCAGTTGGTCATCTTACTGAAGTAAATGTAATGGAGCATTAACATCGTCTGAAGCAGGAAGCTAAATGAAAACCAAAAACATATTCAAGAAATGTTTATGGCTCTGTGTTCTCTGCTTGTAAATTGCCTTTCTTATTTAAATACCCCCCACTGTGTCTAAAGCAGCCTAATAGGGTGGTGTATTGAAGCATGAAAACTTAACCCAAATCATTGGTCTGCCTTAACTCTAATCCCATTCGCTCCACCCTCAGTACAAAATAACACGGCATTAATACTGGTATGACAGCTTTTTGCCTTTATGTGTGCACACCATGAGCATACCATTATTGATTGTTAAATAGCCTTGATATATTACCATGTCAGGAGAAGGATATTCAATCTTTTAAAATGATGGTTGTTACATTCATCGCATTATCATTGCTTTGCTTCTCTGCATCTCCACTGAGATAATGTTGCTGCAACTGAATTTATTCCTTTAACCCATTAGTATGCCACTTTTCCAAAGCTCAAAGGAAACTACCTGAAGGCTTCCTGCTGGAATTTCCTTCTTGTTAGTATGTATTTGAAATAAGGGCTGTAGACATTGTACTTCTATATGAGTTGATCCTGGCTGAGGATGATTGGAGTTATAGTCCAGTACATCTGGAAAGTGGCAGCTAGTGGAAGGCTGACCTAGCCCATTACTGTTTCCTTTGAATGGAACAATGGCTCTGCAGGCTGAGAATGTTAGCAGGAAGAAGCTACATCATGCATTATGTATTGGGTAGCCTAACATCTCTCCCTTTTGAAACTCTAGACCCTGGAATTTTAAAAAGGGGGAATCTTAAACTACATGATAGTAGTTTGACCCTGCTGAGAATCTACAATAAATTTAAATGGCTTCTATCTAGATCTATCTAGAGAAAGGTTGAGAATGGAAGCCAAAATGGAGGAAGAAGCAGATGATCAGAAAGGAAGAAAATTACACAAGAAAAAAACAAAACTGTATTAGTGCCTATACCACCAAAAATGGTTAGCCTTCTGAGGTGCAGTTTTATGGTACTTGGGAAGTGGTTTCTGGCTCATAGATATCTGTGGGTCTCTAGAGATGTCTATGGATCCCTATGCCCCTGTCTTCTCTAGATCCAAAAAAATTGGATACAGTTTCCAGAATCCTCCAGCCACAGACTGTGCCATATGGAAGAATCTGGGAGATGCAGCCCCCAGAATTATTATTTCTGATGTCTTCCCTTTGCCCCCATGCATACATTCTGTGACTGGAGAATGACTTGACAAAGGTTTTATTGTAATGGAGAGTGCTGTGTTGCTACACATTTGCAAATCTGAGTAAAACAGCTTTCATTCCTCTTCTCCTCTCTAACCAGTTAAAGTTCAACTTCAGTGTTTGTAAGCATGGAGTTCCGTGATACCATCAACCACAGAAATACGGCTGTGCTGTTAACTCAGTGAAGCAAATAAGCTGAGCCAACTCCTCTAGAAAATAGTAGATAGTAATATCAACCCTAGCAATCAAATCAATGCTGCCAAGTTCTCCATGCAAGGCACATTAGCTTTCCATCCTTGTGGCTTGCCAGTCAAGCCAATTTTCCTAAGCTCCCTTTTTTGAATGAGTTGCAGAGGGTTTCAATGAAAAGGTTACAAGCATAAATTCTTCCTTTATGGGTCTTGCAAAATTTTGTGGGCATAATCAATACTCTCAGCCAGTCAGAGAGCCTCTATGGTATACTGGTTTGAGTGTCGGGCAAGGACTCTGGGATATCTTCCCTCTCAATTCCCGCTCAGCAAGAGAAACCCACTGGGTGACCTTAGGCAACTCATACTGGCCATTTCTGCACAAGACTGTTATAGTGCTATTATTCCACTTTCAACATCCTATGGTCTTTGAGGCCCCTGCCTAAACTGCAAACTCCAGGATTCCATAGGATGTTGAAAGTGGAATAATAGCACTATAGTAGTCACATGTGGAAATGGCCACTCTCTCAGCCTAGGAGGAATGCAATAGCAAACCTTGTCAAGAAAGTACTATAATAGGATCAGCATACATCACTTGAGGCACGTAACAACAACAATCATAGGCAAAATCAGGATCAAGTTTCATTAGAAACTAAGAATGTACACCAGCCTTCACCAATTTTGTGCCCTTCAGGAATTCTGAACCCACCATAGTTAATTTTTAGGGACTATGGGAGCTGTAGTCCAAACATCTACACCGGCCGTGACTCCACAGGTCTCCAGACAGGGGCCTCTTTTAGCCTTGCCTGAGATAGTAGGGATTTTTCTTGGGACTGTGACAATTTCCGCACTAGACTATTATGCTATTATCATGCAAAGCCCCCTTCCTAAACTGCAAGGATTCCAGGATTCCATAGGATGTTGAAAGTGGAATAATAGCACTATAACAGTGTAGTGCAGAAATGGCCTATTTGTATGGCAAGTGTGTGCTTTGCTATAGACCCATAACCTTTTTCCACTGAGGAATTCAGGAAGAATCAGTTAGATCAGTGCGTATTCAGGGCACCATCATACAAGAAGATTAGCTTGTCAACAGGAAGGAACAGAAAAATTGGATTACCCCTCCTAGTGACTATGTTGGCTCAGAGATTCTAGGAATTATGCTCCAAGAAAGATAATTTTTCTGAGGTCTGACAGTACAGCCTTTTCTGCAACAAGAGTTCAGAGAAATTATATCACATCAATCAGTCAGCTTATTAGAATTTAAGAAGCTTTGTAAAATCTACATTTTAAAACATGGCTGGGAATTCGTGGGCCTCCAAGTGTTGTTGAATGGCAACTCCCCTCGGCTCAAGCTGATAGCACTGGAGTAGCCAATGGTGAGGATCACAGGCAGTTACATTTATCTGGGAGACTTCACAGTTCTTATCTAATTTCAAAACATAGCTTTGTTTTGTTTTTAAAGTTCCCTGCTGTTTGCTTATTTTTCTTGTCATTTTAATCATTTTTGATTTTTTTAGTTGGTTGAGAAGAGAAATGTTGGATGTTACCACTGTCTTAAAATATTTTTTCCATTTTAGATCATGCACATCACTTTAAAATGTGCAAGGAAGCAGGGTTAGCAGTTATTGAAAGAATTTTTTTTAAAAAAAATCCCACAACACAATATATTTTTAATTCATCATTTTATATCTTTATTGTATGGTATTGCACTTGTAGCAGTGAATCTTTTGACTTGTTAAGCTACACTGGTTCAAACTTCCCAGCTGCTCAAGAAACAAGTCTGTTGCTCTTTGTCTTTTGTGACAGATGAAAACTGGATTAAGACCTCAAGCCCCAGTGGCAGCTTGGCAGACCTAAGGCTAAGAGGTGTCAGAGTCACTGTGACTACAATGTTGTGCTCTAGCATCCCTAAGGCAGATTTTGAGAATAGTACTTTTTTGGACTATATACCTCTGAATCCCTCAGCCAGGTATGGCTAGTGACTAGGGGATTGTTGCAGTTGTAGTTCGAAGGAGTAACTTTTCCAGATTTTGTCCTTAGGAAACAACAGAGACCAAGCCACTGTTGCAAAGGGGGTAGGAGCAGAATTTCATGTATTGATTTAAGTGAATCAAATGACTGTACATTTATCTTAAATATGGTTGCAGGTTTCTAGTGAGTTTCTTTTACTGATTCTAATGTGTCCCATGTAAAGTAGTTGCATTAGCTGAGTTGAAAGAACCATTCTGTCCATGTCAGATCACTTTCACTAAAAGTCTGAACTGAGCAATGATTCATTAAGGTAAACTAATTTCCATTGCATGGAAGTTGATTTCTCAAGGGTTGCTGCAAATGGAACCAAAGATTAATGAGAGGCTGTACTTCTTTGAATCCCATTTGGGGTTGAGAAGGACCATATCTTTACTAGCGCAATTTTTGACTCTTTCTCTCTCCAATCAGATTTTCATCACTGTGAACTGCTTAAGCACAGACTTTTCTTCACAAAAAGGAGTCAAGGGTCTCCCTTTGATGATTCAGATTGATACGTACAGCTACAATAATCGCAGCAATAAACCCATCCATCGTGCTTTCTGCCAGATCAAAGTTTTCTGTGACAAGGTAAGATGATGTGTGTATCTGTGTGTATGTGTTTCAAGCTCCTAAAAATACTGATTGCTGAACACAAAACAGTGGAGAGCAAGAAACAGAGCTTAAAAAGAATACTCTTTTGGACAAGCCATGCCAGCTGGGGGATTCTGGGACTATAATCTAAAAGAGTAATTTTTCTAAACTCTGGCCCTTTTTGTTTAATTATTATTTCAGGTATTAAAAATCTCAGTGGTTTCATCAGTAATTGGTTTAAGTCATATTTATTTATTTCCATTTTGTTATTTTTCTCCCTCTTTTTCTTCCCCCCTCCCTTTCTTTTCTTCACCAGCATGACTGGCAGCACAAACTGGCCTCATTTGGGTTACCATGTCATATTCGCAGAATACCTTAGCAGTTGCTTTATATTTTAACTATCCACCTACTTGTCATGCCCCTATTGTGATTTGTAGTTTTTTGAGGTACTAAGCACTTCCACATTTTCTGAGTTATTTTTCCAGACTACAGCTACCAGAATGGAAGAGTTAGTGCTGTGTAGTGGTTTGCATGTTAGACTGGGACTCTGTGAGACCACAGTCCGAATCCCTGCTCAGCCATGGAAACCCACTGGGTGGTCATAGGCAAGTCACACTCTCTTCAGCCTCAGAAGAAGGCAATGGCACCCCCCCCCAACAAATTTGCCAAGAAAAACCAGTGATAAGGTCGCCTTTGGGTCTCCATAAGTCAGAAATGACTTGAAGCACCCAATAAAGTCTGAAAAAGTAACCCTTCCAAGTTTTGCATTGGGTAAAGTTCTCGTTCTTCTGGACCTGTGGAGGTTGTGTTGTGGTTAGATGCCACTGCTGCATCCCAGCCCATCTGTGTCCATGAAGAGAGGAAATAGTCAGGTCCTGGTTGCCACCGTGAGCTCATGTGAGACAATACCTATGAAGGCTATAGGAAGAATGATGAACAGCAGTCTCAGAACTGCCTCCCTGATGTTATTTCGCACCTGGGGCATCTCTGTTACTTAGGAGCAACCCAACAGATTAGGAAGATAGGGGAACATAACAACTATGATTAGCAACTTAATTATCATTTTTCCCCTCAAGGAAGGAATCTTAAGTGCTATATTTTAATGGTATTTTTTTAGGTCACATATTTTCAGAGATCTGAAGATACAGCTTTTAAAAGTTCAGTAAATATCAAAGAAATGAATAGTGCTACTGCCCTCCCCTTCCCCTTTCCTCTATTGCCAATTTTTGAAAAGTAATGAGGGGAAGAAAAGAAAAGGATCTTAAGGAGCGTGATCGTCATCAGGGGTGACCTACTGACGACAGGGAGCTAAGCCTTTGAATTATACATATTCATCACTTTGACTATCTATCCGTTTAATTGATACTTCAGGTTTCATGGTTGGGGAGCAGGAAATGAGTGTTGACAGATCTAATCAAAACCATCTTAAAAGTGGGGGGGGGAGAACAGAAGCGTAGTTAAAGTGTTACTCTTATCAAACCTGGAGACTGGATGGCTCAGTGAGACTTTTAGAAATAGGACATACAAAGCTGAATAATTTACCGTTTTGACTACAAATCCCAGAATCCCCCAGGCTGTGCTTCCTTGGATGCTATGGGATTTTTATACTTAAAAAAAAAAGGGGAGGCAACCAAAAAACAAAAAACAAAAGTTAACTTCCCCAGCTCTGGCTAAGACTGACCTGAGGCAGCAAATGACCAGGAATCCTTTCTTCTTTAAACCCATCCTGTGACTTGTTTGTAGCCTTTTGGATGTGTTGGATTACAATGCCCATGCCTTTATTAATAATATTGCTTTAAAATAATATTTCCATTAAATACCATTTATTACCCAAACTTTGTTGTCTGTTGATCTCTGGTAGCCCCATTTAGGTTGTCCCTGAGTGTGAGCACTTAATGAAGACAACTGAAAGTTTAGTTTATGCTGCACTTTGATCCAGGTACCATATTGATATGGAGTATTATTCTCAAATATATAAAACTGTTTATCTAGTAAGTTTTATTCAGAGCTTGGAAAAGTGATGTTTTGGACTGCACCTCACAGAATTGCTCAGGCAGCAAGGATGTTGTCTTTCCAGGTTGAACAGACTCATTGACTGCCTGGGACCTACATTGTATTGCATAGTCTTTCCAGATTGCATGTTGATCAGACTCTCTGACTCCCTGGTACTTATGTTGTCTCTTGGCTAGAGTTGTGAAATAAAGGCTGGATCCGTATGAGGCTCTTGCTTTAGCTAGATGGCTATAGTGTAGAGGCTGTAGGATGGCCATGTGACCCATTTTACAGAGGGCTGCTCTCTGTTTGAAGGGCTCAAAGGACCAGTTCAAGTTCAGTTTAATGATAACGTACCATAAGGAAGAAGAACTCATCATCAGTGAGGACCTGGACAGAAGTCTGGACAGGCACATTAGTCATCTAGTCATTGGGTGGCGAGGTGAAATAAGTCAAATTGTTGGGTGGAAGAGGAAATTTTTGCAACACCTGCTAAAAATCTCTCTTATACACAGCTTTAAAGAGATAGGAGCCCTGTTCTTTATTTTACCTGGCAACCTTATCTGGTCGCCCTCTCCCCTACTGTGGTGAAATATATTGTATTTCATTATTTCAAAATCTATACCTGTATATTTGCACTTGCTAACATTAATAAACCAAAAATAATGACCACAGATGTTTACATAACTTTACAGTGGATGATGAAGACATAGTTAAAGATTTTCCATACCTTGGCTCAGTCATTAATCAGAATGCAGACTGAAGTTAAGAAATCAGAAGAAGCCTAGGACTTGGAAGGGCAAGATCCTGAAGTGTAAGGATATATCATTGAATATCAAAGTTAAGATTGCCCATACCATCATATTTCTACTTTCTGTGTATGATTGTGAAAGCTGGACAGTGAAGAATGTCATAGGAAGAGAATCAACTCCTTTGGAATGTAGTGTTGGAGAAAAGTTCTGTGGATACTATGGGTTACTAAAAAGTCAAATAAACAGGTATTAGAGCAAATCAAGGCTGAACTGTTAGAAACCAAGATGACTAAACTGAGACTGTTATACTTTTGATCTATCATGAGAAGACACAACTCACTATAAAAGACAAGAATGCTTGGTAGGGTGGAAGGCAGTAGGAAAAGAGGAAGACTGAATTACAAATGGACAGACTCAATCAAGGAAGCCACTGCTCCAAATCTGCAAGACCTGAACAGGACTGTTGATGACAGAGTGATTTAAAGGTCTCTCATTGACAGGGTTGCCGTAAGTCAAAGTTGACTTGACAGCAGCGAACAACAATATATCTCTGTATTGGCATGTACAGGTATTATGCAGAGCTATACCTTCTTTTGTTTCTTAGTAATACATTTCCTCTTTTTATGAAATTTAAGTGGGCATTCTACAACGCTGCAAGGACCAGTGAGTAGGATGGTTGGAGCTTGGCAATCAACATCTAATGGCTTCTGCTTTAACTCTTTTTTTTTTTCTCCCAAGAATTGCTTGAAAAAATAAAGACAGCTTAAGGTCTTGAGGCAATGCTGTCACTTACACAGACAGGGCACCTTTCACTCTTCCCAATTATAGTGCTATAATTCCACTTTAACTGCCATGGCTGAATCCTGTTCCGTCCTGGGGTTTGTAGTTTAGTGAAGCAATAGAGCTCTCTGGCTGAGAATTCTAAATACTCTTCCCTGAACGGGAAATCCCACAATTCCATAGAATGGAGCTATGGCAGCTAAAATGGAGCTATAATTGTGTAGCATGAAATGGCCCCTGGATTCCAGGAGCAAGAACGGCAGCAGTCAACTGGGCTATTAGCAATTTGAGTGTGTAAGACTATTTGACAAGGTTATTTATGCCATCTAGTGGTACAGTATAAAAATAATGCCTGCTTTAGTAAATATGGTAGCTAAGATGAAGAGGGTTAGGATACTTGAGGTGTCTTGCAGGATCGCTCCTCCTTGCGTCAAATTTATCCTTGCAACAGCCCTGTGAGAATGAGTTAGGTTTCAAGTTTGTGACAGTCCCAAGATATATGTACTTGAGTTTGCTCATTTTGTTTTGAGACTGTCTGTCTATATCTATGTTACCTTTTTCAGCTCTTATTCAAAATGGCCTGCAACAGAGAAGTAGAAAAAAAATCATGAGTAAAATCACAATAGCATCAACTGAATAAAAACAGAACCAGAACATGCAGAAAGGAAAGCGTTACATCCATTGTGAAATTCAAGGAAAGACAGAGTTCTTCAGTTCTATATATAGATTTTTGGCTCTAAATTCCCCAGATACTGACATTTGGGTTACATGAATACCTGAAATAAAGATATGGTAGTTTGATAGCTTATTTTATATTTCATATCTATATATTTCATATATTTCTATGCAATATTTCAGAAATGTATGATTTAATTAATAAAAATGAATGAGAGGTTTGACAGAAGATAAGATCTCTAACCTTTTTCTGGATTACATCTCCCAAAATCTTCAAGCCACATTACCAGTGCTGAGAAATATTACATCTGTGATAAAATGATGATGATGGTGGTGAAGTTTTCAAGCTCTGTGTAGAATCTGTTTTTACCAGGACAACCACAAGTGAGTGATTGATTTCCAAAACACACACAGAGACGCTTGACTTTGCAGCATGAGGCAGTTGCTTAACAGCCTAGTATTGAGATCTGCTTCTCTTCATTCTTAATCGTAATGCCATTAATACCCTTTCACCTTCTGATGAACACTTATTCCTAATTATCATAAAATGATAGAATTGTTTAAAGTCCCTTAAATAGCACAAAGTAGGTTGTCAAGGAAACCTCAGCCACAACACTGAATCAGTGCAAGAGGAACCTTTTGCAGAGAGTAGACTAGAATTATTACATTGGATCATGGTCTTTTAGAAATATCATGTATTTTTATATGATTTTAATATCACATTCTCTTTTTAAAAAGAGTGCAACATTTCAGCTCTACTTTTTCCAACAAAATAGCCATTGTATGTTTTGTCCTCCTCCTTGTAAACAACTGTACTCACAAGTAACCCTACTGACCTCAGTGAAGCTAGTATGATATAGTGGTCTGAGTGCTGGGCTAGCAGTCTGAGAGATCAGGATTCAAATTCCTGCTCAGCCATGGAAGCCCACTGGATGATCTTGGGCAAGTCACATTCTCTAGAGGAAGGCAGTGGCAAACCATCTCTGAATAAATCTTGGCAAGAAAACTGTTATGATAGGATTGCTATAAGCTAGATTTGGCTTGAAGGTACATAACCACCACCCCAACAAAGTCTTACTGAGCTCAGAGGAGTTTCCTTCCTCCTTATAGTTTGTACAGAAGAGTGTGTCTCATTTTAAGTACCTCAAATCTGTGAAAGTTTCAGCTACCTGGCAGACAGTAGTAGAACATGAATGTAGTGCCAGATAGAGCTACAGTGTTTTACTTCTTGCTAGAAGGAACATAGTGCAGCTAGAAGATATATGCGTTTGTGTTTGCAAATCACCTTGAAGACAAAGGGCAAAAGAAGAATGTGAGTTCCACTGTGTCTGCAATAGAATCCTCAGGTTAAATAAATTTTTGAACTTGGGATAGCTTTGTAATAATGGGCTGTTTCCATTATCCAGGCAACACAGGTAAAGGGAAATGGTTCATGCTCCAGGTAAACAAGGTGTTAATGAGTTGTTGGGTTTAGGTTACATTTATTGGGGGTAAGCATCACAGAGGACATCAGAGGTCATGAGAGTCAATTGCCCAATCAGCAAGACCAGATAGGAGAAAAGGTGAAAAGCTTCAAGATGCTTCAGTCGAGAAGTTTTAAAAAGGCCTGAGAGACCACAAGGCAGAGAGAGAGAGAGAGAGAAAGGACTTTCCACAAGAAACAGAGAGCTGGTGGTAGGCTAGAGCAATGCTGTGTCCAGCCTCCTGGCTTCCTCTCCCCACTACCCACACATCCCACCATCTGGAGAACAATGTAAGTAAACAGGAATGTTCTTAGCTAGTTACATTAAGGATTTTGTTCTTTTAAAATGCTGGCTGAAATGACTTGAGCTTGTCTGCAATGTGTAACTACTAAGTAATGCCTGAAGGAAGTAGCCTCCATGACTACTATACCTTTTGTCATTGTATTGCCTGTTTAGAATAAAACATATTTCCTGAAAGATCTCTTTACTCACTCTCTTTCTCCATATGCCTTTGCTGGTTACACACACAGATAGAATTCCTCTCTTACACACAGGAGTGGGGAGGAAGGGTTTCTAAGCTTAGAGATTCTTTTCCCCAGTGGCTTCCTACTGAGTCAAATCAGTAGGTGGTGGTAGCAAAATTTCCAAGGGCAAATGGGAGTTCTACTCAGGGGCAGGAGTCAGCATCAAGTGGAAGAATACCCCCTTTCCTGCACAAGCCTTCATTTTTTCCCGCAAAAGTGTACTCAGACTACATAGGAATGGTAGAGAAAATTAGATCCACTGGTACGTTCCCTAGTAGAAAGTCCTAGGAGGATTTCATCTGATAAAACTACATCTGCCCCACCCACTTTAAATTTCACAGCACATGATTATGTACCCTTGCTGAGGAGTGAACCCATTGAGTGTAATGGGACTGATTCTGAGCCATCACACATAAGTTTAGGCTGTCAGTCATTTAAGCCTCTAGTAATGCCTCTCTTTCCATGTCACTGATATTTCTTCAACTACAGGGTAAAAAACATGCAAAATTCTTGCCACTGTCTTATTCTTCTTGACCAGGTTTCCTGAGGGACAGGAAGATAATTTTTCAGCCAGGAAATGAATAATGTCAAATACTATTTTCCCTCCCTACCCATTATAGATAAAAGCTTTTCTGTACGGTTCTAATGCATAACAGCATCAGCCAACCACCTGAGGGAGGGAGGGAAGGAGGGAGGGAGGAACTAGCTAACTAACTAACTAACTAACTGAAGAACTATTGTGCCCAGTGCATGTACTTATGAAATTCCTGAGAAAAATATTTTGTCCACATTACCTTGCTGAGGACTGGAATGATTTAAGATGACTAACAGAGCTTGACCAATAATAAGATTCAAAGGTTCAACCATTTGAAACACAGCAGGAAAGAGCCTCTGGTTGCATGGAACTGTACTGTGACTCTGCACATTAGCATCTTAAATCCAAAAGGATCTTCACATGGTTTTCCATTGACGTATGTTCTACTTTCTACTCAGACTAAGCGGGAATGAAATGCTACAGAAAGCATAGCTACTTGATTCACTGCCTTGGCACCCAACCTAAATAGTAGCACAAAGCTGGGGGGTACAAGCTGAAATTATATAGAAGTTCAGTTACTTTGGTGTCAGACTGAGAGATCATCATTGCAAGAGGACGGGTGCATAAGGTCTTTAACATTATTAGAGTCTGAGGAGATGGACAAATGGTGGTTCCCCCCCCCCTCCACAGAATATCCCAAGCCTTAGAAACTGATAAATGGCCTGCTCTGTCTTGTCACAGAAGCCTGGATTAAGTGTGCTTTAGAAGCCTGGCAGCTACAAATCTATGGCAGGAATTGCGAAATCTGTGACCATTAATTTAATTGAGGAGGGGATATCTGAAGTGATCAACTCAGAATGATCAGGCGTCCCCCAGCAGCTCAGTGGGTAGGAATATGGGAAGCTGGCTTGTATTGAGTCCAACCATTGATCCATTTAGCCCAATACTGTTAACAATGAGGGGCAGTTCTTCTTTTCAGGAGTGGGTCTCTCCCAGCCCTACCTGGAAATGGCTGGGATTGAACGTGAGGCCTTCGGGAAGCAAAACATTCCATCGAGCAAGAGACTGCCTCATGGAGGAAGGAGCTGGGAAGACTGAGACAGAAAGTGTGGTGAAAACAGAGAGAAGGAAAAGGAGGCAATCTCACTGAGAGCTCAGAAGTAACAAGTAGCTTGCTTGCTTGCTTGCTTGCTAGCTAGTTATACTCCACCATTCTCCCAGCAAGGGACTGAAAAAATAGATTAAAACAAAGCCCAGCTAAATTCATTTACAAATGTTAATAAAAAAAATTAAATAGACATTTCTAGTAAAAAAAAAAAGCATATTGTTTAAACAATTTAAAACATGTTCAAGACATAATGAAGAGACAAAAATAAAAAGATAAAAGATAAAAAAGTTATTTATTTAATACATCTTATGCACTTTTGGTAATGTCAATGTAACAAAGTTGCATTTCAGAAATAACATAAGAACAGGAGTTTCCCACAGGAAATCACACTTGGTGGCCAGTGAAAGGAATTCACTGCTAATGAGGTAGAAGGATGATATTTTGGGTTAAGAGAGAGACAAGCATTCTTTTTCGTACTGACTGCATTTCCTTTGTGGTTAATTCTCTTTTGAGGGCACTCTGGAAATAGGCAGGCTGGAACTCATGATGAATGGGACCTGAGCAAAAGCAGACCTTGGAAGAATTATTTGTTAGAACTACAACTCCCAGAATCCCCTAGCCAGCATGGCCAATGGAAGAATCTAAGAGTTCTAGTCCAGAAATGTAGCTCTTCAAACTCTTGACAAAATTGAGCCCACCTTCTTCTCTCTTTCTGCCTCTCTTTTAATGCATTTATTGTTGTGTGCCTTCAAGTAGTTTCTGACTTATGGGATACATGCCCTCCAATGTTTTACAGATTGGAAACTAGGATTCATGGGGCCAAGCGACATCAAAGTGTGGTCAAGCTGACAAAAGTTATTAATGAGGAAGAACAGATAAGATAGGAAAGGCTGCAACAGTTTACTTTTGCCTGAGCTTACTGGGAAGGGCAAGATTGTGCCTCACCCTCTCCTCTTCCTCTGATGGATTAATTGAGTGCAAACTCTTTGCACTTTGAATTCAGTTTCCAGCAGTTGAAGTAAGCTGAGGACAAAGGGGAAAGCGGAAAGAGGAGAAAGCAACTGGAACATTTTAAAAGCAGCTGAAAAAAATGGGATGACAGAGCATTAGTTGGGACTGTCCCTGCCACATCGGGGCAATTGGAGGGTGTGCTAATGGCACCCTCTTTTTACTCTCCCAACCACCTCCTTGTATCTATCCCTCTATTTCCTCATACTGCAGAGAAAGGGACAGATCACTCTTGCAAAGGATTGAGCTGATCATTTGCAGAGGACTGTTGAGATTAGGATCAAATTCATCTATATATTGCCTATGCCTGGAGCCCTTTCGTTATGGTGCTATGATTCCATCTCAGCTGCCATGGTTTCATCCTATGGAGTCCCAGGAGTTCTAGTTAGGGAGATGCATTTAGAATTCTCAGCTAGAAAGCTCTAAAGCCTTACCAGACTATAAGCCTCAGGTTCTATAAGATCATAGAAGTAGAATCATAGTGCTGGTTTACACAACTCGAACCATGTGTGGTTGATACATCCCTCCCAAATTCTGGGATATTTCTTTTTATCTTCATTTGTGTGAATGTTTGTTTTTGCTCCTCTCTTCCTGTTCCATTTGCTCATTTTGTTTCTAGGCCACTTACTATTTATATGGCTGTTTCCTTGTTGTTTTGGAAGCATTAGTTGCTCCCAAAGGGTGATTTTCTAAATGACCATATTACTATACTAAACACATTGCATTTCTCTTTCTTTAGGCTCTTGAGTAGAGTCACCTTGCTCTTTAGTGTTTACACAAAACATGCAGTTCCATAGTAATGTATTGACTTGTCATAAAGCTGTGACTGCAAAATTGCTTTTAGGCCTACTTAGTCAAAGGAGGTAGGTCTTATACTTCCACAGGACACATCTCTGTTTTCAAAATAACTGTTTGAAAGCTTAATTTTAGTAGCTTGCAGGCTTCTGCAATGGTCTGAATTATAGCTTTGATCTATCTTGTTGCAGATATTAATAAGTTAAGATGACCACTAGCAAAACTGAGGAAGGGAGACAATTATGGGCTGGATTACAGACTGGAAATGATGCTTTTTTGGACAAGAACCCCCAGAATTTCCCAGTCAGCATGTCCACAAAAGTAACTCTTCCAAGCTCTGTGCCAGATGGAAATAAATGCAGTGGTTTTATATAGTACACTCTTCCTTTTATTTCCTATAAAGACTTATCTATTTATGTGTCATCTGCTAAATATAGTGGCTGTGGAATTATTTTCCAAAGCATATTCATTTCTGTATTGGTCTGTCTTGCCTATATGATTCACCTACCTTTAAACAGGAAATAGATCCACCAGATTGGAGAAATCAGAAGTATCCAGATG
This sequence comes from Ctenosaura bakeri, assembly GCA_948474755.1. Taxonomy (NCBI): domain Eukaryota; kingdom Metazoa; phylum Chordata; class Lepidosauria; order Squamata; family Iguanidae; genus Ctenosaura; species Ctenosaura bakeri. Next base: position 179,268 of record CAOLHI010000381.1, on the reverse strand, counting down.
AAGGTAGCATCCAAGGGTTGTTGAGCAGTGGTTTTGAAAATTTTGTACATGAAAATAAATATGGGAGAAAATAGCAAAAAGCATGAGTTGTCAGGGAACAATAATGTGTGTATTTACTTCATGCCATGCTTGATAGCTTTACAGTAGCATGCAGTTGGCCCATGATTGTAGAAAACAAGATCAGAACTTGGAAAAGTTATTTTCTGGGAATATAAGTCACAGACTCCCTCAGATAGCTTGGTCAATCGCTGCAATGGCTAGGGGATTCTGAGAGTTATAGTAAAAAAAACCCTACCTTTTCCAAGCTCTGAATAGGATGCTGAACAAGATGAAACTTAGGTCTGAATTTGTGAAATTATTCCCACATTCTTAGCAAATGACCATCACAGTTTTCTTCTCTATTGCTTCTCAAGTAGGTCTTTTTCTCTCTGTTGTAGGGTGAGGCAACACCATGTATGTTGTGGTAGCTGCCAAATACTTCCTAGCACAGTTATATTCTGTAAAACTAATTAGAGTGACCTGGTGACTCAGGGCTCTTCGAGCTTAAAGCATGGGTTCTTACATTAGAATGCGCCCTCACACAGAAATGCGTGGCTGCGTGAAGCCTCATGTCCCATTAGCTACATTAAGCCATAGTGGCCACATTTAACAATCCATGGTTTAGTGTGGAGGGCCCAAGTGGGTCCAACTTTACCATTAGGCAGTGTGAGATTTGAGGTGACCTGAAAGGGCAGCAAATTTTCAGTGTCTTGCTATTGTGTTTTTTCTGCTAAGGATTTATTGTTGGTTTCTGTGTGCCTTTTAAACAGACTCCAATTTATGGCAACCCTCTCATAGGGCTTTCTTAGTAAAATTTATTCACATGAGATTTGCCATTGGTGTCATCTTAGGCTAAAAGAGTGTGACTTGTCCTGGGTCACTCAGTGTATTGTCATGACTGAGCAGGAGTCTGAACCCTGGTCTCCTGGAGTCTTAGCTCAACACTTAGACAAAAACTTCTCTCCTAGGGTTGCAGAGAAGAATCTGTGGGATTTTTCTGCCTCATGTGCCAAAATAGTCTGGCTGGGTATGGTTACTGTACACCTTGATTTGAGTCAGTGAAGCACACCATTTCTCTCTCCTTCTCAGGTGACAAATATCTTGGGCTGTTCCTATTATTCACATTCAGTTTTGATGAACCATATTATAATAGGTTCCAGATTTGTTTCACACCATGAAAAAGAATGTTTTTTTTTTTCACAACAGGGATACGGGGGACACAGCTAAAGATCTGGATAATGCCTGTCTTTAGGAGGAAAAAAATTGACTTTGCCAATTCAGTGGTGCATAACAGCTGTCAACCATTTATTCCTGTTAGATGAAAATCTCACATGCAGTAGACTCATTTATCTTTATATCTGTGCTTCTCATGACAGGGAGCTGAGAGGAAAATCAGAGATGAAGAGAGGAAGCAAAATAGAAAGAGAACAAAAGCCCAGTTACCTCAGCCTCCATGTAGCAGTGGTGAGAAATTTGCTCTGTTCCCTCTCGTCTGTATTTGTGCTCAGTCATACTTGCAGTGCTGCCCCCATCATTAACTATACCTTGTTCTTCTATGAACAGCCGAAGGAAAACTGGCCCCCGCCCCCCTCCAAAAGAAGAGCGACATCACCTACTTCAAAACAATGGCAGACCTGGAGTCTCAGCCTGTTCTGTTCATACCAGATGTTCATTTTGGGAACCTCCAAAGAGCTGGGCAGGTAAGTAATGAAGGCAAAGTTGGGGACATATAGAAACTTTGCAAGTTCTATGAGCGATACTTTTGGAGGAGGGTGTCTTTTCACGTCCACAGCACTGACAGAGTAGGAAGTTCAGAAGTGAATAACCATGATTAGGGAACAGGCACAACCCTGTCAAAGTAAAATATTTTTTTCTGTTCTGTTGATATCAGTGGGAGAGTGATGCCAGCTATCAATAACCAAGCAGAGCTTTGGAAAGTTACTTTTTATGGACAGCTCCTACAATCTCCTGGTCAGCCCAATGGTATCATAGTATCATGGTGTTAGAAGAGACCAGAAAGGCTCTCTAGTCCAACCTTCAGGAATCCACTGCTAAAGCCTCCCTGAGAAATGGCCATCTAATGTATGTTTAAAAACCTCCAATGAAGGAAGAGTCAGTGAGACTGAAAGAGATTGAAACATTTTCTTTAAAAATAGTTTGAAATGCAAACATGATTAAACAGCCAGAGAAGCCATCCCTGGTCTTAATTCCAAAGGCTATGAAAAATAACACCATCTTAACAACCCACTGAAAGCTCAAGAGAGATGGAGCCAGTCTGACTTCCTGTGGAAAGGGTTCGGCAGAACTAGTTTCATCTATGAGACAGTATGTCTCTTCTAGAGGGCCCTTTAACTCTTCAAGGATATAGCACTATGGTTCCATTTCAGATGGTATGGTTCCATCCTATGGAATCCTGGAGTTTGTACTTTAGGGAGGGGCATTTAGAATTCCTGCACTTGGGGTTCCATAGGCTGCAACCATGGCAATTAGTGGAGTCATAGTGTGTAGTGTGAAAGGACCACAGATGACATACTCAGTATTTAATCCTGGGCTCCGCTCCCCTTTACCTCCTCTTCCTTGGGATTACCAACAGGGGCTCTAAGGGGACTCAAGATATGTGCAAATATATCTGTTCATTGACCTTCTTATTTATGTGTGGCTAAGACTTTCACAATCCCCTGAATGAACAATTTAGGTAATACTTAAGTTAACAATAAATTAAATTCTTGAGTAGAAGTCTTTTTTATAACAACAAGCGTAAACTCTGTAACAATAAGTATAAACAACTAGCATAAGCTAACATTCAATGTGTTTTGCTATTTGTATTAATTTCCAGCTGTCTGAACACCAGCCTTCTCTCTCTTGTCAGTCCCTCCAAGCACAACTCCCATCAAACCATAACTCTGTCTGACAGTTAAACTCTCAAACTTCTTGTTTTCTTTAGTCTTCAGCCCCCCACCACGCCAACATTCCAAGGGCTGCATTGGTAAATTACATAGATGAGAGAAGTCTTCTAGTTCTATAGTCCATTGACATCCTTAAAAATAAGGCACATGACAACAAAATGGAGTAAGAAAGTAAAAATGTTATCTCAATGAAAGGATGCGAAAGGGATTATAACAGCAGATTGGTAAGAAACTCAGGCAGCAGCTACAAAGAATTTAAAATGTCATAGCTCTGAAAAAGCTCCCTGTAATAATGTTATTTAAACTGCTCTCCTGAAATGAGAATGATGGAAGGACGTGTGAATTCTCCACAGACTCTCTTCACACTCCCTTCTCATCTCCTGTCATGTGCAAAACCTCTGCTGCCATAATTTTCTCAATGTCAGATCTTATCACCATTTGCCAACTCATTTCTAACCATGGTTGAAAAACTGTAGTTTGAGCTAGCTGTGGTTACAAAAGAACAAATGCCTGTGTAATGTTCTGCCATGTTTAGTCTTCTGTGGCAAGGCAGAACCAATAAATATATCCCTCAGTTAGCTAGAGGGGTAGCAAGTGTGATGTAGTGGTTTGAGCATTGGATTATGACCCTGGAAACCAGATTCAATTCCCTGTTTGGACATAGAAATACACTGGGTGACCTTGGGCGCATCATACATTCTCAACCCCAGAAAACCTTGTAATAGGTTCACCTTAGGGTTACCATAAGTCAGAAGTGACTTGAAGGTACACAACAAGACCAATAGCAATAGCTAGATAGAACTGTAGTCTTTTTCACTCAAGTTTATATTGGACAAAATTTGTCAGGACCATTGCATCTAGCAAGATAATACTTGTAATACACCAAGTAATACTTGGTGTTTATTTGGAACTTTTGGGACTGTATTCAAAGAACTGTTTAATTCTGTCTTAAGGAAGCAGTAAATTTACTTTTATTCCCCTCATGTCTCTAGCCACATTATCTTAACATCTCTTAGAGTAGTATGAAAGCCTAAATAACATTAAGTCAGACAAAATGGTGAGCTGAATGATCAGCATTCTGACTCGGCTGCTCAGTGTAACAAAGCTTAAAGTGACAAGGGTTGATGTTTACAGTTAATTTATTTTAATCAGCCTCCATTTAAAAATTATTAGTACCTTAGGCACTGTGATACTAGCTGTCAGCTACAAACTTATTTGCCAGCCCTGAAGAGACTAAACGTAACAGTAGATGTCAACTCAGTGGCAATACCAGGGGAAAGTGAATTTGCATTACAAACTCTTTTCAGCTAGAATCATGCTTTAATATAAGAAATGTATATCATGTTCTCATGTAAAGAAAAGACAGTTTATAACTGTTATGACTTGCGTGCTAGTGTACCATATACATCTCGCTAACATATAAATCACTATCCATTGTCCGCCATTATCTAATGCACAAACTACTATCCCTCTATTTTGGGGGTGTAGTTCTGTGGTGGAACATATGTTTGCATGCAGAAGAACCCATGCTTCATGCATACTGTTTTCAGCTAGGGTTGGAAGAGATTCCTGCTTGTCATCAGGACTGTGATGGTGAACTTTGGAGTGCAAGCGCTCAACAAGACAGTCCCCAAAGCTAAGCCTCCAACAAGTGTCAAAGGATGGATTAGTGTCAAGGAGCCAGTTCCACTTAATGACTGTGATCTTTTTGCCTGACATAACTGCGCTGGTATTGCTGCTGGCAGCACAGTGGCAGGGGTAAATTGGTTGCAGGTGCTGTAGTTAGTGGAGGGGGGAACACCATAGGAAATCATCTAAATAGGAAAGCTGCTGTGCTGGCTCCCAAGTTACTTGGCAGCTAGTAGAGCAGCTTTCTTTGGTAACAGAAATGGCTATGGCTTTCTCTTCTGTCTCCTTACTGCCTCTGTGTACTGCTCCAAAAAGTGTCTTATGCTGCATAAGGGAGTATTACAACAGTGTAAGTATGTAATGTATGTAATGTATGTAAGTAAGAAAGAATGTAAGTAAGAATGGCAGCCAATGGCTCTAAGACTTTTGTAGAGTTGATGGGTCTTCATTGTTCATTCAGGACCAAGCTATGCCAGAATAATTTGCCTTACAGCAGGGAGAGTTCTCCACAATGTGTCATTGCTGGGAAGATCTACCACCACAACCACCCTGCCCCTAAGATATTTGGGAGGACTGGAGTTAAACTCAGAGGCAACTTACAGCCAGACTAATTATGTGTAGCCTTCAGTCTGTAAGTAATGCATATATTTCTGGCCAGAGCAGTTTGTCCCTCTACCAGCAGCCTGCTGAGCAAAGGGAACATGAGAGCGGGCAATGCCTGGAAAAGTCAGTTTTTGGTCTAAAAATCCCTGCACCTCCTAGCCAACATGGTGAATTATCACACTGCCTGGGTGTGTGAGAGAGTATGGATACTTTCCTGCTACCTAATTCCTGCTTTGCTGTTTCTGCCAAACTAAGGAAGCTCTCAGTTTCAGGGCTGACCAGTAATCAAGAAAAGGCAGGTAGCTGCACTGAAGAGCAATTAACAAGCACCCGGGAGACAGAACAAACTCATCAGGCAAGGGGATGGGGCAGCCCAACTATAAAAAGGCAGCACTGTAGCCATGGGGAGGGAGGTGTTAGGAAGCAGAAGCAGCCAGCTTATAGAAGGAGTGGAAGACTTATCCTTGGGGCAGAGGACAGTTATGGAAGAAGGCCGATGCAGGGTTGGTAGGAACAACCCATCATATCACTAGAAGTCACTGTCTTGCTCAAGAAAGGGGAATGAGAGAGAAAAGATCCAGAGGAGATGCTGAACCAGCTTACCCTGTAGCCACTAACAGGTCCCCATACCACCTAAAACTTGTTGGTCTATCTGAGTGCTGGAGGACCTTGTGTTTCTTGTTAAGCACCAGAGCAAATAAACTATTTTCCTTGATCTTCTGGCTTGGCATCTCCCTGATTGCTGATGGAAATGCTGCTCCCCGTGAAAGGAGTAGGTAGGGTCACACTGGGGGATTCTGAGAGTTGTCATCTCAAAAGATAACGCTTCTAAGCTGTGAGAGAGATTTGAGGGAGGTCTCAGAAACAGAGAGTAGATGATTTTCAATAGGTGGAATCAGTGGGATTGCCCAGCCCATTTTTTGCTCTGGACCCAGCAACCAGCTGCAGATTAACCCTAGGGTTCTCCACCTCATTTCTAAAAAACAAAACCAACTAAACTAAACTGAACAACACAATCTGGTAGGGATATTTCCTGCACTAACCATGCTAGAATGAACAGAACAGGCTTATACAGGATGGAGTCAGTGATTTTCAACAAAGAGGGCAGCTCTTAGAATCATTACCTTTGGTAAGGTAGTGCATTCCATACTGTTACAATGCTACCCCATTCCTGTTCTTAAGAGATCTGAGAAGATAGTATGAGTGGGTCAAAATCTTGCACCCACTGTATCCGAATGGGTTGGACACAGTGCTGGGGTGAGCCCTGAAAGTCGGTGTGAAGTGAGGCAACAGCACAGAATGCAAAGTATGCAATAATACAATAAAACACACAAAAAGAATTCTCTTTGGCCAAAGGACCCCACTGGTAATCAGAACTGCGTTCAGTCCAACCTACTAGCAGCAGCGATCTGGAAGGGTAACTTTAGTCCTCAAGCTTCACATTTTTATATTATTTTCTTGATTAGGAAAGCAGAATAAAACATACATCAGCCAGGTTAGTGTTTCGCTCAAGGCTGACTACTTGTTATTTCTTATCTAACTCTTCTGTCAGCTGTCTGTGTGATCAGGGCACTGTGTAACTACCAAAATGTACACAATGTTATAAATCATGTTACATGTAATCCTGATTTCAGTAGTAATAATTTCATAATTTCATGCAGAACAAAGTTTAGTCAAATAGAATGTCAAGAACAGCAGTTAATCATTCTTTTTCTTAATCATACTAATAAGAGAATAATTGAGAATTTTCTAACATCCCTCATGTATTTTTTTTAAGCCAACAGTAAAATGTTATCTTACTCATTTGCAACATGCTACTGTTCATTCCAGGGAGAGGCAAGTTGGCATGCATACCTTATAAGATGGCAGATAGGGGAGGGAATCTATTGTTTAAAAGGTAGCAAGGGTATGGCATTGCAAAGCAGCACAAGTTATTGTTATTTGCTGGCAAGTGACTTATGGTGACCCTATGAATGAGAGAACTCCAGGTCACCCTATCATAAACAGTCCTGCTTGGGACTTGCAGCCTCAGGGCTGTGGCTTCCTTGATTGAGTCTATCCATCTGTCATGCAGTCTTTGTCTTTTCCTACTGCCTTCCACCCTACCAAGCATTATTGTCCTTTCTAGTGAGTCACATCTTCTTATGATATGTCCAAAGGATGGCAGTCTCAGTTTAGTCATCTTAGCTTCTTGGAAGAGTTCATGCTTGATTTGTTCTTGAACCTGTTTGTTTGTACTTTTGGCAGTCTATTGTATCCATTGAACTCTTCTGTGTAGCACCACTTATCCAATATGTTGGTTCTCTTTCTGTCGGCTTTCTCTGCTGTCTAGTTTTTCCAACCATACATAGAAATCAGAAATGTTGTGCCATGACTTTGGTGTTCAGTGATATTCAAGGTCATTGACAGCGACACAGGAGCCTGCTTTTCTTTTCACTGTGTGAAAATGGCTAGGTCCTCTTCTGATGTAATCTGACACAACACATCTTGTGCTCAGTTGCACTGGAATGCAGCCATATTTGCCGAGTGAAAAGAGCAGCTTTGCAGTGCGGGTCCCTTGTTGACTTTTTTAATAAAAGAAAGAAAAACTTACTTTCTGGCACCTTATATGGTAAGTATACTGGCCTTCCGTCATGCTACCTCTCAAAATGTCTAATGTGCAAAGTGAATTTCTCTGGGAGGGGGAGGATAATGAATGCTGTTGTGTTTCTCACAAGAGGAGTTGCTTCCTCTGCTCATTCAGTGAAAAAATAAGTAATTATAAGTACTGTAAGTGGCTTTTACTGTCTCCAGAGCCTCAAAGTGAGCAAAGACTGCGTGGAGTCCTGTATACAGTTGTTCTCTTACTAAGTTCTTCTGCGTAGCAGCTCCTGACGTCTTAACAATAAATCTGTTTGTTCAATTCTACAGGTTTACTATAACACAGATGACGAGCGAGAAGGGTAAGATATTTATTGCCTTCTAAGTTTTGCAGTTAAGGAATCCCATCCCTTAACAATAAAATAAAATAAAGAACTGAAGATTTAGTGCAATTTAAAGACAAACGTTTAACTTTCTGTTGACAGAGAAGCAATTCTTTTTATCCTGTTGCAACTTCCTTTGCCTTGTAATAGAAGCAAGTTGATATTTTATCATGGAGAATATAATATGACATATTGGATATATGTGTACATATTGGATCACTTATGTATTTCTAAATGGTGTATACTTTAAAAAAAAAGCAAAAATTTGGCTGCAGGGTAACCCAGACTTTATACCTTATAAATCTAAAATTTTATGATCCATATATCCTGCAAATCAGGTGAAAAATTTGTGCTGATTTCCCATAAGTTACTCTATCAATTTTTGATGAAATCCAATGAAGGCATGATTTCTCCTTAGCCTCTCTCATTCCTCTTAGGATGTTAAGCCTATATTGTTGTCCTTGAGAGCAAGTATCAACATTACCAGTTTTTATGTTAAAAAAAAGAATAATGTCATGCCCTTGTTTACTATTTGAGATAACAAGGCTGTGCAATATTTGTATGTGTGTGTATATATTACAAATAAAGTACTTGTTTGTAATGCATTGGCCAATATCCAACATCAAGCAGGTGAAGTATAATGAAGCATTCTGTGCCCTCCTCATCCTGGTATTTGTCAGACCCCAAGCGGAGCTCCTGCTGATGCTGCTTCCCAGCTGGGAGGGAAAGAAGGAAAAGGCAACTTAGACAATGAAGAAGCAGTGGGCCTTGGCCTGGAGAGGGGAAGAAACTAGTCTGTCCTCCCAAACAGAATATATCTTCCTTTTTCCTTCTTCTCGGATAGCCACATTCTCACATCTTCATCATATGAATTGTTTTCCCCTCTCTCTCCTTGTACATAAATCAATATAACACATGGAGTTGTGTAATTAAATAGCAATTTCACTGTTGGATTAAGCCTGTCAAAATAGTAAAGCATCATGAAAAATTAGATAGTCTATTTGGTAATTAACAACTTGGTGTTGCCTTTGTTCTCACTTTACATTATTGCTCTTCATGACTTGAGTAATATCTGTTGATTTATTATGGTTGCAGATTTAAAAAATGTTCTTTAATCAGACTACAATAAATAATGTGTGGGAGAAAATATTTATCAGGGATTTGATTAGTAGGAGGACAGAAAATAAGTGTGAGTGTTTTTGTTGCCCTATAGGAATTGTAGCAAAGCAGCAAACACAGAACTCTATTGTTGAAAGTGGTCACTGTAACACTCACATAGAGGTTGGAAACATTACTTTGCTAGATTACAGTTCCCAAATTCTCCCAGCCAGCATATTCAGTAAACATGGTGGCTAAAGGATTCTGGGAGTTATAATCCAAAAAAGTAACTTTCCATGCTTTGCTCTGGCATTGCATAGCCTCTCTCCCTGCCTGTCGGGTTACACTTAATTTGGTTGAGTACTGTAAGTTTGGTTTCTCTCTTTGCTTTAATTTGCATCAGGAGTATCTTGGCTAAACGGATATTCCGGCCAGTAGAGGAAGACTTTGTCTCACCACCATTAAAGCAAATAAAAGAAGAAGGAACAAAAAGAGGTATTTATCAATATTCAGGCACTTTGCCCCTATTTCCTTGATTCACAATTTATTTGAGGATAACACAAAGGAAAGACAAAAAATGGAATGGAAATATAGCTCTGAACAGAGAGGTTCAGATGTGGAGGATGGGCAAGAATAGCCTTCTCCCCAGTCTGGTGTCCCCTCAGTCAGTTAGACTGAAATACCCATTGCCATGTGGTCCAATGTCAGGAGTAAACACTGTGATAAAGTTTAAGCTGGGATAGAATGGAATTCTGCTATAGGCAATCTTACTATAGCTGTGTGTGCCTGCCTACAACAGGCAAAGTAAATAGCAGCTGCCTCCGGAATTCCTTACTGTCCATGCTGGAACAGGAACACAAAAAGGAAAAGGGAAAACATAAGCCTGCCTCATCAGCTACCCAGCATGTTTTTTTAAAAAAGCATAGATATATAAGTTTGGTTAACGATATGGAAAAACTAAGAAAAGTGGAGGCTGATGAAAGAAAAGGTCATTCTTGGATGCATTTGGAAGAAGCCTTCAAGTGGTCTGTAGGGGATTCAAAATGTTTTTGTTTACTTATGCAAGGGTTACGAGACCTTGTTATTTCATTCCACGTACTCATGTTTTTTGTTTGAATAAAAAGTTTGCTGAAACATGTTGAACTGCTGTTCTTTCTTCTGGTTTAGAAATTTGTCCCTGTTCTTTCCATGCTATTTCTGCCTCTTGTTAAAGAGGTAGTTTCCAGGAACACATCTACTTTGCTAACCAAAACATACCTGTACACATACATCCACATAATTTCTTCAAGCTGCTAAAATTGTTAATTTCTGCACTAGGCTATCTAAAAGCAAAAGAGGGTTTACTGAGTATGTCAGTAGGTGGTTATCTTACATGGAGAAGCATTTACACGTTGGATTTCCCACCTATCTGACACTCTCACAACAGGTGCCTCACACAGGGCTATTGATCATGTCCTTTGTCACTAAACTGCAGGTGCCAGAAAGTATATCCTTCTACCAAAAAGCAACACCAAAGCTAATGTCATAGGTGTGCTGTTTGTTGATACTGCTGTTACAACACCTCTATGGAGGTGACAAATGGCATAGTCTGTCTCTGTGTTGAATAAATATTTTAAGGCTCTGCCGAACTTTTAAACCACCTTTTCACCCACAGAGAAAACTAACTTTTGATGAAAATAGCTGTTGTGGCATTGCTTTACAAAATGGGAGAAGTAAGTTTCGGTTACTCTCCAACATATGATGCAACTACGCCTATCACTTATTTGTAACGGGACACTTCTGCAGATGTTTAGAACTGCTATTTAAGTATACTAAGTTTTGAGGGATACAAATATTCTCAGACTACACATTCCTTTCCTCTAGATATTTCCAAATCAGCCAATATGTCTCCTGCCCCATGAGATCCTTATTATGTGAGATAGTTTTATTTTTAATATGAGGATCTGGCTTATTTAACTTGTCAGTGAAAAGAATAATTTTCTGTCCAGGGAGAAGTAGTTCAGTTATGGGACTGTTGTGTGTGTGTCTGTGTCTGTGCTCCAAAATATGATTCTCTCCTTTTTCTAGTGCTGTTATATGTGAGGAAGGAAGCTGATGAAGTGTTTGATGCTTTGATGTTAAAGTCCCCCACTGTAAAGGGATTAATGGAAGCAGTAAGTATTTGTCATTCCTGTTTTACAGTTGTGCAAAAGCGTGCTACACATGGTGATTTATGGGGCGATGGAGTGTTGTGAGGATGGTGCAGAATGTCTGGGGCCTCTGGCAAACAAATTATGACCTGTGATCCCATAAACTAGTAGGTGTGAGTAAGCCCAGTCAAGCTTTTTGCATCCTGTAGTGCACAGAACCCTCATGCCCTAACTAACAGTGGACCTTTGATGGAGAGAGAGAATGGCGGAGAAGGAAGATGAGGGAGAGTCACTGTTCAACATGCAAGGAAGACTCACACCCTGTTGCATGCGCAGGTCTTCCTGGCAGCTGTTCTGAACTGAGGCTTTTACCATTCTTATTTCATTCATTCTCCCAGCAAGCCTGTTTAAAAATTTATTATACACCTTGCTTATCAAAAAGGACAAGCGAGCTCTCAAAAAAAAAAATAATAAAAAAGGTCAAGCGAGCTCTGAATTTAGTATAGTATCAGCAGGTCACTTATGGAAGCTGCTTTATTAAAATTTATTCTTGAACAGTGTCTCCTTTGAAATGTTAAAAGGAGGTGGGAAGGGGAAGAAGGGGTCTAACGCTGCAGCAGATATCTACAGACAAGACATATTGTAATGATTCAGTAGAAGCAGGCCCACCTTTTACTACCTCATAACAAGTATTTGGAAAATTTTGGAGTAAAACTTTGCATATTTGCATAATTCCTTTTATTCCTCTAGATCATGAATTTTCTTTTGCATTTAATTAAAGGGTCTTATGGCTCTTGCTGTTCTTTCTGTTGGATTGTTGTTGTTGTTTAGCTTTGTTTTAGATTGTATTTTACCATAAATGGCTTGTCCTAAACTTGTTATTTCAAACAGTTTTGAACTCAAGGGTTTGTTATGTCAAAATGGATTGTTGTGTGTTGTTTGCTCTTAAGTAAGCTTGGACTTATGGCAACTCTATGGATGAGAGATCTTCAAGAGCCCCTGTCATCAATTGCCCTCCTCATGTCTTAGGCCATTTCCACACTACACTGTTATAGTGCTATTATTCCACTTTCAACATCCTGTGGAATCCTGGGATTTGCAGTTTAGAGATTTAGATTTCTCAGCCAGAGAGCTTTTTGGCTTTACAGATGCAGGGCTGTGACTTCCTTGATTGAGGCTGTCTGTCTGTAATACCCAAAGTAGGACAGTCTCAGTTTAGTCACCTTAGCATATAATGAGGGTACAACCCTGATTTGCTCTAGAACCCATTTATTTTAGCAGCACTGTATTTCAAATGAGTTGATTCTCATCTTGTCAGCTTCCTTCACTGTCTGACTTTCCCAACTGTACATAGAAACTGTAAATATGGAAACGGATTGTTGGTGTTTTATGTTTTATGTTTTAAGCCTGCTAGGAAGACAGTTTTGAAAGGCAACAAAGAAATGTATTAAATGAAGATTGAATCTGGTGTTACCTTAGAAAATTTTCACTTGTGCAAGGGAGCATCTGTTCATTTCTGCAACCCTCTGCATGCCACCCCCCCAATATACTTTTGAGGGGTGCAGAGAGCAAGGAAGATCAGCCAGCATTGGCCAGTGCACAGAAAGAAGGACTCTGGGGGATACACATTTTAAAATATCATTTCTTCAATCTTAGAATGCTGTTTTAGATAAGTTATTTGTGACTTCTTACTCTTTCAAAATGAGAGAGAAAGAGAGTGTCTGAGAAAGAAAAACTTATTAACATTATTTATTCCTTACTGTTTTAATGGTAGCACATTAATGATCAAATAACACTACATACTTGGCAGTCACAAAAGTATGTTCAGATTTTATGGATTGCCTGTAAAATGAAAAGAGAAAACAATTATATTGGATTCACTTCCAGTATGTGGTATTTATTCAGTTCTTCCCTATGTAGATCCTCAGACAGAAAGACAGCAGACAGTAGAAAGACAGCAAGGAGAGGTCTAACTGGACCTTCTGTGGAAGGAAGTTCCACAGCCTGGGAGTAGCCACAAAGAAGGATCTCTTCTATGTCCTAACCAGGCATGCTAGTGATGGTGGTGAGACTGAGAGAGAGCCTCGCCCTGCAGATCTTATTGCTCAGGCTGGCTTACATAGGGAGATATGTTTTTTTAAATAGTCTAGACTTTTAAAGGTCATCACCAGCACTTTGAATTCTGCCTGGAAATGGACTGGCAGCCAGTGGAGATGTTTCAACAAGGGGGGCACATGATCTCTATAACTTGTCCCAGTCAAAACCCTGCCTTCTGCATCTTGGATGTGCTGAAGTTTCCAAACAGTTTCCAAGGGCATCCACATGTACAGCAATCCAAATGGGATGTAATCAAAGCTTGTGTTATCATAGCCTAATCAAACATCTCAAGTAGTGGGTACAGCTGGTGCACCAGTTTTAGTTGTGCAAATGCACTCCTGGACATGGCTGAAAAGTGGACATCCAGACTCAGCTCTGAGTCCAAGAACATACCAAACCTGTGATTTCAGGGAGAATATAACCCCATCTAACACAGGTTGAATCCCTAATCCCTGATTTGCCTTTCAACTGACTAGGAGCACCTCTGTCTTATCTGGATTAAGTTTCAGTTTGTTTGCTTTCATCCAGTTGATTACTGACAGCAGACATTGGCTTAGCACAGAGACACCTTCCTTAGTGTTGAGTGGAAAGGAGAGATGGAGCTCGGTGTCATCAGTGTACTGGTGACATCCAATCCCAAACTACAGATAAGCTCTCCCAACAGTTTCATGTAGATGTTAAATAACATGAGGGACAAATCTGAGCCCGAGGGACCATGCAGACCAGTGGCCATGGGGTCAAACAGAAACCTCCTAGCACCACCATCTGAGTTCAAGAAGGATTGGAATCATGACAGAACAGTGCCCCGAAGTCCCATGCCAGAAAGACAGCTCAGAAGGATATCACAATCAATGGTACTGAAAGCTACTGAAACAATAGACTCACACTTCCCCTCTTCAGTTCCTCAAGGTGATCAAAGCCGTTTCCATTCCATAGCCAGGCCTGAAGTCAGATTGAAATGAATCTAGATAATCAATTTCATCCAGGAACCCATGGAGCTGGGAGGCCTACATATATTCCAGAATTTTGCCCAGGAAAGGAATATTGGAGACTGACTGATAGTTATCCAGTGTAATTAGGTTCAGGGAGGTGTTTTGTTTGCTTGTTTTAAGCATGACAGCTTCTTTTACACACGATGGAACTCTGCCTTACTGCAATGAGGCATTCACTACTCTCGTTAGCCACTCAGCCAGTCCTCTTGTGACTACTTATATTAGCCAGGAAGGGCAAGTAGTGGTCTCCTCACCTCCAAAATTCCTGTCCACATCTTAGGTTGCACAAATTGAAATGTATCAACTAATAAGAGACAAGATTACTTCCTGTATCAACCACAGCATCCAAGTTATAGCAGATCCAAGTGATTTTATTTCCAAAACATTGTGCAGATTTTTTCACAGTGGGCTGCTGAGTGGTTTACCTGCAGTTCCTGTTGAGCAGAGTGTAAAAGGCCTCTGACCTTTCGAAGCAGCTCTGCTGGATGACTTCAAGCAGACACAATGGTAGCAAAGAAAAAATATTTCTTTGCTTCCGCCACCACCACTGTGAGCTCTAGCACATGTTAGAGTGGGCTCACTCCAAGTTTTCTGCCATCAGTGCTCTAGTCTCCATCCCACTTATTTCATTGCCATAAGCTCCCTAGTGAACCAGGATGTTCTCTTTATTCTGTGGGAGGAGCCATTTAGGAGTGATCACATCCACTGCTCTGGCCATTAGCCTATTCCAAGGATCAGCCAAGGCTTCAGTAGAATCATGTCCCAAGGCAACAGGAAACTTCCCAAGTGGCTGCAAATGACAAGCATAGGCATATGTTTGTGAATGTATTAATGCCAATGTATATTAAAGAGCTGGGGGAATAAAACAAAATCCAAAATCTGCAAAAGAGGAATATGTTTATTGATCAACCAAAATGCACAAAACACATTGTGTGAGCTTTTGAAGCTCCACTAACTTCTTTATCAGGCAAAAGATATTTTTTTAAAAAATCGTACAGGAGAAGAAAAGGAATGGTGTTAGAGTCATAGGCCTACATTTTGTATCAGATGTTGTTTCTGTTGTAGTTGGTTTGGAGGGCTCTCAATGCAGGCAGAGAACACTCCCTTTTGTTCACGTGGGGACTGAGACAAAGGACAGTAAAATTTTAAACTCTTATTAGCATCAGTGAAGTAACTCCTCTTTGGATCCAGACTGTGCCTGTCCTTTGTAAAGCCCCAGGGCCCTTTCTTAGGGAGAGAACACTTAATTTCTCCAGAAGTCTCTGTACTGCTATATTTGGAAAAACTTTTAGGTGCTGTATTCTAGTCCAAAAAGGAAAAAAAAAGTTACCTTTGTTGGAGGTAGAAATCTTAAAGAGTTAAGTCTCAGTCCTCAGTTCCCTCTTGTTTATGATTCCTCTGTTACAGATATATTTGGTATCTTCAAATCCAGGAAACATTTTCAGGAGTAGCTGTATTGGCCATAGAGCAAAACAACAACGAGAGAAACCACAAAAGAGCTATACCTTTATTGGCCAAACAAAATGCACAAAATACATCATGCAAGCTTTCAAAGCACCATAGGTGGCTAGGGGATGTTACTTTGTGAAATACAATTCCCAGACACTCCCCCTGCCCCCGTAGCTATTTTCCTTATTATATCATTATCATCTCAAACCTATTCAGGCAGTGTATGTTAGAAAAGATAGCAAACTAGATGCAAGAAACCAGTCATGGACTACTTTGTACTGGCAGATCTCCCTGGCCTCAGAGATAATGTGGTTTTCAGTCTGCAGCGGAAGTGTTTATCCTCTCAAGCATATTTGTTTATCTTTTTCTAAAAATATACACCCAATAACCATGGGTTAGTGTTTTTTCTCCACAATTATGTGGTTTCAACACATTCTTAAAACCTTAAAAAACCTCAGAGCTTGGAAAGATTACTTATCTGGACTAAACCCCTGGATTCCAGGGCATGGCTTGTAATATCAAAAAGTGAGTTTTTGCAGACTCTGTAAACTACATATTCAGATACACTGAAATAATACCTGGGGGCATGGGGCTCAGGAAATGAATCTGTTTCACAGAGCCCCAGATGTTCCACTTCTGTTTCCAACCTTCCATTCACACCACAGAATTATAGCACTGTTATTCCACTTTAAACTGGCATGGTTCTATCCTATGGAATCCTGGGATTGTCAGTTTAGGGCAGGGTGTTTAGAATTCTCAGGCAGAGAGCTCCAGTGCCTCTCCAAACTACAAACTCCAGAATTCTGTAATCCTGGCAATTAAAATAGAGTAGTAGTGCTGTAATTCTGTAGTGTGAATGGGCCCCTGATTGTGGCTCTGTGTTTCAGTTACAAGTTACAACAGAGAGGTTGCACTGCCTGCTGTCTGGCTGGACATTGTATCACCACTCCACTGGGCAGCACCACACTAGCTAAAAGCCTACATGGCTGCGGCATAGTGCAAATAACCACCAGCATAGTTATGTTCTGCTTACATTGTGTAGTCCCTGTATTAAATCTCAAAATAGTACAGTGTGTGTAATCAATAAACATAGCTCACACCCTGCTACACAACAGCAATGCACAATATGTAGGGGCAGTGTGCTGGGATAATGCACAAAGGTTCTACAGTAAAGGAGTGCATATAGGTCAGATTGTCGCTCTCTGTATTCTGTGAACATTGGTGGGCTGGTTCTACATGTGGAATTCTGTTTCCATTGCTGTCAGCTGGAAGCACCACATATGTAGCATGACTTACACCTGCATGTCACTGACAGGATGTTGGTCACTGAGCCAAGGACGTGTGAGGAGAGGCTTCAAACAAGCAATGCTTATCCACTGTCCAATGCTTATCTGAAGTCTTGCATGATTTCACCTACAAAACTTCACTCATTCTTGCCTCATTCCTTGCTCCCTGCCCAGGAGAATGGAGCTATCACATTAAATGCAGTGGGATGGTGGGAATCCCATCTAGCAGTGGCTGGTGGCTTCCATGTCAAATGTGCTGTGAATCCACTCTGGGTTTTATTGCAGAATTTAGAAGAGCTATCCAAGATAGTGTACCCTGTCCTTAAAATAGATAGGGTAACTTGGAGATATCCCTTAAAGTCCGGAATAAAACCCAGTGCAGGTTCTCTGTATCCCTTGCATGGAAGACATCAGTTGCCACTGGGGAAAGGCCATCAACCTAAGTGCAGGAGTTCACTCTCCAAGCTACTACAGGAGTGTCTGGGTCTTCTTTGGTGCTGAACTCTCAAACTATGCTGATCAACTATGGGAATAGGAGGGAATGGGGATCTCAGGGTAGAGTTCTTTGCCTTCAAACAGATCTTGGCTAAGTTAACAGCAGTAGTCATATGCTGGCCAGACAAAAAGGTAAAGAAAGAGATCCCCATGAGCAGTTGTGTATGTTGGAGTTAGCAACCTGTGCATGCTTATGCTCTTTTCTAATTATATTGCATTCCATTTTCTTGGAGTTTAGGTACAGTATGTTTATAGTGATTTCCTGTTTTGTTTTTGTTCACACCCACCCTCTTCCTGCATCATGTACCATTCCTTTTGTTCTCTGGGGTCTCATCTGCTCTCATCCCTCTCCCTCCCCCTCCCTCCTTCCCTGAAGCATGTGTAATAAGACCTTCTCCAGGTGAGATGCTCCAGCTCTCCTGATACTATGTAGTACTCTTTATTTTCTTACTTTCTTCAAGATGTCTTGATTATGCACAAATACCTTATTTGCTGGTGTATAAGACTCACTTTTTTTTCCTGAAAAAAACTTTGAAAATGGGATGTGTCTTATACGCCTGTGCATCTTATACGCCAGCAAACAGTATTTGCCCTCATATAAGTGGGGTACGTCTTATATGCTGGTGTGTCTTATACGCCAGCAAATACGGGTATTCATGAGTAAAACTACTTTTATATACCCTATGAAGAATACTGATTTGATTTCTTTCTCTGCTAGATATTGTGGGGGTGGGGTGGAGTGTACTGGCGAGCTGTTCAGTTTCTGCCTATCACATTGGTTGCTCTGCTTCAGAGATCCACTACAATCTCTCTTATTTCCCACTAATGTAGCCAAGGGCTGCCCTTACTTTCTAGAACATCTTGAAAGTAAAGGAGTCTATGAGGCCAGGACACTAAGGCTCTGCTCCTTCTCACCTCAACTTTTCATAATGTTGTTCTGAAAATATAAGATCCCTGTCTCCTTGAAAGATAAAGCGTGTTTGGAATTGTTTATCGTGGATGGATTCCTTTTGCAGAAAGTACCTATATGTGAATGCTAGCTTGACTGCCCAAAGCAGGTTCAGTGAAGTTTGAAAACCAAAATTCCCTTAGCGGGCATTTGCGAAATGCAGCCTGCGGGCTACATGTGGCTCTCAGGGCTGTTTTGTGGCTCCCTCAGAGGTTAGGGTTTTTTAAAAAACTATTTTTGCCCTAAGATGACTCTGAGTGACAGGTATGTGGGGGTATTTTCACCATATTTTGGGCGCCCCAGAGAGGTATTTTGTTAAAATAGGAAGTGAACAGGAAATGATTCCTAGGTCACTCCCTGTTGCAAAAAAGACATCTCCTGGACCAAAATAACCCACCCACCACCCGCCCACCCGTGTGTGATAAAAGTGCTCCCATACCCTCTGGAGGACACTTGGGGCAAAACATTTTTTTCTTGTTGGTGTGGGTCAGCTATTCAAGGGCTCATGTAGGGGGTTAATGCAGCCCTCAGGCCCCTCACAGTCATTACCCCCTTAGTGTATGAGAAAAGCTGACTAGATATTATGAACTCTTATGGAAAGAGAAAGGGTATATGTTCTTGTGTTCTATAATCACAAGTATTTGCATCTGTGCCACCCTGCTTTCCCTCCTGCTTCACTGGTTACAAACATAGCCATTATGTTACCTCTGGTAAAATATGAGAAATACTGTGACAACATAATGAATAAGATACTGCACCTTATACATACACACACTTCCTTGAGGGTGGCAGTGTTATGTGTTCTAAGCCTATTGTTTTCAAAGCTCAGCCTACCCCGAACATGAATACTAAAGGGAAGTTCCATTGTTTACAAGTTGCAGGAACTGTGGGGGTTTCTTCTTGTTTATCACATACTGATCTGTGGCTTTCCATGATACTTGATTGCATTTTCTCATATTTAGCATTTGCTTCATTCTTCTCTCCTCCCCTTTGTAGTTATGTCCCAGAAAACTGTAGAGTTTATCTTCACCATTACTCTTTTTCCCCCCTTCTGGGAGACAAGAATGTACTATGGCACCTTAGAGAATAAACTGTTTATTGTGGCATGAACTCTCATAGGAAACTGCCTGTTTCATTAGATTTTTTAGAAGGGCTAAAGACAGGGCTGTTGTACATAAAACATGGTTTTAGGAGAAGAAAGCATTTCATCAAATTGAGGAAAGAACCAGCATACACTAAAACAATCCTAGTACCTTAAGCACTCAATACCTCATGCGTATAGCATCCACTCAGAGGCTACTTTGTTTTTGCAGGACCAGAACTTCCTCTGTAGCCCTTCTCCGTGACCTGAAAAATGCAATCAGTTTTGTTTATGAATTCTGATTCCAAACCATTCCTCTCTTTAAAGCTTTCACCGTAAAGTCAAAGGGACTTGTCCAGGCAAACAGAAATGTTCCTGAGGAAGAAGGATTATTCATATCAGGATGGTTGGGGACATATATACTCAAGAGGGGGCCAGAATTTCATACAACGAATTTACATATATAATCCAGGACAAAAAAACATTGTAAGAGGTCACACCCTTCAGATTTTCTAATTTAGCAGAGACAGTGCTGAATAATTCTCTGTCCTCCCACTTTTCAGTTGCTTTTGAAAATGTCCCAATTTCTTTCTCCTACTCTAACATTCTCCCTTAGGCCTCAGCTTCCTTAAATTTCTTAAATTAATGCAGCAGGCATGATAGAAGAAGATGGTGTAGAATCTTGCCCTTCCGCATAATCTCAGGAAAGAGCAAAGTGCTGTAGCCTCTCTTAGCTTGTGTGTTCTTCCTTATTCATAACTTTGCCATCTTGGCCATATCCTGATGTTGTTTGGTTACAGATGTCACATTTTTCATCTTTGAAATGCTGGAGGATATGGGAGCTGTGTAATTCACATTTGTCGTTAACAGATTGTTGATCATCACCACTGCCAGCAGGAAATTACAGGCAGGCAGGCAGGGACTGAAAGCAATGGTTTCTCCAGCTTGTCTACAATCCTTTAAAAGCTAAATTCATTAGACTTGCTTAGTTCACTGGTGATTGAAATCTCTTTGATTTTCCATGGCAAAAAGTTGCCTGCCTTTTTTGCAAAGAGTTCCACAGCTTGTATGAGTTTGGGGCTCTGTGAATATCTTTGCATGCAGCTCTCATCTTTCCCCTTTTTATTTGCCCTGAGGCTGAGTCATAAGGAAAAGTGTGAAGTGAACTCTAATTAGCTGTCTGCATTTGCAACCAGGAACAGCTTTGAAAACTGCTTTTGTGTGTGGTTTACTAGACGCTATACAAAACCTCTTATGGTTATACTGTGAGTAAAAAGTGGGGGGGAAGAGCCCAGTACATTACTGAGGTTAAAAATAAACAGTACATTACTAACTGAACATCTACACATGGGACCTGAGTTGGATGTCCCAGCATAAATTGTTGCAGACACTCTGTTCCATCTTACTGCCACCCTATTTCTTGTTTTCATCTGAAATAGTCAACATTCCGTGGCAACTTAGTACTCCATCCTCACTGACCTCTTTGATGGTTTTACCCTCTCAGCACTGCCTCAAATTTTGTACCACCACATTTGTAAACCTTGGCATTTCCCAGCTCCTCTCCCTTGTGTATCTGTGTAGTGTTGTTTTGGCAGTTGCTTAGAGATGGAGGGTGTGGGGAGACGGTTCGCCCCAGGTGGCAATGTTTTGGTGTCCCAGCTCATAGCCACACCCCCACATGCCCTGGCCATGTCCCATGTGCCCTGGCCACGCCCCCACGCACTGCAGCCACACACACACGGTGGTCACGCCCTCACACTGTAGCCTCCCCTTCCGCCCCCCTTCCCACACTCCAAGCTTTGCCACTGGGTTTTGGCTACATAAAACATACCATCCAACTATCCTAATTTGACAAGGGGACTGTCCCTGCCAAATCCTCTGAAGCTCATTTTTTCAACTTCTTTTAAAATGTCCCAGTATCTCTCTCCTCCTCCTCCTGCTTTCCCCTTTTGTCCTCAGCATTTCATTTCTGCAGATGGAGTTAAAGTGCATCTAGTTAACTCAGGAGTGGTAAGAGGAGAGGAGATGGTGGAGCCTTCCCAGTAGTCTCAGGCCAAAGCAAACTGTTGCAGCCTCTCCAAAATTGCCCATCTTTCCTCGTTCATAACTTTTACCATCTTCACCCCAATGTTGCTGTTGCTTGGCCACACATGTCCCAGTTTTCATTTGGAAAATGTTGGTAAGAAATAGGGCTCAGAACCTAAATATCAAAAACAGAAGAAATAGTAACATCACTTGGTCTTTGAGCAGCTCTTATTTCACACATACTTGCACTAAAACAACTCCAGCCTGAATACTGGCATGTTCAGGTTATATGTGGTAGACAAGAAAGGTATCTTGTAAACAGGTGCCAGTTTGGGTATACGTGTATGTAGGACTGTAATTCAATGGCTAATCCCAACCAGAATAGTCCCGTTGAGTCAATGGGATCTTGGGAAATCAACAGTTATGTAAGCATTATTGATTTGATGGGTTCACTCCAGTTGGGAATAATACAGTCAGCCCTCCACATTTGCGAGTTTCACTTTGCAGGATTTGATTATTCACGGATTATTTGCTGTCACCTCTGCTGCCTTCCTGTGCCATTTTTAATAGGAACTGCAAGCCTTGTGAGACTGAGAAACTGCGAGCGAGGCTTATAAGTCCCTCTTAAAAACGGTGTGGGGCAGCAGTGGAGGTGGAAAGTAAGCCCCACCAGCCACCCACTTCTGCCTTGTGAAGGAACCCTTATGCCTCAGAGGAATCCATGGTGGGTTGAATATGGTGATCATAGTATTTTTTTCTATGTTAAATATGGTTTGCGAGGGCCTAGAGTTATTCACAATTTCTCCACTTTCATGGGAGTCCCATGCCCTGTGTGGAGAGAAGACTGTAATTTGGATGCATATATTTATCTATTTCCTCTGAAGCAGCAAGGAGATGCTCCTGTGGAATGGAAGCTGTGATTTTTTTCCCAATTCTTGGAACTCCTTAAATGTTTCATGAAGATAAAATTTGTAACAATCAACAAATAGCTGTCCCTTTCAGCTTTCTCCCCCCCCTTTCTTTTTAAACAAAATATATAATTCCAGAACAGCTGACTTTTTAACCTGGGCTTTATATAGGTGATGGAAGTGTGTGTCACTCCAGATTTTATAGACTACAGTATCTCTCCTTAGCCTGAGCCAGCATAGACAGTGGTGACGGTTGAGAGGAACTGCAGTCCAACAACACCTATGGGAGGCACATCTTCCTCAGCAGTGTTTTGCAGAGATGGGATGAGAAAACTTTTTAAAATTCCATGTGTATGTCATTGTAGGCAGATTGCTATTTCTATAGGCTTGAACTGTATGTGAAATTGTTTGCAAGGCTGGATTGCAAGGGTAGTTGTACATCTGTCCTCTTGAGTTTGTGCATGATGGAGTCTCCAGTGGTATTTCCGCAGCTGATAATGTGGTAGGTGGCACAGCCCAAAACAATACAAGCAATATATTAAAATGGGGAAACTGGATGCCTCTACCTCCAGTTGTGGGCTTGTATATAGAAGAAAAATAGTTTGTAATCAGGATAGTAGCAGAGGACAAATTTGTGACCACAGATGAAAAAAGGGAGGGAGTATTGAGACCCACTTGTTTTAGATATGTTGACTCCTTCTCAAAGCAAGGATTTAGACAAGATGATCTTTTAATCCTTTTTAGGCCTGTAATTGCATTGTGTTGCAACACAATTCTGACCTGAGAAGGAAGAAGACATTTGCTTTGATGTGTTGCTTTTTCCTGTTGCCAAGGACAGTCTGTGATACTGAAGCCTCCCTTGACATAATGTTATTCCCCACTTGGGAATGATCTTTTATGCTGATATATTAAAGTCAGGAAGACAGAGGAATTATGTCCGTTCACAAAGAATGCACTCAACAATTCTGAGACTGACACATCTGTGACTAACTGAAGGACATACCGCAACATCTGTCTGCTCCACATCTCAATAAACACAGATGGACATTATCAAACATGAAAAGAATTATTCAAGAAATATTAACGTGATGTTGGGAGGGAAAGAGAAGCAGAGAACTTCCAAAAATGACAGTGGAGATTTTCTATTCAGCACACAGATACCTCTCCCAGGCTAGGTATCTTTCTGTCTTTTTAGTTCTTGATTTACTCCATAAATAGATATCAACAGATTTCATAGCCAGGAAGCTTGGCAGGTTGGTGATTTGCTGAGCTATTGTAATACGTGACCTTGGGTGCATTTGTTTGAATCAGACTTTGCAAAAGTTACTTTCTTGGGACAACAAGTCCAAGAATTGCCAATCCAGCATGACCCAAGGAAACTGTGCAGTGTACTTGAGAACTACCTCTGTCCTTATTGGTTCCCAAGTTTGTCAGTGCTTCAGTTTTTCAGGACAAGGTTATGCAAATGTTTTGTAGCCTTGTGCATCATTTGAATATTGTCAGACTTTAAATAAGGTGTTAGTATGACCTCATGGCAAACACTAGGCTTGCTAGTGGTAATTTTTCTGATGTCTTCAAGGGACAATGGCAGGCTTCAGCTATTTATAAGGATGTGGTGAATCCAACCATCAACTGTTTGTTGGGACTCATGGCCTCTTTTTAAGGTGCTGTTACTTAGAGCCTTTCAGAAGATGGTGCCCTCTAGGTGTGTTGGAGTACAACTCCTATCACACCCAGTTGGGCACACTGACTGGGCATGGTAGTAGCACCTCAGCACATCTGGAGAGCACTGAATGTGTGATCCGGTTATGTGGAGAGCCAGTGGCCCTGCTGGCTATGTATGGTGGGAGTTGTCCATCAACACATCTGGGAGTGCTCTAGTTGGAGAAGTCTGGCTAGCGGTGTCTCCTCCTGTGTGTTTTTTGCCTGCTCATTTGGCACTAGCTGCTTCTGCCCCACATGATCACCCAAGTCACATCCACCTGTGCTTCAAGCCTGGATATCTGATGTTAGTCTATGGCCCTTTCCACACGTGGGGCGTGAGTTGGGCAGAAACGGGACTCACCAGATTTCTTCTCCATCCAATTGAGTCCGTTGGGATGAGGAGCAGTGCGAGCTCGTCGTTCCGCACTGCTCCGGTGTCCAAAATGGCGACTTCCGGTTGGTGGCGGCTCTGCACCAACCGGAGAAGCACGCCAGCCTAAAGCCCGCTCCTGGCAGATCTGCAGGCACACACTAGTGCATGTCTGCAAATCTGCACCGGAGCACAGCAACGGAGCGACACGGGGTCACGCACTCTTAAAAGGGGTTTTTAAAAAGCACGCTGCACGACCAGTTCCAGTCGCTCTGGAGCGGACTGAGGTGTGGAAATACGAAAAGTAGTCTGACTCAGTCCACTCCACAGTGCAGAAGACTTCCGTCAGAGGTCACTCTGCGCTGTTTTAATAGCCTGGTGCGGAAAGGGCCTATATATCAGGCTTTGTCCCATAATATTTGCTTTGAACTCTCTCTCCCTCCCTCTTAGGGAGTTCCTTTGTCTTTCTGTTTTTTGTTACTGGATACTGATAGGAGTCAACTGATAACTTAGGAATCAGCATTCAAACTTACTCCTTCAGCTCTGAATTCAGTAGAGTATACCAATCTTTCCAAAAACTAAATCCTTTAGATGCAGTAAAAAGATAGATTTTACCCCAGCGTTTATTATTCTGCATATCCACACAGTGATTTAACATTGAAACCCTCAATTAGGTTCATGTGGCTCTTGCTGATAATGTTACGGTCATGCTGAACTGAGACAGTTTGGTATTGTTTTATAGATATACTAGCGTATTTACTCAGCATTGCTTGGGATTTTATTTTCCTCTTAAGAACTCACCAAACTGTCTTCTCTAGTACCTGTAACTTTCCCCCATATTTTCCAGTGCAATCTGTATTCAGAGTTATTTACATACACAGTTTGGGTTCCTGAGGGAATACACTGTCCTCCTCCTTTCTGCTAGGCATCGTCTCTATAGCAACCAGCCCATTCCAGTACCTGTAACTGTTCCCCATAGTCCCCAATCTAATCTGTGTTGTTTTTTCCCCCATAGTCCCCAATCTAATCTGTTGATGTACTGGCTTTTTATTTTTTTGCTTTCTGTTGAATTTGTGGGATCGCTTTACGTTTTTCTGGAAGCATTTTTTGTTTTGAATTTCAACTTTAAGATTCATCACATATGGAGCCCATACAGGGTGAGGTGAGAAGACCTTGTAACCATGTTGTGTATGCTACTTTAATTTTTCTCACATATGCCTCCCAAATGTTTTCTAGCATCCTTGTTGATGGTAGGCCTCATCTCCATAGCAACTGGCCTGAGGCCCAAGAGCTCTTGGCTGAGAATTCTAAAGGCTCCTCCCTAAACTGCCAACCCCAGGATTCCATAGAATCTTCATAGCCAGTCAATCATATGAGATCTTCTCGCTTCACTCAGCCAATTGTATGAGGTCTTTGCCTGCCTGACGCAGACAAACAAACTCACAAACTCACAGACAAACACTGACTTTTATATAGTAGAAGATTTAGTATGGTTTTAAAATGAATTTCATCTCAATGTACATAAAATTATGCATTTTATCAATATGTATTATATAATGTGCCTTTCAAGGATGTTTACTCAGCATATAGACAATGGATGTAAAATATGAAGAAATAAAATTATATACAATAAAGGAAGGAAGCAAATAAAGAGTAAGATAGCTGTATCGGAAACTTGGGTGGGCCAAGTAAGAGGTCTCTGATTGATTTAGAAAATGTCTTGTCCTGAGCAGCCAGATAATCTGATGTTAGGATTTATTCTGAATCTAGTTTTAAAAGTAAGTTAAAAGCAAAATGTGAATGCATTCCAGTCTTGGGCTATTGTTTTTCATGACTGCCTCTGAAATGTATTAATGATAATGTGAATTAGCATATGTTCATATTGTTAATCAGTCTGTAGATTTTCTGCAAGAAGATCTCCCTTGATCTTAATGGCTTACCTCTTGCAAAGCTTATTCTAACTAACAATAGATTTAGAAAAAAAATGCTTTATGTCAACAGAGTTGAGACTTATGAGAAGGAAACTGTACAATTGTGTTGCAGGTATATAACATTTTTTAAGTGTTAGGCAGCTCAGCTGGTGTTGATAAGACTGCAATTTCATATATATGACTGCAATCCTGTGTGTTCTATGCCTTCAAGTCTTTTCTGATTTACAGTGACCCTAAAGCAAACCTACCATGGGGTTTTCTTGGCAAGATTTGTTCAGAGGGGGATTACTTTTGCCTTCCCTTGAGGCTGAGAGTGTCACCTAGTGGGTTTCCATGGGTGAGAAGGGGTTTGAACCCTGGTCTCCAGAGTTGAAATTAAATGCTCAAGCCACAACACTGTGCTGGATTGTCATTCCGCACATATCACTGCAACCCTACATATGCAAAAGTCTCATTGTGCTATATAAGATTTACTTCTGAACTCACATGCATAGAATTCCGTTGCATTAAAAATTGGTGCTGATGAGAAGGGTCAGTTAACCACACTTGTTAATGAAAGAAAGTGATATTATATGGAATTTGCTTTTTAACAGACCTCTCATCTTTTTCCCCCAATTTTTTTCCAATTTTAAATGTAGATTTCTGAGAAATACGGCCTTCCAGCGGAAAAGATCATAAAGCTTTACAAGAAAAGCAAAAAGGGGTAAGAGGAAGCTTGTGATTCATGTCTTTACAAAAATGCCTTGCATCCCCAAGCAAGACCTTGATTTCTCTGTGTTAGCT
Organism: Ctenosaura bakeri; assembly: GCA_948474755.1. Classification (NCBI taxonomy): domain Eukaryota; kingdom Metazoa; phylum Chordata; class Lepidosauria; order Squamata; family Iguanidae; genus Ctenosaura; species Ctenosaura bakeri. Next base: position 151,831 of record CAOLHI010000381.1, on the reverse strand, counting down.
AGGTGGTATTTGGTCATGTTGTAAAAAAAGATGCCTTCTTTGAGCAGCTCATGCTTCAAACAGGGTTACAGTAAAGGTCAGAGCAATGACTGAGCTGAGTAGTTTCTGCTAATTTGTCACCAAGCTTTACAGTTATAGAGCTCTTGATAAAAAGTGTTGGCCCAGACATCTCTTACTGGAGGGGGAGGTTCTCACATTACTTAGCAATGTGAGAGCTGCTGCAGTGGGACTCCCTCTTATACCACGCAGGTCACATGACAGTTCTTAGAATCACAAAGGATGTGCCTACATTCCTTCTCCGTTGGTATTCTCAGATTGGCTTTGCATTTCATATATTATGCAAGCAGTTTGTGTTAGGGTCAGAACTTGGGTGATTGCTTTTTAAGAGTAATCTGTCTACACTTGCTTCTCATTACAGTGTTTAAAAAGTAACTCATCATTTTGTTTGTGCCATGGCTCATTTCATTTTTTCCTTTTTCTTTGTGTCTTTAAAAAATGGCATGAAATTTGAAAAAATACACTCCAGTGTCTCTAAAAGTACGTTTAAAGTATCTAGAAACATTACTAAATAAATGTAACTTGATCTCACAATCATTACCAATTTTTAGAAAAGTAATTCATTTCAGGTAGTTACATTATTTGTAATGTGTTCCTTCCCAGGCTGAAGATGGGCCAATAGCACTTCAGCAGCTATCATAACAGGGGCCCTTTCTAACAGGACTGCTATCATTCAATTTCACCCCAAATTCAATAGAAGGATAAATAGCATTTCATTTATCAGTGAGAGTGAACAACACTAGCAGAAAATATTTGAGGCATTTAATCTCCTTCATCTCTTTGATATTCCAAGGAGGAGGAGAAAAGCAAGATAATAAGACTACAAAACAGTGTCTAACATGGGTGGTGTGGTGTGGGAGAGACCTGCAGCTTGTGTATTAATTTCAGAAGCTTTCTTCAACTGATCAGTTGATGTCTCTGCAAGATTCATAAGAAGCTCAAGATGTAACACCAGTAAATTGTACTCAAGAAGGATTAACCAGAGGGAGATTTTGTGAAGGCAAGAAGATAACCTTCCAAAATTGAGTCATTTGTAGCCTGCCCTTCACCAGTGGTGGAGGAACTTTGGCTATGAAGAGAATTGCTAGGCAAGCCTGACCAAAGGCAGCCAATCACAGCTCAGGGAATGCTTTGAGAGAGAGCATTAGCAGAAGAAATGTTACGAAAACTGAGGCTTGTCTCTGTCAGGAGGTAAATAGGGGAAAGATGGCCTAGGGATCGGGGAAAGTTGCAGTAGATTCCCCCATCAAATCAGGAGATAAACTGAATAGGATTTTGAGGACCCATGAATGATTAAATAATCCAGGTGTTAATGTGCTATCTAAATGTGTTTTAATAAGCTCCTACTTGTTTATTCCTTTTTTAAAATTGTGTCTGGCTGTTCCTATTAAATTTGGTAAAGGCTCTGGTCATGCTTACCACAGTGAACCCACAGAATAACACATCCAGTGGTTTACATAGGAATCACCTTGAGACTCAAGTATCCAATCCAGTGAGAGATTAAGGGGGGAAAGAGAGCAAGGTGAGTGATAGGAACTCAAAGAGTTGGAACTGTGGGGCCACCACAGTGGGATCCACCACAGTGGCCCTCCAGAGGTTGTTACACTCCACCTCTCTCAGCCCCTGACAGCATAGCCAATGGTCAAAGAAACTGGAGTCCAATATGCAGAGAGTCAGTTTACCCATCTTTGCCATTGCTGCATAAGGATGTAATCATTACTTCTTCCACATGTATCTGTGGAAATATAGCATAATTCTACATGTATGCAAACACAGTATAATTTATGCAAAACAGCGAAGAAACATCCTAGTCATTTCAAAGGTTTGTATTTTATGTTGTCTGAGACACTAACTTGGATCACAATGAGTGCAACTTAGGCACATTTACCCAGAAGGAAACACTACTGTGTTTGGTGGGGCTTACAGTTCACATCTGAAGCTGGAACTCCAGAAAGTAATGAATTGCAGTGTGGGCTGTGTCAAAGCATTAACACAAGTGATGAATACAAATAGTCAAACTATTTTACACATGTACAAAAACCCTTCTGTCCATCTGAATTTTGCTAATGTGCCGCTTTTTAATTCCAGGATCCTGGTCAATATGGATGATAACATCATTGAACATTATTCCAATGAAGACACTTTCATCCTAAACATGGAGAGCATGGTGGAAGGTTTCAAGATCACATTGACAGAGATCTAGCCTAGATTACTGTGCAGCCCTGGAAGTCACAGCATTTTTCCCTTCTGTCAAGGAAAGGAATGTTCCACTAAGGCCCCAAAGACTCGCTGGGACTAAGAAAAGAGGCTGTTACAAAACTCCACTGACCACGTCCTTCATATTTGGCAGAGGAATAAACCTCTTAGTTACTGACAAGTGTGTTTTAAGTCAAGATGTATCAACAAAACACCACAACATTCCTTATTTATTGCTCCCCACTTTGGAGTATGTAAATAATCTATGGACCCCAGACTTCATGATTTCATCCACTGCAAGGAGGAAACAATGACTTTTTTAAAAAATAATAATAATGTGGAATGCAATAAATTTGAGAAATTGAATCCATTCAATTTGAATTTATAATGAAATTGCACCCTACCAAATAAATAGCTAGAAGATCTGTGCAGAGCTAGTGATGGGGAAAATGGCTGATTTTATTCCCACCTACTAAATTCCCATCAAGTCCTGAGAAACGTGTAGCTTAGCCTTGTGCCTCCAAGTGCTTCCCTGTACATGGCAAATATGGACTGTAAGTAAGATGGCAAGTAATTTGTAAGTAAAATGCCATCAATTTCAACCTCTGTACATACTGTTTATAATATGTAATAATATATTTTTCCTATGTATGCTGAATTGTTTACTGTCACTCTGTTTTATGCTGAGATTTGATGCTGGCAGGGGCTTTTGCTGAGGACAGAGACCCAAATTGAATAGTTACTCTCAACTACAGTAGACTTGCTGAAACAATGAGAATTTGGTAAAGCAACACTTATGTAAATTCAGTTGATTTAGTTGGTCTGGTCTAGTTGGGATTAACCGTTGGAAATAGATTTTTTAGAAGGTCTGCCATCAACTAATGAATGTTTAGAAAGGTTGCCATACCTTTCGTGTGGAATCCCTACTAGAATATCAAAAGTTCCTATCTGGCATTTACACCACAAGCTAAGAAAGCATGGGAACCTTTGCAGTCTCCTTCACCCTGACATAACCAGCTGGTGTGCTACAGTGCTGCAGTCTTCCAGTTCCTGAATTATTTATCCTTTATCTTCACCCTTGAATTTTTCTACTCCTTTTCCTTATGCATCTTTGTAATGATAGAAACAAGGCAGTTCCATAATTCCCAACACTACCTAGGATATCTGGGCAGGATTTTCACCCAGTTTTACTTTACTCTGGCAAAATGGAGTGAAACCTGAATTGAGCCAGAAGGATTTGTTGTTTATAGCAGCTCACACGATCATAAAATCATCAAAATGTAGTGTTGGAAGGCACCATGGATCTACTCCATTCCCCTGCTCAGTTCAGGATCTACAGTGTAGAATGCAAGTACAGCATCCCTGACAGATGGTCATCCAGCCTCAGGTTAAGTGTCTCCAGCAAAGGAAAGCCCCTCACCACCTCGCAAGGGTCCTGCTAATGAACAGGTCCTTCTATTAAGAAGTTTTGACTGAGGTACACCAAAGGTCTGCTTCCCTGAATTTCCATTCACTGGTCCCAGTCCTTCCTTCTGGAGCAACAGGGAACAAGTCCATTCCATCTTCTTTGGATATCTGAAGACCACAGTCATGTGTCTCTTAGTGGAGGAACTGAATTGAATCAGAGTAGTTGGTGCCTTATTGTCATGTTTTCCTCAATGAAATCAGGTAATAGCAAGGACATATTCATGTATCATGTGAATTTCAGGAGGATCTTGAGTGATGCGCTCCTTATGTAAGTGCACTATATGAATGGTGGTAAGAAAGGAACTGCACATTTATGAGCATGCTGAGAATGTGAGAAGACTTGCATAAAGAGACTCCTCTTTTTTTCCCAGTGAAATTGATCCAAAGAGTTTGTATGCCAACCGCCCTAGTAAACCAGGCTAGCAAGGTACTTATTTGTGTACTTGAAAGGATTTAAGTGATGCCTCACAACTAGCTGTAGTTACTAGCTGTAGTCTGCTGGTCAGGGGAAGTAGAAATGTAAGAATTGCCTATATGAATGGATCCTCTGTGGACTTTGTTCATTTAATAAAACTTCCTAGCATCCCTTGATGGGTCACATGCTAGAATGTAAACTGATAAATGTACATACCCTTTTCTTGATATGGGTCTAAATGCACACAGAAGCCCCATCTACAGATTTTTGTTTTTATATAATCATATCATTCAGTCTCTCTTATGTGTATCTAGCAGGCAGTTTTCCACAGCACTTAACATTCAACATTAATGTTAACATTAACATTCAAGAGGCTGTTGAGGAAGAACTACAACTCAGTGGCGGAGATCTTCCTCTGCAATCAGAAGTGCCCAGTTTAGTTCCCTGACCCTCCATGCAGTGTGGGGAGAGACTCCTGCATGAAACCATGGAGAGCCCCTGCTAGTCAACACTGGACAACTGTGTTCATCTTCCTGGCTGAGGGTGATGAGAGTTGTAGTCCATATCCCTGGTGGGTGCCAGGCTGAGGAAGGCTGCTTTTTGACAATACAGAGCTAGCTCAGCCAATAGTCTAACTTGATTTAAGGTAGCTTTGTTGCCTGCTTTCACAGGACACAATAAAATAAAGAGAAGCTCTCAGCAAACTCTATTTAGTCATAACAGCATTCCTGCAGTTTCCAGCTACTCTGTTGTTCATTAGCTTCCTTGAAACAAGAGTGAGAGAACTGCATTGCCATTTATTTTCAGATTTGTTTTCAATTCCCTTAGGCCTGAAAATGTGAAATATAATGTGAAATGAAACCTTTAAAATTCTTCTTTATAAAAACTTTGAGAAGCTAAGCATACGATACTGAATTGAGAAAACGACCAAAGGGAGGTGGCTTTTGAGGGGAAGAAATATGCATAGATGGAAGTTCAAAACACATTTCTTAGGTTAGCCCATATCAAAGCCAAAGATTTCTTGTCTAAATGAGACAACCGCCAAAATGGTGTTGTACAGGGAAACGTTCTTTAAAGATTTGTGGTATGTAGATTAGTTTGACCTACATTTACTGAGAATTTGCTGGCGTGTATGCTCCTGCAGCTTGCTCTTTGGTCCTTTTAGGTTTCTGAGAAGTTTCAGCTGTTGCAGGAGAACTCAAAACCCAGAATTTGTGGTATATTTCGGATGAATTCAAAAGCATCACTGGTCATAGTTTTGAGGTAAATTTATTTATTTAGGTCAAAATTCTATCTTTCCACATTCAACCAATATTGCTTCTTTAAAATATGAAAAGAACAAGACAGAATAATTGTCCTATATCTACACTGTGTGCAAGACACTATTAGAAATAAACCGCCTCATGATTTGTGTATATCTGCAAAGGCATGACTGTTCCTTGTCATGCAATACTTTTAAGTGTTGCTACATCTAAAACCAAGCATATTCTGATTTAGCCTTGCTTGAGAATTGATTGAGACTACAAAACCTTTTGATGGTAGGCTGGTATTTTCTTCCTTGAGGAACTGCATGGCAGGATGAGACTGAAAAGATAGTTTGAAAGAGGGTGGATCAGGGAGTGAAAAGCTGCACCCATAGAAGACGAACTGGTACTTATTATAGGTAAGGAGCCTCTGTATGGAAAGGAGTTGGCAACTGTAGAATATACAAGAGAGGAGGAACTAATAACCTAATCTTTTTTTCCCTACAATTCAGTATTTATGGCTGCTGGGAAGGTCATAAAACATCACTTTTAAATAATATAGTTTCCACTCTATAAAGATGTTCAGCATGTCCATTCGTCAAATTTCCATGCTGTGCTACAGCTCTGTCTTTATCGGGCTATGGCAATTGCTAGGGTAATAAAGTCTGCTACATTCCTTTTCCTGTGTGTGCAATTGTTTAGCTTCCCTTTTTTTTTTTTTTAAATCCTTTACTTTTGCTGGTTATGGAAGGAGAGGAATCTCCACCAAGCTTAGCCATTGTTTTCTATCTTTTGTTGTTGGCAACAAATGCCTATTAAATAAAAACGACTTTAATATGTATACAGAAACATTTGATTTATGAATTGAGCCATTTTGCCAGCATTTTCCCCTTGTTTATTTTCATGAACCTGTTGGAAAGCTGCAAAATTAATGCAACTGCTTGAGTTCAGTTCCCTTAATAAAGAGGACACTGGAAAACTGGTTATGGATTCAGTCAGCCTAAGTGGACTTGTTGAAGCTTTTAAAGTGTACAGCATTTAAAATGTTTGTTCGTCCAGTAACCTTTTACCCCTTCCTCTCTCTCTCTCCAATATCTCTCCAGGAAAATGGTGACATGATACAAACAAGAGTGTTTGTGCCAAAAATTCTGTGTGCAGTCCTCATCTCTGGAAAGCAAGGAAGTTTTATGTATAAACAGTGTGTGCTATTTTATTCTAAGAAAATAGTAATGTAACTTAATAGGCTTTTTTTTTTTAAAGAAAAGGGGGAAATGGGAATCTATAAACGTATAAATATTACAGGTTTATTTTATTTTTTGTACAATTTTTAAGAAGGAAAGAAATAAATATTCATAAGCTATAACCACTTCTTGTTGTTTTCCACTGCTATGTGGTACATGATTTTATTCTGCACTGAATCTTTTGACTCTTTATTCAAACATATTCAGAGCTTTGTGTGAATCTCTCACATATTTCCTTGAATTTGCCCCATGGCTCTTCATTAATAGATGTACAGCTTGAGAAGGTTCCTTTTGCTCCTAAAATTCCTCAGTCAGTATGGGCATAAAGATATTTGCAGTATCCTCACATTGGGGTTTCCCTGTTTCTTCTAACTAGGGACCAGCCTTAGACCTGTTTATATGTTGAGCAAGCAAGCAAACAAAAAAAATTCTAATTCATTCTCTCTGTGTCTCTATTATACACACATACACACCATAAGAATGGTGTTGTAGTAGAGATTGGAGATGATCAAAAAGTGCCCATTCTCAAATGTTCATATTCAATTAGGGTTGCTAGGTCGGATACAGGATGACAACATACCTTCCAAAATTTCATAGATGAAAACCAGGATACAAACAACATCAGAGTGTGGTCAAAATGGAAAAGGTTGTTAATGAGGAAGAACAGAGAAAACTAAGAGAAGCTGCAGCAGTTTGCTTTGCCTGAGCCTATTGAGAAGGGCAAGATTTCACCCTCTCCTCTTCCTCCACTGAGTTAATTGATTGCAACCCACTTTTGCACTTAGTTTGCAGCAACTGAAATAAGCTGAGGAAAAAGTAGGAAAATGGAAGGAGAGAGAAACTGGGACATTTAAAAGTAGCTGAGAAAGCCAGACAACACAGGATTAATCAAGACGGTCTCTGTCAAACTGGAGAGATGGAGGGTATAGTGTTCTCTGAACTATAAATGCAACCCAGTAAGAGAAAGATTTCAAGTTCCATTCTGTCTGCCTAACTAACTAGCTTACAGGGCAAGGAGACCATGAATGAGCTCACTGAAGGAAGAGTGGAATGAAAAGTAATAAACATCTTCTGTGATTGGAATGGCCATTAACACACCACCCCCCTCCAGAAAAAGAGGACAAAAGAGGACACCATTTTGCATAAGATTTACTCATACTAATTGATATATGTAGAGATACAAGTGTAAAAGAAATGGCTACATTTTAAATAGAAATGCAACACACCTTCCCACAGTGGGGGAAGCGGTGACCTGTGTGCCTTCTCAGTCCAGGTGTTAACTTCAAGATTCCTTCAAGACTCACTCTCCTCATGGATCTTTATCTTTAAACCTGATTTAGACAGAACAGTCCTTCAAATACTGCCAGGGTAGCCAACCCAGTTCCTTCTGGATGGTTTGCATTACAGCCCCTACAATCAAGGTCACCATAGCTCTGATAGGAAAAGACTTCATAATGCTGGCAAGGCCAAAATCAAGGTCTACAGGAATCTCTCCCAAATGGCTACCCCCTCCCCTGCTCAATGCATGGAACTTTCAAAAAAAACCTAGCTACAGCAAAATGTTTATTAGTAGGCAAGAACATTTAGGAGGTATCATGTAAGACTTTACAGTTGCAAACCTTGGGTCTCCACCATACACTGGTTTTGATAAAGATTTTTGAGGTTATGTATCCATATAAGAAAACAGAATAATAATTATGCTCAGGTGCAATCAGTAATTCCAGTATGAAAAAATGCACCAGGTCACAAAACAGTTTACAATACAAAATTATTCAAAATCTAACATTTAAAAACAATATTTGTTCAGCAGTACTACAGTAAAAAAAATCTTACTTCCTTCAAACAATATTGTTCATATGTTTGGCACTGTAAAAGACATTGTCACAAATACATATCTTTTCCTTTTTTCTTTCTTTAAACCAGTGCTCTTTGCTACTTTAAAAATGTTTATATGCTATATGCACTGCAATGTATTGTCACATTAAAACACATTCCTTAAGGGGAAAAAAACAGCAATGATAACCACTTTTCGCAATGGATTCTACTGCAGTGCAGTAAGTTAGGTAAATCGGACTAAATGACTGATACTAATACTGTAGAACCAAGCTTCCTACAAGTGGAGAATGCATGTGTGCAAAAGTTACTCCCTCCCTAATTTAATGGGATGAACTACCCTCTCTAAAATTTAATATTTATGCTGAATGTCAAGCCAACTCCACCTGTATCACACAACCAAAAAGCGATATCCCTTCAAGTTTCTGAAATAAATATTGACAATGTCATTGACATACGTTCTGAATGTTGCCCACCAGAGAAAAAGTATAGATTTAAATAAACTTCCCAGATGGGAAGTTTGGTTCAGCCAAAGTTAAATATATTTAAGTCAGCATTATGGACTGCAATTCCGAGAATCCTCCAGTTAGCCTGGCCATTGGGGAAATTTGTAAGCCATAGTCAATATAATACTAACTGCTACTAATGCAACTATTATTATTACTACCACCACCACTGCTGCCATTACTAGCAAGGAAGAACCAAAGCTTGATCCATGATTTTAGACTTCATTTCTTCCCCAGTCCCACCCAACCTGGCAAATAGCTAGGAATTCTGAAAGCTATCTGGCCTGAAACTTGGGTAAACATGTGAGTGAGAATTCCTTGATTCTTGCCCATGTTTAGAGAACACATTTTCTCTGGCAGTGACCACAGGGTAGCAAAGAGCAGGCATGGTTTAAAAAAAGAAAAGGAAAAGCACTAGGATTGTAAGATAATTACAGATAAAAATAGAATTTTCAAGCAGATTTACAACAACAAATCCCAGTTTTATAATTACAAATCCCAGTTTTAAAACAAACAAACAAGGAATGCAAGTTTCCTATACAACCCCAAAACAATGGTATCATTGTGCAACTAGCAACAGGGAAAATAATCAGTTTAATGAGCATGCAAGGTCTGTGCACTGTTTCTATAAGCCGAACATTAATATAAGAAATCAGTTTTGAGTTTTTCCCCTTTATGTTCACAACAAATTTGCCACTACCAACACATACTAGGATCACATGTCAGTACTGTCTTAAGAGTGCTAACCAACACAGGTAAGACTTTCACAGAATCTGCATATTCTATGAATGGGGGGCAGGGGGACACCTCAACCAGTGGAAACTATTGTCAGCACAGATGAAAGTCATTCTCTGAACAATAAATATGGGTGTATTTGTCAGTGTAAGAAAAAAAACTATTCTTTTCACATTGAAAACTCTAGAATGACTTAGCAAAAAGCATAAGAAAGGAAACAATACTGGTCATGCTTTGGAATATTACATTACTACCATCCATTAAATCAGCTCTACTCTTCAACTGAAAACTGGTTTTGTTCTACAGGTTTGCTTTCACTCATCATGCAGAAAATTTATAAATGTATACTGTGATCTGATCGAAAAAGGGAGACACACTCGGAGAAATAATGTCCATGAATGGATTCCTTGGCTAGATCAGGATAGTGGAACAGATAGGATAGTGACAAGCAAATGGAGGTGCAATTTCTTTGCAGTCTACAAATAGAGGTGTCACTGATCTGCAGTGTACCAATGGATGCATGGCTGACTTGCAAAGCAGAGTCAGATTTGAGATGTGCTGGGGCTACTTTTTACATTAGACAGTGGCCCTGATCCACAGCACATTAGTTGCTATTCCATTCTGCTGAAGTTAGTGGGACATAAATTAGTCAAGATTAAATGGTTGCCTTGCTTCCCATGAGATTTAATCATGGCCAGCATTCTTCTGGACTGGGACATACAAGAATGAGGATGCATGTCCTCACAATCTATGGAGCAGAAGTCTTGCAATCCATGAAGCAGCCTGCCTTATAGCCTGAGTTTGTTCCCAAGTCATTTTGTAGCTCTGAAATTTCAGCACTGAGGACAGAGGAAGGAAATGCTTCCCCAGGTATACATAACAAAGAACAAAACTCAAGGTTCATCCCCACTATTCTTTTGCTTTACATCTGCAAATTTTGAAAGGAGGCGGTAAAATCTGCCACAGAGACAAAGGGAACTGTAGCTGTCATTAGTGTTCTAGATACCATATATACTTGCAAATATTAAAGCATAGGAATTGGTATGAATAGTTAAAAATGTTTTCAGTTCTATGTGGCCTAAATGCAATTAGTTAGCTCCCATTAGAGCAGACTCATTGAACCAACTGTCGACCGGTGAGTGGACATGTAAATAAATCTTATTGATTCAACATGTCTATTCTAATTGGGACTAACAACAGGATTCAGACCTCTACGTACACATGCTTGTGCCTAGCTAACCAAAAATAGCTAAAATTTTGACATTTAAAAATTTGTGTTCACTAGACAGGCTGGTAAGAGATGGGGAAGGAAGATCCTGATTGCAACCTTCTAACCTTTAGCCAGTCAATCTATTTGAGCATGAACAGTGAAGGATCAAAATTGAAGCGCAACTCTGAACAGGCAGCCTCTAAACTTTAATGACATAGCTGCAAGAATAGAGCCCCCTTCACCTTTTATCTCTGAGGATGAATTCTTTTCCTCAGAGATAACCCTGATCTGTTTATTTTGTCCTGTCTTATTCTGGCGCTGAAGTGCAAATAAAAAAGGAAATCACTCAAGTTCATTCAGTAGTTATTTTCCTTGGATTCTCAGTTGCCTTTTTTTTTTCCTGGAATGCTGTCAGTTTGAACAAGCAACCTTTCTCATTAGAAAGAACTCCTGGAAAATAACAGATGCAGTGCTTTTTCTAACTCATTTTCTATTGATGTCTTTTTAAACTTCAGGCACTGTCCAGCTAAATTAATGCCTGTCTGTCTGTCTTTGTCACAGAATATATAATACATATCAATAATGGAACAGGTTAATAGGCCTGTTAGTACAATGTTGCATTTGTTAGTTTGTCAGCAACAAACCCTTTCACATCCTATTGCAGAAGACAGCTGTGCACAGGGATTACTGCAATCTCCATATTTAGCTTGCGGTGTATGAGAGTTCTACATGTAGCTTTTCCTGCTGAAGGTATATGTTGTGAACTATGGTTTAACATTTCATGGGATTCTGTGCTGAATTTGGAATGTACAAAGTGGACCATCATTTTGGAAATGAGTAGATAGGTCAGCAACAGAGAAGATGGAGATGGGAACTTGCCAGACTGATTCTCATTTTCAGTATTCCTGTCTCTGGGGCCATTTCTGCACTAGACTGTTATAGTGGTATTATTCCACTTTCAACATCCTATGGAATTCTGGGGTTTGCAGTTTAGGGAGGGGCCTTTGAGGAACACAACTAATTGCCTCCCTGGAATGGAATTGATTCTACTATTAGCTTTTGTAGAACCAATGCTTGTATATATATGTTAAAAAGCCAGTAAAAGCAATATTCCATTTGGTGAAATCAAAAATGGCTGTCACATTCAGCTGTGGATCGTTTTTGAAAGGTTCTGGATGATACGTTCAATGCACTTCGATTGTGAAGCATTGCCACAGTTAAAATGTTCTAGAAACATGAAACCTAACTCAGCTATGTGAGTATGTGACAGCAGAGGAGGTGTGCTTATAGCTTTGGTTAAAAAAACAGCACTGATCAGCTTTTCAGGAGAGTATGGAGTGGAAAATGGAATTCATTTAGTCCATCACTCCCCTTCTTGAATTGTAGGTTATTGCTTTTGCCATATTTCTGATTTGGGCTACCTCTGTACTGGACCAAGTTAGGAGCTACATATTCAAAGCCCACTTATAAGCATTGTTTCTCCTCCAGCTAAATGTCTTTGTGGATGATTCTCTGAGGCAATACACTGCAAAAGTGGGGATGGATGTCCTCATCTAAGCTGCAATCAGATGCAAAGAAAATAGTGTGGTACTAGAGTTTTGGAGGCTGCTGTTGTTCCACTTGCACAAATGGTAGCATATTTCACCTTGTGATTCCTAGGTCATTCAGTTGGGAGAACAACCAGTTCTGCAATCAGTTCTTGGTTACTTCATTAGATTTCTATCTCTGCTTCCTCCCAGAACTGGGACTTAAAGCAGCTAACATAAATTGTACAATTAGGAACTGTGTAAAATTCTTCTTCTCCTGTTCCTTGTGGCTGTTCTAATTAGGTGTCTGGAAGCAATGGCAGCTGGTGGCTTCCATGTCAGTTAAGTGGTAAATTCACTCCAGTTTTTAATTTGAATTTTAAAGGAAATACCCAAGGTGATGGGGAGAATTAGCTTCATGTAGTGGTTTGAACGTTGGGCTATGACTGTGGAGACCAGAGTTTGAATACCTGCACAGACATGACAACCCACTGGGTGACCTTGGGTAAGTCACACTCTCTAAGCTTCAGAAGAAGGCAAGTGCAAACCCTCTCTGAACAAATCTTTCCCAGAAAACGCCATGATAGGTTCATCTTAGGGCCATCATAAGCTGGAAACTACTTGAAGGCATATAACAACACTCCAAGGTGATAAATCCATTTAGGGGATTCCTCAGCCCCCTGACATGGAACCCACCAGTTGCCACTGTCTGTGAGTGAAACATAACTTGCATTAGAGGAATGACACCATGGGATACTTGCCATAACCTGTACTTTCTTGTACTCCCCCCCCCAATGTCCCATGGCATTTCAGAGTCATCCAGCCCTTGAAGCAGCTTTTTAGGGAAGTGCAGGTGGCTTCTGCAAGAATAGGGAGGCAGGCAGTGCCATTCCATGAGCCAAAGTCCCTGAGCAGATGTCAGGATGTAAGCCATCACCTTTAATTTTCAGCCAACTAACCTCGCTTCCACTCTCCATATTCCAAGAAGTCTTCAAGTCCTGAGCACTGATGGAGACACATACGCTGGTAAACCATCAGTCATCTTGTTGCATGGGGTCAGTAATCAACATGGTTTGTGAGATCATAAATCTGATTGATTAATTTACAAAGCTGAGAGACACACTAATTTTCTTGTCTTTTTAACTGTCTGTCTCTCCATGAAAGACATTTATGTTATCTTGAAAGCTTCTTGAAATGACCTCATCTTTATAACCCAAGTGCCTGGTTTAAGTTCACTTCAGGTGTATCCATACTACAGTTTGATGTCACTTTAGTTACCATGGTTTCATCCCATGGAATTCTGGGATTTGTAGTTCAGTGAATGACTCAGAATTCTCTGCCAGAGACTTCTGGTGCTGTAGTTCAGAGCAGATAAATCTAGGTCTCCCACCAAAGCAGAAACTCCAGGTTTCCATAGGCTGCTGCCTATCAGTGCAAGTTCTGTCATACTGCTATAATTGTACAATATGAATGTGCACCAGTTTGGTACCCAAGTCTGCAAAGCTAATCAAACACACCAACCAATATCGTAGTCTGGTTTGGCAACCACTCCCCTGTCCTGCATTTTAGATCCTGTCTACGGTCAGTTTGAAGAAGAACCCTTTGTTGTCTCAAAGCTTGCTCATCATAATCTCAAACACCAATTTTCTTATCTAAGTAAATGTTCAGTTTATCAGCAAGGTTTCTTGTTCTCTTGTTCTGCTATTTATCAACAGAGCTTGGACAAATTTGGTGTTTTAGACTACAACTTCCAGAATCCCCCAGTGAACATGGCCACTAATACTGGCTACTAAGGGCCAAACTAGACATAACATGTGTCATGGGGAGCAGATAAAGGGTCGGGGGGAGGGAGAGTAGATTTACTTTTTACCTCTGGTATGGTCCTTATTAGAAATAGCTTCCTGCTCTGGCCATTCACAATGATAGGAACCCAATAGTGGTAGGTGGGAGAGGTGGACAGTGGTGGAGGGAAGTTTTGAGATTTCCCCTATGCTACTATATCCTGATCCAGCTCAAGCCCTCTATACTTGTTATTTATTTGAGGATGAAAACTTCAGTCATGGAAGGCTTACCATGAAAAAATGTCATGTCTCTTTTGTAGGCTGCACAATTTGGAATCAAGTTCGATTGTGTGGGATCCTGACTCCTTGGGCCTTTTCACACTACACAGTTATAGCACTATGACACCACTTTAACTACCATGACAACCTCCTATGGAATCTTAGTAGTTGCTGTTTAGGGAGGGGGTATTCAGAATTCTCAGTGAGAGAACTCTAGAACCTCACCCAATTGCATATCCCAGGATTCCATAGGATGTTGCCAAGGCAGGGTTGGACAAAAAGGAATGGGGCACTTGTCAAGAATTGTTTCCATACAACCTCCAATGGAGAACTTTCCTCAATCTGTTTCTTCTGTGAATGAAAGTACGTAACATAATGCCCAGTATGGATCCAACCCAATGAATTCAGTAGTCTCCCCATTGAGTAATCACACACAGTTGAGGCCTCGGCTGCTGACATATACATATCTCCCCCATGTGTCAAAATGTCTTGTTTTGTGCAACTATTATTAGATTTTGGCATTTTTCTTCCCAATAGCCACTGTTTCCTCCCCCTCCCATTAATTTAAAGAATTCATTCTACTCTTCTGGCTTTAAATAATCAGAGAAGAAGCTATACACATTGTTCCTAAGCAGGCTAACCAGGCTCTGGGCCAAATGATTCTCTAGGCATCACAGCTGCTTAAACAAAAGGCAACATTTTAAAAGAAACATCTGGCTGCTTTTTAGAAGGGACTGATTGTGACTTTAAGTCTATATGGACTCTATAAGTTACACTGAATTTATTTTGCATCTTGCAGTTTGTAGCATGATGGCCTAAATCTGAAACTAATATTTTAAAATAATTGTTGAAGCTTTCTTGCAAAAATAACCTTTCCTCCCATAAACGAGAAATGTCTGAGGGCCTTTCTGCACTACACTGTTATAGTGCTATTATTCCACTGTTGGCATCCTGTGGAATTCTGGAGTTTGTAGTTTCTTGAGGCCAAAGAGCTTTCTGGCTGAGAATTCTAAAGGCCTCTCCCTCAACTGCAAACCCCAGGATTCCGTAGGAGATTGAAAGTGGAATAAGAGCACTAGAATAGTGTAGTGCAGAAATGGTCTGAGAATGGGCCATTGCAGCCTATTTTGTGAATTCCAGCAGTAAAGAAATTGATAAATCCCACCATGCCCAGTGCAGTAGAAGACCCAATCCTACTGTCAGTGTCAAAGAAAGCTTGAGCTGCCAGACCCATTTGCTTCTATACTTGGAATGGAAGTGGCCACTATTTGTCCTTAGTTGAATTCTGAATCCCAAGTGGGGGCACAGCATTTGTGCTTCTGCTTTTCTTAAGCAAATGCTAAGCAAATGCAACAGACTCAAGTGAAGAAGAGCCAGTACTAATCTATGTCCTCTTATGCATGTTCATCAAATTCTCAGAAGTTGCCAATGGATGCAGACTTTGTCATTTTCCCTATATATCTCACAGCAGATGGTAGCTTCCATGTCAGCGGGGTAGTGCATAATCTCCAGGTTTTAGTCCAAACTTCAAAAGAGGTAGGGATAGAGTTAAGCTCTTTGGGTAGCTCCTTTAAACTTGAACTAAAACCTGGGAGTAAATTCACTGCCACACTGACATAGCCACCAACTGTCACCAACCATCATGGTACATATTGGGACAAGATACATAACTCTGGTTTACACAAATGATCATACATGAGGCCTTTGTAGACCTAGGTATGTTGCAGTACACATCAGCTCCACTCCACCATCCTTTATTATGGATCAAAACTCCCGGCTGGCAGAGACTGCAAAACAGATGCTTCTGGAAGGTTTCAGTTGTGCCCATTCTTTGACTCTTAATTTTCCTGTTCTTCCTGAGATTGTAGGAGGGAGGGAGGGAAGGAGTTGATTTCAGCCAAAAGGATAAAACATTCACCATTTTTCTCCTCTACCTATTTTTTTGTATATTTTTTTTAAAAATACTTTAATATATATATGCATATATATATTTAAATATATCACAATTGGTACCATTTCCATGTTTCAGTAGAAACCTAGAAGCCATACTGAAGCAGGACTGCTACAACGGTATTTCTAAAACAGCACTTGGTTACAGTGTTCCCTTCCACATTTCAAATGAATCCAGGTGCACCATGAAAAATTCAAGATGATCCTTTTACAGTCCATTCACACAATCACTTTACAGGTGTGACCCACATGGTCTTGTGAACATGTAGCCACCAAGTGAGACCACATGAAAACTGGAATCCAAGCAAGTTTGAAACTTCTACTAGTAATTTCACAAGATCAAAAAAATCATAACATGAAAATTGGGGTGGGGTGGGGCAACCTGGCATTGGTCAAACCCGGCTTCACTCAGATCAACTTTTCATTCCAGCTGTTTAAATTGTGCTATTATTTTAAGACTTGAAAAATAAGTGCTTGAGCTGAATGACTCCCCACAACCCACATTGCCTTTCTTCCACATACAATATGTCGCTCCATACTCCATCATCTCAGTCAAATGTCAATTTCCCAATACATGGGCAGGGCATAAGATGGAGAAACCAGTGTGCCAGAAGAGGGCAACAAGAGCTGGTGATTTCCTGCTGTTTCACCTGCAAACAATGCCTTCTTCCTTTTCCACCATGTTTCTGCCACCCAAGCTCAAAGCTCAAAGATGCAGGAGGAAATGACTTTATGTAAGCACCCTCCTACTCATTGATTCTTCTCCTACAAGTAAGTTCTGCCTGCACATCAGATCACAGTCACATGCTTAGGAAACATGCATTTTATGGAAAATAATAGATTCAGCTGATTTGCCTCAATTTTCTTTTTTTTATAAGAAAGAGACTTCCCCAAACAATTTTGATCACCAAATCCTGCCATTTCCGTATTTCTCTCCCCTAGCAGAATGGTCTTAAGTTTTAGTTTTAATCTGCTTCCAACATTTCTGTACAACTGTCTGTTTCCCAAATGGTAATTACTGATCACTACTGAAACTTCTGTCTGAAATTCTGTTCTGCCCTCTCCCCAAATGAATATCTTAATTTGATTTGTTTAGAAAAAAACAAAACTCCAGCGGCATAACTTGGTAAAGACAGAAGAACAAATCTCACTGTCCTCCATTCACCTTCATAGAAGCACTCTGAGCAAAACAGTGAGTGTTAACACTGCCATCAGTGCAGTGTGTTCTTTGTGGATGTTGTAACTCAGTAGTGGTTAGCAGTTAGTGCCTCCACTACTTCTTGGCCTTCCTGTCTACCTTCATCTTACACCTTCACCGTTCTGCATGGATGAAAATTTGTACCCACTGATCCAGTGGTCCCTTGGACTGTGGCATTCCAACCACACAAGGGAGCTGTACCCTCCAAAAAATTATTAGAACAGCAAATTTCAGACCTGCCAGGAACATGCTTCCCAAGGATTTCTTAGTATTCATTTAGTTGCTGTACAATGTATTCAGGGGTACGTTTGGCTCTAGGCAGTACATCTGTAAGCTATAATCAGAAATCTTTTCTTAAAAAGAAGTAAGCAAAAAAATCTACCACTGATGTCTCCCTTCAGCACACAGTTTGGAAAAATTACTGTTTTGGACTTATTTCATCAGGAATCCTGGGATCCAAAAAGTAACATTTCTAAACTTTCTACTGGCATAAAATGCATTTAAGTATTAAAACAACTTGAACCTGGATCTGCTTCTGATACAAACAGTAAATGTTCTCCTTCATTCAATGCAATGCAAGAGAATGTTCTCCAGCATTTCCCAGTATTGAGATAAATGTGGCAGGTGCTTCTCAAGTATCGTTCCCATACTGATCTCAGAGACCTACAGTGTTTGAAAACTGGGCTCATGCTCTGCCCTTTACTTTATTCCTTTCTCTTTTAAGGTTGGAATTGACAAACAAAACAAAACTTAAGGTTTCTATCCTAAGCATGCTAGGAAGTAAGTTCTGTTAAAAACTCAATGGGATTTACTCCTGGGTAAACATACTTTAGGACCAGGCTGCAGCTCTTTACAACTACTTGAAAAATCAACACTGTTGTACCAGCTGCACTCTTGGGCTTCAGGGTGAGTTCTGGAGAGTGCTTAGTGCAACCTCTGACTGATCTGCCACAGAGAAAGCTAAAGATGCCACGAAAAGAAGGCATAGTTGGCCATACAGAGGCAACACCACCATGAAATGTTGTTTTGGCAAAAAGGAGTAAAAGAAAGAAACAAACAAACAAAAAACCCAGAGACACAAAATCATCCAAGCAATTCTTTAGAATTGCCCAGCACTGCTGGGATCACACTGAAGGAGACGGACGATAGATGGATCACTCTTGGCTCCTGAATAAACTCCTCCAAAGAAAGTTTTCCTAGAAAATAAATAGAGATGCTAGTTTGGTGTTCCAATGTACAGACAACATATACTCTAAACGGAATTTTAAAAGAGACATGATTTTGTTTTTTCTTCCCATATTGAGAAAGTCTTGTCTCACAATAGGACTACATAGGTTTTTTTTTGCCATTTGTTAAAAACTTCTTATCAATCAAATACACTCCTTCCAATATACTGCCCCCCTCAGGATAAAGTTTTTTTCTGGTTATTTCAGAATGATTATTTTAAAGTTTTGATATTACCTTTATCAGTTAAAACAAAATGTATGTCCCTAACATAAACTTCATGGTACCAGTTTGGCTTTATTATCCCATGTGTCTGTAAGTACAAGTAATATTATCATGGTGTAGCTGTTATAAACGTATGAACAACCAAATGTAGTCCTATCGGTTCCAGTCCAACACTGAACTTCCAATACAGAGAAGCAGTAGATAGGGCAGAATTTGGGAAAGTTAAATCTGAGGCGGGACAATCATCTTGTGCTTCTAGGGTAACTCCTGATTACAGTAGCATAACCACTTTTTCCAACATTGTATAAAGACGTATCCACTGTTTTCTTATGCAACAGTTTTGCTAGGCCATGCCACAGTTACAGGACAGCTTCCAGACTCAGCTCCATGCCTTTGACTCACTGACTGACAATGGATGCACCGGGAAAGCTCCCTCACAGCACAGCCTGTCTCTGTCCTCCTTCTCTGTCACCCAGAGTTTCACAGAAGTATGCTGGAGAAACTCAACATTCATCCAGCTTCTTATACAGTCTCAGCCATTGACTACAATTTCTAGAATCCCCAGCCACTGGCCATGCTAGCTGAAGCATTCTGAAAACTGTAACTTTCCCAGACCCTGGGACAGGTTTCCCAGGGATATCCCATCCCAATCTGCACTTTCAAATGAACAATTGAATTGGGAGATGGGGCCATCACAGCTTCTTTCATCCATTTCTCATCATTGGTTCTTTCAACTACATCTCCCACTTCACAGAACACCTAGTGTTCCATTCACTATACCAGATGAGGAAAAGAGCAAGAAAAAGAATTTGTAGCATAGAAATGGCCTTGCAGGCAGACGTAAATGTACAGGCAGAATACAGAAAGCTGCCTTATACTATTTTGCTCAGACAATTTATCTGGTTAGGACCTTTGACCTAACCAGATAAATTCTAGTTTCCACATGTAGTGTACAGGCAACATGCATCCCTTGGCTGCCGCTTTTGGCTGTTTTTGTAGCCTCCTCCCACCTCATTTTCCACTGCTTCCATTAGCATTACCAGCAAAACCATGCCACTGAAAATGTCAAAAACTACTTTCCAGTGTTCTTTCACTTCTGAAACTTCTGCTAGTCAGTGCAACAAGAACAGAAGCAGATAGTCTGCTCTATCTGCAGAGTTTTTTTGCTGTCTGTATCTGTATAGGGGAGCATTCTGGAACTTTCCAAAACTACTGTGCTGCCAGTTTTGCTCCCCCAACCCCCTATTATCTTGAAAATCTCCTAGAACCCCTCTGCCAAATTGATCACAAATTGGCCAAAATCAAAACTGGAAGCGATGTTGCTCTCCTCCTATCTCAATTTTGGCTGATTTTGGTGGGATTCTGGCACCTTTTTATGGCATGTGGAAGGGCTGGGGGTCTAAACCTGCTTCGTTTTTAGCATTTTGTGGAGTTTGGGGGTTAAAATCACATGGAATTTTTGGGGTGTGTGTGTGCTTTGGCCCCACCCACCCTCTCTGCAGTTGCCTACCCCTGTATTAGAGTGTTGATCTATGGAGAGGGATTCTTGGTGTCTTAAACTCCTATTACTTAATTGTAGAGCATGAGAATGTTCCTTTATGGACTACAACTCCCAGAATCTTCAAGTCGATTGAGTCAGTGGCCATACTGGCTGTTGGATTCTGGACAGCTGCACTCAGCCCCTCCTCAAAAAGCTTCTAAGTTCTACTTAAGTGAGGAATGAGCCATTCTACATGTTTGCAAAGCTAACAATGGCTCGTCATGGCTTTCCCAGCATAACAATATAAACATTCAGCATTCACAGATCCTTGGAGGCCAACAGCTTATCTACATATCAATGTCTTGCTTCTGTTTACTTCCTCAATCCAGCTCTTTGATACAAATCTGAGTGAGCAGAAAAGACAGGAGTAAATTTTAAAAGAACAGGCACACATATCCAAAGATACTTACCATCCCGATTAGTGTCCATCTGGCGGAAGATTTTCTCTGTCCTTTTTTCTGGTGTCGATTCATCTTCTGGCATCTTCATAACTGAAGAAACCATTTTGTAGATTGCCTAAGAAGTAGGATAAGAGAAAGACTTTATGATGGTTTAATTCTACAGACTTCTGTAGGGCATCTCTTAAGTGTTCACTGCCCTTTCAGGAACAGAGCTAAAGTGATGAACAAATCTGAGGAGTTTTCTTATTTAACTCATACAGTTTTTTATTTGTATTTTATATTGTGAATCATCTAGGTACAACAGTTTATCTGCCAATAAAAACAGAATAATAATAAATAAATCAACAAAAATATACTACCTTTTTATGATACCCAAAATCTCCTCCCTGAGGCTGCCAACTCATTTTGCCTAATGGCAGGGCCAGCCTGGGTCTTTCCAATTTCTAAATAATTGTACTGACTGTTGTTCTGTGTTCAGTGTAATAGAGAACCAAGTCAGACATCTGTATTTTTATTAAAACATTTACCCATTAGTTTAAACTGTGAGGAAAGCAAGAGAGAGTCATACAGAATTTAGAAAGTTAAGTTTAGCAAGTAGTGCATTCCTGTTGCACTTCATAACAAATTTCAAAAATGATTAGTTCACAGTAATCATTACAGTGTTTTTAAAAGTTGTTCATTACATTATTTAACAAAACAAAACAAACCAGACCTTAGGATTGATAATAGGATGATATAAAACTTGAAAAATTGAATCAAAACGACTCTTAAGTTTTAAAAAAAAACACCTTGAAAACACTGATTGGAATCTTGTACCATGGTCTACATTATGCAACTTCATATATATCAAAGCCATTTCTGCACTACACTGCTATAGTGCTATTATTCCACTTTAAATATCTTATGGAATCCTGGGGCTTGTAGTTTCAGGAGAGGCATTTAGAATTCTCAACCAAAGAGCTTTTTGACCTCAGTAAACTACAAATCCCAAGATTTAAATATTTAAATTTAGATTTATTTATTATTTAAATATTCAAATATTTATTTAAGGCTTCTGGAGACCAGGATGCAAATCCCTGCTCAGACACTGGGTGACCTTGGGCAAGTTTCTGTTGCTGCCACAGCTGCTGGTACCCAGCAGCAAGGCTCTGTGGACCCATTGTGGGGGCCCCATGGACCCCTAGCGGTCCCTGGACCCCAGATTAAGAACCACTGTGCTAGTCCCAAGCCAGTTAGGGTTGGCTACATTCGCAATACACTTCAATCTTATTTAAGTACTCATTAGGATTAAACTGTTACTGAACTCATGAGGATGAGGAACATGATCCTCTCTGTCATGCCCTGCTTCCAGAGCATTATGACTCAAGAGTCTGAAGTAGAGGGCACACCAGAGACTGAAACAGGGGGCATGCCAGGACCTGCCATACAGAGAGAGGTTACAGTGCCAGGAACAGAACAAAGGGTGGTGCCGGCTCCAATAGTGAGTCCTGCCTCTTCAGATACAGAAGATCACTTACCTAGGCCCAGCTTCGCACTGCACAGGCAGAAAAGAGAGACCCAGCATCGCTCTCTGAGAATTTATAACTGGTAACAATCAACCAAGGCACAGCTGTGCTAGGCTTTGGGTCTATTTAGCTGGTGTCCTTCCCCTCCAGGGGTTGTCAGAACTTATCTGACCTGCTACCTTTCTGGATGCCTTGACAAATGCTTGGATTGACCTTGGACACTTCCTTGCCGTGAAACCCTATTGGACTTTACGTTGGACTTTATTTATGACTCCTTGCTTACTGCCTGGAAGTAAGTAACAAGCCGGGATATATTCAGTTTGTTTTGTTTGATTTATCAGCTGTGCCAGGACTGAGATAGGACACTCTTTCTCTTTGAGCTCATGCAGGCAGGCAGGCAGAAGAGAAAGGCATTGTTTATGTGTGCACAATCTCCATGTGATCAGAAACCCTGGAAAATCTGGGTTTTCCAGAGTAGAAGTGGGTCTTGTCTTCATAAATGGAAAGGATTTAGAATTTTGCCTAGATGTGAGCTGGTGATCAACTGAACTCTCCAAGCACTGGTTACATAAGATAACCTCAAGAGGTACCACTTAACAGTCTTGACCTATACTCTGGGCCAACTGAAGTTTCTAAACAGTCTTCAAAGGCTGCCCCATTGTAAAGGATTTTCCTGCGATCTTTCATAAAATACACTTAATATAAGATGGTAGGAACTGCACATGATCAAAGTGCTGCACATAAATACTAAAACTGACCCTTAGAATACCACACTAGGCAAATTAGACATGTGTGTGTGTGTGTATCTGTACACACACACACACACCCCACTTTCACTACTAATATTATGTTAAGAGAAACTTTAAGTGCTGCTGTGCTGACCATATAATTCCTCTGGTTTGCTGTATGAGAATACAGGCTGGAGAAAAAATCTATTCGTTTGTTTTACACGAATAAAATATCCAGAGAACTGTTTGTTTCCTACACAAAACGAATATTCATGTTCAGAGACACAGTGTACATGCTTTAAGAAGCTGTAACCAGATTCTTAACATGCTGTAACCAGATTCTTAACAATGGATTCAAGCTGCAGGAAAGGAGATTCCACTTGAACCTCAGGAAGAACTTCCTGGCGGTCAGGGCTGCCCGGCAGTGGAATATGCTGCCTCAGAGTGTAGTGGAGTCTCCTTCTTTGGAGGTTTTTAAGCACTGTTGGGAGTGCTTTGAGGGTGTTCCTGCATGGCAGGGAGTTGGACTGGATGGCCCGTGTGGTCTCTTCCAACTCTACATTTCTATGATTCTATGATTCTATGAACATTGTGGATGCAAGACAAAGCCCTATTTAGATTTGACACACATGAAACTTCAAACTCTTTTATATGCTTTGAATATTGGGGAGAAATGAGCAAAGCACTCTCACAGCAACCCTAAAAGTGAGCCTGCAAAGACTACAGAACTTAGTTCAATATTTCTTTGTAGTCTCATAAGAGAAAGATGAAGCATAAGTGTATTTACTACAGAAAAAAAGCGTTTGCTCTAGGCTGGGGATACATAGAAAATTCACTAGTTTCTTGAAAGTTCATTTCACTTCCTGAAAATTATATGGCTTTTAGATGGCAGTTTATTTATGAACAGATCCATATCAAACATGTTTGCTGATTTTATTTTTATTTATTTGTGCATAGTCTTCCAGAAGACCCTATCAGACTTTGCCGAAATAAGATCTTCCAAATCAGCATCAACATTTTGCCTTAATACCTGACTGCAAAATGTAATCCAAACTTGCCCTGGTTTTTGAAAAAAATCAAATTCAGAAACCATTGCTGAGTGCTGTATTTTGTGTATATTTTGCAAACATCAAGGCCCTGAAGTTTACACACTGGAGAAAAATGTACATAAGTGTGACTGATGTCTTCATAGAGAAACAAGCCAAAAATCTATGGCCATTTCCACATGACGTCGCCATAACACTACAGCAGCAGGTTGTTATTGATTCAGAAGCCATGCTACTGCATGACATCGTTGCTATCCAGCTGCTATCTCAACATCTGAGATGTATCATCTATACATTATGTTTGAGTGTTCTTTACCAATGTAAAGTCTATTATAAGATGTAGATTCCAAAATGTCAATATCTGAAGCCATTTCCACATTACACTCTTATAGCACGATTATTTCACTTTCAACATCCTCTGGAATCCTGGGGTTTGCAATTTTGGGAGGGGCCAGCTGGCCCCTCCTGAAACTGCAAACCCCAGGATTCCAGAGAATGTTGAAAATGGAATAATCATACTATAAGAGTGTAGTGCAGAAATGGCCTAAGTTATGTGTCTAGGCAATGAGAAATCTATGTTCTGCCCCCATAGATACCAAGTTAATGACTTGATAATGTAAATAAATAGTCTAAAATTTTACAAAGTTGCCCACTTATTCTCCTTTGTGAAATACACTGAAATTCCAACACACAAAATTACTCAATGGGAGTGTTGATGCCAATCCACCTACCTGGATAATACCATTGTTCACAATTTAGAAGCCTAGTGACCAGGTGACTAGAGGTAACCTCAGATAGATACAGGCTAGCTGACAAATTGCAAAGAACCCTCAGTCCTCCAGATAAAAGAGACATGGGTGGGGAACTATACCTGATTTTAAAGGTGCTATTAGCTCTGACTTTAAAGATGCTGTCAAAGGTGCTGGACCTATGTAGGATGGTTGATTTCAACACCTTGGACAGTTCTTTAAAATGCAGACAAAAATCTGGAGTGATTCTCTGCCCAACTGATGAAGCCATGAGCAACACTGTTCACTCCTCTTGAGAGCATATCAGAGGCAATCATACATATGTTTACTCAAGCAGAAAGCCCTATTGAATTCGTACGTTTACTCCCAGATAAGAACACAGTTCCCCTTCATCAGCACATAAAGTAACCTGTTTTCTGAGATATCTATCTCTTTTTACTTATGTCTAAAAGCCTGGCACATCTTGTCTTTGAACAGTTAAACAAAATCCTCCATGTCAGAGCAGAACAAGATTTTTGCCACTTAAGGCAAGGCAGCAAATGGCTCCAACCTCTTTCTGACTCAAGGTGCACAGTATCCAAGCCAGTGAGACACAAGAGGCACACAATCATTATTAACATTATGAATAAAGGGATACCAAGTTCTAAAAAATGCAATAGAATGGTGCTTCTTAACCCAGACTCTGCAAAGCCCTGGTGCTGGACACCAACAGCAGTGGCAATAATAGGGGCACAGCAGTGGTGTGTGTAGAGATGCCAAAACTGTTCCCTCATTTGCAAACGAGGGACAAAGTTTGGGGGCATGCACACACCTGCTGCCATGTCCCTCAGTGCCTACACTCCTTACTGCTGCATCCCGGATGAAGGGGGCACAGCAACACGCACGTGCATACACCCAAAC
This sequence comes from Ctenosaura bakeri, assembly GCA_948474755.1. Lineage (NCBI taxonomy): Eukaryota > Metazoa > Chordata > Lepidosauria > Squamata > Iguanidae > Ctenosaura > Ctenosaura bakeri. Next base: position 125,875 of record CAOLHI010000381.1, on the reverse strand, counting down.
TATGACTCTGGAGGCCAGGGTTTGAATCCCCACTAAGCCATGGAAACCCATTGGGTGACCTCAGCCAAGTCACATCCTCTCAGCCTCAGAGAAAGGCAAAGGTAACAAATCTTGCCAAGAAAACCCTCATGATGGGTTCGATTTAGGGATGCCATAAGTCCGTTTTCAAAGGGGTGACACATGATGGCTAGCAGAATCTCCACCTTCAGCACTACTTTGTTGTTGTGTATCTTCAAGACACTTCTGACTTAAGGTAACCCTAAAGTGAATTTATCACAGGTTTTAATATATATATATATATATGAGATCTGTACAGAGTGAGTTTGCCCTTGCCTTCCTCTGAGGTTGAGAGAACATGACTTGCCCAAGGTCTTCAAAATCTCCAGAAGCCATAAATAAATAAATATTTGAATATTTGAATATTTGAATCTCAAGTCTTGGTAGTCCCTAGCAACAAACTTTATTTATGCAGTTCTTGGGTAAAGGAAAGGTTAAGAACCACTGCAATAGAGTTTGTAATAGTACAGAGATGACATTCCAAATGACATTCTGCTAGTCATTACCAGGCTGTTCAGATAGCTCTTCCAGTAGCTGTTCCAAGTCATGGGTGGTAGAGCTGGGTCTGTAAGTCAGATCAGACTCTAATCCATAGGCAAATAGGGAACTACTTGTATATGGAGGTACCGGGTATCTCCTTATGTAAGTATTTAAAAAGTACAACTGCCAGAGTAACTCACAGTTACACCAGTGTTATGCCCCAACAGGATTACAACCTGATAGAGCTATTCACTGGGCAGCAACTGACATTTCTTTGTGCTGCTCTTCTCCTACTTTTCAGTATCTGGGGAAATTCACAGCCAATATATTTTCATTGAGAATTCCTGTGCTTATGACTAGGCTGTCAAAAGTAAAGAAATTCAGCATTAAGCTTGGAACTTCAACCTTAAAATAAGAACAACCCCAGGAGTCTAATTAACTATGACAACCAAAGTGAACAGCAAGCCTTCATTAAAAAATAGATTTCCAGAAAGCTCGTTAGAATTTGCTATTCATGCAAGCAATTTTGCTGAAGCAAACAAGGTCTGGGGCTAAGCAAGGATGGGTAGGGACTATCTGGAAATTCGTATGTACCTCTGCCTTGAATTCCATAGAAGAAAGCCATGAGATATGTACTATTCATCGAACACTTACAAGCCAGCAGGAAGAACTGTACTCTGAATTAGGCACTGTGCCCCAAACCAGACTTGCTGTGAAGTTCAGATATGGTGATTATTGTCACATCAGTGTGGATGGTTATTAACACAACTGAAGAAGATAGCCCCCCGCCCTAAGAAGCATAAATTTTAAATGACATAGGGAAAAATAAAGAAAGAAGAGATGGAAATGAAAGTAGGTACATTGGGAAGAAATACCAGATTGTTCAGGTAGAATTGCAGACCAAGTTATGGTATGGCAAGAGATTGTTCTTCATTAAAAAAAGCATACGACTAGATCCAAACAATGTGGTGTATGTGCAGTAACTAAATCGGCACAACACAGCATTCTCAGATAACTGCTGAGGCCCAACAATGTTTGCCTTGGATCCTATGGATCATGTGGATCCTTGGATACTGTGTCCAGTTGTGGGCACCTCATTTCAAGAAGGATATTGCCAACCTGGAACTTGTCCAGAGGACCAAAATGGTGAAGGGTCTGGAAGCCAAGCCATGGGAGGAGCAGCTTAGGGAGCTGGGTATGTTTAGTCTGCAGAAGAGAAGGTTAAGAGGGGACATGAAAGCCATGTTTAAAATTTGAAGGAATGTCATGTCGAGGAAGGAGTGGGCTTGTTTTCTCTGCTCCAGAGACTAGGACAAGGAGCAGTGGATTCAAGCTGCAGGAAAGGAGATTTCATCTGAACTTAAAGGGAAGAACTTCTTAACAGTCAGAGCTGCCCGGTAGTGGAATATGCTGCCTCGGAGTGTGGTGGAGTCTCCTTCTTCGGAGGTTTTTAAACAGAGGCTGGATGACCATCTGTTGGGAATTCTATGATGTGGGTTCCTGCCTGGCAGGGGGTTGGACTGGATGGCCCATGTGGTCTCTCCCAACTCTACGATTCTATGATTTCTTTTTTTAAAAAAGTTTTTCCCACAATCTCCTCAATGTAGACTTACTCCAGGAGACTGTGGGAAATCAACATGGTAGATCAACCAGGCCTAATCTTCCCATAGTGTTTCAGGCTAATGTTATGTTAGAGGCACTGTGAGGAAATTAAAAGGCAGCTGTTTCAATAGAGGTATCAATACATATTAATAGAAGCTTTCCTACTGCCATCATTGGGTATACCTGCTAAGGTAGATCACTATAGGTCCTGTAGTGGATATGCTCAGTTGTCCAGATCGGACATTGACTAAAAATATACGCACACGTAGAATACAGAAACCAAGGGTTGTGATATTATTTAGCAGGAACACTGACATTGTGTGCCAACCCATTTCCTATGAGCTTAGTCCTCGACAGTAACTCATCATTTTGGGATGCCTTCATCTTAAGAGAGGCAACTAGAATCCATTAGCTTTATAAAAGACACCTATTCTCCTGGCAAAAAGGAAAACTAAATGGAATAACCCAACAAAAGCTAAACTGCACATCAGTTCTGATTAATATGTAAGGAATAAGAGAAAGAGAAGAAAAGGACTACATGCAGCTCAGAATGCTGTCTCAGTTAGAATGTAAAACATCAAGAAATTTTGAAGCCATGGGGGGAGGAATCCCTCCCCCTCATTTTAGGAACAAAATTAACACTTCCATTTATTTATTTTTTGAAAGCAATATTAGCACTCTCTACATACTGAAAGTCACTGTGCTGGCTCAGGAATACAAAATGCACTATGTATAACTTGGCTTGGCATAAAACTATCCTGTTTGATATATAAAAGTTACTGTTTATTTGGGAAACAATTAGAAATTGAATTTACATTTTAAAATTTATATAAGTAGTTATAGGGTCCTGAACTGTACAGAACAGTTAAAATATAATGGACTTCTTTGCTTTTGTCAATTTATGAGAAGCAGGCAAAAACATTACCAATCATTGCAATCAGCAGAAACCACAAATACCAGTAAAACAAAGAAATTATTTTGTCTTCTCTAATCTTCCATAATGCCAAGGAAACATAAATCTTTCCATAAAAGCATCTAAGAAAAGGAAACCAACACCAGGGTTTGCAATGATGTAAGATGCTGTATGTGGTCTTACCTAAAAGTCTACCAGAAACATAGAAATAATGTAGGCAGCGTAAATATACAAACACCTTGTCTTAAACCTTTTATTCACCATTGAAAATGAAAATATTGGAGCAATCCTTTTTATCCCCCTCCTTTTTTTTCAGGGAAAAATGGGTTTTGAAAAAATGAGGGAAAGCACTTTATCCAGAATTTTCCATGTTTCCCTGCACTTTCACATCTCTAGGCACACTCATGAACACACCAACACATCAGCAGCCACCATTTGTTCCTACACTCTAATAGGTTAGCAGAAATTTTCACAATATCTGTTTAACTAGACTCCTATATGGAAGAGGACACAGCATATTTTCTAAGGCATAAAAAGATGACACACAGCTTTATTTTCTAACTATTCTACAACCTTAAAAGAGCCACCGTGTTGCAGCACTGGAAAGAAAAGAAGCATATTGATATAGAAGAATGGAAGTTAAAAGTCCTGGATATGATAGAGATGGAAAAATTAGCATTTTCTTTGAAGAATAAATCTATCCAGAACTTTGAGAAAGAATGAAAAAGAGTATTAGATTGGGTAAGGATATAAATGTATAAGAAATCAAAGAAAAAATAATGTAACTATTCTCTCTGTAAGATGGAAATTATGTTTGTAATGGAATGGAAATAAGCAATTTCAGCTGGAAGATTTAAGCATGGAAGTGTGTGTGGGGGGGTATTTTTGAGACAAACTTTCAATAAAAAATTATATATATAAAAAAAGAGCCACAATGTAGACTACCTGCCCAACAGAAAAACCACTCTTGCTCCCTTATAGTTGTTACAAAAATACATGGCATACGAACGCCATGTACCCTGAATACATTGAATGCAGAGATGAGCCTTTCTAGTGGAAAAGAAGCAGTGTTTCAGAGCACTATTGTCTACTGCATTTCCAGTCCACTAAGGAGATGGATGATTTTCCCTTGCCCCATCTAATCCTCTCAGCACCACAATAAGGATCACTGGTCTAAAGTTACTCCATGTAAGCCTCTTTTCCCAGTATGTACCTCAGGATTCTATCCACCTGACCACACTGGTATTCCATGGAATCTATCTCCCATGTACCTACCCAAATGCCAACAGGAAGAATCAGATAATGGCTGCAATCCCCCTCACAGCAGCATGCCAAAAATATCTGCTGGCAGAGTACGCCAGGGTGCTATTATGCAGTCCCCATAGGGAACAGCAACATTCCACATATTCAAGATGGAGTCCCATTGCACAGCGTGAAATGTACCCTTTTGCATATACACATACACAACAGTTCCACATGTACAATTCTGCCACCACAGCCATCAGCTGAATACATCCATTGCACAATGAGGAAATAACTGCTCCACACGCACAGTGTAATTTCTGCTTGCAAATTTAACTAATGGGATGCCAGCCTTTGTGTTATACAGACTAATTCACACATGAAACAAAGAATTCTAATTCTGAATGCCCAGGTATATGGCTGAGTTCCTCTTGTAGAGAAGCAGAGAGAGAAATCTCTCCTTTAGTCACAATGATCAGAATTCCAGCTGTTGAAGCCTTAGAATTTAGCAACTTCATGTCCCAAACCACAATAAGGAAGTAAGAAACACATTATACAGAGAATCCAATTGCCTTAAGTGATGGATTTTCAGAGGGATGTACATTTAAAGCTCTAAGCAGGTTTAGGTGTTTTCTTTTCCACTGAAACCAGCTGATAAATGTCAAATGAATTTCAACATATTATTATACTGAAGGGAACATGGCAGGCCAAGAATACTGCAAGATTTATTGCCCCCACATTGTTTGTAAAAATAATACCAGCTTTTTTTTAAAGGAAAGAAAAAACAAACATTGCATAAATAGCACATACCTGAACAATTTCCAACATCTCTGCCTTGCTGATGTATCCATTTCCATCCAGGTCATACATGCTGAATGCCCATTTCAGCTTTTGCTCCAACTTCCCCCTGGATGTTACGCTCAAGGCTATGATAAATTCTCTGAAGTCTATTGTTCCATCGCCATTGGCATCAAACGTACGGAACACATGTTCAGCAAATTTAGAAGCGTCCCCATAAGGAAAAAAATTCCCATAGATTTTCTTAAATTCTTCCATGGACAAATGTCCACTTGGACAGTCTCTCAGGAAGCCCTTGTACCATTCCTGGATCTCATGTTCTGTAAAGTCTGTGCTTTCTAGCAAATCTTGCATGACTTCAGGGCGTAACTTGCTGTTCTGTTTTCCCATGTTGGTGTCAGGATCTTAGCTAAAGAAGGGAGGGAGAAAGCGAGTTAATTTCTTGTTTACAGAACTAAAGAGTAATGATGAACACTGTGGGTCTTAGAACAGGTTTTTTTTTTAAAGGATGGTTTTGTCACTGGTAATTAACATTTTCTATTGCATGTATTCTGTGTAGTCATGGCCTGTGATTTCAAACAAGGAACCCCAAAAGGTCTGTGCGTCTTTGCATACAATAGTAAGCAGCTGGACATTTTTATCTGGCTGAAGCCATTGCAATGTACTAAATACCACATTTTGGCCCAGGAAGGTTCCTGACTTTCAGTAGATTTTGGAGTGTAACAGCGTGACAGGCTGTGGTAGAAGGGAACCAGAGAAGTCAGTGGGGGGCAAAGAACATCATGAAGGCCTCCCCTTTAGATCAAGAGGGTCATATTTTAATTGAGAGGGGTTGGAAAATATGGTTTGTTGCATGTTTCTGTAAAACCCAATGAAAAATAAGACACTGGCCAAGATCCTACAGAGTGCAATATTCTTCATGAAGAGTTACACATTAATTGTGCAATACAGCCCTTGTGCTGAATGGCACTGTTGCACAACAGAACCAAGGCACCCAGTGTGCAAGTGGATGCACAACCAAATGTGCAAACACACCCATGCGAAAAGTGTACCCCTGTGCAGTATACATTGTACATCCATGTAATCATATTATCTGCATGCAATAACACTGCATCGCCAACATTATTTCACAACCTCAAACTGAGTGTGGTAATAATACATTGGACAAAAACGTTCAACTGCTTCCATAGATAAATTTATGCATGTGTCAGAGCAAAATCACTTCTATTCCTTGTCTAAGAAAATCCTATGAAGTTTCATGGGGTCACCATACATCAATAGGCAACTTCAAGACACATACACAGACAAGACACCTGCATAATTCCTGACTCACTGTACAGAAGTTGTCCCTTTCATTGTATTATGAAAAAAAAATCCAGCTATGACCTGCCTTCAAGATCTTATAGGCTATTTTAAATCAATATGCAAAATCAAGTCTCTTTTGCTCTGTGGTCTCTTTGGCCCACCAGCAGTCTTCAGGAGTGATGGGATGAACTCCACTCTCTGCTTGGGTCATGGGGTCCCTGCCTTGGCCTACATCTTTCTTTGTGGCTCTAGAGCAGCTGGTTACAGATCACTTAAAAAAGCACAAATTCATCACCAGAAAAACAGGAATCAGACTATCATAATGATTGACTATGTCAATCTATACGTGGAGATGCAAATTCAAAAAGAATTGCTATAGTTTGAAAAGAAATACAGTGAACCCTCCACATTTGTAGGTTTAACTTTAATGGATTTATTTGTGAGTTTCTCTAACCCAGGGGTGTCAAATTCAATTTCATCTTGGGCTGCATCAGCATTATGGTTGCCCTCAAAGGGCCAGTTGTGTCTATAAGACCATATGAATGTATCTACTCTTTTATCATATGAAATAATTGCCTCTGCATTTGATTATTACTGGTTTTAGTAATAACTAGCTCTGAAACTGGAAGTCCAGGAAAAATAATGGCAAGCAGATATTCAAGTGTACAACTATTGTACAATTTATTGAAAAATGAGTTTTGAAAACAGAAAGTTATTTTTTTAATCATCAGACAAATATTACCAAGCACTGTTTACTACATTAACTTCATTTAACTTTTTGATCCCAGTTGAGACCCTCTCTGTACCTCTTTCTGCCCCCCAGCCCCTCTCTGTACCTGGTGAGCTTGATCCCCATATTGCAGGCCCGCAGCTGACGGTATTCTGAAGAGGGGGCCCAGCAGCCAGCAATCGTGATCTATTTCTACTTTTGACTGCTCCTCTGTCCAACCCGTGGCAACACTCTGATGGCGAGACTTGGATAGAGTAGCAGTCAGAAGTAGAAGCAGATTGTGAGTGCTGACTGCTGGGCCCCTCTTCAGAATACCAGCAGCCAGGAGCCTGCAATGGGGGGAAAGGGCTTGCCAGGCAGGGGGAGTGCTGCAGCTGCAGGAGAGTTGCGAGGGCCACATGAAGTGGTCTTGTGGGCTGGATTTGGTCTGCAGGCATTGTGTTTGACACATGTGCTCTAACCTCTGCCCCTCCTCCCAGTGCTTCTTTTCCTTTCCTCTCAGCAGCCCTAATCAGGCCACACAGCCCCTTAAACATATGTCTCAGGTCGTCCTCATCCTCCTCGTCCTCCTCCTCCAGCCACTGCATGGCCACCTAAAGTCAGCTCCCAGTCTGATTTCTCAACACCACAAATCCCCTCTTGATGCCCCCCACACACCCAAGGAAGGTGAGAGAGAGGAAGCATAGGACCACCATGCTGACCCACCCCCTTTCCTTCTTCTTTCCCTGACATGGTTTGGACCCTGCGTGTCCATTCTTCCCATCATGCCCCGACCCCTTCCCACATACACACACATTTTGATATTTGCAATTTTTCAATTTTTGCAGAGGTCCTGCGACCCAACCCTAGCAAATGTTGACAGCTGACTGTACAATACCTTTCACTACAGTGGAAGAAGAACTATGTGACCTGGGGCCTGTTCACACTACCCAGTTATAGCCCTATGATTCTACTTTGATTGCCATAGCTTCATCCCATAGAATTCTGGGGTTTGTAGTTTGATGAGGCACTAGAGCTCTCTAGCTTATAAAAGAAACTGTTCCAAGCTCTGCATATAGCTGATTATGTAGGTTCCCAACAGCATGGAAGACCCTAAGTGTGTACAATTGTATGCACACTGAAGCTCCTTTCATGTGTCCTACAGAATGTATGCTCACTAGCAGAAGAGAAGTAGATCTTTTGACATCAAAGATGGGGCTAACCCCTACCCACACCTTTAGTTCTCACATTTTCAAAGGTCTGAAAGGCACGAATGTCTGACATGGTTCATCCTTTGCCTCTTACATTCCGTCCACAGCCAAAAGGACTAGCACTCTATCCAAACGTATATCTACTGGTTTTATGATCTACATGAGGAGGGCTTCATCTTGGTGGTAGAACAAGTACTATGCATGCAAAAGGTTCCAAGTTTTGTTTTGTTTTTCCCTGCAGAATTTGGAAAGATTCCCATCTGAAACCCCAGTGCAGACTCTGGCAGTTGACGTAGATCAGCCTCTCCAGCCTGCAACCTCCAGTAGACCCAGTCAGTGTGGCCAACAGTCAGAGAACATGGAGACTGTAGGAAACCAAGCCCGCAGGAGGGATGAATACAACTGGCCCAGACTACATCGAGGTAAATGGACTAATAATCTGACTTGGTAGGAGACAAAACATGAGAAGAATTACACTCTCTGGAGAATTCTGGAGCATACAGCTCAAAAAGTAACCGTTCAAAGCTCTGTTATAAGGCAGCTTTGTATATCTTTCAACAGCCTCCTCTAAGGAACTGAAGTTATTGCTAACTCTTGCTTGGACTAGTACTATCAATCTGCTAAATCTTTATATTTAATACGTGTTGTTTCAAATGCTGGCAGTAGCTTGTATTCCTTCCATGCTCATGAGATTATCCCACCTACGACTTCCAGTTCTTTTACAGGTAAAAATTAAAGTTAGTGGATGTACGGTAATTAAGATAGAAGTGTACAGCTTAAATATGAAATGGATTTTTGATATTTCCCTGTACAACTTAGAGACCAGATATTAAACCAATTAGCAGTTAAAAATGGGCTTTAACCAGCAGTCTTTGAGCATCTTTTTAAAAGAAAAAGGAAATCCAGTAAAAGCATAACATTGTAAAAGCAGAAAGCAATTTCCCCCCCTTATATTAGACATGTAAAAAATCTATCCAAGTACAGCTCCAATTTTTTAATTAAATTATTATTGGTGTTTGGGTTGACAGAAAATTGCTGAATGCCCATTACACTATTGGCCTAGGAAGTAATAGTGCCTTTTAGCCGTGAAACAGCATTTTAGAGGCCAAAATCTCAGCTCAAAAGGACAGTTTAATTAGATTTCCTAAGAGGGCCTCCAATGGAAATACGCTCTCAATTTCATGGCTCAAAAATGGCCTCTCACGATCCCTCTAGATTTTATGGAAACAAACACAGATCATCTTGAATAAGTGAAACCCACAAATTGTGGGAAGGAAAACAAGTGCAAGAACACTGGATTTTCCCCACACACTCTTTGGCACACTTTCAACTGTTACTCTTGTTGATAAATAAATTAATTCTCAAATTATGTATTTATTCATTGGTTTATAGCACACCTCTCCTCCAAAGAGGTCAAGGCAAAATAATCTTATGAAGTAGGATAACCTGAGAGGTCACCCATGGCTGAATGGAGATTTGAACCCAAGACTCCCCAGTCCTAGTTTGACATTCTTACTCACTGCACTAAATTGGCTGTTAGGGCTTTAAGTGTTTAAAATCTATATTTTGTTTGATAGAGTTTTAACAGTATGTTAAAGTAGGGTAAGAAGTGTGACTTGCATTGTATGGTTAGATTGTCTGTCTGTCTGTCTGTCTGTCTGCTATCTATTCATGTTTGTTTGTCTGTTCAGTTGAACTTGACTTATGGCAACCCTATGAATGAGAGATTTCCAAGTCTCCCTATCATCGATAGCTCCCCTTAGCTTTTGCAGAATCCTAGCTATGGCTTCCTTGATTGTTTATGCCTCTGTAATACAGTCATTGTCTTTATCTACTGCCTTCCACCTTACCAACAATGAAGATGCAGCACAGGTTTTGGTTTTAAGAACTTTCTCTTTCCCATCCCAGAGATTTGCATTCTTTCCCACCCACGTATTTTCAAATGAGTCATATCTTCTCATGATATGGCCAAAGTGCAACAATCTCAGTTTAGTCATCTTGGCTTGTAGAGAGATTTCAGGCTTGATTTGCCCTTTGTCCTACTTTTTTTGTCTTTTCACTTTCAGTAATCCATGTTGCCCGTACAACTCTCCTTCAGCACCATGTTTCAAATGAGTCTTCCAGCTTTCATAACCATACATAGAAATTGGAAATACGATGGCATGGACTATCCTAACTTCATGTGCACCCTTCCTTTTCCTGAAAACTGGGAGTCAAAGCATCTTCCCTGAGTCTCTGCAACCAGACTCTCAGAGCACTGTAACCTCACAGGTTCCCTTATAAGCTCAATTTCTCATTGTACCTTTGATACTCCCTTGCTTATAAATAACTGGATTAACTCCCCAAGCACACCTGTCTGTTTCACAGTATAGATGTCCAAACAGCCCCCACAAAGGACTCAACTTTCAAAAAACTCCTTGGTAAGAAAACAAAACAAGGAAACTAAATGTCTTTCAGCAACCTAATGGCAAGATGTCAGATAACCCACTACAAAAGCTTAAGAAGGAAATCATTGGACATATGACCTCCACATCCAAAGAAACATAAAGTAAACTGATACCCATGCTTGTGCCTTGCCTGTATTAGTAAGTCAGTGTTGGTAAGAGAACCTAAATCATATAGCCTGAGAGCCAAAGATCCCGCTTCATGAGGAGAAAGCGCTTGAGATAGGTTTGGAGTTTGGTTTTAACTTTTTGTCAGTGCTCTCATTTACATACAGTACCTCGCACCCTCATCCTATCCCAAATGGCTCCAGGGCTTTCAGGGGAACACAAGAGAATACAAGATAGAGAGAGATGGATTATCTGAGGTGTAGTGCATGTTGGTTTCTCATGCACTAATTCCTATTCTATTATGTTTTCCTTTCTATCTCCAATTTTTAAACAAATACACAAAATTTGCATTTAAATAGGAATGCATTTCTTTAAAAAATATGGATTTTGTATGCATTTTATCCAAATGCCTACTCTTTTATGGACCATTTATTTTAAAGCATTCATTTCTGTATGTATTTTATCCTGAGATATGTATTTAGGTACTTTTAGTGAAGTAAGAACAGTGTTGCAAAATCTGGGGAAGTGGGAAAAGTGGCCTTGCAATATGTATCGGTCTGCAAAATCATGACACCCATTTTATAAATAGGATTCTTGAATTTTCTTATTAAAAATGGGGGAGTCAGAATGGATGAACTTCTTTTATGAGTGGAAGCGTCCTCTGTTCATGCAATGCAGCAAGTTCTTGGAATTTAAGACATAAACTCTTTGAGTTTCTGGGGAGAACATTTAGATTTCTCACGTAATCAGGTTTTCTCAACATGCGTGTTGCAATGCATAGCTGGCTGGGGGCTTCTGGGAGTTGCAATCCAATGAATCTGGAGGGCATTGGCCTTAGTGAGGGCATGGGAAAGAGTTTTCTCAGTTTCTTCTGACAGGAAGCTCAGTTGGTCCGCTCTCTGCAATCTTTCTATCACCAAGAAAGAGGTCTTTCTGTTTATTCAAGAGTATTAACTGTCACAAAAGGTCTTTTACTGGAGATGTGTATCATCATCATCATCATCATCATCATCATCATCATCATCATCATCACCATATCTTCATATTTTAAGAGCTATTTCAAAGTTGTTTAATATAATTGTTCATTTAATTGGTTTTTAAAAAAACAAAAAACAAAAAAGTTTTGTACTGTCCATTGAATAAGCTGTCTTGGATCCCATACTGGGAAAAAGACACGATATCACTTACTTACACACACACAATCCCTCCTCCTACTGTACTATTTTAAAGGCAAAATCTGTGGAGATACGCTAGAAGATACAGGATCACTGATATAATACTCTCAAAAGAAAATGCAAAAAATACCTACTGACCAGTCTTCAGTAGAGTGTACAATCAAGGGCAGTGCAAACTGTCTCATTTATTATCATTCAACTGTCTCTAAACATTATGACTCTTACAAGCATGATGTCTACTTAGAAGTAATCTCCATGTCTTCAGTGTAGCTCACTCTCAAGTAACTACGCATAGGACAGATGGCAGTAGCTTTTCTTATTCCTGGAAGGACTCAATATCAAAAGCTGTCTTAACACATGTGTGTGTGTGTGTGTGTGTGTGTATCTGATCATTTAGTACATGTCTGGTTGATAATTCCTAAGGAAACTCAAATACATACGAGACTTGGTGATCCAATTTGCCTGATCATTCGGAAGCGGGGAGCTCAGCCCCTGTAGCCTAGTCTGAGGGTTTCAGAGGGCCCACCAACTTAGGCTCCTCTGACATGTTAAGATTGCTTAGCTGCTCTGGTGCCATATTGCAAATAGCTTTGCTGTCTGGGTGTTGTGTGTGTGTGTGTGTGTGGGGATTAGTAATCCAGCCAGGGCCTAGGAACCAAAGTCAACCAGCACAGCCTGTGTTCTCTATTGGTGGGAAAGAATGCAAATCTCTGGGACAGGGAGGAGAGAGTTCTTAAAACCAAAACCTGTGCTGCATCTTCAGTTCTGGCAAAAGCAGTGTCTCTGTGCAACATCTAATCTTTACTCAAACTTTTCTGGATTCATCCATGAAGCCTGGTTATTGAGGCCATTTCTGTTATAGTGCTATTATTCCACTTTTAACATCCTATGGAATCCTGGGGTTTGAAGTTTAGGGAGGGGCCTTTGAGGCTCCTCCCTAAAGCACAAACCCCGGGATTCCATAGGATGTTGAAAGTGGAATAATACAGCTATAACAGTCTAGTGTGGAAATGGCCTGAGTTAGATTGAGGCAGAATACTACAGAGGGGGTATATGAGCCTCCTTTGCTCCCTGGTTCCATGCAGGAGAAGGCCTTTCCTGATGGCTGCTCCTAAGGCTCTAGAACACCCCTCCTAGAGAGGTTAGATCGGCACCTCCTTGCTACCCTTCTATAGGCAGGCAAAGACTTTCTTCTTTCAGCAGGGCTGATTTCTCAGGGGAAAGAGCCTTTCATAAGTACTGTATCATCTGTATTCATTTTTTCTTCTTTTTATGGTTGCACTTTTAACCAATGACGTAGACTTGAGGTGACTGACTCGAACTCGAGTTGGACTCAAGTTGCTTCAATGGCTTGACTTGGATTTGACTAATACATAAATGATGGATGGACTCAGCTCGACCCAAGGCTCATCTTTTTTTACTGATCCACTTGCTGCCCTTGGATGTCCCACACTCCCTCCAGTCTTTACCCAATCAGCACTAGGGGGATGTTATGCTACTGACTCAATCAGAGCTATACGTGATCCTTATCTCTACCTCTCCCTTGTTTCCCACTTTTCTCCAGAAGTCATTTATAGGAAAGGGGGAAAGAGGGCTTTGCACTTTTTTTCCTTTGTGTGTGTGTGTGTGTGTGTGTGTGTGTGTGTGTGAGTATGGGCAGGTAGTGGTCCCTGCATCTGGGTTGAAGGGAGGGTTAGGGTTGAAGTCCCATCAATGTTAATGTGAAATCCTCCTCCTCCTCCTCTCCCTTCCCCATCTAGCCACCTCCTTGCTCAGTCAGAAGCAGTCTCCTTCAGTTTGCTTTTCCTGTTCTTTGATGGCCGAGGGTTTCTTTCTAATCCTGCTTACTCACAAGTAAATGGGAAAGAAAGGGTGACCTTACCAGCCATGGCAGAGTGGAAAGCAGTTTCTTTCAATGGAAAGTTGAACGCTTTCACAGTCGGAATCCATGGTTTGTTGTGGGTTTTTCAGGCTATGAGACCGTGTTCTAGTAGTATTTGCTCCTGATGTTTCGCCTGCATCTCTGAAGATGCCAGCCACAGATGCAGGTGAAACCTCAGGAACACATACTACTAGAACATGGTCTCATAGCCCAAAAAGCCCACAACAACCCACAGTTTCTTTCAGTTTGCCTTTCCTGTTGCTCAATGGCTGAGAGCTTCCTTCCAATCCTACTTGCTCATGAGTAAATGGGAAAGAAAGAGAATCCTTGCCAGTCATGGCAGAGTGGAAAGCTGTTTTTCCAATCCTGCTTGCTCTCAATTTAACACCCCCCCCACACACACAGATCACCAGCACCCTTTTTTTTTCTATTAAAGTTGGCTCCCATACTTGAGACTTGACTTGAATTACCTTGCAAGGACTTGAGACTCAACTTGAGACTTGAAGGTAGGGATGTGAAACTTGACTTAAGACTTGGAGTAAAAGACTTAAATACATAACTGCTTTTAACTGCTTTTAATTTTATTGATAGTTTATATTGTTAACTTTTTTTATAGTGTGAACTTTACCTCTGTCTGTTTTAACTTTTGTAAACGGTCTTGAATTCTAGACTGGGAAGGTTATGATATACAAATAAACACAATTTTTATTGCTTTCACAGTCTAGCAGAGGTTACCAACTGGGGCTTTGGCCCATTAATAATTTGGATTCTGTCCAAGAATCTAGGAATCACAGAGGTACTGTCAGATAATGTGGCACATTCAAAGCAGTGTTCCCTTTTCACAATTGTGCTGTTATGGTTCTACCTATGGCAGGTTCATTTGGATGCTGAGAGTTGCTACAACCTACCTCAGTAAAACCTCTCTGCAAAAATTAGAGAACATGATGCCATATATATACATATATATATAGACCTTCCTTATCCAGCACTCTGCAGACATGTAAAACTACAACTCTCATAATTACATCCAGCTAGCTAGGAGTGATGGGACTTGTAATCCAACATACCTGGAGGGGGCCAGATTGGAGAAGACTGCCCTATATAATACATGCTTCCTTTCTAGTGTTCACTCCTTAATGCTTATTTGCTTTTACCTCCTTAGTGATGCCCAATGAGGCTTCATTGATCAAACAAAGCACTTAGCAACACTGGTATATTTTTTGTATATATTGTCCTCTCCGTGTCTCTGTCTCTCTTTCTCTCCATATATTTCCATCTAAAAGACTCTTCTTTTTTCTCTGAATCAGATAGAAGCTTGATGTTGCCTGAGGAGGAATAACTCTTGTTAGCTCTTATTAAGCGTCAATCTGCTAGTACTGTCAATCCGCTACAGCATCTACATTTTTCTGTTTTATAAATGTTATTTCAGATATCAGCAGCAGCAGATGAGAGAGAATTCATATATATCTTTCTGCAGCTTCAACCTTTCTCAATCAAACAAAATTCTGATGTTTCTAGGGCTTGATTAATATTGGAAGCCCACTCCAACAATGCACAATCAATGCTCTGTGGCTCATCATGGACATCAGAAACATGTGCCTTGTGAGGTCTTGGTTTCAAAGGCAGAGAGCTGTCTGGCAATTAACACCATGAACTGATAAAAAGGATGTGAGTAAATAATTCACAACAGGATTACTACTCCAAGCTCTTCAGTTTCTTATTTTCTTCTCTTTGCTGTTCATAAATGCTAGGTATTATTACCTTTCTCAGCTGCTCTCTTGCCTTTCAGAATCCCACTGAATAAAACTGCAGCTGACAAAGGGCAAAGTCCAGAGATACGCAGTGCCTAGATAAAATGTCTCAGTCCATTAAATGAGCTTCAGATCTAGAGTGGATTTTCTACCAAATTCAACAGTCCTGCTTTATTTTCCAGTCAAGATTTTCAGAGAATTCAGCTGGCTTATGAAAATGTACTTTAAGCAGCTCCAAAAGCAAAATCCCCAAATGTAATGGAAGCCTCTAATTTAAACATGTCTATTTTTATGTTGTCTTTACTGGTAATGCTCCTACATTCCTAGCAACAGACATTCCCCTACAATACTTGGCAAACCAGAAAAATTTGTTTTGAATGAAAAAAAAATAACCACACTGAAAGCAACATGATCTTTGAAAATAACAGAAGAAATAAACAGAAGTAATATTTGGGATGGACATGCCCATACACACACAGATCATCATCAATAAATATAGCCCCCCTCCCAGTTGTGAACATTTCACTCTGAGTATCTGCCTATACTGATGTTTTTAAGGGCTTTGTTCACAGTTGATACGCTTTGAGCACTAATTGCGCTAGTGGAGCTGTCGAAGCCTAAGATCCTACAGTGCAGCATAGTTCTGCTATTCCAAATCATTCTCCCTCCCCATCAGCTATCAAACCTCAGGAGAGATTGCTCCTGTTGCTACATATCAGTGGAAAGGGGGAGGCAATTCAGACCATGAACTAACGGCTGGACTTAGCTTAGTAACTGGGGAGAAATGAGAGTGTGTTCACAGATGGAGTACACATACTTCCTTTCCTTTCCTTTCCTTTCCTTTCCTTCAGGAGCCTACAGCAGCCCTATCTCCATAGATTGAACCTTCCCTTCCCTTCCCTCCCCTCTGGTAAGAGACATCATCATCAGCCCTTCCAGGGCTTAATAGCTGCCTGGGGCTGGAGGTTTGGAGATGGCACACAAAAGCAATAGAACAGCCCCCTAAACCCAGTCCAAAAAAGGAATATACACATATATAAGCTACATCTAGGCATATACATATCACTACCAGGATGCTCACTATAAAGAACCCATAAACACTTTGGAAATGGTAACTTGCTCTCACTGTGCATGGGACTACTGGGTCAGCTGGCCATCTCTAGCTTAGGAGAATGATACCATCACTTTTGTCCTATTTGAGCATTTCCCTACTCTTTCTTTCAATGGACAAGAAAACAAGAAAGTCAAAAATAAGGAGTCGGAGATCTCAAGAAAAATCTGCTTTTTAATAGTTTTAGGATGGGGTGAACAATCGTGGTAGGTCTAAATGTCACACAGACTGCCAAAGGGGCCAAGCTAGAGGCAAACAACAACAATAACAAAAGGAAGCAGCTCATTGCCCCACATCGGTGGGGAAACTGGCAACCTATTTAAAAGATAATGTTTGCTGTTTTGGGGCACTTCCTGGAGAGCCAATTCACACAGATTCACACCCTGGTTTTGACTGGAAAAGAAGCACCCTGGTGGATCTCAAGGGGTCAAAACCCACCAAAAAAATCTTCTGGATCACATGTGGCCACAAGACCATATTCTGGCCACTCTTGCTTTAGAATGAGAGAGGCAGCTGTAAGAAAAAGAACTGCTCTGAGCAAAGGCAGAAACTGACAAGGAGGACTGAGAGTGCTTAACTATCCAGTTAGTTTGATACTGATGGATTCTGTGCCTCTCCCTGGGTGGTGATATTGTATAACTGATTTCATGCGGATTCTTCCTCTCACCAGCCTGGAGAATGATATCATTCTCTTAGACCTTAGTCCTATTCAAGCATTTTTCTTTCTGCATTCTTTCCTCTGAAAAAGTAAAGGGAGGGGGCCACAACAAATGGCCTCACCTTTCCTGTTGCATCTCTTTGGCTCTCCACACCACCTATCTTGCATCAGAAGGACAATACTTTCTCCTGTGGGTAGACTTCCTGAGCAACTTTAATAGCCAGTATGTTATAGTGGTCAGATTGTTGTACCATGGCTTGCAAGAGCCACGTTCGTTCCTGCTAACTCACAAATAACAATGGGTGATCTTGGACCAGCTGCTCTGTGGGCTCATCCAGACTGGCCAAAGCCTCAGGATTCAGTGGGACTTGTACCTGTACTTACTGGGATTTTAAAATTTTTCAAAGAAGTAATCACATTGGTCTCTTAAAACATAAAAAGGAGGAAGAGATGAGGTGAAAAAAATGAGAGAAATAAGGAATGAGGCAGCACCATTAAGATTAAAATAAAAGCTAGTTAGTCTTAAAGGTGCCATCACATTCCTCTTTTTCTTCTCCTCCTGTCCTCCTTTTTATGAAATTGTAAAAAATATTCATACAACATACTTTCTGTCCTGTCCATTTTTCTTGAATTTCTAGGACCAGTCATGACTTTTCAAACCCAGGAAAATACATGGTTTGGTTTTGTCTAACCTAGGAGTTTCCAATGCAGGCAGGGTAAATTCCCACATCTGTATCCATTGTCTCAGTTTCTCCTGTACTTCTGCTTGATCCCACTGATGGTGTGTTGAATGGGGGTGTGACCTTTGCCCTGGAGGTTTCCTTCTGACGCTCCAGACCTCAGTACATTTCCAGTTACTGGACTGAATAATTTATCTCCCTCTCCTATTGTGATGCTGAAAGAGGTGTGGAATTCATGGAGGAGATGACAGAGAAGGAAGAAAACCCCTTCCACACCACAGTTAAACACACATCAAACAGGAAAAAACAGAGTGGGTGAAACCCGCATATATTCAGGTCATGACTGGATGTGGGAGTGAGAACAACCGTTATGAGGCATGAAGTCCAGAAACAGAATAGCCTGACATTTACCAGAACTATTGGCCCATCTGCAAGAGCTTTCTCCCAGCTTGACTGAACTTTCAGGGTTGTTGTGAGGATACAGTAAGAAGGGAGAGAGCCATGAACGCTGTTCCAAGCTCACTGGACTAAAAACAGGATACATGTAATAAAATAAATAAATAATCAGGGTTCTAAATCAAGCAGGAAGCCCCATGCAAAGACCAAATGGTAGGTTTCAGATATTCCTCTTCCCCAACCTGTGACAAACAGCTGAGATGGGTGAGGGACAAGGCGACTGTGCCCACTTCTCCTCTTAATGTGATGGGGTGAGTGCCTAAATAGGGTTCCTGTTTATAGGTTGTTGTGGGTTTTCCAGGCTTTGAGGCCGTATTCTATTAGTATTTTCTCCTGATGTTTCGCCTGCATCTGTGACTGGCATCTTCAGAGGATCTGGTGGCATGGAAGTAAGACAGACTATATATACTTGTGTATTTTCCGAGTGGGAGGGAGCAATTTGCAAATGTTACAGTTGGGCTGTGTGATGGCCTATTGTTAAATGGGATATCCCCCAGGGTGTATGTTAGCCAGGGGATATGCATAACAGTAGCAACCCATTGTATTGTTCCCTGTTAGAGGGACCTCCAGAGTCTGGGTGGTGTTCATTGGCATATTTTTGAGTCTTGAAACAGGGTTCCTGCTTGTTTCTCAGATATATGATCATTCATTTATGCTTTTTCTATAACTCCTCATATTCAAAGTTTTCTGGAAGGCTTACTTCAGGTTAGGTTTTACATATAAACAACAAAAACATGATTAAAATATAAAGCATGGAGAAATCAATGTTTTTCAAACATTCAAGCAATGTTTGCAACTAAAATAGTGCCAGAGTTTGGAAAATTATTCTTTTGGATTACAATTCCCAATGGCTATGTTGGTTGAGGGCAATAATGAGAGTTGTTTTCTGAGAAAGTAACTATTCCAAGCTCTTTTTTTAATGTAAGGAACAAAAGTTCTATACAGAGCAAAATTATACATGCCAACTTTCCCAAAATACCCCTAGGTAGGGGCTGTATTCACATGATATGAAGGAATTATGAAATTACAACTTAGAATTTGCTAAAGACTGGCTGATGCTATATAAAGTAAAACTGAGTGTTTTTCTCCGATCCTTCGTCCATCAAACCTTTGTCCAACTTCTTCCACCAGCTACCACCACACCGATCTGAAAACACACAATTTCATCTGATTTTGGAACCTAAGCAGGATTGAGCTTGATTAGTACAAGTACACACAGGAATGACCACAGGGATCTCCAGGTAAGCTTAAAGAAAAAATAATTGTGTCTGAAACTCTGATGAAATGCTGCCAGCTGATGTTGATAGGACTGGTTTAGATGGACCAGGGGTCTGACTCTGATTCAGTATAAGCCTTATGCTCCCCTGAGGAAAATCCAAACAGGATCAAAAGCACATAGCTTTCTTTTTTCAACACAGCTAAGAGATTTTATGGATGCATACATCAAAAAAGAAGGCTTTCTCCCTTTAGATATTTGCAGATACAAATGTGCCACAGGCAGCTGCTCCAGGTTATCTCCCACTTCTTCTCATTCCTTTGTGCCTTTTCATAGGAAGGTACAGAGGAGGGAAAAGGCAGCAATCCTATCATCAGTTATAATGTGGGAGAGTTAAGAACTGGGATTACGATTGACCCCATATCAGTATGTTTCCAGATACTTCTGATACCACTGTGTCAGTCTCAAAATTTGGGAACAGTTTTACAGATGGGAGGAACAATCCCTAGAATTCCACAGCCAACAGGGCCACTTCCCAAGCTCTGGTCCATTCTTTGATTAGGTTTAGTAGTTGAGGTAAGTGGTAGATGGCATGTTAAGAACTCCAAATCTTTCTTTAATGTCACATGGGCTAAAATAATCCCTTAACTTATATACAATTTTCTTAATATTCACTGTTCAGCCTATTTCACTACACTAACAGTTAGAAAAGGAGCAACTAAGAAGGGAGATCATAGGTGGTCAGGTATTTTGTTACCTCAGGAAGAGCAGCAAATGGAAACCCATCATCCAAGTCAAGGTGCAAAGGGGTGTAGGGAATTTTGGTCCCCCAGTAAAATTTTCCTTCAGACTCCAAATTTCTATGGCATTACCATAACTTGAAGTTTCAGCTGATCATTGACAAATACAGTTTAGGCATCTCAAGAAATATAGCAGTCAAAGTTGGAAACAATGGCACAAAACAAGAAAAGTTACTAAGACAGTGCAAACACAGTTTTAGCTGTGAACAATTTTCAACACCTCACTCTGCAATGTTAGAAATTTGGAGACTGAAGAAAAATTTCATTGTGGAGGGCAGAATTCTTATTTATTCGAGCAGCAATGCCCTCATTTTGCCCCCCTCCCATAGCTACACCTTTGCATGCAGGTAGCCAGTTCTGGAACATGAAGAAAAAAAGAGAGAGAAAAAGCAAGTACCTCTCCCATTCCCTGAAAGAACATTAATATAGTAAATAATTCACAATTCGCTGCACTTTCATGCATGACCTGTTTGGCGTTTCTGCCTCACTCTGTCCAGCAGTAGCCTCATCTAACCACCGGGATCATTCTTTTATCAGCTTCATTCACCATAGGGTACTAGCACTGGAGCAGGGGTTCAGATACAGGGATGAGGAATAATATGAGGGCATTGCCACACAGATAAGAATTCTGTTCCCCCAATTAAATTTTTCCTTCAGTTCCTCCAATTTAAAGTATCACAGAAAGTAAGACACTAAAAAGTGTTCATACCTAGAATTCTTACGCTTGCTATGTTCATGTTCCCTTGGTATCTTTATCTGCCCCTTTTCTTTGGATGCCTAAACTCTCTTTCTAAATGCTCAATGGAAGCTTTATGTTACTGTAATGCTAGAAATTCGGAGACTGCAGGCAAATTTCATTGTGGAGACAAAATTCCTATTGGACGGGACAATGTTCTCATCCCCCCTCTCCCCCATAGCTACACTTCTGCAGTGGAATAACAAATTTTAGTACAACAAAAGTTATTTTTGTACTACATATCTCAGAATCCCCAGTGGCCATTCTGTCTTTGTGGGTGGGTGAAAAAATACCTCAAAAACAGACCACAAATGCTCCACTGTAGCTCTTGGACCCAAGCAGAAGTGGTGGTTTTCTTTCCAACAGTCCACTCCACTTCCTCAAACTATGTCTTCTAGGTTGGATTTCTGCCCAAGTTTTGTCAATTTCAGAGTGTTGTGGCCTGCTGTAGGTCCCAAACGACAAACACTGGCCCCATGCCCACCCCTGCTTTAACAACTAACAGGCACATTGTGGAAGCACATTCATGGAACAGAAGCCATTTCATCAGACAACTGAAGCTCAAAGTTTGGAAAAAGTACTTTTGGACTATATCTCCCAGCATCCCCCAGCTATCCTGATGATATAATTTTTCCATTCTTCTGAAAAACATTTTTCCAGGCTCTGAGAAAGCATTTTGCTCTGTCGGCAGATGCAGACAGACAGACAGACAGACAGACAGACAGACAGACAGACAGACACTGGCAGGCACAGTAGTCCAGGAAAAACAATGCTATAAATTGTGAGGCTAGAAAGGCTTGAGGCTAATGTCTCCATGCAACACATGCCGCAATCAATCTGTTAGTCCTTAAGGTGCTACTAGAGATTTTATGTTGTTTCCCAACAGACAAATACAATCCGTTCTGCGAAGCATTAAGCAAATTTAGTTCCTCTTGGGAGCCTAAATTAGCATCTATGGCTTCATGCAGTTACATTCTCTCATGGGAATATCCACAATATACCCTTTTAAAAAAACATAGGTCGAATCCTTAGTGGCTTGTGTGCATGTAAGTGTGGTTTACAAGCATGTCTCTTTGCCAAGATTTGTCCATGTGGTGTAGTTGTTTGACTGCTGGACTACGACTCTGGAGACCAGGCTTCAAATCCCCAGTCAGCCAAGGGAACTCCCTGGGTGATCTTGAGCAAGTCACACTATTTCAACCTCCGACGAAGGCAAAGGCAAACCCCTCCTGAACAAATCTTGCTAAGATAATTCATGGAACAGAAGCCATTTCATCAGAAAACTGAAGCATAGAGTTTGGAAAAATACGTTCGCCTTAAGGTTGCCGTATGTCAGAAACAACCTGGAAAGCACACAACAATAACATCACTTTTTTTTGAGGGGGGCAGGGGGCTATAATGAAAGGCCAGCACATCTTGCATTGTGTCTGCATAAATGTGCCCTAACAGACAAATCTCCGAAATCCTGTGTTACTTTATCTAAGGAGGATCAGGTGGAAATAAGAGTCACCCTTTAATTAACATGAGGACTGATGAATAAGTGGCCCTTCAGATGTTGTTGCTGGACTCTCAACTACTGTCAGTGCCAGATGGGATGGCCAATGCTCATCTGTGATGGAAGTTTTAGGCCTTTTCCGCACTACACTCTTATAGCGTGATGATTCCACTTTCAACATCCTATGGAATCCTGGGATTTGCAGTTTCGGGAGGGGCCAAGTGGTCCCTCCCGAAACTGCAAACCCCAGGTTCCATAGGATGTTGAAAGTGCAATCATCACGCTATAAGAGCGTAGTGCAGAAAAGGCCTCAGTCTAAGAAAATGAGGGATACAGATTCTCCACATTCATTTCTGAAATGAGTGATGTGGTATCTGCCAATGGTTCCATTAAGGGGTAAAGTCCAGCACCCCGTTCAGCAGAATGAACCAACGGGTCCCAGATGAGGCAAATCCATCCCCCATACCCACTGGTAATGGCAATGTGAAATTTTAATCATTATTCAAACAATTGATGTTGCTAGCATTCAGCTACTAAAATAATGAATTTTAACATCATGGTTGAAAATTATAACAAACTAGCTTGTATACCCAGTGTTGCTTGGGATTTTATTTTGTCATAGGTAATACTTGTTAAAAAGATCTGAGATCCTGTGTCTCTAATTCCTCAAACTGTCTTGTCTAGTACTTGTAACTTTTCCCCATATTCTCCAATCCAATCTGTACTCAGAGTTATTATCATACAGAGGTTGAGTTCCTGAGGGAATACATTGTCCTTCTCCTTGCTGCTAGGCCTTGTCTCCATAGCAACTGGCCTATTCAAGACAGACACAGTTGACTGAGGTCCAAGAGCTCTCTGGCTGAGAATTCTAAAGGTCCCTTCCCTAAACTGCAAATCTAAGGATTCCATAGAATCTTCTTAGGCAGCCAATCATATGAGATCTTCACCTGACACAGACAAACAGACAAACTTTGACTTTTATGTATTAAATTTAGGATACCAAATAGATTCTCAATAAATCAGTTCCATGCTCAGCAATCAGCTCACAGTAAAGAAATCCCTGCACATATTTAAGCATTTATATGCTGCTTTTCAGCTTCACAAATCAAATCAACTCCTCCAACTTGGCCTAAATTTCTACAGAGATTCTGGCAGATCTTGGGAGAAGGTAAACACTGATGCATATTAGAGGGTCTAGTATGTGTAATTGAAAAATTAATGCTTGGCAGAAGTTTGGAGCTGGACCTATTACTATAATCTCACCCACCTCTATAGTGGAAGAATAGCAAGGGAAATCAACTCACAAATTACAAGATAAATGAAACATTTTTGTAAAAATTGGGACAATAATTTTTTGAAGGTGTCTAAGAAGGAGACCCCACCACTCTTTAGGCAACTGATTCATTCACAAACCGGCCTTACTGTCAAGAAGTTCCTTTTAATGTTCAATCGAAATCTACTTTCCTGTAACTTCAAACTATTAGACCTGGTCCCACCCTCTGGGGAAGCAGAGAATAGACAGGTCTCCTCTTCTCTGTGATAGCTCTTGAACTATTTAAAGAGTGCAATCACGTCACCTTCAGTCTTCTCTTCACCAAACCCAAACCCTTCAACCTTTCCTCATATACTTTGTACTCCATAAATCTCATCATCCTTGTTGCCCTTCTCTGTACCTATGTCCTTTTTAAAATTAGGGGTCTAGAACTGGATGCAGTATTCCAGATAAGGCCTGGTCAGCGCAGAATATAGTGAGACTATTACTTCCCTCAACTTTGAAACTATGCTTCTACTAATTTAGGCTAAAATAGTACTCACCTTCTTTGCTGAAGTGTCACACTGCTGGCTCATGTTCAATTTATGCTCAACAATAATCCCAAGGTCCTTTACACATGTGGTACTGCAGAGCCATGTATGCCCCATCCTACACCTGTGTATTTGGGTTTTTTTGGTCCCACAATGATAGCAGCTACAAAACGAATATCACAGGATGAAAAAAAAAAAACCCACAGAATAGCTAAAAATCAGAATGTAATCATTTGCCCTCAAAAACACTGTAAAATGTAAAATGAAAATATCTGAGCATATGGGTGCACACCATTCTTTTGTGGATGTGCCTCTGCATGTTAAACAGTAGAAAATCAGCTGATTTTATAGAATCCAATTGCTACTACTTGATAATTACAGGGAAGAAACAAAGCAATTGCTGAACCATAACACTTTATTATGGGAACTTACACACAACTTTTATACCTTCATCACTTTCACTAAAGGGTAGGCCAAGCATGAGTGTTAAAAATCACAGCAGGGGAGCTAGCAAAATCCCTCTCTTTCTTCCAGCTGGCGGTGACTTTATGTTGTGACATTCTTTTCAAAAGAAGTCTGTGTATCGAGGCCACAGTGACAGATGGCTTAAAAAAAACATTATTCCCTCTGGCTTCTATGATGGGAACAAGCTAGGAAACCTGAAGGGGTTTAGCAAAGCAATTTAGAAAATTCTCAGAAGGCTCCTCCAAATGGCCAAGGATCTGAGAGCTCAAGAGGATCCTTATACTGTGATGGGATCACCTAGCAAGTTCTGACACATATCCAAAATTCAAGACAATCTTTCCCTACCCCCCCCCTTGTTGTAAGATGTTGCAGTCAGTTCAGTGCTGAACAAATTATCTTCTGATCCACAGTTTCCCTCTGCTTGCCTACCTTTCTTTTCTGATCCTTCATGATCCCTCTGTGAGTGTTCTTTTCCAAAGGAAACTATCTATCAAACTAAAGAAAATTCTTGCCATAGTTCAGGAGCAGGCCAACTTCTGAGGGGCATGTCTCTTTGGAACTGGGAGAGCTGTACCCCCAGATACATACACACACAGCTGAAAAAAATTATGAGACCCCCAAATAGCAAATCATAGACTCAGAAGCCTCCAAGCGATTCAAGGAAAAGCCACCTCTGTTTACAAACAAGAAGTACCCAGCCAGCTATTTCCAATTTCTAAAAACAAACAAGCCCCCTTCCTTTTTTGCCAGGCTGACTAAAGGATTCCTGGAATTACAGTGGGGTTTTTTTGGGTTTTTTTAAAATAATTTTTTCAAGTTCTTAATGCAGTCCCAATGACTTTGCTAAAGCAATCCATCATGACAGATAAATGTAGTAAAAAGTATAAACTTTTGAATGGAAGGGGCTAATCATGAGTGTGAGAGCATATACGCACACACATAAAGAGCAGCCATGCACAGTATGATACAGGCAAACTGCGATTAACAAAGTAGATGTATTCCTAGACATTACTTCTTAGACAGAAAATTTGGTATGTGAAGCATAAATAACATGAAAAGAATAGGGATAGATTCCTACAACTCAAAGAGACGAACGGTTCAACATTTCAGCAAACTTTTTTTTTCAGAACAATATGCACATGTGAAAGAAGTCATGTCCAGGAATGCATCTACCTCATTAACGGAGGTATGCCTTTTATCTAGGTTTATCTATATTTAGCAAAAATAATTTTTATACCCTCTGTCTGTTTTTTGATCATCCATTTCCTTCTCTCTTTCTTTCTTTTCTTTTTTTTGCAAGTGCCTAATATGTTTTTGTCCCCAAACCAGGGTTGAAACCATAACTGAGAAAGATCCAAATATTTAAATTCCTCTAAGAAAGCATGCAGTTGCATTGCCACCACCTGCTCCAATAGCATTTTAAAAGGAGGACTGGACCTGGCCCAGTAAAGGTTTCATCAACTAAGTTCAATGCCTTCTTTAACAGGAGTTGAAACTTAACCTCTTTTCAAAAAATCATTTATAAACTCCTCCAGCTTTGCCCAGGCATCAACCAGAATGATAAAGGTCTAATGAGAGCTTGGGAGAGTTACTTTTTGCACTACAGGTCCCAGAAGCCTCCAGCCAACATGGCCAATGGTAGCTTCTGGGACCTGTAGTTAAAATAGTAACTTTCCAGAGCTCTGAGTCTAATCAATAAGCGGCTAGTCTTACATCTTCAAATATCCTGTCCACATTCTCAGGCTAAACAAAATGTAACTCACCTCTGAAATTGTACATATGGTTTCCTTAGTCATCTCATCAGAATCTGCTCTCAGTTTGGAGTCCTAGTCAGAGCAAATTCATCACATTGGATTTCTGAGGGTTCCTTCCCACTGTCTTAGAGTCTCAAGTTGTTAGCTGTAGCCTAACAAGCTCATTGCCAGAATACATTTCTTAGGCAAAATTCTTGTGCACATTTATCAGGGTGCATGCTCCATTGAACACACTGGAGCACTCTTTTAGCACATCTGACTAAACATTCATGGGCTTGCACTTAGAGATTTCAAGATGCCAGAGAATACTGTTGTGTTTTTGCTAACATGGAAATTGCCTTCTGAATATCACTGTGTAAGATAAAAATCTTTTAATAAATGAGATACGTTCCACCCGCTAGCTCTTTTTAAAAAATTGTATTAAAAATCAGCATAGCACTTTTGAGCAAATTCACAACACTGCAGAAACCATACATGCTACACTCAGGCACTAGAGGTTTGACAATAATGATCCATTTGCATGAGCTAAGGCAATATTTTGCACTTTGGAAATGACAGTGATGGATTGCTGAGTTACTGCCCTTAAGCTCCCATTAGTGTGGGTAAAATGTACACAACTGAAACCACTCTGAAAGTCAGTTTTCTATTTTGCATTGAGTCAAAAGACCACATGAACCATGAAGGAACATTTCTGTAACCATTTGTTACCTGCTGGCTTCTTACTTCCTTTTCTATTCATGTTTTTCCTCCCTCTATGCCTCTCCTTATATCCACTTTCTTCCTTCTGAACTGTTTTCTATTTCTCTTCTGTCATTAACATGCCTTCAGGTTGACTCAAATTATGGTAATCCTATCCTAGGCCCTTTTCGCATGGCATTTTCCACGTGAAAGGGCGCCTGGAGCATTGCGCAATTGTGAGGAGCGATCTGCATGATGCACTCACAATTGCACAATGCTCCAGGGTAGGGCAGGTGCCGATCGTGCACCTTTTCGTTTTTGGATAAAAGCCCACGTGCACTTACCTGGTGTGCAGAGCCTCTGGAGCCACGCCAGTCACGCTTCCTGCCCCAGCACAGCCTGGGAAACTCTTGTGCAAGCAGGCAGCTCATGCGGAGTCGAAGGACCCTAGACGTGAGAGCCTCTTGCCGGAGGCTGCTCGCACGATCCCCGCACCCCAGCGCTGGAAGAAGGTAAGGTGCAGAAAGGGCCCTACAGTCTTCTTGGCTAGATTTATTCAGAGGGAGTGTAACTTGCCCACACTCACCCAGTTCGTTTCCATGGCTGCGCATGAATTTGAACACTGGTCTCCCAGAATCCTAGTCCAACACTCAAAACACTATCCCTCTCCATCACCTCCAGCACTCTTTTATATGTCCCTATTCATAGGTGACACTACTTCTCTAGCACCTCCTTTTCTGCATCCCATGGCACTCTTACCTTCTATCACCATGGGAAGTCTCAACTGTCCTGGTTTTTCTACTCCACAAACTCTGCAGCCCATTTCTCATTCCCCTGTTTTCCTCCTTGTCAACACAATCTTCTGTGTGTCTACTCAGAGTCAGGTTTCAATGCATACAAGAAAGCTTATTTCTAAGTAACTCTATATAGGAGTATAGGAGCCTGAGACTCAGCATACTTTCTGTTTCTATCAAGCTACCACCAATATCACTACTACTTTACCTCTCTGCTCTACTCCTTCTTTGCAGATCTTGGCCACAACCACGCAGAGAACCTCCATTCTCCCAGCAAACCATTCCAGTTAAGAAGTCTCAGATCAAAGATGAGGAAATGTATGCATAACTACAACTCAATGAACTGTCTAACCAGTATGCTTGCTGAGGTACTCTGAGAGTTTTATCTAGGCTTTGTCTCAGACCAAGCTTGTTATGCAGTAAGGCTGCCTGGAATCAACAGGCTCAAAAAGCTTGTGCCTTTTCCACTGTATACCTCTGAATCCTGGCTGAGATTAGTTAAGGAGGTGCTGTAATGCAGATAGTTCCCCATCATAGTTGATCTTAAATGGGTCTTACCTCTATCTCTCCTGATAAAAGCAAAGGTCTCCAGCACTGATATTTGGAAGTCTTCTAGGAGGCTTAAATCAATGAATCACAGAGGTGGAAGTAGAAGGACATGCAATTCATCCCCCTGCTCATTTCAGGATGCAACTTCAGTATCTTCGATAAATGGCTGCCCTGACCCTCTACCATTACATTTCCAGCCAAGGAAAGCCCACCAGCTCCTGAATCAGGATGGGTATGCATTTCACTTTGGCTTGGTTTTGATCAGCATTTGATCAACAAGGGAAAATTCAAATGAGAGAGAAAGCACTGCTGACAAGATTGCCCCATCCGACTCCTAAGGCAGTCTTTTTTCACTGTAGTCCAGCTCTTACCATTAGGAAGATGTTGTAAATCTACAACAGAAGTCTACTTCTCCTGCCCTTGCAATATCCACTTCTTGGTTCTAGCTCTGCCCTTCTGAGAAACATAATACATTTGTTCCATCTTCTGCACAATAGTCCTTCAGATATTTGACAACCACATATCTCCTTAAACTTTTCTTCTCTATGGTAAAAGCACCCATGGGCTCTTTCAACCATACCTTTCCAAACTTTTCTAGCCCCACCATCATCTTGGTTGCCCTCCTTTGTTGTCAAGTCATTTCCAACTTATAGTGACCTAAAGATGAACTATCATAATGGGTGACTGAGAGTGTGTGATGTATCCAAGGTCACCCAGTAGGTTTCTATGGCTGAGTGCAGAACTGAATCCTGGTCTCCAGGGTTGTAGTCCAATGCTCAAACCACTACACTATGCTGGCTATCTGCCCTCCTTTGGCCATGCTCAACCTGACCATGTTTTGTTTAAAATGTTCCTCCATGAACAAACAGTCTAGGTGTATCTGGACCAGCACAGAATAAAGTGGATTTGTTGCTTCTTAAGATCTGGATGCAGTGATTTTGGTAATGCAGCTGAAATTACATCCATTTTTTTTCTTTTAGCAACTGGTAACAGATGAAGAGAGGAGAACAACATTTGGCTGTCAGGCCTTATGGTGCATAGGGGATATTCAAGGTCAATGAATGCCTCAAGCAACAATGAAAAGCATGCAAATTGTATTGTTTCTTTGAAAGTCAAAGCTAACAGTTCCATTTTCAAGTCTTGGAAGAAAAACTCATCCCCTCTTTCAGCCCCGAATGTAATACAGAATAAAACTCTCTCAAGACTCACAATGATATATTTGTTCTGAATATGATTCAGAATGATCAGTAATGTATTTGATCCATATAGACACATCATGTTGCTGCTGCTCGGTGCAAATACTCTGTTTTGAAATGCTGAGTAAAATCTTAAAATAGTTGCCTGCACTGAATCTTCTGCTATGAACAGAAGATTTATAAGTATGCACTTCATCTGGCAAATCTTACTCACTGTTCCACGGCAATTACAGCTCTTAGCTTACATGGTTTCTTGGTCGATATACTTCACAGAGGTAATGCAAAGATTAATAATCTAATTAAAATCAGCCTCAAAGATTTGAACAGGGAAAAATATAGTAAACTGATTTTTTTAACATTAAAAAGGACTCTTGCAGCACCACAAGATGGTGAAATCAGTCTAGGCAGAAACAACCAGAACACTCACTAGCACGCAATTTAATTTTACACACATATTTTTATTAAAATATTTATATCCCACACTACAGTTGAAGATCGCAGGGCAAGCTATCATCAAAAGTACAAGTGAAAACTATTTAAAACATATAATTTTCACCCTCAAGACTATCTTGTGCTTCCCTACCACCAAATAGGTGGATTTTTGCCACAGAAAGAGACTTTCACTGATGTTTTCTCCCGGAACTTTTTTTCAGAAGGGGGGTTCTGGTGGTTTAGGGAGTGTTTAAGGGTGAACTGCTGCTCCTGGGGGTATTCAAAAGTGATAATGTCATTCTGGGACATTTTTGGGTAGAAGAATTCCTGAAATAATGCCTCCCAAAGTTGTGGGGGCAGAGCTCTTGGGAGGTCACAGGCAAAGCTGGGAGGATGCAAGTATAGCCCTTGGAGGAATACATGCAGCCTGTGGATGGTACTTTTTCCCATCCCTAATTTAAAACAATTCAGCACAATCTAAACCAATATCAAACCTGCAAAATGACAGAATGAGGCCAACACAAATGCCAATTAGGGAGGACATTCCACAGCCATCACTTGTAAAGGTTACCTCTTTATTATAACGCCCAAAGTTGCTTATGTCTCATGACCACTAGTCCGTGGCTGTGCTAGTTGACAGACTGCAGGACTACAGGACTACAAGACTTGAAGTATATTGACACAAAAATAACTTTTCTAGATCTGTCCATATGTGACTGTCCAGACCAGACTGTCTCCTGTCTCTCCACAAAATATAGTACTCTCAACAGTAGTCACAAGGTAGAATTCACCTGCCCATCCCCTCCCCAGCAGATATTAACGACCAGGAAAGTATACATAGGCCATTTCCGCATTAGATTGTTATAGTGCTATTATTCCACTTTCTACATCCTATGGAATCCTGGGGCTTGCAGTTTAGGGAGGGGCCTTTGAGGCCCCTCCCTAAACTGCAAACCCCAGGATTCCATGGGATATTGAAAATGGAGTAATAGCGCTATAACAATCTAATGCGGAAATAGCCATAGAGGGAGTATAAAGCCTCCCAACATTTATCTCTTGTGGCTAATGCCAATTAATTGACTTAACTTCCCTACATTTGACTAATCCCTCTTTAAAGCTACCTAATCCAGCAAATCTTGCCTCTTTTTTTTCTGGCAGCAAATTCCATAAATTAATTCCATATTTTCTGAAGAAGTCCTTTCTGCCAGGCTTAACTGACTGTCAATCATTTTAATTGAATTCTAGTATTATGGGGAAGAGTTCCTCTATCTATTTTCCGTACACCATTTTAAAAACTGCTATCATTGATCCTTGCCTTACTTATTTTTTGTTTCTTAGCACTCGGAAAGTTACTTCTAAAAAATAATTGCTTCCCAGTACCCATTGCTAAAACTCCATGACCATCACCAAAGTTGTAACAAGACAAGAACAGAGAAAAATATCATTGTCTCCAAGGCATCTACAAAAACCAGATCAACACATATCCAGTTGCTGAAATACCTGGGGAAGGGTGGAATGGAAAATTGCCTCTGCGAAACTGACCGGCAATGTGGCCAGAATGACTGGTCCAGTGGATCCCCCCGGGGGGACCAGAGGGAAGACTCCTCTTCCAACATCTGTCCAAGGGGATGCCCTTTCAGCCTGCCAGATAACCTCAGATTGCCCAACCACTGAGAGGGTTTCATCAAAGAGTAGGTGTGTGAGAAGACCATATCACAAATGGAAAATAGAAGCATTTTCCATTGTCCAGATTCCCCCCAAAGGTGGTAAACAGGGCCCTGGGTGAGTCGGGGACCAATGTGTTTACATTATTTGTTGTGTTTTTTTTTAAAAGTAACCTTAGAATTCATAATAAAACAGCATCAAAACTCAAAAGAAAATCTGTCTACAGTGTCTCTAAACATGCCCTTTAAATGTAACTTAGGCCCTTTCCACAAGGACATGGTATCTTGGCATGGGGACAGGAGAGGAGTGGGACCGTGATGCTTCCACAAGACATCATCACAGTCCTGTCCTTCTCCTGTCACCAGCCAGGATGATCTTGGGTAAATCATTGATGGATTTTGTCTACCAATGACCTCTGATCGCGTGATGCTCCTGCAATTACCTGCCATGTGGAAGGGCCAGAAGCACAACGGAGGCACTTCGTGCTTCAGCGCAGAATGGGAAAGAGTCTGGCTGGACTGCAGAAGGAAGAGGCATGTTCCTCACATTCCCTTCTGCAGAGAGCCGGTCCGGTGCGGAGGGGAGCATTCCCGTCGCACTCCCTTCCCGCCAAAGATGCCAGGATCGTGAGCGGAGGACAACAAGATAAGGTAAGGTGTGGAAAAAGGTAACAGGAAGACACCGCTAGTGTCATAATTAAAGTGATTTCATTCTGACTTGATACAATAATTTTGAAATGCATTTTTTTCCTGCCAGCCCTTAATTATAGGTGTATCTGTTATCTATAAGTTAACCAGCCACCCCCTCCCTAAACTGCAAACTTCAGGATTCCATAGGATGTTGAAAGTGGAATAATAGCACTATAACAGCCTAGTGCGGAAATGGCCAGAGACAGAGAGAAGTGGTAACTTACAGAGCAAGAGTACTTGAATAACAGATGTCAAAACATTGTTCTATAATACGGGTTTTTATTTATTTTAGACACTCTCCCTTTCTGATTGGAACATTAGGCATACCTCCTGACTAGCCACTGCCAACCCCTGAGGTAATGCCTTGCCAGCGTGAAAGGAGAAACCCAGGAGGTTTTTGCAAATCTCCTGAAGGAGGGAAGATCTGAAGCAAAGCTGCTTTCTCAAGAACTGAATGAGCACTGACAAAATGTTCAAGCCAGAGATCTGCATCCCTGCTGCGCTGCTGCCAACGTGAGGTGTAATAAAAATAAATCTATGGCTGCCACACAACAAATACATTTCTACTGAAAAAGGAGTTACTGAGCTGATTTTCAAAACAGACCCGTAACTAGCAGTGAACAAAATGCCAAGGAGCTCAGGACTCTTTCAACTTTAAGAGTTCTACTGCCTATAATCATTTTAATTGCCACAACTTTTTCCATCCTGATGCTTAATAAGTAACACTGCCCTATAATCTATCAAATCTGAAGCCCATTCACATTACAGAATTATAGTGCTATTATTCCACTTTAACTGCCATGTTTCCAAACTATCGAATCTGGGGATTTGTACTGTAAGGAGGGGAATTTAGAATTCTTAGCCAGAGATCTCAACAAACTACAAACTACAAGATTTGACAGAATCATGGCAGCTGAAGTGGAATAATAGCACTATAATTCTGTAGTGTGAATGGATCCCTGTTCATTCTATAATTTGGGGAGACTAATCTTGTTTGGGCTGTTTCTTTAACTGAGGAAGTGATAAATGGGTTGGATTTTGCATGCCTAAAGAAGACCAAGGCTACAACCCTACAGAGAGGATGATCTGTCTTTTAAGTAAACAATAGATAGCATTATGCATGCTTTCTGCCCGGTTGAGATGTCTCAACTGCCCAAATTTCCTTTTATGCACAGCTATAAAAAACATAGGGAATCTGTATCTCGTCATCCAATGTCAAGGGACCAAGGCTTACCCAAGTCTGTGTGAAGCAAAGTAGTAAATGCTCCCTCCAATACTAGGTGGACAGTAGTCAGAGCTTGGAAAAGTTACTTTTTTAGCTCCCAGAATCCTATTGCCAGCATGGCCATTGGCGAATGAAAGCAAGTTGTCCAAGCTCTAATAGTAGTCAAAGACACCTAGATTAATAATAATGTAGAAGATCCCATAAGTTCTTCTCCTTCTCCTTGCCAGTGAAGATATACAATAACAAATTTAAAAACTAACATTTTTTTTTGTTTTATTGTGACACCATATATCATGCTTGTTTCTATTTTGCCTTACCCAGGCAGTTTCACTAAATGGGGAACCACCTGCTACTACTTTCCAACATTTAGTATTTTAGCGTTTGCAGATATTGCTGTTACTGCCATTAACTTGATTTCTACACCACTCTCTGGCTAGCTGACACTTTGAATAGCCTTTGATTCAGAGATGCCAGGAGTTAGAAAATCCAAATGCCAACCTCTCCTCTAAATCTTTTTAACAGAGAAGAAAACCGTCAGACTGAACTTCAATGCCATCTTATTCTGCCTACTACTTAAACTAATAACAGGATACAGTTTTAAATGCCCAATTACTAGAGGATAAAGTTACAAGCTTATACTTTCTGTTCAGCTGAGTGGGCCACGTACATTTCATTGTTATATTTTCAACACAACCACTGAATGGGCAATTTACTCTACTGTATTTAGTTTCTAGTTTGGAATTTCCAAGTCTCACACACCTACACACCCAAAAGAAATTCCAGTTTTATTACCATTCTGTCATACGTGACAATTTTGTATTGTGACCTCATACATGTCCAGTCCAAAGGAAATCACAGGGGGGTTCAATGAAGCTTATTTGCAGGTAGGAAGATACAGCAAGATTGTGGCCCTCACGTATTCATATTATTGCTTCACATATTTATTTGAACATTTTGTGAATTTGCAACACTCTTCCATGAACCACGCTTCTACCAAATAACAGTGAAGCTAGCATAGCAGGCTACAAATAGCTGATACCAAACCTCAAATAGTGAAAACTGTCTTCTAGTTATTAGTAACAGCAGAAATACCCGTTCATTGGGGATGCCTTGCCTGTTATTTAGAAATATGGAAAGCCAATTATTGTTAGCAAAGTATGTTGTTGTTGTGTGCCTCAAGTTGCTTCCAACTTATGGTGACCCTATCACAGGGTTTTCTGGGGCTGTGAGTGTGTGATGCTCTCAAGGTCACCCAGTGTGTTTCCATGGCCAAGCAGGGAACTGAACCTTGGTCTCCAGGGTTGTAGTCCACTGCTCAAACTGCTACACTATGCTTCCTCTTAGCAAAACCTACATGTAGATAAATTTCTGAGCATGGTGGCACAGAAGTCTACTACCCAAGCATTTCCAAAAAAGAAATAAGCTAACATGGCATTTGTGAAACTATCTCAGATGTAAAGGAATCTGAAGAAAGGCCAAGAACCCTAGTTGGTCCATCACCACCCATCCTGCAGAAATGTAACCATAGGTGGCTGGGAGGTCTTTGGGTAATGTAGTCCAACATAACTGGAGGACAACAGGTTGGGGAAAACTACTCCAGATATAATGGCAAGGGTGGGCAACACCTTGCAACCTAAATGTCAAATTCAGTTTCAGAGAAGTTCTTGAAGGCCTCATAACAGTGGTGGGCACTGACAAAGACAAAACTTCTTACAGCTAATAACTAAGCCTTAGGAATTGTATATCAGCCTTTTAGAATGGAGAGGGGGACAGACAAAAGCTGGGAAATCACTCAGCAATGGTCCCATAGAAGAAGGGGCATGGCCTTCTGGGAAACACAGGAGACCAGAATGGGACTCCACAAGAGCAGAATTCAGACCCAAGGCACAAGGTTCAACAACACTGTATTATGGCAGTGACTGCAAGGGAGGGTATGACATAGAAACTCTTTGTGATTGCCAAATTTCTCTTCATATACTGATTTAAATGTTACAGTTGCCAAACCAAACAACCCACAAATGGAGGACAAATGAATCCATCCAGGCATCTAGCCCAACAGGCAGCGATGGGATATCTTTAGTCTATGAGATGTCCTCGGACTACATTTTGTATAATCCTATAACATGTGCCCTGTTGACAGTTGAAGTCCCAAACATCTGGAAAACCCAATGTTCTCCTCTCTTGCTCTCAGGTAAAAGATACTCCCCACCACTTGCTAGTTGGTCTTCTTAACAAGAATTACTCAAGATTTCACAGGAAATGACTGGGATACTCTGGATTCTAGGTGCTCTGCTGTTAAACAATGCTTCAGGAACACCCTGAGCAACTTGTTATGAATCTCTTCCCGCCCTGGTACTACATCTTCAAATCGTAGTGACTATCTTACCTTCTCTAGAATGTCTCTCCTCATCCATCATTTAGTTTTGGTCCCCCTGCATACATATTCATGGCCACCAATTACCCTTAGCATCAGGAGGACTACAACTATGGCCATTTCTGCACTAGCCTGTTATAGTGCTATTATTCTACTTTCAGCACCCTATGAGGCCCCTCCCTAAACTGCAAACTCCAGAATTCCATAGGATGTTGAAAGTGGAATAATAGCACTATAACAGGCTAGTGCAGAAATGGCCTATGATTTAAGGGTCCTGAACAAGACTATGGATCCAATTCCGATTAAGCCCGTATCATCTTTCAGCCTTGCAATTCCTGGGAGACCAGAAGTGATGAACACAGTGAATTGTCTCAATCCATCAGCAAGAGGCTGTCAGCTCAGTCTAAGCAAGAAAGAGATCTCTGCATGGAAGCAGCTGTCCTCTGTGTTGCTTATATCTCCGTACATTATCCACACTTCAATCCGTACTTTAACCCAATTAAAATGTCAGTTTGTATCTTGCACAACATACCGGAGTTCTAATCTCAGAACTTGGAAATATTACATTTTTGAACTTCAGTTTCCATAAGCTCTCTTGCCGGCAGGTCCAATGGTCTGGGGAACGCTGGGAGCTGTAGTCCAAAAAATAACTTTTGTAAGCTCTGACTAATCTGTATTTGAACTCACCAGTTTTCATACACGGTCAGTTGCTTTCTGCTACAGCTGGACTGAGGCCATTACCTGACCTATATTGCTACTGGAATCGGGTGTATTCATAGTATAAATGGTGGGTGTTTGGTTTCATGATCAAAGTGTTAATATTAAGACCATGTTTACCATCCTTCCAATGAATATTACTCTTTTAAGGCTCAATTTTCAGTCAGTAGATTGTCAGTAGATATGTGCTCCTCTCATCCTTATACACTGTGCAGAATTGTCTTCACAAGTTACCTTTGGCTTTTACTGAATCAGCTGTCAACAGAGAAATTAATAAATAAACAAGCCAAAACGCACTCTTTCATATGAAACAGTTTTACCATGCCATCTGCAAGCTAATGGGTTGAAGAATAGCATAATTATACATCTGCTCTTTTACTCTTATTAATGACTGTAAAACAAGAACAACATGGTGAAGGTTGTAGTCATGGCAACAGACTATACTAGCCGAAGAAATAAGAAGAAAAACACAGTAAGTTTTCAAGGTAAAATATTTTATTCCCTCCCCTCCAGATACAAAAAACACAGCACTGAAGTGTAAATGTATAACTGCTTTCATTTTAATGTAATGATAAACAATTTTCTCTGCATTAGTAGATTACGATGATGATGACATAGTAACAGCATTATTATTACCTCAGTTTCACATCTATCAGGTGTTACTGAATGGAGTTTAAGATGCTCGATGATTCAGATTCTATCTAAGAACATAGAAAGCAGTGAAGTATCATCAGATAATGCGGCATGTCCCAAGTCATGCCACTTTTTGTAATTGTGCTATTATGATCATATCTATGGTGATTTCAGTCAGGTATTTTATCAGTCCATTTGCAATTTTTGTTGTCGTGGAGAATTTATAAATTAAATTAGAAAAAAAGCTAACAGCTTTCCAAACCAAAAATACTGTACACCTTGTGGCTGTTACCCTGTTGTGTAATCTCAACCAGAATAGGTGTTGAATGGTGAGTCAACACATATATAAATTCCATAATTCAGTGGGTCTACTCTAGTCCAGACTAGCAACTGGCTTTAGTCCTTTGTGTGGGTACAGAACAATGCCACAGCTAACCATCACGCGGGCTGCACAACCTGAAAAGGCATGCTTTACTGAACCAATCAATGCATCCCTCAGACCACACACTTCTGGAAATTCATGCAACGAATTTGACCACCAGTGACTGCTCACTGGACTAATTCTTTTCTGGACTACAGTGCCCTGGGGGAGTCTAAGAGTAAAAGAGCCATAATGCTGATCAGGTAGGAGTAAAATCGATTTTTTCAGTTTCAAGTTCTGCTCATGATTAGAAGTGATCTGCTCTTTATCTACCCTCACTTCCTCCTTCAGTATCTCCACACTTGCTCCTTTCTTTCTCTCTCCTACCCCACAATTTCTTCTCTATAACACATTTATGTTAGGAGTGGAAACCTTTGCATGCTTAATTAACTGGCTAGTTAGTTTGCATGTTTATTGTAGGTATAGAGGCACTGCCTACAGTAAACTTCCTGTTGTTTGGTCAACACCCATTTCCCCTTGCATGTTCTGTTCCTCTTCCTTTCTATTCTTCAGCTTCCCTGGAAGCACGTGCTCTCCGATTCTCTGGCAAGCATGCTTTCCTGTAAGCACGTGAGTTCTGAATTTCTTCTTATTTCAAGAATTGAACCTGTGTAGACTACGCACAAGATTTTGTGAGTAAACTTCTCATACATTTTTAACCAAACTGTCCATGTTTATTTTGGGCTAGATTAAGTGTGCCTGGGGTGGAGATGATAATGTGGGACTGGTAATTTGTTCAACTTCTGCCCGTGCTTTACAAAATACTCTGCTGATTGGGAAACTTATTACTAAAAACCTCTCAATTCCCCAACAATGTACTTGTCTGTTACCATTCCAATCTGAAGGCACAGTATGGTTTGATGAAAATGGAACACAGTTATGGGAAAGAAAGAGGTGGAAAGCTGTTGCTTCAGCGTAATCTTGGTCTCTCTTTTTGGTATATTTTCAGTATTTCATGTCACTTTGGATCATTGTAGTACTGAACACCAAAGTCAGAATCATCCACGTCATTATATTTACAATTTCTATATATGGATGTGAAAGCCAGACAGCAAAGAATCCTGACAGAAAGTTAATCAACAGATCTAAAATGTGGTGGTAGAGAGTTCTATGGGTACCAGAAGGAGACTGGGATATTGAAGGATAGCTATGAAAGAACTAGATAAGATTCTTTACGTGTAAGGAAGGAACCAGATAAGATCCACGAGTATAAAGATATATTATTGAATACCAAAGTTAGGATCATCCATACCATAGTATTCCCAGTTTTTACATAAGGCTGTGAAAGCTGGACAGTGAAAAGGCTGATAGGGAGAGAATCAACTCTTGCTACCAGACAGTTCAATGGGTAACATAGGCTGCCAAAAAGACAAATAAATGGGTTCTATAAAAAAATCAATCCTGAACAACCCCAGAAGCTAAATTGACTAAACTGAGGCCATTGTACTTTGGACATATCATGAGCCAACATGACTTATTGGAAGAAGATAATAACATGAGCCCTGCTATAAGGATTAGGGGCACCATACTTTTTCCCCCCAATGCAAATAATAGGAGAGTGGAACTATCCAGATCAAGTATATAGTAGGGCCAAAGGGCTAAATTTCATTCCACTGTCCCGCTCTAATTCTTGACAAAGACAGCAGCAGTTGCTATACACATTTTAAAAACCCATCACACAATTACTACTAGCTTAGAAATCATTAACAGGTTTGAGTTAAAACACACCTTACATGTATACACGACAGTACATCTCTTGTTTCTACTTTAATTAATTGGATGAGTACTTAGCAGGAATATACCCTTCCCCAAGAGGAAGGGTAGTTTATCTCCCACCTCCCTGGATGATTTGAATTAACACCGAATCCCAGCATAGCTAGAAAAAAATGTGGCAGTGGTATCAATATGTACTTTATTCTCTTTATTTTCTAAGGCTCCTTGACAAGCTGCCCAGTTTGTTGTTGCTGCTGCAGCTGTTCCGATTTTGTGCTAGGGGACCTCACTTCCCTCAGGCTGCTTTCTTGTGCACCTAGGCAGGAAGCCCCCACCTTTGGACACCCTATTATCTGACCAGTTGCTCTTTTGACATTTCCAAATTAAGGACAATCTCCCCCAATTTGACTGGGACTTTTTTCCACACTTTCAACAGTTCTACTTGCCTATGCAGTCTCACTTGGAACCACTTGCACAGATGTGCTCCTTGCAAAGTGATCTAAGGAGAGGAGGTGCTAAGGCAGCTGAGAGACCTTGCAAGCAGGGCATGCACTTGCACAGAACAAGAGAGCCTCTGTAAGTCTTTCATGCTCCCTACAGTACAATACATGGGTTCTGCTTTTCAACAATTCTGTTTTCTGACAGTGCTCTGGTCCCTCACCTGTTAGATAAGTGTGGGAAGCCTGTAATGATTTAAAATAAAAACAAGATATGTGACTCTATGTTACATATTAAGCAGATGCCTAGTTTGGTATCTGGTTGTAGAATATGTGCTGTGCAGAGTTTGCAAACATAAGAGGCCCTTATACATAGCACAACTATAGTACTACAATTCCACTTTAACTGCCATGGCAATATCCTACGAAATCCTGGAATCTGTTGTTTGGTGAGGCCCTAGAGCTCTATATCTGAGAATTCTAGGTAATCCACCCTAAACGTAAAATCCTAGGATTCCATAGGATGGAAGAATGGCAATCATAGCACTATAATGTTGTAGTACGAAAAAAGCCCAAGTTGTAAGACTCTAACATTTCTAATAGTAATTTTTTAAAACAACAACATATTGAAATATTCAATATGCCTAAGAAAGGACAGGATGGGGCATCTGGATCTCAAGAGACGTTACTTTTCTGTTGCTAATTGGAGTTGAAATTTTATTATGTTATCTTTTATTGCTCTTTGTCTATAGTCTTCATTATGGCCAATAAGGGAAGTGGCCTCTACTTACATTGAAATCCCTCAATACTATCTTAAATGACAATGTCTCAGGCCGAATGTAGGCCCGCAACTCTAACATCGTCATTTTTCTCCTGTATGATTTTTAACATCTTTTCCTGATGAAGAAGACAGTGAAGCTTTGAAAGCTTACATAATATATTTTATACTTTGGAGTTGGCTCAAAAAGGTATCACTGCTTGTGGATCTAATATATCCAATGGAATGTTTGTGAAACAACATCCAGTGAAACAATATGTTAGCAGGACTAGGAAAGACCATTGATGATGAGAGTATGAAAATGTTGTGCCACTCAGAGTACACCTGGGTAGCCAACTCATGGCCCCTGAGATGCTGTTGCATTACAACTCACCTAGCCAGAATAGGCAATGGTGAGGGAAACTGAGAGATGCAGTCCAACAATATATGGAAGACCACATACCCCCCATTCCTGGAGTCAGTGCTTGAAAAAGCAACTTTTTTGGCCAAGTTGGCTGGGGAGTTTGACACACTGGAGACCAGGTTCAGTTACCTGCTCAGCCATGAAAACCCATTGGGTGACCTTGGCCATACCACACAGGCTGTTTCCGCACTAGACTGTTATAGCGCTATGATTCCACTTTCAACATCCTATGGAATCCTGGGGTTTGCAGTTTCGGGTTTGCAGTTTTGTGTGAAGGCACACAACAACAACAACAACTTCAAAAATATAACTGTTCCAAGCTCTGCTAGGCAGATTATTACTGCACTTGATAAACCCATCAACTAACTCAAAATAACTGTTGCTTCACATGTTGAAAGGGAAATGAGAACAGCATATACAAGTGTGTGTGTGTGTGTGTGTGAGAGAGAGAGAGAGAGAGAAAGAAAGAAAAAAGGGGGGAGGGCGAATGTTTCTGAACTGAAAAAGTAAAAAATCTGTTTGTTACCTCAGTTTGACCTAAATGGAGTGTGGTTTGGGTAACTTGTATTTTCACTAGAACCATTCCTCTGGTCCCTTTGCTTTACGTTTTATTCTCACATCAGAGTTGTAAAAAGTTAGAACAGATGTTTAGATGTAAAGGGAAGGAACTTTTTACCGCTGCTCTATTTACTTCCTCTTGTGAGATCAACTTACATTTCCCCCTGACTGCAACAAAGAGAGCATTCTAGCGGCTTAACAGCTACCTGGGGGAAGTCTGAATTTACTGCTCTCCTCAAGCATTATGAATCAAGAGGACTATGGACCCTCAATCATCCCCCTCCCCCCTTCATTGCACAACTGAAGCTTTTGTGATTCTCAAAATTAGGTCAGCAAATGCATTGGCTTAGAAGCAGAATCTCATAGTGATGCTTATAACCTGAATTCATTCCTTCAGTAAAATGGTTAATTTTTGGTGTGTTGCTATGCTTATTTTCTGGAAACTTATCCGTCTTTAAAACCAAGGGTCCCTTCCATTTTTTACATATTAAAAAAAAAATTCTACTTTCACGTAGTTTATTTTCTCTCAGAAACCAGCTGCAGTTTCATCTCCAAGAGGGTTAAGAAAATCCAGTATCCTAGGGATTAAGAAGGGGAACTTAAGAAAGTATGCACAGCTGCTGAAATGTCTCAGAATCCAGCCTGGACATCAGCAGCTTTGGAAGCCTAGGTCTTATTTAGTTTTGTTCACTGGACAGGACCACACACCAAAGGAAAATGTGGTATGTGCTAAAATGTCTGGAACTAAGTCCTTGACAGTTCCTTATTCTTAAAATAAAGAGCATTTTTCAACTTGTGCTGTCTGTTGCTGTGTCTGCCTTTCACTTTCTGTTGCTCCAGCATGGCAGGAAGTGGAACGACCAGCTGTGTTTGCCTCTTGAAAACCACAGAAACAGAAAAAGGCCATTCAACACACAGTCTGGTATTAGAATTAAAGGATTCTGTTGCCCTTCAAGCAATGGAGGCCAACGGTAGTATTGCTCTGTACCCTGCATCTCTATGGTAGAAGGCCTATCTATCTATCTATCGATCGATCTATCTATCTATCTATCTATCTTTGCCATGGCAAATTTAACTTTCTGTTAGATTTGACTCCTAGCATAAAAAGTAAGTTGGAGGCTACATATGCTCCAACATTTCCCAGGTGAAAACCAGCGCATGGATGGACAAGCAACATCAGACTATGGTCAAGATGGCAGAAGTTATTCACGAAGGAAAACAGACAAGCTAGGAGAGGCTGCAGCAGTTTGCTTTTGCCTGAGCCTACTGGGAACAGGAAGTTTCAGCCCCTTCCTCTCCTTTCCTTCCTGTTTGGTTAACTGACTGCAAACTATTTTTCTGCTTTGAATGCAGTTTGTTGCTATTGAAGCAAACTGAGGACAAACCAAAAAAGTGGGTGGAAGAGAAGTTGAAACGTTTCAAAAGCAGCTGAAAAAGGAAGATAACAGAGGATTAACTGGGATTGTCCCTGTCAGATCAAGATAGCTGGAGGATATGAGGTTGGCTACTAATAGATTTTCTTGTTTGAAAGCCACAAAGATACATAGAAATAACAGTCATTCACAAAGCAGTCCAGTCACAGAGCTTTCTTCTACAGATGTT
Organism: Ctenosaura bakeri; assembly: GCA_948474755.1. NCBI lineage: Eukaryota > Metazoa > Chordata > Lepidosauria > Squamata > Iguanidae > Ctenosaura > Ctenosaura bakeri. The sequence goes on along the minus strand of CAOLHI010000381.1, from coordinate 82,160 downwards.
TCTGATTTTGCTAATATGAACCATAATCCATGGCCACCAGTATCCACTCCAGTGCTAGGTACACATCAAAAAAAAATATTTTTCCCCCTGTTATCATGCCGCTTCCTACAACGGTCACTGAAATGGTCAGTGGTCACTAATCATGGAAAGCAAATGAATGAAGCATAGCAGTGGAAGTGCAAAAACAACATTATGTAAGAGGATGATCACAAGCCAGAGAGAAGTGAAAAGGTCAAAAGAGTTGGCATGTTGTGTCACTTCAGGCATTAAGAGCATTAGAAGTTGCAATGCCATTAGTGCAAAATTTAACTGAAATTAGGATTTAACATATCAAACCAAAACACAGCTGGCTAGTCTTAACCTCGGCACCGACGCAGCTTGTACAATATATTGCCCAATTCTGTAGAAACAATGGGCATAGTCCAACCAAAGTTGAAGCATTTCTATTTGTTTTCACTTTTGCAAGCTGCCTTGACTCCCAGTACTAGGCAAAAGGAAAGATACAAATGAATCACCATCATCAGTTGCCTTTCCACAATTTTATGCCCTCTCTTCTCCCAATACTTGCCAAGAATTCAGCTGCCACATCTACTGGAGGCAGCAAAGTCTTGAGTCAAAAACTGACCGCACTGAATTTTCAGCAAAGGCCATTCCCACACTGCATTGTTATAGTATTATTATTCCATTTTCAACATCGTATGGAATCCTGCGGTTTGCAGTTTAGGGAGGAGCATTTAGAATGTTCAGCCAGAGAGCTCTTTGGCCTCAGTTACAAACCTCAGAATTCCCCAGGATGTTGAAAGTGGAATAATAGCACTATAACAGTGTAGTGCAGAAAGGTCCTTCATCTTTCTTTGCTGACTTTAAAAAAAATACATAAAAACAAGAACTACAGAGAAATAGTTCTATATTAAACAGTAAATTAAAAACCCAAACCTGGAGTATAGTAAATAATATTTGTTTCCAGAGTTATATATTTTATCTTTATTATAAGCATTTTGATTTCATATTACTAAAAGGAAAAAAACCAATACATGGATTTAATATTTGGATATAATTATATTAATTCTACAAAATTCAATGAAGTTGACCAATTTTCTGTAAATTTATCTGATCATTTCTTGGATATTAGTATAACGCATTCACTTTTCTACAATCAGCAAATATAGCTATTCTTCAACTGAAAATAATTTTTCAGTCTCCAGCATAAGGTGTTCTTATTTTAGACAAAGTATTATTTATGATAAATTGAGTTAAAAGATGAAAGATTTATACGATCTGAAGAGAAACCAGATTATAGTATAATTTATATTGTTACTTAGGGTATTTTCCCCCTTATAAGTGTATGTTAACATATCTGTGTATATATGTGTATATATATATGTATATACACATATATACACATATATATATAAAATGATTATTCAGTATCACTTATGTTAATTCATAGATATTATATTGTGTTATATTGTGTTTGTGATAGACCAAATTAAAAAAAAGTTACTTGAAAAAAAATGATAAATTGAGTTAAATACCTTTTCCTAGTCATTATATACAACAAATGTTCTCTAACTGTTAGTAAATTAATGAGCAAAGTTAATATGTTGGGGATTTTCTATGGTAATGGCTAATGCTAATATGTTAGGCATTTTAAAATAATTTCAAAATAATTTAAGTATGCTTAAGTCTAGAAATGCTTAAGTCTGGAAACGTAAATTTCCAGAAATTTTGAAACTATGGGTGGAAAACATAGTTTTCTGCAGGGGGAAAAAATCTCAGCTATTTTCAGAAAAAATGAAATAAAAGGCAATATTAGCACAGGCCGAAGGTCTTTGCTTGCTTTAGGAATGTAAAATATGTTACATATAACTTGATTTGGCATAAAATTATCATGTTTGGCATATTAAAAGTACAGTATATTCAGAAAATAATTAGAAATTGAATTTACCCTACTTTTTTAAAAGTTTATTTTTTCTTTCATGCTGGGCAATGGAGCCGCCGATTCCTGAACTGTAAGGAACTTCTTTGGTTTTGCCAAAACAAAACAGAGCAGTAAGAACAGCGAAACAAAGAAAATTATTTTGCCTCCTTTAGTATTCTATAAAAGGAAGATGGGAAGCCTTTATTTCTATAGGAAGAAATGAGAACAGGAAAATACAAGGAGAAATTGCAATGATCTGATACTGTATAGTAGTGCTTTCCAGCCTACATAATATGGGGAAACTCGTCCCCCAGCTCCGTTAATGTACTAGGAGCCAGTATCGTATTTCTGGCTGTTGGCTACTATTGTTTCATTCCTTCCTGGAAACGTGTCATAGATTCACAGCCAATGGCTCACACACGAGCACCAGTCTATGGACCACCACTGCTGTTCAGTCTTACATAAAGTCCAGCTGCTACAAAGTTTTTAGAAAGGGGAAATAAATATATGAAGACCTTGTCTTAAATGTTCTCTTATTCATTTTGGGAAAGAAAGAAAAAAAGAATCTCCACAATCCATTTTTCCCCCAGAAAAATAAAGCTTTGGTTAAAAATATAACTGGAAAAAAGAGTTTTGTTTTGTTTTTAAATAATGGTTATGGTTTTTCCCCCTGGACCTTTACATTTGGGCTTTCACATATCTACATAAGGCAAATAAATTGAATGGTAATTAATACCAGTTCAAATCCGGACATTAAACTTGGTCGAACAGAGGAGGAAAGGTGCCACCTAAGACCCATTGTCCAAATCCTTTAATCTATTCTGGGCACAGAGGGGTGGGGAAAGTTGGCAATGATGATCTGTTTCATAAAAGTAGTTATCAAAACGAGTAAATGAACCACACTGATGCAAATGTCTTTCAGGGAGAGTGTAATTGAATTATCCAATGTTCCCATTATATATTCAAAACCCAATTAGTTTAAGCATGCTTTATGGAGAGAGCTTCTTTGTTGTTTAACAGACAATTTTGCTACTGTTAATTTGGAACACTGCTATATAATATAAAATTTCAGTGGAGTGTGAAACAGAGAGAGAGCAAGGAACACGTTTCAGTGGTTTAAATATGGGTTATTCACTTTTTCATTGTTAAGTAAATGGTGAACAAACTTTAAGAATGCCCTCACAATTCCAGATGTGGGGAAACTTCTTTGAGACATTATATCTCACAATGGCTGTTTCACATTACTATTCTTTTTGGTCACAGTCCTGTTCATTGCTGGATGCCTTTAGATGGGTACAAGTCAATGCAGAAATAGTCAACTGGTATTATGTCAAATACACTGGCTAACATTTGATGTTCACATCCAATTCAAGGTGTTGGATTTGGTTACCAACAACTATTCATGCTTTGGAACTGAAACATTCTAGAACAGTAGTTCTGAAACCTGGGTCCCAGATGTTGGACTTCATTTCTCAGAAGCACCAGACAGATTATGCGCACTAGAAGTCCCAGGTTTGGAAACCACTGTCTTAGAAAGCCACTCTCCACAGAGGAGCTTGTCTGACCACTGGAATCACCTTCATTCCTTCATACCTACTAGATTAGGAAATAAAATAACCTTTAATAAGGAGCCTGGTTTTGCCCCCCTCCATTAGATATGATGGAACAAACATTCATGAATCTACCTCATTTGTATACAACTGTGAAGCTGGAAAGTCCCCATGTGCTGCTGGGGTGTATATTCCAGCCTGTTATGAATTTTAGCTGTTAATTCATCTTCGCTGCCACCACCCATTGAATTATGAATTCCTGGAAAGTACAATGGGACACTATCCAGAATATGTCAATCCCTAAGCTTAAGGATCTTCCTTTTCCCCCAGTCTATCTAGCATTGGGGTGGAAAGGAGAGAAACAGGGTCTTTACAGAAAGTATTTATTAAAGGTATGTAAATGAGCAAGGCAAATTAACACACATGGGAAGCTCCCTCCTCCCAGGCACGCTTAGTTACAAGTAGTTACAAAAGAACAGATATAAAAACACAGATACATTCTTTAGATCAGCCAGCCTCCAAAATAACAGAAAAGTCCCTAATGTGACTAGATAACTATTTCTAATTACTCACAGTTGTTCCTAGGCTTAGATGTTCTAGTAGGAAGGGGCCGGGAGGCAAGGCTAGGCCTCAGCCTGCTACTTGCAGTTCCTTTGTTGTTCCTTTGTTATCTCTCTCCACATGGCCTTGCAAGAAGTTTTATAACTTCTCCTTGGAAGCATCTGGAAGCATCCTGAAGATGCTCACCTCTTTCCTTTTTGATTGGTCAAGTCTCACCCTGTGACCTATGATGCTGACCCACATGACCTATGATGCTGACCCACATGACCTATGATGTAATCTAATCCCAACACCTTATTAACCCTTGGTTTACCTGAAGAGGGAAGTTTCCCCCTTTAGCTAAGTCAAGCTAATGGGAAGCCCCATTATCACAACAACATAGGAGATGAATGTCTTCATTGACACATAATAAGAAGCACAAAGACAAACATACCCTGCTATGTCTTAATTCCCTGAAGCCTGTTGCACACTCTTTGGCCCATTCCACATGCGGGCGAAGAAATGGGGGAAACCATGCTGAAACAGAGCTTACCTTAAACCCGGTAAGTCCGTCGCCGCATGGAGCAGCGCGTTTTCACTGCTCCACACTCGTTGGCATCTCGCGGCATCCTGTGGCACCCAAAATGGCAGCTTACGACTGGCGGAGGCTCTCCACCAACCGGAGAAGCTCGCCAGCCGGAAAGCCCGCCCCTGGCAGATCTGCAGGCATGCCCTTGCACGCGTCTGCAAATCTACACCGGGTGCTGCGACGCGGCTGCACGTAGCTGCATGTGGTTTTTAAAAAGCACGCAGCGCTGCCACTTCTGGGCGCCCTAGTGCAGATTGGGGTGTGGAATTACACTAATCTGCCCCAATCCATTTTATGGTGTAGACGACCTCCGTCAGAGGTCGAGCTACACTGTTTTAATACCCCCGTGTGGAAAGGGCCCTCCTGTGCTGATATCCAAGGCCCAAACATAATTTGGGACGGGAAAGAATGCAAACTTGTTAACATACCTCCTTCCCCCACTCCCCAATAGATTATGATTCCATTCAATGCATACAGTCTCATGGGTGATGAAAGAAAAGTTTCTATTTTAATTCTGAAACTATTCTGCTATGACAAAGGAGCTCCATCACCACAGCTATGTCTCCCAATCTGCCCCTCCCAAAAATCCTATCTTAAAAGTCAGGCATACAGGAACTTTGCAACAGGCAGCTGAAGAGATCCCTGTGGGCTTCTGCTGCAGCTGCCAGCTGAAAATCACCTTGTTGCCAACAGAGTTCTTGACAGTTTTTTATGTCTTGTGACACATTGTCTTCATTCTTAAGTTCTATGGCATACTTTCCAGTTTTTGGTAGACCCACATCCATTTCCTAGACAAATGGTAGAGTGGGGAGAATGTGCAAAAAGAACTGCCTGCTGCCACCACATTTACTTTGTTCTTTTCTCTGCCCCAACCCCGGAATTGTAGAATTCTACCTCACAAGAGCTGGACCTATGAATTACAAGTAATATAGCAAATACCTTTTAAAAACAGAACACTGCTTCCAAAGTACTGTAAGAAACAGGAATGCCATTGCTTGTTCATAGGCATTTTAAGTGACACTAACTAGAATTTTGTCAAGTTTTGTGCAATACTCTTACCCGAAGATTTGTTTGTTTTGCGGGAATGGAGGGCAGTGGGAAATGAACAGCACAATTGATTTGTTTCAGCGTAGTTTCAAACAAAGTTATCAGTGCCTGTAGGGTATGTAGGCTCCACCCAAGACATCACACCCAATGATAATGACAGCAGCTGGAGTATTCAGCACAGAAATCTCAATCTCATTATCAAGAGCTTTATTGTCCAAGCAAAATGAACAGGAGGCTAATGAAGGTGGGGGAGAGACTTAGGTCCAGGAGGAGCAGGAGGGGAAGCACAAAAGACAGGAGTTTCTGATGGACTAGGAAGACATTATCACAAAAACATGTTTGAAGGAGTCACAATACATGGCTGTGCATGACCAGAATGATGACAAAGAAGGGTGTTCCTGGCAAAGGGAGAGATAAGAAAGAAGGTAAAAGTAGGAGGGGAAAAAAGAAGAGTAGTATGAAGTACCATCCAAGAGTGAAATGGCAGGACTAGATTTTTACCTTATTTTTTTGAAAGGAGTACAGGTATTTGGAAATGTTAGATAAAGGTTTAGCATCAGGGAGCCCAGTCCTTCAGCCCTGTCTCTATCCCTTTCTTGCTCTCTGCACCCATGTTCTCCCATGTGCACTCTCTAACTGCAGGGACAGCATTCCATTGGACAGAGACTGTTCCCTTGCAATCGAAGCAGCAAAGGCTTGAATGGTACAAAATAAAAAGGAAGGAGATGCTCTTCTTTCATAGAATCATAGAATCAAAGAGTTGGAAAAGACCACAAGGGCCATCCAGTCCAATCCCCCCTGCCATGCAGGCATATAACATCTAAGCATTCCCTACAGATGGCCACTCAACCTCTGTTTAAAAACTTCCAAAGAAGGAGACTCCACACACTCCAAGCCAGTGTATTCCACTGTTGAACTGCTCTTGCTATCAAGATGTTATTGGCATATTCTAGGATGATCTGACTCTGCAAAGCTAACTTACACCAAAAGACAGGTCAGGATAGACTGAGTGATGGGGTGCTTTTTCCCTTCATTGAAACTCAGAAGCTCAGAAATATTGATGGGGGGTGGACTACAGATTCCAGATCCCCTAAGTGTCCTTGTACATCTACATGAGATGGTGGGAATTCTAGTTAAAAATATATATATATCCAAGCTCTAATTCTGAGAGATGAAATACAAATATCCTCTCCTGCGCTCCAAGTCAACCACAAAGTATGCCACTATTGTCATTTCTTGCCATTGCTCACTAAAGTGCCAATTCAATCCTATATACAAGTCCAGACAGTAATTAAATCCTTTGGAATGGGACTTCTTTCCAGGCAGGCATGCCCAGGACTACAGCTTTACATGTTCTGCTTAAAAGAACAGAGACTTTCTATTTATCAATGAATGAGAATTTCATTCATTTTGAAGGAAAAACTGAACAAAATTCACTTTTTTTTTCATATTCCAGACGGAAAGAATTTGAAATTAGAAAAGTAGAATGTGTTGAAATCAATAAATTTGTCTATTCAGACCTACGTTTGAAACACTTCTACCTTTTCTAAATCTGACTCTGAATACCTGTATATTCAGTTGTGTTAGTGCTGAATTAGTGCTGCCACTTCTCTATTATTCCTGAAAGCTTAATTGAATTCTACATTTTATACAGCAGGCAGGTACATCATGGTCTGCTCCATGCTGTGAATAGCAGTCATTATTGCATTTGGCTGGTGCCCACAACTGAGAACTTAGCTTCCTTTTTGAAGAATTTACTACAATTTGCAAATTGCTTCATATTCCAAAGGAAAGGAACTTGAACTTTAAAAACATCCCAGTGCAGGATAAAGTGAAAGTGACAGAATTTCCCACCCCTATTTATATCTGACAACCTGAATATTTGTTACATGTTTGCCAGTGAATTTCTTATAAACTTGGACAAGAAAAGCTAAAAGCTAAAATCATTTTTTAAAAGTGTTTTTTTTTTTTTTGGCTAGAGAAGCACTTATCTAACCAGCTTCACCAACCATGCTGTATAATGGGGTTCTCATTAAGATACTATGCATCGTTATTAACTGTAATATTAACATTAGATGCAGAAAAGAACTGCCAACACAGAGGAATAAATTATGCACTAGCCTTGCTATTCAGTGAAAAGTATGCAAAACCTAGTTTGGTTGTAGTGTGGGAACACACTGCATCACTTCAATGGTCCACGGAAAATTGGCCTCTTGTCTTATGGTATATAAAATATATATCATAACAGTGTTTAAACAGAAGCGAAGGTGAAAAACACAGCAAATATAAATTTAAGAGTAATGAACTAAGTGGGGTTATTCAAAGGACTTAGAATGAATTGAGACTGTAAAATAATTGATGATTACTGGTGAAATTTGGTGATAAGCGATACTTACTGATATTTGAGGAAATTGATATTTCTACCTATAGATGTTGTTATGTACATTGAAATGTAGACATTTATTGTTTGATTTATAGATTGACACACATTGATATATTGATATCATATAATTGATACTTGGCATATAAATTATTTGATTTATAGATACATAGATATAAAGAGTAACTGATTGATAGATGACATTGATATTGATATACTATAACCGAGGAATTTCAAAGTGGTTTAAGGACTAAGAGTTAATAAGATAAAGTGAGATTGGTTTTAAGGTTATGGCAACAGGACCAAAACAGTGGAACAATGTGAGACCCTTTTATCGTCTGTGTTCATTCTGTTATACTTGCTTGCTGCTTAAAGTAGCTCCTTCAAACTATATAGAAGAGCACTTATTACTAAGCAAGGAAATAAATATCAGATTGAAACATATCTCCAGACAAAATGAATAAATTGACTCTACTTCTCTTGCTTTGAAAACACAGAGGGAACATGCTGAGGGTCAACAAATTTCCATGACAAATGCATGCATTAAGTCAACAAATTTCCATGACAAATGCATGCATTAGTGACGTTGATTATGTAAATGAATGAACTGGCTGCCCAAATCTAAACTGTTATGAGCCAAAAGTATATAAAAAACAAAAATTAAAGGCAATTGTGGTTCACACCAAGACAGGAACAATTACATTCACTTTCCACAGGACAGCCAGAGTCTATAATCTTATCCTATGTAAAAAGGATTGCAAAAGGCTGTGAACATTTTTATTCCCTCTTCACTGGAGTGATAGAAAAATGCAAGATTTAACTGTGTTATTAACATAGGCTGGGATTCTGCTTGGTACTTAAGCCTTTGAAAACAGCCTTACATGTGCACAAAATTGAACTTGTGTAGTTTTCCAACAACCATATTCACTTAGGGGCTGCCATAACATTACAATATTTCGGCATCCACTGTGCAATGTTGGAATGACTGAGACACTATGACCAAAGGCACAATGGACACTAAGGTGCATGTGCACCCAGACACCAGTTAGGAAGTGCCAGAGCACAACAAGAGTGCTCAGTGCACATCAGAAGTGCCTGTTGTGCATCAGAAGTGCCCAAAGTGCCTGATGCACTCTTGCCATTGTTCCAGTGTTAGCAATGAAAACTCTGTGGCAATTCATTAACAGGATTTATTGCATTTCTGCAACATAGGCCATTTCCGCACTAGACTGTTATAGAGCTATTATTCCACTTGTTACATCCTATGGAATCCTGGGTTTTGCAGTGTAGGGAGGGGCCTGCTGGCCCCTCCCGAAACTGCAAACCCTAGGATTCCATAGGATGTTGCAAGTGGAATAATAGCACTATAACAGTGTAGTATAGAAATAGCCATAGGTAGAGATACAATATGTAGTTACAGTTACAAAATCTAGACTGTGGTGTAGGATCTCAGCCAATATCACCAATAATTTCTACCCACTGCAGACATGGTAAATATATCTGAGAGACTGCTGTTAGCATGCCCTGTTCTTTATGCCATTCACAATAGTTATGTTTCATCTTTGGCATTAATATGTGACAATTCTTTTTCTTTTTTTAACAACAAAGTCTATAGTGGCTAATCTATTCTGTTTAAAATATGGCAGACAGTACTGGCAATTCAGTGGTCATTAAGCAGGTAGATGGCCAAGGCCACCCAGTGGTTGTATGCCATGTAATCTATTAGTAGTTCCCAACCTTGGGGTCCTAGATGTTGGACTACAGTTTCCATCATCTGAAATCCACATGACCAATGTGTTGGTGGGAGATGAGTTCCAGCAATATCTAGGGACCCTTAGTTAGGAACCACTCTACTTGCAAGACCTGATCCTTCTAAAAAATCTGTTATAATTTATTTCTTTTACTTACTGATTTTATTTATAGCTTTCCTTTCTTCCAATACTAGAACCCAAGGCAGCTTACATTGTAATTTAAATACATAGTTATAATTTTAAGGCTGCAAAGTGGTTCTAGGTGGAAAAAGTACAAACTGATCACCTGGTCCAGCTGTTGTAACTGAGATAATCTAAAGGGTCTGAAGATTTTCTCTCTAAAAGTCATTACCTAGTGAGGAATTGCACAGGTATAATCTGCTGGTTTTTTTGTATACCAGTGAGCTAGAATGTCCATACCTCACCTCTACTGGAGAATCAGAGTGATCCACAAAAATAGATAGCTTGCTAAGGGGATGTGTAAACCTCCAGATGCATCAACTTCTGAAATTCCTTCTTCTACATAGTCATTCAAGGAAAAGGAGGCATCTCTAGTTTTCACTTGGTCAACTCTAATGAGGGATGTTGGAAGTTGTAATCTAACATCTAGAGAGTCACATGTTCTCCTGGCCTACTGGGATGCATAGGACTACACCAGAAGTGGACAATTTCAGTGGGACTGGGGGCCTAGTTTCTGTCCTAGGACCCAATAGAGGTCACGCAGACCATCCAAAATGCCCCTGAAACTGGAGTCATTTCTGCACTCCACTGTTATAGTGCTTTTATTCCACTTTCAACATCCTATGGAATCCTGGGGTTTGCAGTTTATGGAGAGGCCTTTAAAATTATCAGCCAGAGAGCTCTTTGGCCTCTGTAAACTACAAACGCCAGAATTCCACAGGATGTTGAAAGTAGAATAATAGCACTATAACAGTGGAGTGCAGAAATGGCCTGGAAGTTGCAGATATTTTTGAAAAACCAATGTTGAGGGCAGGTGTTAAATGGATGAATAGGGTCCTGTGACATAATAAAATTTGAGTTACCACTCCTGGAGGCTTCTGGAAATGGCAATTCATATCATTCTCCCCACCCCACTTTTTTGCTGAAAAAAATGGTCGAGGAGACATCCAGGGGTGTCTGAGGAACACAAATACTACTTTGGCCCCACTGTTGACTGATGCCACAAAACTCCTATTGAGAACACCTTACCAGATGAGTTTTTCTCACTGTAAGGGCATGATCGATCATTTTATAAGAATTTCATAGTTATCACAAATATGAAATAAATTTTGAATAGGTGTGGATGCAGATTATCCTACTTGAGTTAACTGCTAAATCCTTCCTCTTAGCGACCATTCCAATCTAACATCTCAACAGCCTCAGAAACTTAGAAAACTCAAGTTTCCACTTAACCAAAATCAAAACTTAATTTGCTCTAACCAGAAGAATATTCCTAGCATGGACATTTACTTTATAAAAAGCAAGAACATTAAATTCTAGATAAGCTATTGGCCCCAACATTGACATAAGCTGAGAACTTATTATATTCAGAATCCATGTACAACCTCACATGGTTATAACAAATAACCTTTAATGTCAAGACTTCCTTTAAAACAGAGGAAAAGTCTACCACAGCATCTGGGACCAGGAATAGGTACGGGATTTCAAGAAAGAAGACCAAGTTTTCACAATAGCAACAAAATTTTGCAAGACAATTTTTGTAGTGGTGGTGGCAGTATTTCTTAGATTGGTACCAAATGCAGGAAATAGGGGCAGCAGGCATGAAAAAAATGGGTGGGGAGTTGCATGGACACAATAGGACACATGTTGCCCAACCCTAACTAGATGTCACTTGGCTCAACTAGTGACTCAACACACATGTGCTGCACTTGGGAAACTTCCTGCTCATTCTGCTGGATAAGATACTGGACTCCTGCCTAAAAGTCTTGCCTTGCTGGCATCACTTGTCTGTGTCACCCATTTATTCTTCAGCTCACTGCTTTTTAGTTTTGCCTCCTTGATGTTCCAACTTCTTTAGCTGTTTCATTTCTGGCCGAGCCTCCTAGCATTCCTGTCTTCCTCATTTTTCTGTGCTGCTCCTTCCCCACACATGGTGTGCATCTTCTCTTGACCTTAAGCACTATGAAGTCGGAGTGCCATCTCTCATTAGACTCTTCTTGACTCTGTCAATTCCCACTTTCCTCTTCTTTCCTCATGCCATTCATCTTCTACATATAATGTGTATTTTGCACCATCCTTTAGCCAAATATGCTCAAATTTCCTTCCTTTACCTTCCTTACTTCCAAGTCCTTAGCTTGTCCTAGAAAGCTCCCATGTGTGATGTCACATAAGACAAGCATTGAGATAATCACTCTCACAAATATAGTTTAATATCTTTACATTAGACATTCTGTTTTGTAGGAGGTTACACACCAGAGTTTGAGGTAACAGTATACACACAATAGAGGAGAACAAGATACCCATGAAAGACTTTGATGTAAGAACTAGTCATAAATTTAATACAAAGGACTCATACTGAGAGCTCAGAGCCTAAAACGAAGCTTATTATTGAGAAACTAGTGGAAAGTTTGGAAAGTACAGATCTGAAGGAAAGCACACTCTGGTCTCATTCATCAGTCGTAGAACTAAGGGCCACTGGGAGGTTAGATTTCTACCTCCCAGGAAGAATATCACAGGAAAAAGACAGCCAATCTGGCCCTATCCATCAACAGCCAGCGAAAGAGCAGCTGCAGGGAGTTTTCTCCCTACACACACACACACACACTCTCTCTCTTCCCTACCACACAGAATATTTGGCTGAAATTACCAGTTGCTCTGAGATTTGGGAACTGGAGGACAGCACATTCTGTACCCATTCATTGCCTGGGAGACTAATTGCTAGGTTGTACACAGGTGTGAGAAAGGATTCTTCTCCCCCTTTCTTTTTGTCTCATATTATATTGCAAACTGATACATATACTGAGTTTTCAAGATTGATACATAAATGATCAAATGTATGTCTTAATGAAAGGAAGAAGCTGTGGATGAACCTGATCGACCTAGAAGGAATGATTAATCGAGAAACTATCCAGGTATGCATATCTTGGGAAAGTTACATTTTGGCCTACACCTCCCTTAATCCCCCAGGCACCACGATGGCACACTCTAAAAAGTGACTTTTCCAAGCTCTGTTGAAAGAGGTTGTGAAAATATGTCTGGGGACTTTTCTGCAGCCCGCAGTGTATATTCTTGCAACACGAGGTCATAGGCTATAGAGTTTCTACAGATTTTACACCCATACTCCAGCTCTTTTGAAAAATCCAATAGTGATTTAACGTACCATAGAACATTCTTTTTCCGTTTGCAGTTTACTGCAACCAGTTTTTCTCTCAACAAAAGTCTTTTCTCAGTTTTGCAAGATCAAAAAGACCACATTCTATAATGCATTTTTAAAGGGTCTGCTGTAGTCAGACAATGTTCACTGTTAACAGTGTTAATAACACAGTTTAGGCATTGTTGACATAACAGTGGCCATTTTTGCACTATACTCTTATAGCAGGATTATTCCACTTTCAACATCCTATGGAATCCTGGGGTTTGCAGTTTAAGGAGGGGCCGGCTGGCCCCTCCCTAAACTGCAAACTCCAGGATTCCATAGGATGTTGAAAGTGGAATAATCCAGCTATAAGAGTGTAGTGCAAAAATGGCCAGTGTTGGGGGAGGTCTGGTCTGAACTCCTCTGCTTTTGTGTGTGAGTGTGAACACAGTCTGACTTCTGTTAACATATAGGAACTACTTATGTGAAAAGATTTGCCATCCCATCCATTCTAGTTCACTGGAGTGTTCATCAACAGGTATGAGAACTTTGGAACCATTAATATTATGGGAGACTACAGTTTCCAGAATCCCTCAGTCAGCAAGAGCAATGGCTGTTGGATTCTGGGAACTGTAGCTTAACAGAAAGTACTTATTTCAATACTCTGGTATAAAAATGAAACAGGGGCATTTTGGAGATAAGAGACAAGTCCCCGAGGAAAAACAGCCACGGAGACAACCATTGCGGTGCACTGATTATAGGCTTGCACTGTGACCTGAGTGGTCCAAGTTCTAGTCCAGGATGGTACAGCTCCCATGTCCCTCTCCAACACCTCAGCATCTCCCACTCCGAGACATTTTTATTCCCCAAATGGCAAATCGTACCCCACATGCCTACCAAATTTACAATTTCAATAGACTCCCCTCTTGACCTTTTTTAACCCCCCAAAAGTACTGGAGGAACCCAAATGAGTGTTCTCTCCCTTACTATTTTCATAAATGCTTCTTTTTTGAGTAAAAGAGATCTGGGGCTGAAAATGGTAGATAGGGTCCCTAGACCTAAATTTGTGGGACTTTTTCTTTCTTTCTTTCTTTCTTTCTTTCTTTCTTTTTTAGCGGAAGTGTGCAGGCAATTTGTAGGGGTTACATGGTTCTGGGAGCAGGCTAAACTGAGTCCAGGAACACCAGAAATTGGCCACTACTGTTCTCATGCCAATGAGCTATGCATTTTTCTGAGAGTCCCTGTGTTTCAATCACTTTCACTCCGTACTTCACAAGCTTGCAGTGAGGACAAAGTGGCAAGTAAGAGAGCCAAGAACACATCCTTGAGCTTACCAAATGAAAGGCAGTATACAAATATAACTAATAAATGGTGAGGCTGCACACACATCCCAATTTGGAAGAACATAATGGTGAGGAGAAGACCAGCAACTACAGGAAGTTTGCATCCTTTTCTGGGTCAGAGATAAAGGGCTCTGGTCCAAGTGCCATTTTTCCCCCCGGGGATGACTGGAGTGAGTGGGAAGAGACTCTGGCCTTTGCCACTTGTTAGAGTAATAAAGTCTGCTGGGTAGTTGCCCCACTTCTATTGGAACAAGAACACCAGCTACGGAAGATCAATGTGACCTCAGCTAGAAATGAATGACTCTTTACAACTCTACACTTCTTTCTTCCATTCCTAAACTCATGCCCTTTTCTCTCCATTCCTCTTGACTTGAGTATTTTTTTTCCCATGTGTTTTTAGTTAGAAAACCTAAGAGTTGATGCCTCATTTTTGATTGATGACACCTGCTCTGGGAGACAATTACTTGTTTGGGTGGTGGGAGGAATGGGTTAGATAGACAATTAAAAACAAAATTCTTACAATTTGTCAGTATGAACCTCATGCAAATAAGGCTGACAAATAAAAAGTTTGGACCAGTTCCCAAAATTGTGTGAATTGGGCTTAAGTAAGTTACATACAAAAGAGGTGTCTCCAAATTCTTCTGCCGTCAGATTAAACTTCTCACTTGGACTCGCCAACAGGAGACAGTATATATAAAGACACAAACAAATTTGTCACTGGGAATTCGTTAGCAAAGTCAAAATGGTTTCTCAACAATTTGCCAAGCAACTGTGATGAGCGCTGGGAGAAGCAGGTCCTGACAGAAGGCAGAGTCTAGTTTTACCGCCAAAATATAATTGCTCTAATTGGACCTGCACTAACCCAAATGACAAAGCTGGTGATTGAGAAACCAGCAATAATGCTGCCATTCTGCACAAAGGAACAGCACAATCAGCGAGGCATGAATGAGGTGGGAGAGTGCCTCCATTTTCCCCAACATTTCACAGACACAGCCTCCATTTTCCCCATCATTTCACAGAGGCTATTCCCTTTGAAAGAAAGTGTTCTCAATGTTCATCTGCCGCATTTTCCAGGTATTTGATACAACAGCTCCCATAGTCCCTGACCACTGGCCTCACTGACTGAGTCTTGTGGAAGTTATATTCTCATACATATGGAGGTCACCAGGGGCCCACTCACATTACACAATTATAAAACGATGATTCCACTTTAACTGCCATGGATGTATCCTATGGAATCCCAGGGTTTGTAGTTTCATGAGGAACAAGGGTGCTTTGCCTGAGAATTCTAAATGACAGAGAAGTAGCCTCGAGTCGACTGACTCGGACTCAGGTCAGACTTAAATCACTTCAGTGGCCCTTTTCACACGGCATTTCCGAAGCGAAAGGGCCTCTTGAGCGTCGTGTAAACGTGAGGAGCGGTCCACACGATGCACTCACATTTGCACGATGCTCAAGGGCCTGACGCAAACTGTGCACACATTTTTTCATTTTCAGCTCAAAGCCGAAAATGCTGCACAGTCGCGCATTGCTCCGGGGCGTCGCGCACACTTACCTTGCATGCGGAGCTTCCGGAGCCTCGCCAGTCGCGTTTCCTCTCTCAGGCCCTTTTCGCACGGGCTTTCTGTCGCGCGTGAGCCTCGCAGGAGTGGGAGTGTCACTCTGCACGATGCACTCCCACTTCCGCCTCAAAGCGAAAATCACCCACTCTCGCGCAACACTCCCAGCGCCCACGCACACTTACCGCCTGTGTGGAGCGTCGGGGAGGCAGCCGGGTCGCGCTTCCTTCCCTCTGCCCCTGTGGAAGGAAGGGGCGGGGCGGGGCGCTAGCGCGACGGACGCGACAGCCTCCTGCTTCGTGCGAGCGGGGGGGAGAATGCGACAGCCTCCTGCTTCACGCGAGTGGGAGGGGACAGACGCGACAACCTCCTGCTTCGCGCGGGGGGGCGGCTCGCGACAGCCTCCTTCTTCTCCCGGGGGGGAGGACGGCTCGCGCGAGAAGGCTCCTCCGGGAGGCTGCCGCTTCCCCCTTGTTCCTTCGCCTGCGGAAGGAACGAGGAGGGAAACGGCAGCCTCCCGGAGGAGCCTCCTCGCGCGAGCCGCCCTCCCCGCTCGCGCAAGAAGCCTCAATGTGAAAAGGGCCTCAGTGCAGCCTGGAAGGTCCCAGGCTGCACTCCGAAAGGAAGAAGCGGGGCTCTTGCACGACCAGGAAGCAGCTGCAGAGTTGAAGCAGCAGGGACACAAGAGCCTTCCTCCAGAGGCTTCTCACGCGAGCCCCGCACCCCAGCACCGCAAAAGGGTAAAATGTGAGAAGAGTCAGTGACTCAACTCAGACTCGGCAATAAATGATGCACTGACTTGACTCGAGACTTGCATATTCTTAGTGACTGACTTGCTGCCCTTGGTTCAGTAGCATAACACATTCATCCAGAAACCTTACGACTTTGAACAATGCTTCCATCCCTTTTTGCCTACTGGTCACATGACAATCTGTCTCAAGTCCACAGCGTGGGCACATTTCTCAGAGGGGAATAGCAAACAAGTTAGGCAATGGGCTTGAGGTTTGCTCAGCAGCCTGTCTCTGCTGCATATTGGAGGAGCCTTCTAAAACTTTTCCTAAAATCAGAAGACAAAACTCATCCCCAGAGTGAAGGGTGCATTTCTCAGAGGGGGACAGCAAAAATGTTAGGCAACAGGCCTGAGGAGGAAGGATCCTTCCTTCTAAAACTTTTGATGCTTCAATAATTGGGAGTAAAAAGGTTCCTATTCCCCACTTCCAAAGTGGGGATCCTACTCCCCACTTCTGAAGCTGCAGATGGCAAAATTGCAAATGTGGAAGGTGGACTGACTGACTTCATTCAGCTCAGAATAAAGGTAGTGCTATAAAATTGGCTCCCAGACTTGAGACTTGACTTGAAAGTATCTTCAAGGACTTGAGTTAAGACTTGAAGGTAGAGAGTTGAGACTTGACGTGAGACTTGAAGTAAAAGACTTAAATACATCACTGCTAAATGCCCCCTTCTTATATTGCAAATCTCAGGATGCCCTGGGATGTTGCCATGGCAGTTAAAGCAGAATGTAGCACTATCATGGGCCCAGGTTTCTGACCAATGTTTCTACATGACGGCTTTTGTTCTTCAATTGCCAAAAAAAATTCTGCCACAATCTCAGTTCAGGTGACTTTTCCATCTTAAATTTTCCATCCAGAAATATAAATACTAGCAACAAAACAGCATTACACATTTGTCTAATAGAATATAATTGATGCTTTATCTTGATTGTATGTAATGAGCTTACTTACATTCCCACTTTTTGAAAAATAAACCAGCATGAAGCCTTTCACGGCAGATTCCCAGCTCTTCAGCAGCACCTGCTAGAGCTATTATGTTAAAGAGTTCACCAGTGCTTCTCAAGCTCCAGAACAAATGCTCACATTTCTATTTTAAACATTCCCAGGAAGATATCACTGAACTATTTCTAAATTTGCAACTTGGTAAAAGCTATAAAGGTTTATTGGTTTGGGAAGTTTTCTTGTTTCTTTCAATCACTTTAATGTTTCACATGGGATTTCAGTAGGCCTTTACCACAATCCAGAAAAGTAATTCAGCATGCCTACAGAGATATGAAACGGCATTCTGTGCTAACCTGCCATTGCATTTTGTGTCCATCATCATATGGTTCCTCTACAATCACTTGAAGCAATCTCATCTGAGAGCTCCAAAACTGGCTGCACACTCTATACCAAGCATGCCTATCGTGCATTTTAGTGGTGCTAACACAGCTGCTAAAATCAGGCTGAAAGTAAAAAAATTCCTAACGTCATATCTACAGCTGAAACCTTTGCAATACCAAACATCAAGCTGAATGCCGATTAAGGGAAACAGCTTTGATGTTCAATAAGTTTTCACGGAAATAAGATTTACCCACAGGAGACAGATAAATTGGAAAGCCAAAAGCAGCAGAGTGATCACAGAAAAGAAAGGGATTGCAAAGAGCACAGCCCTTCCCCCACAACACCAACATCAACTATAGGATTTCAGCTCCTATTTTAATGAGAAATGTTTCTTCATAAGAGTTCCTTTGGGAAATGCTACATCCCATAATTCCCGGACTCCATTCCATAATTATATCCCCTCAACATATTTCTGCCTGAGATACAAATTCAGTAGCAGCAATGATTTGATTGGAGTAAAAGACTTACAACTTTGCTGTCCTTCAGGACTCAATTCCCAGAATTGTTTTGGTGGCGTACTTAAGTGTAATGAGTATAAGTGTAATGTAAACATTTTTCTAGGCACTGCACAGAGAAGTATCCATTATCTCCTTGCAAAATGGTTTCCCATAGGCTGTGCAATGGCATTGGGCTCTGTCCCTCCCAAATCAAACATCCACTGATTGGCCAAACTGGCATTCTAGAACATCTCTATCATGCTATTTCTCCTATGACAGCATTGCCCTACTGGGCCTCTGCATGAGTACAATGGAGTCTCAGTCAATATCCATTCCCTACTATTTAGGGAAACTAATTTCAGGTACAATCCTATCGATTGATTGTCCCACTATGGAACGTGAGGCAGTTCACAATACAGACTAAGGCCCTTTTCGCATGCCAGCCCTGTTGTGAAATGGCCTCGGGAGCATTGCACAATTGCAAGGACTATTCCACATGAAGTCCTCTCAATCATGTGACGTTCCCAAGGCCATTAGGTGGCAATCACACGTTATATCCAAAAATGATGCACGATTGCGCATCATTCCTGTGCCCCACATGCACTTACCTTGTGTGTGGAGGCTCCGGAGGCAGGCCATTGTGCTTCCTCCCTCAGCACAGCCTGGGAAAGTACCTGGTTGTGCTGCGGAAGGAAGGGGTGGAGCGCTCACGCTTCCTTCCAGCCAGCATGGAGCTGGTGCTGAGGGGACTTAGAGGAGATGCGACTGCCTCCCGGACAAGGCTGTTCGTGTGATCCCCGTGAGACACCAGCGGTACCAGGTAAGGTGCGAAAAGGGCCTAAGACAAAATGTAGCTAAAGAAAGATCATGATGAAATTTTTTTTAAACAACTGACAAACTATACTATTAAAAACATCACTAATTTAAACAGTTTAAAAACATTTAAAATATAATACTCAGGATAAAGATGTGGCACCTCCCCCATATTCTTACACTTGAGATCCACTAGAAGATGGACTGCTAGTTCTAATACCCTTGTCCCACAGAGCACAAAACTACAGAACCTCACAGAACCCCATATCAGAGCATCAGAATTAGAGCACAAAGATTTTCCTCTCATGGATTTCAGTGGATTAAGGAAAAAATTTAAAAATTAGAAACCGTTGCTCACATATTGGGAAGTACATTCTGTCCAAAGCACCATATTGGATATTGTGGAACTCAATAGCCGATCACAGCATGCCACCACCAGTATATATAAACCTCACACAAGGAAATCATAACTCAAACAGCACAATGTTTACTGTGGGGCTATTATCTCTCTGGCCCACATATCATGCACATTTATACTCACCAAGAGAAATTTGCAAGATGGGATCTATAGAAAATGAGCACTTTGGACATGAGGGTTTGTGTCCAGAACACATGTGGGAACTTGGGAACATTACTAATCCTCTGGTTTTTAGTTTATATTTTAAAGGAGAAATACCAAGTGCTGAATCAATACCTTGGGCTCAGCACCTTGATTAGGTCAGACTAAAACCCAGAGAACATTTGCTGTCCCACTGACATGGAAGCCACCAGCTGTCACAGCAAGGGAGATGAATCTCACAGTTAAATAGCAGCCAACAGAATGCTGTTTCTCCATGGATTTGTTAACTCACTTTTTCCAAGGTAGACTCCTGTGTTGCTAGCAAGCTCAATAGCAGAACATTATACAATAGATGAAAGTGATCCCAGCATGGAGCTATTGCCGTAAAGGATGCTATACCTGTTATTCTGCTGTCCTATTTTGCTACTAGACAAGGGGCACAAAAAGATCTGGAGTAATTGGTTTCTTTCAGGATCTCCTCCATCTTGGACGCTGTTCAATAAGGGCTGTGATCCTGCTGCGTGTAAAATTAAGTTGTTCTACCCAGAAGGGATTCTCATGAGTCTTCTGTGATCTTTATATCTACTATATAAAAGTCAAAGTTTGTGAGTTTGTCTGTGTCAGTCAGGCAAAGACCTCATACGATTGGCTGTATAAGGCGAGAAGACCTCATATGATTGGCTGGCTGTGAAGATTTCATGGAATCCTGGGTTTGGCAGTTTAGGGAGGGGCCTTTAGAATTCTCAAGCAGAGAGTTCAGGCTGGTTGCTATGGAGACAAGGCCTACCAGCAAGCAGGAGGAGTCCAGCATATTCCCTCAGAAACCAAACCTCTGTTATGTTAACAACTCGGAATACAGATTGGATTGGGGAATATGAAGATAAGTTACAGGTACTGGAATAGGCCGGTTGCTATGAGGATGAGGCCTAGCAGCAAGGAGGAGGACAGTGTATTCCCTCAGGAACCCAAATGGGGATGTAAATAACTCTGTATACAGACTGCATTGGGAAATATGGAGAAAAGTTACAGGTACCAGACAAGACAGTTTGGTGAGTTCTTAAGAGGAAAATAAAATCCCAGGCAATGCCGGATAAATACACTAGTCTATAATAAGTGACTCTCAGAGCCAAAGGCAAGAAAGTAAAATTGTATTAACTGAATTGTTGTGTTTTATACATGCAGAAAATTCCCTGAAGAAAGGGAGGAACATTTTTTAATGACACATTTCTGCATGGTGTCGCTGTTGTGCGATGGGATGCATTGGCGGTGGTCTGTGAGTCGTGCTTTCACATGATGTTATTGCAATCCTGCTGCCAACATGCCCCCACCTGTTGTAATTGTGGAATGTTTCATTAATGAAAAAAAAATCTCTTAAAGGCCCGTGATTGCATGATGCTCTGTTGCTGGAGGCCAAGCAGAATGAGTGGAAGCACGATGTAGGTGCTGCCTTCCCCAGTGCAGCACAGGAGAGAGGCCAGCTGCACTGCAGAAGGAAGGCATGTGTCACTCACGCTCCCATCCACAGGAAGCCAGCCAGGTGTGGAGGGGAGCATTCATGTCGTGATCCCATCCCAGCAATGTGCTGCCAGGATCACAACAGGAGGACAACGGAAGAGAGTAAGGTGCGGAAATGGACATAATGATGGTATTAAGTTCAAGGTGGCAGAAGCTGAGCTACACATATATCTGCCCCAACTGCACCTGGTGGTAATATTCCTTTGGTTGCTCATTCAGTTGCATGACACTGCTCTTCACCACAAGATTATCACAGTACAACCAAAACATAAACCTGCATGTGGAGACTGAGGCTATTCAATGCCACATAGGATCTCAGCCTCTATGTGCAAGACCCTTGGTGCCTGCATGTGCATGCTGACTTGTGTGAACTCCTTTTCCTAAGTTGTGTTAGCTGTATTCCAGCAGAATTGGTTCCAAAGAGCATGGAACTGGGGATTCAAACTCTGTAGGGATTACTGGAGACCGGTAGTCATGAGGTTACTGCTGGATGTACTACTGGGGCTGGTGGAGTATAGGTACCCTCCCATCTCCAGAGTAGGGGCAGAGCTTGGAACATTTCCTTTTTCTAGACTACAGCTTTCAGACTCCCCCACCGAGCATGGCCATGACATTTTTTCAATGTATTTCCCCCCCAAGCTCTCTAGACATCCCTGTAACTATGAGTTCATGTATCCCTTCATGTAAGGGAGTACTATTGGGGGTACAATTCCTAATTAAAGGTCACTGGTGGCTTTCCCATAGATGCTGGGCAGCATTTCTGTTGTTATATGAAAATAATAGCTCTTATCTATAATTTTCTAGCTGGGTTATCTTTGCTGTTCCTTACTTTTTCCAGGACTGAAGGCACTGGATCAATAAGTGGCTCCTTCAGCAATGGAAACAATATTAACAATGGAAACAATATTCATTGTTATTCATTTCCCAGATGAAAAATACGTTTCCCAACATTAAGGAAATTCATCTAGGAAGTACAACACAAAAGTGAGAATTTGAGGTTTTTCACCCAGCATTTGCACATCCTAAAGTGTTTCAGGAAATCATTCTGTGTAGAAATGCATGGTTTTTCTACAACAATTGCAGTTTTCTGCAAAAACCAAGTCTGTGGGGGAAAAACTCCACTTTTTCAGGAGCAAATGGGGATGATGTGCAAAAATGGTCTTTTGTACAAAAATATTATTTTTGGTATTTGTACCAAAAATGTGTATTTTTGAAATGGGGGGGCTGGCCTCAATTTCTTCCTTTTGCACAAAATGGTGATTTTGCACAAAAAAGGAGGTTTTTCTCCTAAAAAGCACAGGTTTTGCACCAAAAAACCATGTATTGCCAGGAAGTATTCTTTATGCAAAAGTAGTAAGGGTTTGCACATACACAACCCCCCCCTTTTTTTGCACAGAAAACTCACATGTCTTTCGGCACATCATAATTTGCTAACACACTAACACGGGTATTCACACATGCTAACACATGTGTGAATACTAGATAACAACTGCATGGAAATGTTCATGTTCTCCTACACTGGAAAAACATACTGCAGAAATTGTCTCATGCAAGGATGAAACAGCTGAAAATTTACATCCTCTTGTATGTGCATGGATGTATGTGTGCCTTCAAGTTGCCTGCAGATTTATGGTGACCCCATGATTTTCACAGGGTGTTCTTAGGCAAAAAATACTCAGAGGTAGCTTTGTCAGTTTCTTCCTCTGAAATGTAACCAATAACACCTTTTATCCATTGGCAATGTCCCACCCAAGTACTAACTATGGCTCATTTTGCTTAGCTTCCAAGGTCAGATTGGAACTGGTGCCTTTAAGGTATTATACTAACTAGTTATCTTCCCTCTTTTTGCACCCCCTGCATGATTTAATGCAAGTATGGTTGCTCTGTTGAACTGCAGAAAGAATGTAGCCCAAACAGATTCTTTTTCTGTTTAAATGCTGAAACTATCAAAAGCAGTAGAAACTTCAGACCCCTGCAGAACAGCCTCTTGAGGAAAGGAATGCCAGAAAATTCCAGAGTTTGGTTTTTGTAACTTATGCTCTGAAGGACCATGAGGTAATGACGGAATCTGCCTCCATAATATTTCCTGTATTACATCTGGGATTGATTTATAACAGCCTTCCCCTAATCTGGTACCCTCCAAATGTTTTGGACTATAGCTCCCACCTCAGCCAGAAACCGAGTTAAATAGGCCAATGAGTCAATATGCTCTGTATCTGAAAAAGGAGAGAAGCAAATTACATTCACGCTTGATAGCTTTGTTTTAGAAAATTCAGGACCCTCTCCTCCCCTTCATTCTCAAGGACCAACATAGTCTTCTGTCCCCTTTTCTGTATAATTTAAAACAATCTCCTTTCTATACAACTTCCTTGACATTATTTACTCCCTTGAGTAAATTGAGTAGATACTGACATTATTTACAGACTTCTTCAATAAAGACATAAAATAAAGTACCAGCAGTTATCAGGTAAACTATGTGAAATATTTCAGCCAGGCTGTAAATTGTGCTAGTTTTAACAAATCCAACAAATAAGGGCCAAGTTAGCTTTAATAGTAATTTGTATCCAAAATTTTATAAAAGATTTGTGTATGTGTGTACAGACAGACAAACACACACAAAGGCCATTTCTGCACGATACTGTTTTAGCGCTATGATTCCACTTTCAACATCCTACGGAATCCTGGGGTTTGTAGTTTTGGGAGGGGCTGGCTGGCCCCTCCCAAAACTGCAAACCCCACGATTCCATAGGATGTTGAAAGTGGAATCATAGCGCTATAACAGTCTCGTGCGGAAATGGCCAAAGTTGTGATTTGTAACAGTAATCAAGAGCCTATTATCTTCCTGGATGAGAAGAGGAGGGTATTTATGAGAGGCAGCAGGCAGTTTCATCCTGGACAGCGTGCAAGGAACTGACACGTGTAACTAGTATTAAGACTAATGGGAGTGGCATGTGCCAAATCCTTGCATAACCTGGGGAGTAAATAATGTCAAGGAAGTCATATAGAAAGGGAGAAAGGACATTGTTTTAAATTATACAGAAAAGGGGACAGAAGACCACATTGGTCCATGAAAATGAAGGAGACAGGAGGGTCCTCAATCTAAAAAGCAAAGCAATTAAGGGCAACAACAAAATTAAGACCATCCAAAATGTTTATACATTAGGAGCCAAAAAATGTTAGGTGGTGCACTTGATTAGTAAGTCAATGAGTGCCAAATGATGCATTTTCTTGTTGCTGTTCTTGCTGCCTGGGGGGAAAAGTCATGGCAGTTCTCTTTGTTGCAGACATTTTTACTCTTAGGAGGTCATCTAGTGAAAAAGACTTTGATAGAGATTCCAAGGGTGGGGGACAGTCCATGTTCCGTGCAGCACAAAATGAAAAGTGCCTATTAGAATAACATTAAGTCAACCAACCATGCATCTGGAGATCTCAAGAATTTGCATATATTTTGTGCTTTTTGGTTAGCCTCATAAAGGTACTGCCCTAATATGGATTATGCATGGTAGAAATTGCTGTTATTCTATGTTGAGATTCAATATATGTCTTCAAGAACCCATTAAAAAGTGTGTAGCTCAGACCTGTCTGTGTGTGTGCGCAGGGAGGAAATTCACATAGATAAATTACAAAGATGAGTAAAGGATTTTAATCTTATTTTTCCTCTTCCAGATTAATTTTCACAGAGAAAGAATAAAGAATAACTGACTACGCATTTTGAAGCTGTACCATGCTGCTGCTTCTTTTTTTCTAAACATGCAGACTGACTGTTCTCTTTATACCTACATGTAGTACAATTATTTTAAAACAGGTAGATTCTAACCAGAACTTTATTAGAAGATGTCCAGACATTTCACCATGGAGACATGGGCAAGGAGAGGAAGCTGAAGTCTTACTGTTTTATCTTGTTCCCGCATTTTCATTCAAATGTCCAAAGCAGAGTTTGTTTATCTCTTCTCATGGCAAAATGCACAAACACTTTCCATACTCACAGCTTGTGTATCTCACTAGGAAAGATATGCAAGATCTCTTCCAGCTGTAACATAGGCAAATTTCTGCCCCATTGCCCAGCATTTCATAACATTTGAAGCCACATTGAGCAAAAAGCCCTATTACAGTCCAGTGGCTACACTGCTCTGTCACAGAGAACGCGGGGTATATTGGACTTTGTATAGCTACAGATTGTGCAGCAGAAGCCCACAATCCAAGCGGAGTGGTAGATCCTTTGGCCCAAACTGGTGGCGGGAGGATATTCTCATCCTTCACAAGCAATAAGCCTCCAATGAAATTACAGCCAATGCACACCATCTAACCTGTAAGCTTTCAACAACACTATTTTCTCCTCCATAGTAGTAAAAGGTAAATTGCAGAACAATTCACAGAATCCAAAATCATTTTATGACTCCTCTGATCTGAATGATAACGCAGATGAGACCAGTCATTAGAGTTTGTTTTTTGCTTTTTAACATCACAAGTTCTATGCGTTTCATATAACTTCATAGTCCAACCTATTGCCCCCCCCATTTCATCTTAAACAGCAGCACTTAGGGTGATCTTTGGTTCTCTAAATCAGTCAATAAATTGTAAAAGATGGTGAACTGATAGATCAATCCAAAATTGTCTTTAAATGTAAAGCAACTGTTGTTTATTTTATAAGCTTGTAGTAGAAGTGGGAAGGCTCTGTAATAAAACACCATAACTAGCCTGAATTATATAGAAATTATAAACACACTTGGTGCTCTCAGGGCTGCAAAATGATCGCCGGGGTCTCACAGGCACAAGCAATTTTGAAAGTATAACCTACATTCCAAATGGATCTTGGTGCCCAACATTCTGCTTGGATGATGAAGGCTATATACAATTGGCTTTGCTATATTCTCATGGAAGCGATTAGTTTTGATTTCAAATCATTTTTCCAACATATAGTCTCACCAGTTACTTTTTAGCAAACTATTTTTATACAATAAACCAAATACAGTTGCACCAGTAAGCTAAACTTATGTTTAATCATGACTGGTCAGTTCTCCACACACTTGCTAACAGATTTTAAAAAATGCTATCCAAACCAGCAGTTTCTGTTTAACATTATTTAAATCTTACATAGCTTTTATTAAGTTCCACATTATGAATCGCTACCGTGACTCCTATAATGAAAACTAATTTTGGTTGGACCACCACTTGTCATAATGATTTGCAAAACAAGATATTTGGTCTTCATTTTATGCATTTTGTGTTCTTGCATTTCTTTATAGCCTATAGCCAGTACGGGAAAGAAAACTGAACTGAAAAGATGAATGGTTTATATAATTGTGTACAATTTAAATTCGGAAATATGCATAAAAGATATGATCTAGTTGTTGTTATACACCTTCTAGTCAATGTCAACTTACGGTGACCCTATAATGAGGTTTTCTTGGCAAGATTTATTCAGAGGAAGTTTGCCATTGTCTTCATCTAAGGCTGAAAGAACCTGATCTGCTCAACATCACACAGTGGGATTCCACTGCTGAATGTAGATTTGAACCCTAGTCTTCCAGAGTCCTAATCCAACATTCAAAACAACATATTATGCTGGCTCCCTAATCTCATCTGGTCCTACCATGAGTAACTAAGAAAGAATTAAACACATTGAAACATGATAACCCAAATAATCATACAGCTGATTATCATACAGATATGATCACAAACAACAATCACCCAAAACAATGTGGAGTCTTATCAGTTTAGAATGTGGGTGCTACAATGTTGGTAAGAGCTTACCCATCAGAATTGCCCAGTCACATGGACAGGCTGTTGCTTGCACCAATAATCCATACAGGCATAGCCCAAATGCTTGGAAACATCACTTTTTCAGACCTCAGCTCCTAGAGTTCCTATCAAGCATGGTTAGTATGCAAAGTGGTACAAAATATCATGTGTACTATGTATTTTGGTGGAGCAACAGAAGACATGGCTGGCATGAATCCATCCCTGTTTGATCCCCAGTATAAAGAAGAGTGTTTCATTGTTCTTAGTACTGTATGAAGCAGTGCAACCATCTGCAAATTTGAAGCTGGCCTTATAGAATAAAAAGAGCAAGCAAGCTATACAACATAGTAAAGTAGAAGATTAACTTAATTTTTCCCCCTGACTCCTATACCTTTAATAGAAATAACTAGAAGAAACCTGACAAGTTTGGCTTCCCCATCACTGTATGCTCAATCCAGGGAGGCAGAAATCTCATCTGGCTATGATTTGTAAGCCTGCTGAAATCTACAAACACATTTTTCTTAAAATGTCCCTTAAGTCTGGGTTTATTACAGGGAAAACGCTGGGAATGTAGAGAAAGTCTAAAGACTGGTATTGGCTTGAGAGTACCGGCTCCCACAGTTGCTCAAGTTTCCAGCCAGCAAACATTGGTGAGTAAACAACAGCATGTTATTGTTGCATACCTTCAAGCTGTTTCCGACACAGCGACACTAAGGCAAACCTATCACAAGGGGTTCTTGGCAGAAATTTGTTCAGAGAGAAATTTGCCCTTGCCTTCCTTTGAGGCTGAGAAAGTGTGACTTGTCCAAGGTCATCCAGGGGGTTTCACGCTGCATATTGTCACAAAACAGAAGGACTAGTCTCATCTTAAGGGTGGATAGCAAACAGCCATCTTGTTTTCAGCACATCTCTTCTCTTAAAGGTACTTTTAGACAGTGCTCGGAAAAGTTACTTTTGGAGACTACAGCTCCCAAAATCTCTCAGTCGGCATGGCCAACTCTGTCTTTCGAGAGTTCAGGATGCAAGTCTTTTCAGGACATAATTGATTTTGGACATCTACAAAACATGCAGTAGTTCGCAAAAGGGATACAGGAAACCAACTTGCTGTCCTCCACTGAGCCTCAGATGCAGAGCGCATTTACAAGACCTGGCAGTAAGCCCAACTGTCTGAGCTCTAATAAAGGTTGAGCTACTTGCTACAACTCCTACATCCACTGTTATGATCCACTGCTTAAGCAGAGGACTGCTTCAGAGCAAATAGTGAGCTGAGGGTGTAACACAACCATACCATTCTTAAGCAAGGAAAGGACTGTGCATTTCAATGATAGTGCAGCATTTTAGGAAGTCAGAAGGAGAGACTGCTGTATCAACTTGCTGTGGTTGAAGGCAATTATTCAAAGGGCTATTTCCCTATAACTGAACAACCCCTCTACTGTCTGAGGACATAAGGGGTTCATAGTCTAGCCTTCAAACCTAGGAACTGATTAATACACACAGTAGGGTGCTTGAAAGGCATTGCTTCTCCTCACAGGGATTTCATGAAGAATTTTAAGATATCAGTAAAATTACACTAGCTGTAATAATACATTAAAAGGACTGCTTCCAGACTATTTTGCTATATTTTAAGCGGAGGCAAAAAAATCAAGTGGCCACCAAACCTTTGTTTTCCTTGATGGGCAAACCACCAGAAAACGACAATGTTTTTAAAAAAGTTTATGAAAAAAGCATGGAATTCCACAGACACAAGCTAACATGAAATCATAAGTTGTACAAGTACTAGAACAGTGACTAAAGGCAATGCATTTATCTCTCCTCTGCTCAGAACATCACATCTGTAGATAAACTATCTTCCATATTAAATTCATCAAAGTGAGACAAAGAAAACTATATGCAATCATTATTCAAAACAATGTTTGCTTTAGTGTACTTTAAAAAATCAAGCACATTATTTCATTCATCAAGTTTAACTTGTCTGTATGTCTGTGTTTCAAAACAGCTGATTGTCTTACACACAGCATACAGATCCACAAGAAATTTCAAAGATAGGCTGTTTCTCCTTTTAAACAGTTGTGAGTCTTACTATTAATATTTGTTATTGTTGCCCTGTGCTTTGGTTGCCCTGTGCTTTTGGTTACAGTGAGACAAGTGGTGAATCAGTGTCTAAAGCAATTCTGGAGACAAGATATCAATATGCAAAGTTAACCATCCATAGGAACTACCATTCAAACAAAGCTCAGGATATCAGAGAGTCTGGTCACAATAATTCTGCATATGATAGCAAGTTTATTTTTCTCCAGTGTTTCCTCCTTAACCAAAGGACTGGAGACCATCAGTCTGTTATTTTTTTATTTTTCAACATGAAATATGGTACAAGGGAGAGATTCTTTTTTTAGCAACTTACTTTTTCCTGCAGAGAAGTTGTTGAAAGGCAAAGCTGCAAGTGGAA
This sequence comes from Ctenosaura bakeri, assembly GCA_948474755.1. Lineage (NCBI taxonomy): Eukaryota > Metazoa > Chordata > Lepidosauria > Squamata > Iguanidae > Ctenosaura > Ctenosaura bakeri. The sequence goes on along the minus strand of CAOLHI010000381.1, from coordinate 52,478 downwards.
TGAACAGAGAGGGACAGCAGCCCAGAATTCACTACTTTTATCTACTACTAGTATCTCAGCACATTTCAAATCACAATACATCGAGAATAAAAGGACCTCTCTTAATGCAACAGAATGTAATCTGACAAAAGGAAAAATAAGAAATGTATGTACTTTGCAGAGTTTTTGCTAATCTAATTCTTCACCATAAAAGACGGCGGCTTCCTTCACTCACACTTAAAGGAAAGGGAAGTTTTCGCATGGAATTCAACAGAACTTCCTCCCAAATACGCTCGTTTAGCATCCCGACCAGAAAACCCATGGAAGTAAATCCTACTGATATCGATGGGAGCAGTCCCTGGCCATTTCCGCACTAGCCTGTTATAGTGCGATGATTCCACTTTCAACATCCTCTGGAATCCTACCCCAGGATTCCAGAGGATGTTGAAAGTGGAATCATCGCGCTATAACAGGCTAGTGCGGAAATGGCCCCTGTTTTCTTCCTATTCGACGAGGGGAACCCTCCAAAGTTTAAACACAGAGGGAAGTCACAGACAGAAGCCACTTCTCAAACGGTCCTTTAATTTAATTTTATTTTTTTAATTGAACTAAAGGACATTTTTCCACCTCTCCCAAAGCTACTAAGACTTTCTAGGAAGCTGGAGACAGAGGGGCGGGGAGGGACGGCTTCAGAAAGCGCTTTTTTCTTGGAATCCCACGCATTCGTTTCCCTGACACTTGGTTTTAATCCCACAGCAGCTTAAAAAGCCCAGCCTTGGGTATCCTGAACGCATTGATGATTTCCTTTCCACGGGCTTCCTAATCCGCATTTAACTTTCTGCCGCTGCCCCCGCCAGCGCTAAACCCGGGAGTGGGAAGGCTTTTGCCTGCGAGAGGAGCGCTTCCAGCCTCCGCGCCCTGGGAAACTTGCAAAACTGTGTGATCCAGTTTCCGCACTGGGGTGTGACAGCGCGATGATTCCACTTTCAACCTCCTATGGAATCCTGGGGTTTGCAGTTTAGGGAGGGGCCCGCCGGCCCCTCCCTAAACTGCAAACCCCAGGATTCCATAGGAGGTTGAAAGTGGAATCATCGCGCTATCGCACCCCAGTGCGGAAATGGTTCCACCGCAAGCACACGCGGGGCAGGAAACGAGGGATCGGAGCGCGGGAGGAGACTAGGGGAGCAATAAAAAAAAATACTCCTGGTTTGGAGAGCTTTTTTACCTCTCTCTGCAGCAATGCAATTCTTTAATACTCCATGCTCCGGCAGCTCGGGGGGAGGAAGCGGCGGCTGCAAGCGATCGAGCGACGGGGAGAGCGCGCGAGGCAGAGCGCGAGAGCGACCGAGCACCCGCGCGCGCGCGAGAGAAACTCAGCCGCATCCACCCGCTTTCTCACACAGGGCTCGGGCTCCGGCCACAGCGCGCCTGCCTCCGGCTGACGTCAAAGCCGCTGCTGTCACATGGCTCGGCGGCGAGGCGAACCCAAAGAGTATTGGTTGTCGTAGCAACCGGAGGAGCCCGGCGCTCGCGGACCGTTTGGAGAGGCCGTTTGTCACCCTCGTCGGGTGTGCACGTTTGGTCCCACTCCCTCCAACCGCCACACCCCAAGGCAGTGCGTTTCCAAGGAGTGTGTGCTCGCGTGTTTCGTTACCTTTAACAGAGAGGGGTAAAAATCCTGCCTCTCTTTCTGCCTTCCCCAATAGGCAAACCAAGATTTATTTATTTTTTAAGGCACAATATCTTATTTATTTACTAGCCTATATACCCAGCATTGCCCAAGCTTTTATTTTCTCATAACTAATACCTTGTTAGAAAGAGGTGAGATCCTGTGTCTCTTAAGTCCCCAAACTGTCTTTTCCAGAGTTATTAACATACAGAGGTTGGGTTCCTGAAGGAATAGGCTGCCCTCCTCCTTGCTGCTAGGCCTCGTCTCCATAGCAACCAAAGAGCTCTCTGGCTTAGAATTCTAAAGGACCCTCCCTAAACGGCAAACCCTAAGATTTCATAGAATGTTCTTAGGCGGCCAATCATATGAGGTCGTCGCCTGACGCAGACAAACAAACTTTTGACTTTTATATAGGGTAGTAGATTTATATGCCCTATGAGGAGCAGCTTAGGGAGCTGGGTATGTTTAGTCTGCAGAAGGAAAGGTTAAGAGGGGATTTGATAGCCATGTTTAAACATTTGAAAGGATGTCATATCAAAGCGGAAACAGGATTGTTTTTCACTGCTCCAGAGACTAAGGGCCTTTCCGCTCTACACTGTTGTAGTGCTATGGTGCTACAGTGCTATAGCACTTTCAACATCCTGTGGAATTCTGGGGTTTGTAGTTTACTGAGGCCAAAGAGCTCTCTGGCTGAGAATTCTAAACACACTTCACTAACTGCAAACCCCAGGATTCCTTAGGATGTTGGAAGTGGAATAATAACACTGTAACAGTCTAGGGCGGAAATGGTCTAGGACAAAGCACAATGGATTCAAACTACAGGAAAAGAGATTCCACCTAAACCTCAGGAAAAACTTTCTGCTGGTCAGAGCTGTCCAACAGTGGAATCTGCTGCCTCAGAGTGTGGTGGAGTCTCCTTTGGAGATTTTAAAGCAGAGGCTGGATGGCCATTTGTTGGGAGTGCTTTGATGTGGATTCCTGCATAGTAGAGGGTAGGACTGGATGGCCCCTGTGTTACCACAGCTCTGACATGCCCGGTGATGGCACTAGATAGTGCCTTGATATCAAACGTATTTGGCCTTCACTTGACCTTTCTCTGCCACCCTGCTCCACGTGTTTGCAAGGGCCACCAGACAAGCACATAAACAGGCGCGGCCAGTAATGGTTGGACATTCCAATCCCCACCTAGGCAGGCAGATTAATGCCACTCCGTTGCTTCAGGGACCATTTCTTGCAGACACACCTTGCTTAAGCGCAACTTTACACAAAGATGCACGGCCCTGAGCCGGCACCCTCTCAATGCTGAACATACTGGCTACACTATTGTTATCCAGTGCTAAGCTAATCATGTAAAATCTGACCTTTTCCAATACTTTTGTCCCGCTCCAAATTTCCTTTGTTCTCACCGAGCATGGCATGGCCTGTAGGCACAATCCACACTATAAAAAGTCCCCAATTCCGAGCCCATCTCGGAACGCTTGCCCATCGGACATCTCGGAACACTCCGGACTGCTATCCCGCCTTGCTGTCGGCTTGTTCAGCGAGTCGCCCCCTCAGCGAACTGCACTGAGCTTTCTTCCCTGCAATCCTCCGCTCTTCTCCAGGACTACGAGATAAGGTGTTGTATCACCCATTTCTCCCGAAAACTCTTATTTCTAATTTCTAGTTAGCTGTGCGCTTATGGTGTCTTTTCTGTTGTTTGTCCTTTAATAAAGCTATTATTATTTTTACTATTTTAAACCTTGCCTGGCTGCTCTTCTGACCTGATGCTGTATACATAGGGTTACAAGATCCCTGCTACGTTACCCTGCCTCTCGTTAGCTTAAGAGAGTGCTTAAGTTAATTTCCCCCATCTTGTGTTTTATTTGGTTATTTGGGCGCCCCTCCCGGGACCCCCAGAATACAGGGTAACACCTGGGGTCTCTTCCAACTCTATGATTCTATGATTAAATGGTTAAAAGCCAGCAGTTCTTAACCTGGGCTCCCTGGGGAGCCGCAATGTCCTCACAGTGGGTCCACAAAGGCTTGAAGAAATGTTAGTTTTTACAGTTAAAACAGAATGAATGAAAGGGAGGAAGGAAGGAAGGAAGACAAGTGGACAGACAGAGGGACAGTCATAGCTTGAGCTCAAAGAGCGGGGGTCTTTTGCCAGTGACAGGCATCATTTGTACAGATTTTCATTGCAATACAATATCTCAAACCATTCAAAAGCTATGAAAGTCTCTGATAGCAATAAACGTACTCAGCACTTGCTACTTCTGCATGCAGTGAGAACATGCAAGTGAATGACACGGAATAGCTCAGAGAAAGCAGGTGAGATTTCTTAGTACCACACATACAGCCAGAAGTTGCCTTGAGTCTTGGGGGTCCAGGGCAACAAAAGATATTTAAAGGGGGTCTGTGGTAAAGAAAAGGTTAAGAACCACTTTCATAAGATGCCTGTTTGGGCCTATTCCCAAAATCTATATTGTGGTAACAATCAATGAGGCACAAAATTGTACCTCACTTTCCATGTGCCTTTATGGGCTGGATAAAGGTTGGATAAAGGTTTTGGAATTTTTTGTACAGCCAAGAGTGGCTACCTCACCTTTCCGGGCCAAGTTCACCCAAAGCAAAAGACAAATACAAATATTAATTCAAAAAAGGCAAAATGAAAGAATATGTTTAAATAATTGACATTGTTTTATAATAGTTCTATCAGTTGAAGCAATGTGCAAGATAAAAAAATATACCAACAGCAATCATACATGGCAGTAAAATTTCAATAAAACAGTATTTACTAGCAAGATGGAAAAAAACCAGATGAATCTTCTTTATATCTTTATAATGAATTTCTAAAGACACTACAATTCTACAGATACAAAGGAAAAAAGGAGAAAAGAACATAAAGAAAACGTGAGACATACAGATTACAAATTAAAAAGTAGAGAAAAAGAAGAAAAAGAAAAAAAAGAATCAAAGTCTATTTTTCCATTGAATTAATTATAACAATCAAATTGACTGAAGTTCTCAAAAATAATATCTAATATGTCCCTTCTTCCCCTTCCCCAGTTCATGCTTTCCAAAAAATAAAAATGAACTTTCTTGTACTAAAGGTAGAAGGTATGCTACCATATGTAGCATAATATCACTATATTACTTTCTATTATATTCCATTACATATCACATTTACATGGGAAGTGACATTATGTGATAAATAACATCCAGATTAAGTGTTACTTGCTCATTTGATATACATAATATTTTCACCAATTCAGATTGTAGATTTATTACATGTTATATGGCATCATTCAATCCAAATATTTCTAAAACATTTTATATTGCAAAATCCTTTGCAGCATTTATGAACCAAATCCAGTTTCCTTTGTCTTATATCTGTAACCATTTTATAACCTAGCTTCAGGCAATCTATTTCATTTTTAATTTAAATCCCTTCTTCTCTTGTAACCATCCTATCTGTGGACTTCACCCCTCAGATTCCTTTCCTTGACCATTACTACTATTTCAAGTTCATTCACACTTGGTATTTTAGGATAACTGCCTTGAAACAGCACTCTTTAAAAATCACATTTCTTTTACCGCTTTCAGTCATATAGACTAATTCGATACAGTTTCATTCAAGCAACAGAAAAAGTTTGACTGCACATCAGTTTCAGATTAGCTTCCTGCTCCCCCCGCACAGCTGTATTCCCCCATTCACAAACCAGAGCTTCTTTGCTGTCAATCTTCTCCAGGTCAGTAGCTAATCCCTCGATTTGCTCAACTTGAATTTATCTCTGTATATGATTTTCAACCTCCTTAATTTCCTCCTCTTGTCTTAGATCTTCCCACAATTCTTCCTCGATCTCACTTATTCCTCAGAGCCCCATCATATTCCTCTTCAAGTTTAGGAGTTCTACACATACTCCTCCTTCATCCATTGTAAAAAGTCCTGAGAGAGTTCCCAAGAAGATTCCATCTTTCATTCAGTCCAGCAATTTTAGATTTCCGCTCCTCAAATCCAGCCAAAAGCCTCTAACAAGACAGTCTTTTCAATATCAGATAGATACTTGTACTTTCTCATGCTATAGTTTCTCCTTATTAAAATACAATTCAGTCTTACAAATAAGATGAAATTCAATCTATACAAAACATATATGTGTTTAGATCCTTAATTAATCTCTTTTAAAAATATCAACCCTCAATTTTCCAAGTTATTAGTCCCAATCTTGTGAGGTAAACACTCTTAACTCAGCTCTCAGTTGCAGAAAGAAGGTGGTTGGAGAGGCTCAGTTGTTCCATTTTAATATGAAGAATTCTTCACATTCACAATTCCAAAGGTTAAGCGTTTGCCTTTAAAAAGAAAGTTGCCAGTATGGGGCTGTCAAATCCTCAGATTCAAACAATTGTGTTTCACAGCAAGGGTGAGAGATGTCACTCCCTTGATCCCTCCCACTCATAACAAGTAAACCCAAGTAATGGGAATTCAGGGTGCTAATTTTGACTACATTCTGATGTTGCTCAGCTACACATATCCTGGTTTTCATCTGTGAAGTGTTGGAGGGGATGCCGTCTACACACAGACTGGATGATAAACTTATTCTTGAACTGCACCAGTTTAGAAACAGGTAGGGGAACCACATGATAGACTGTGAAGAGTTGGATATATAGTCTGTAGGGTCCCTTCCAGTTCTATACATCTGTGTATAATTTTGTGTGCTTTCAAATAATTTCTGACATATGAGGGCCTTCAGGTAACCCTATCACAGGGTTTTCTTGGCAAGATTTGTTTGGGGGAGCGGTGCCTTTGCCTTCTTCTAAAGCTGAGATAGTATGACTCTGTGTGTGTGTAAAAAACACCTTGGACTTTTTTTCATTTCATGTTTGTCAGATGTGGGTTGTAGTAAAAAAAAAGTATACATTGGGAGGAGCTTCTGGCTTCTACATATAGGGAAATGTTCACACATTTGATTTCTACCACTTGCATCCCTAAATATTACCAAAGTGATATAGCTGAGGAAAAATTTTACATCTCACTTGCTGTTTGTGCACAGTCACACATTGTGAGTCTGACAAGTCATTCCACACATTCTTCTCTATGTGCTTTTAAACAAAAGAAAAGGCAGAGCTATGTTGTAATAAAATAGTAGTTGTAGAGAATATGCATGCCTTTGTGTGTATTTATTTTATGCAATAACTGTACATCTAAAATGTAGAAGATGTTTGACAGGACAAATATTTTCTAGTGATAATTTTTTAAAGTTACGTAATTTTTTCTTTTACTTTGTTTGTTTTTGGGTTGCATAATCTGTACCAGAATCCAATATGAAACTTATATTTCTAGGAGGCCATTATAAGATTTGTTTCAATAGATCAAGGAGGGCAAAAGTCAGAATACTGGAGAGGAGGAGGATTTAGCAGACTGCAACCAGTCTGGATTTTACACTATCACAATAAAAATACAAGTTTCCTCAATGAAAAAAAGCCACATTCATTTTATCAAACAACTAAGGCACTTCAAGTCATGCAGGCTTCAAAACAGAAGCTATAAAACAATTCACAGTTTTCTCCATTTGCCGCATATTGGCTATAAAGGAATGATTGTTTAAAACAGCTGAAGGGGAAGGTAATTATCCACTGAATAGAACATTATGAGAAAAGTCCGAAGCTATGAAAAAGGTCCTGAGCTATCCATTTTGGTTCTTCCCTTTAGTATCACTGATTGTTGTTTACAGGGAGGGAGCAGTAATGGTTCCATTTTCAGAAACGGTTTCTTATAGACTGGCTTATAGTTGGATTTTTCTTTTTCTTAGAAGGTAGAACCTGCCCCCTCTTAAAGCAAAATAAAATATAACAGCAACCACCACCACACCTATTACCAGTGGTGACAGGAGCCCTGGGAGCAATTCTAAAGGGACCTCTGAATGAAACCTCCGAACAAAATTGCTGTAAATAGAGCACAGCAGCAGCACAATTACAAAGTGACACTACTTAGTACGTGGCACTTTATTCAACAATACTTCTGAGACTGTTAAATCAAATTCAAATCATCAATGGTCAAAAAGTTTAGTGAATAACTTTTTTGTAGACTATAGCCATTTCTGCACTAGATTGTTATAGCACTATGATTCCACTTTCAACATCCCATGGAATCCTGGAGTTGCCTCCTGAAACTGCAAACCCCAGGATTCCATGGGATGTTGAAAGTGGAATCATAGCGCCATAACAGTCTAGTGAAGAAACGGCCTATGAAATTATCCTTTGACAATAATGGTGCAGTGTAGCCTTGCCTTCTGGCAGAAGTATTTCTGGCTGGCGTTCCAGCCAGTTTGTCCTACCCTCCTCAGGTTATTATAAGCCAAGAGTGAGGAATCCCTTTCAAATTCAACTTCAGTGAAGTTCTTGGGGGCCACATTCCTGTATTGGAGGGACCAAAGGCAATGGTGAAATCAAAAATGCCAGGACATTATAACTCCCACTACAACCAATTAACCAGTAGGTCTTCATCCTTTTAGAATGGCCTCAGCCTCAGAGAAAGGCAATGGCAAACTCCCTCGGAATAAATCATGCCAAGAAAAACTACCATGATAGTTTTGCCTTGGGTTCTTCATAAGTCATAAATGGCTTGAAAGCAACAACAATAAAAACATGCAAAAGCTAGGAAACCAACAAATGATGGAGTCATGGGAAAGGGGTTTAGCCACCTCAGGAACTGCAAAGGGCCAGACTGGGACCCCAGAAAGATTGGATTCAGCTCAGGACCCAAGGTTTCCCAGACTTCTACAAGCTACAAAGAATCCACCCACCACAGTTTTCAATTTTTCGTTTCTAAGTAATTAACTCAACATTCCATGGCTATAAGTATGCATGATCCTCACTGGATTCTCCTCTTAAGAAGTCTTGTTGGGTTCTCCTCATATAGTTGTTCAAAAGTGTTTTTGGGGTTTTTTCCCCCTCCTTCTTGTTTCCCAGTGACTTTATTTTGGCTCAATTTCTGTTAATGTTCATCACCTGAGTTCACTGTTAGAAGGAGTGAGAGCATCCAAAAGTAAACATCATCTGCCTTATAAAGAGGTTGGAGGAAGTTTGTTGTAGAAAGGACTCACTCTGCCTGATAGCACAGCTTGTTCTGCAAAACCCTACTTCAGGAACTTGCAGGTGGATAGAGAGAGAAAGAGAGGGATTCTTGCTTATTGTGTGTACAAATGCCTTCCTTTTGCCTCGGATAAATGGCTATTACAGGTTTATGTGTATTGCAACCTGGCCACCATGAAAGCTTATTTGACCAGATACAACAACAGAACAGAATGAATGCATGCATCTATATCACAAGAAGTGAAGTTGCATTGTAAGCCACCTTCAACTTTCCCCCCAAAATCATCTATTTCTAGAGAGAATTTGAGTGGGTATTTTATAAGTAGTACTGCAAATCAAATTGGTTATGAATTAATTGATTAAAATGTATAACGGACTAAAAAGGTGCCAAAATTAACCAGGTAGCATGTTTTTAAAATTATGAAACTTTAAGAAAAATGCAGGTCCTTATACATAATGTAACACTTTGATGGAACTCTACATGGAAAGCACAGGCTAAAACAGGCATCTCCCTTTTCCTCGCACAGAGAAACACCATTGGTCATAAAAAGAATCACCCGGGATCAGACCAAATATCCATTTAGTCCAGCCTTCTGTTCTCAGAGGAGCCAACCAGCTGTAGTAGTAGTAGTTGTCATCGTTGTTATTTTTATTTATATCCTACCTTTCTCACAAAATTGGGGCTCAGGATGGCTTACAGTTTAAAGATAACTATATAGCTAAAAACATACAAATGTAAATGGAATTAAAGTATTCACAGTATTAAAACAATTTAAACCTATTGCCTGGAAAGAGAAAATGTAATCAAAAAGATAAAAAGCAATTAAAAACAGTCCAGATTAAAACAGTACAACACTCTTCACACATTGTTTTAAAACTTTCTGTTTTAAAAGTTTGTCAGAATAAAAAGGGTTTTGCCTGCTCACAAAGGGACAGCAGGGAGGGGACCGTTATGACCTCTATGGGAAAGGAGTTCTAGAATCTAGGGGCAGCCACCTAGAAGGTCCTGTTCTGTTAACATCTGGCAGCAACTCTTTGTACTAGCTGAAATTTCCAAACATTCTTCAAAGGCAGGTCTATGTAGACCATATTAGTCCAAACAAGATGTAACCAAGGCATGTACCACTGTTGTCAGATCTGGCATCTCAAGGAATGGGTGCAGTTGGTGAACAAGCTTTAAACATGGAAAAGCACTCCTGGCCACTGGAGAAACTTGGGCCTCAGGTTCAAAATTGAGCGAAGAAGCACACTTAAACTGTAAGCCTGTATCTTCAACACAGGCCAAATCCTATTGCCAAATCTGTCTTTCAATTGACCAAGAGCTCTCCTGCCTTGTTTGGATTAAGCTCCAATTTGTTCACCCTCAAACAGCTGCCCACAAGCAGGAGATGAGTACCATAGGACTCACCCTATGTTAATCAGCAATTCATATTCAGAGGTGAAGTTCCTCTTACTGCTCATCTACCTCCGTGCTGTCTACAAAGACTGGCAGCATCTCTTTCAGGATTTCAGTAAAGCTCTTTTTTGGACCTTCCTAGGGGTACCTGGACGAACCTGGAGTCTTCTTCATGCAAGTTTTAGTTTTATGAGTTTTAGCCATTTCCTGACAAAACCAATTGCCTCTTCTCCTAATGGTCACCTAAAGACGTGTGTATCATCTAAAAATAAAGGAAGTGTGCTTCTTCCACTAGGAATCCTATTTAGCCCACGTGGAAATGTCTGCAGATTTAATCAAGAGGTTGACTAAAATTCATGCAATTAATTCACTGAGTTTCTTTGAAGTAATTATATTCCTCCCTTCCCCCCCCCCTTTGCTACCTACATATATGGCACAAACAGCTTCCTGGAAAGCTATTGCCTACCCTTACACACAGAGCTTGGAAACATTACTTTTTTACTATAATTCCCAGAATTCTCCCACTGGCATGGACAATGATTGTCCTATTTGAGAGATTTTGGAAGTTATATTCCAAATAGTGACTTTTCCAACCCTTCTTGTAGAGTAGATCACAATTAAAGTGCAGCTAGTAACTTGAAGTTTCTGAATAGCCTTAATGTTCGCATTCTGTTTTGGCAGCAGTGAAGCTCCTGATCACAACACCACACATCACAGTTACATAAATCAGCCCATGAACTGCCTATTTTTATTTTAAGAAAGTGAGTTGACAGCCCCTGTTTTGATGCTATGTGTAATTGACCACATCCAGTAACAAGCATGTTATGTTATGTTTCCCTTCTCGCTTCTGGCACAGTACTTTCCATTACTCTAAAGCACTTAAAGACAGATTAGCCTCTGGCAACAAGAAACAGTTTTCCTATTTTAAAAGTCTCCGTAGAAATGTTGCAACCAACCCACTCATGGGTGGTCAACTGCAGCATTATGTATTTATGCATTACAGCTGGTCAAAGTCACATAAACAAACAGCAGTCCACAAATTGCTGCCAATATTTATGTCGCTTTATTCCTACTGCCTTTAATGCTGCAAGTGCATTGGCAATGAAACCAGTTTATCACAATGGGACCAGCAATTAATTGAGTGTGGAAAGTAAGAAGGAGTCTTTGGTGTCCATTTATTTTTGTTCACCACAACTCCCAGAATTCTCCAATCATCATGGCCATTCTCATAATCCAAGCAAGTAACTTTTCTAAAAATTGAACAGAACTCTAACAGAAGATTCAGTACCAGAGGCAGAAATAACAAGATATGCACCTACAAAATGAAACAAGCAGGTCAAGTGAGCCTTGCATATTGTAAAGAAAAACATTTTGAACCTTCTAGAGACCACATGAAAACCTCTTCCCAAATGTACCCAGGGATAATTTATTTCTTTCACCAGCCTCCACTTTTCTGATGATTTACATTTTGGTGGCCAAACTTGCAGATTTATGCTTTTTGAACAGGCTGGAGAGAATTGGTGAAACAGCTTTATATGCTTTCCCTTTTCTTTCTCGCTTTTTCTTTTCACACATGTTTAGTAAGGGGTTCTGGTGGAAGCTGCTGTTTACCTTGGCTGTTGTAGACAGGCATACACAGCTGCAAAGAATTGGCTACAATAGAATCTTGTTTTTCCCCAGCTCAAATTTAATGCGCCACTTACTGAAGACATGTTGCTGCAACTTGACACTTAATGGCTATGTTGCTCCAGCAGTGTAAAAAGACTTTATAAAAGGGAGCTTCTTTATCAGAGAGTTTGTTAACTGAGATATGTTTGTACATGTTTGTGCATGTAAATAGTTAGTCGGTAGAGAGATAACACAGACATATAGATAGATACAAATAAATGGACAAACACATATTTTTATCTGTTTTGTAGAGATTAATGAAAGTCTAGGTGAGAATCCTAAAATTAAATTTTAACCTCCCAGGTGAAGGATGCCTGAAAAGCAGGTTCCTAATCTGCAGTTGTCCTGCTTCAAACACACAGAATTTTACAGCAGTCAAGACAATTGTGTCTTCTGTTTGTATTCCTCCCATTTGTCCTCACTACTTTTTTGATCTTTTTACTTACCACCCAACAACAACAAAAAAATTATGTGGGAGGAAAAACAACTAAAAGTACCAAAAATTCTGATGTTTTTAATCCGAGTTTGTGAGTTTAACTACAGGACTGGTTGTGTCTTCCACCTAGGGAAGTCTTTCACAGACACTGGAAAGAATGGATCTTGGAGATTTATGGTGTCACAGAGGACTTTTCCTAGGCTGAACAGATGTTAAACAACCATGCAGTCTGAAAGCATTCTTACAACACAGTAACAATTCAGCATCATAGTAGTCTCAAGAAGCTGCTTCTGCAAACCAGAGGCCTCTTAACAACTATTTCCATTAAGCTCCACATTCTGATTGGTTTGCATAGGGCCAATTATGTTCAAAGTGACAGTTATCACCACCAACCCCAGTCCTTATCCAGGGAAATAAGCAGTGCAATGAATTCTCATGGCTTAAAATACCAAGCAGACACCAAAGACGATTCATCAGGAGCTTTTTCACACTACATGATTACAGCCCTATGATTCCACTATAATTCTCATGGCAACAATCTATGGAATCTTTGAGTTTATATTTATTTCTCTTTATCTGATTTATTTATTGAATTTACATCCTGCCTTTCTCATGGCATGGGATCCAAAGAAGCTTCATAGTTTATAGTCTGTTGAGGTAATCAAGCTCTGACTCAGAATTCGAAATACCCCTCCCTAAACTGCAAACCACAGGCTTCCATAGGATGCAGCCATGGCAGTTAAAGTGGAATTATAGTGATATAACTGTATAGTGTGAAACGGCTTTAGAACTCTGTTGTCCACATTGACTATAGTTGTTTTTCTGTATGTTTCACTTGTGCACATACTTCTTTTTGTGTGTGCAATTGACTTAAAAGTTAGCATAGTGACTTAGGTCATTTCCGCACTAGACTGTTATAGCGCTATTGTTCCACTTTCAACATCCTATGGAATCCTGAGGTTTGCAGTCTGCTCCTCACGAAACTGCAAACCCCAGGATTCCATAGGATGTTGAGAGTGGAATAATAGCACTATAACAGTCTAGTGTGGAAATGGCCTTAAGATTACTACCACAATGAGCCACTTGAATCAATGAGAAACCCAATACCTTGGCAAAAATCTGGAATTTTCTACATACACACAGAATGTGTGAGAACTAGGAAAAGTGTCAGTGTAAATCCCTCTTATAAGAGAATGGAGTAACTGCTGCCTCTCTTGATGATTCCTGACCTTTCACTCTGACTCAAAAAAGCATTATTTTCCCAAGAGAGATAAATATTCTCTGTATTGAATTTGGATGCAGCCACCAACTGACTTGGTTTTCTTCCTGCTGGTACTGATCAGGTCATAATATTCTGTACTTCCCTTTTCTTTGACTTCTTTTCTTCTTCACTGGAGGCAGCTATATTTTGATTTTCTCCTTTGGCTGGAGAAGTAAGTTCCAGCTGTCAGAGTAAATCATAGGAGTTGCTTGATTTCCTTCCTTTTCATTACTCAGCCAGCACTGATCAAATTAGTCTAAAAAGAACACCACATAAGAAACTGTGCTTTTTCCTTCTTGCATATGGGAAAATCATTTTTGCAAAACACAGTGGTGTACACTATTTTGATCAGATGTTTCATTCATTTCCCCTCACCCTTGCAGAAATCATAGATAAAATGTCACAGCACACAGAATTCACAGAACAGACAGTAACCAAAAGAAAAAAGAGAGAGGAAAACCAACATAGCATCTGGTTTGAATTTTCAATTAAATGACCATTCCTCCTCTTAGCTGGCAAAAGGATATTATTACCTGCTAACAGCTTTATTGTGTAAAATGTGTTAAGCCTAACAGCCCTTTCACAATACACAATTATAGTGCTAAGATTTCATGCTACAGAATACTGGGATATTCAGTTTAAGGAGCAGCCTTTAAAATTCCCAAAGAACTCTAGTGGCTCACCAAACTGCAAATCCCAGGAATCCATAGTACGTTATCATGACAGTCAAAGCAGAAAGTAATGCTACAACTGGGTAGTGTGAAAGGATTAAAAATATTCTAATGTACAGCCACAGCCAACCACAAGTTCCCTCTTCTCTTAAATTTCCCATTCTCCATTCCACCCTCCATTTCAGAGGTCAAAAATGCAAGAATCAAGCAAGGTACATGTCTCATTGTAACATGCAAAACCTACAATGAAGAATCCAATAAAACTGTAAATTACAGCCAGGTTGACATGAATATGAGCACCAGGGTTAAAAATGGGACATACACATAAAAAGACATCGTTTCCTCTTTTGAATAGCTAGCCAATTCAAAAAACACACTCCAAATTCGGTAATGAATTCCAATTTGTCATGTATATCTTATTTTACTATGTTAATTATTGAACATACACAGTTGGCTATCAGCATGTTTCCTCAGGGTGGTTCACAAAGAAAATGAATAAAATACACATATTTTAAAACCAAAATGGACCAAAATGGAAGAATTAGAATGCAGGAGGAATAATCAAATACAACATAAAAACTTTCTGTCAAGGAGGGAAGAATACAACCAAAATTGGCAGCCTAGAATATAAAACAGAACACAAATCAACCATTAACAGTCCCATTGTTCTTTTTCTCATTAAAATTTCTTTTTAGAACTTGTTGTTGTTGTAGCTTGGAGACTTTAAGGTCTCCTACATAATATCTTGTGAGACTGAAACATTCCCCACTAATTTCTGAATGTTAGAGTTTTTATAGTCTTATTTGGGTGCTTCCAGCCCAATTAAAAAAACCAGAAAGTCTTGGATTTTGTTCTTGTTCTTTCCAGTTTTATTCTGGAGATACGGACATGTTTCCCCCCCCAGAATATTTTCTGTGAGTTCCCAGTATGATCAGAGATTTTTAACAACAGCTCTCTGATCAGAAAGAACAAGAATAAAATCTGGGACTTCTCAGTCTCTGGATGCTCTGGATGCCCAGCATTCTTATCCAGAACACATGCAAGTGTCACTTCCTCCTTCAAATCATTCCTCAACAAGGAAAAAAAAGTTCCACAAAGCCTTTTGCATACATTGCTCAATCCTTCTCTGCTCCAGAAACAAGTTTCACCCTCTCCTTCGGCACTTTTCCTGATCTGAACCATCTTCCACAAATGTTTCTAGCCTCACAGAGGACACTCCTCTATCATGTGACTAACATGTTAGGTAGTGGCAAAGGACAATTTAGATTGGGAAAATGTTGCAGGGGAGAGTTAAATACCACTTTCTGCTGGTACTACTATACCAATCAAATTGGGAGTGGATGCTTTCCTACTGTACAATAAAAGCACTCTCAGTGGTCACATTCATACTACATTATTAAAGCACTATGATTTCACTTTAAGTGCCATGGCAACCTGGTGTTCATAGTTTGGTGAGGCACTAGAGCTTTTTGGCTGAGAATTTTAAATACTCTTCTCAAAACTGGCAACCCCAGAATTCCATAGGATGGAAGCATGGAAGTTGATCAGAAGGGCAGATATCTCATTGGTAGAGCCAGATCTCTCCGAAATGTTACTTTTTTGAATTGTAACAACAACAACAACCAACAACAACAAATAAATTTATTTATAGTGCCTTTTTCACCAAAGCGTGGAACATCAACATATACAGTTAGGGACCAAGAAAATAAACACAATACTACAAGCAATACATGGAATGAAATCTCCAACATCTCACCAGCCCTACTCAGGTCAGCACCTTAAACACAACTCAGTGACTTAAGATGGTGAATCAAAGAAGAAGGTCTTCAATGCTTTATGAAACCAGATGAGATCATCATCCAGCTGGAGGTCCAAAGGAAAACATTTCCACAAACTCCCAGAAGCTGGTCGTGCAGGCTGTGGAATTCTAGGAATTAATTGCAGTCTTAAAAAATAGCTTTTCCAGGTTCTGGGCAGAGCACATGCTTTGCAGGGAGTATATGACCTGATATTTTCCACTAAAGGGATCAGGCAGCAGGTGATGGAGGGGTACTCTTTCCCTGAGAGTTGCAGTCAATCATGATGATACTGGGCTACACAAATCAAATCATGGATCTTTTGCATAATGGATAATTTGGCCTTAGCTATATCTAGTTGTACGCTTTTATTCCTTCTTACTCTGACCATGCTTGAACCTCCCTTGATTTTCTCCCCATTTCCACCACCAGCATTTACATTTAGAGTGTTCAGGCTTCAGACTCGGAGCAAGAGCTTGCCTTTTGCTTAAATTATTCTGTAAAGCACCATATACATTCATGAGTTTACGGCAACAATAAATGGCAAAGATTAAGAAGATGGAATGGACTCAAATGGTTGGGCACGCATTCAACTGACTTCTTCCACTTTGGATTCATTCTCTCCATCCTTACACAGGGCAACATCCTTATATCTGATGTTTACTCAGAAGAAAAATTGAGGATATGTTAAAATACTCTCTCCTCCCTCCCTTCCCACCCACCCCCTCCCCTTTTCTCTGTTTGCCTATAAAGAGCAACAACCTCTCTCCAGGCAATGGCATTTCCTTCATTATCTATCTTACTTAGATTTACTGCCTCACTCCATCTTCTAAAATTGCAAGAAGGAAACCCTTATTTTCAAGTCTGATTTAGGATATGTTTGCACCAGCTGTTTCCACCCCTTATTTTTGTACAAGAATATACTTCAGATTGATTATTGCAGCCTACATCCTACAACAAAAATTTCAAGGTTTCATTTTCTTATGGAGTGGGTGGGGGCCTGGGTGGGGAAGATAAATGAACAGGGCTGTAGAAGCACTATATAAAGAGCAGACAGCTTGTCACACTGCCTCTGGTGGCTTCCCTAGAAGGGTTCAGAAGGAGCAGGAAGGAGGAGCTTTCCGCTAATGAAGGAAGCTGTGATTAGAGCAGATGTGATTGGAAATGTTACTTTTTTAGAATACAGAACCTCGCTAGGGGATTCAGAAAGTTAGAATCCAAAAAAAGCAACTTGGCTTCCACAGGGTGAGTGGGACTTGTAGGCTCCCATTCTTTAGAGCAGAGGGTGAGTATAACCTGCATGGAATCCCCCACCCATTTTTTCTTTCTTTCTTTTTTTTTTATTATTTTTATTAAAGACTGAAAGTTTATATACATCGTGTATCATTTGCCTTATTTCATATTGTACATCCTTCTTATATAAGTTTTCAATTAATTTTCAATACTTTCTGCACATTATTGAATATTCCTTAATTTTTCTTTGATCAGTCCCTTTTTCTCCCTCCCTCTCTGTCCCCCCATCCTTAACAACACATTTTATATTAACCATGTTTTTCCCCAACAATTTTCCCTCCCCCTTCCCTTTTTATTTTTCCTTCCCCATCCCCCCCATCTTCCTTTCCTTATTCCACGTTTTCTCCTCTCCAATCTCGTTTTTTTCTTGTTCTAAACCTCCTTCTTGTGAAATCAGTTTTTGTTATTGTGTTCTACCTTCTTTCCCCCCCCCAGTCTATATTCCTTCCTTAATATAGGTGTTACCCTTTCACTCCTTTCTTCCATTCTTTACCTTTCTCTCACTTCTCCTTCACCCATCTAATAATTTCTTTCCATTGTCTTTTGAATTGTTGAATTGAATTTCCTTTCATCACATTGGACAATTTTTCCATTTCAATGATGTCCATCACTTTTATTTTCCATTCTTCTTGAGAGGGTTCTATTCCTTCTTTCTAATGTTTTGCGTACATCAGTCTTGCTGCTGTTATTAAGTTTAATAGTATTTTCTTTTTTGTCTTCAATTGGTTATTTTCTTTAACCATATTTAATAAATATGTTTCCGGAGTCATCTCGAATTTCACATCCAGTAGCTTAGTAATACTGTCGTGGATCCTTTTCCAATATTTTTTTGCTATCGGGCATAACCACCAAGTGTGAAAATAAGTTCCTATTGTTTTTCTACATTTCCAACATTGTCCATTCCCTTTACGTGTTATCTTCATTAATTTCTGAGGGGTCATATACCACCGATACATCGACTTATAAATTTTTTCTCTTAGATTCAGGCTTTGAGTAAATTTTATGTCTTCTCTCCATACTCTTTCCTATTTTTCCAACTCTATGTTATGACCAATGTTTTGCGTCCATTTTACCATATAATCCTTGATCCTTTCTTGTTCTAATTCTCTTTCCAATAAGATTTTATAAATTTTTGAAATTGTTATTAAATCTGTATACCTTAATGTTCCTCCTAGTTTTGGTTCTGTTATTCTGAAAGCCTCTTGGGGTGATGTCCACGTTGGTAATTTGCTATGAAATTTTTTATTAAATGTCTGCCATGTTCTAATCAAGGCTTTTCTGATGTAGTGATCTCTAAACTCTCTATCTGTCTCTGCTTTATTGTAACATAGATATCTATGCCATCCAACGTTTACATTAATCCTTCTAATTCTAATAATTTATGATTTTTCAGTTGTATCCATTCTTTTATCCACTCTAGGCAGCAAGTTTGATAGTATACTTCCAGGTGTGGTAGTCTGAATCCTCCTCTCTCTTTACTATCCTGGAGTATTTTCATTTTTATTCTTGGTTTCTTTCCTGCCCATATAAATTTTGATAGTTCTTTGTTCCAACGTATAAATGGTTTTCTATTATTTATTATTGGGAGATTCTGAAACAGGAATATAATTTTGGGGAGTACCGTCATGTATTTATTCGACCTAATGAGAGATTGAGTTTGTTCCATTTTTTCAGATCTGTTTTGATTTGGTTCCAGGTTTTTTGGTAATTATTATCATAAAGTTCTGAGTTTTTCTTTGTAATGTATATTCCTAAATACTTAACCTTTTTATCAATATTAAATCCCGAGAGTTCTTTCAACTCTTCCTCTTCTTTTTTGGTTAGATTCATCGTCAATAATGAGGATTTATTCCTATTGATCCTCAAGCCAGCTACTTGACCGTATTCTTCCAATTCTTCTAACAAATTGGGTAGAGTTTCTTTTGGTTTTTCTAAAAACATCACCATCTCGTCTGCAAAAGCTCTTATTTTATATTCATTCTTCTTGAGCTTTACCCCTTTTATCTGATTTGATTCTTTAATTATATTATTCAATATTTACAATGTCATAATAAATAAAAGGGGCGAAAGTGGGCATCCTTGTCTCACCCCCTTAGATATCTCAAAATAGTTGGATCTTTCCCCATTAATTATCAAATTTGCTTTCTGATCTTTATAGATGATAGCTATCCATTCTTTAAACTTTCCTCCACATCCATATTCTTCTATACTGTTTTTCATGAATTCCCAAGAGATGTTGTCAAAGACCTTCTCCGCATCAAGGAATACCATTGCAAACTTCTTTCCTGGATTTTTATCATAGTATTCTATACAATTAATAACTGTCCTTATATTTTGTTTAAGACTTCTTCCTGGTAAAAAGCCTGTTTGGTCCTTGTGGATATATTCTTGGAGTGTCTTTTTCAATCTACTACTTAATATTGCTGTAAACATTTTGTAGTCAATGTTCAATAGTGATATTGGTCTGTAATTTCTAACATCTTTAGTATCTTTCCCTTCTTTAGGAATCAGAATGATATTTGATTCTCCCAGGTATTAGGTCTTCCTTGTGATGATAATGCCTTTAACATATAGTAATATGGTGTTATCAATTCATGTTGTAGTTTTTTATAATATGTTGCCATAAATCCATCAGGGCCTGGAGATTTCCCCTCTTTCATTTCTTTGATTGCTTCCATGATCTCACACATTGTAATTGGGGAGTTCAAATATTTATGATGTTCTTCTGAAAACTTTTTGATTTGTTACTTTTTAAAAAGTCTCTCCAATTTGTTCTTTTGTTGATGGGTTATCTCTTTTCCTGAGAATAGCTTCTCATAATACTTTACAAATGTCTGCATAATTGTCTCTTGTTCTGTAATTGAACTTTCCCCTCTTTTATTTCTATGATTATATTTCTTTCCCTCTTTTTCTTCAGTCTATATGAAAGCCACTTCCCAATTTTATTAGTGTGTTCAAATTAATAACACTTCATATATGCCAATTTTCTTTCTATTTCTTCTGTCATTAATTGGGAAATTTCCTTTTGAATTATTTTAATTTCATAATTTATTCTTTTCTTATCTACATTTCCCTTTAAATCTTCTTGGTTTTTTTGCAACTCCAATGACAGATTTTTAAATTTTTCCTCTTTTTTCTTTTTTTGTAAATATTGTTGCTGTAAGAAGAAATTTCGCATTACTGCTTTACTTGTATCCCATATAGTACTCATTTTAGTTTCTTCTCTAATATTTTCTTGAAAAAAGAATTTTAAATTCTCCTTTGCCTTTTTAAAGATTTCTTCGTCTTTTAAGAGGTTATCATTTAATCTCCAATTGAACTGTTTTTTTATGTCCTTAAGAATCAAAGATACTGGATTGTGGTCAGACGATATTTTGGGAGTATTTCAACTTTTTAAATTTCTTTTAATAAGTTCTTAGACACTAGAACCATATCTATTCTCTATAATAATTGGTGTGTATCCGAAAAAAATGTATAATCTTTGTCCATCGGGTGAAGAAATTCCAAGAGTCTACAATTGTTAAACTTTGTGTCATTTCAAAAAAAGTCTTGGGCAATCTTCTCTGGTCTTTCTTCTTAATTTTCTTAATTGTTTGTTTATCTTTTTCCGTATCGAGTACCCTGTTCCAATCCCCAGCCAAAATCAAATTCTCATATTCATGTTCTTGAATCAAATCATCTAAATTTTTATAGAATTCCTCTTTCTTTTCATTTGGTGCATATATTCCCACAAATAGTATTTTCTTCTTATTAATCTGTATCTCTATCCCAATAATCCTTCCTTCTTCATCTTTAAATATTAATTTTGCTGGGATCTTTTTGTGCACATATACTGTCACTCCTCTTTTTCTTTTCATAAAATGCCGTAAAACATTCTCCTAATTTTTTATTCTTCAAATATTTCTCATTTTCCTTATCTATATGGGTTTCCTGAAGGCATATAATTTCCCCTTTTAGCTTCTCCAACTGGTGAAAAATCTGTCTTCTTTTATATTGTGAATTTATGCCATGAACATTCCAGGTTATTATTTTCATCTTAAATTTCTTATTCCTTACTCTTCTCTTAATCTGAGGTCTCTATTAGTAATTCTTCTTCTTCTCTTGTCCAAGCAAAAGTCCAAGCAAAAGAATTTTACAGAAAATACATGCAAGAAGAACGAGCGAATGAAAGAGAAGAAAAGAGGAAAGATAGAGTGATAAAAAATTCAAAAGTATAAAAAAAATGGGTACTCAACAAGAAAAAGAACAAGAAAGAAGAGAAGATATCATAAATTTATTGGCTCAGGAAGAGGATTTGAGCCAATAAATTTATGATATCTTCTCTTCTTTCTTGTTCTTTTTCTTGTTGAGTACCCGATTCTTTTTTATACTTTTGATTTTTTTATCACTCTATCTTTCCTCTTTTCTTCTCTTTCATTCGCTCGTTCTCCTTGCATGTATTTTCTGTAAAATTCTTTTGCTTGGACTATTGTTGTCACTTTTTGTGGTTTGTCCTTGAAATAGAAGAAGATCCCTTCTGGGATCTTCCCACCTATATCTTATGTTTAATCTTTGTAGCTGCCTTGTTAGGAAAGAGTACTCTCTTCTTTGTCATAGCAATGCTGCTGGGATATCTTTGAATATCTTTATTTCTTTATCTTCTATCATCAATTTTTCTCTGTATCTCTGTTCCAATACAAGATCCTTGGTCTTCTCTCTAGTAAAATAGACCACTGTGTCTCACAGTAATTGTTTCTTCTTAGCAATAGGTGAATCCACCCGAAACATTTTATCTATCTCTAGTTCAAATTTCCCGACTCTTTGTCCTAAAAAAGTAGCCAACATTTCTGTTACTCTCTCATATAAATTTTCCTCAGTTTGTTCCAGTAATCCTCTTATTTTCACACATTTATTTCTGTATTTTAATTCTAGTTTCCACCATGCCTTGGCTTCTATTTGCTGTTCTCTTCTCAAGTTTTTATTTTCCGTTTCTATTTCTTATGTCTTCTCTTGTAATGACTCTACTTTTTTATCTATAGTTGTCAGGTCTTGTGTTAATTTTTTCAAATTTTGAGTTACTTTTTCCATTTCTTTTTTAAAGTCTTCTTTTATTTCTGTTCGAATTTCTTTGAAATCTTCTTTTAATTCACTTCTTAATTTTTGAATTTCTTCCACAAATATCTTGATATTCAGATCCATTATTTTCCCTTCTGTTGATGGTCTTCTTCCCTGGGCTTGTGTTTGTAAAAGAACCTGTGTTGTCTTTTTCTGTCCGGAAGCCATGTCCTTCCTCTTTATCTTATTTTCTATTTTACTCCTTCCTCGCTTATCTGTCCTTCTACCTCTTCTTATTACTAATTAATAAATACTTAAATAATAGCTTCTTATATCTCCCCCCTCTAAACTACCCTCTTTATCTATCCCTCTTCTCTTTTCCTTCCTCTATTTCCCTTTTCCTCTCCTTCTTTCTTTCTTTCCTCTTTCTCTATCTCTCTCCCTTTTTTTCTTTTTCTTTTCCTTTATTCCTTCTTATACTCTACTTTTCTACACTTATATTTATCTCTATCTTGTTGTTTTTGTTGTTAATTTTGTGGATTTATATTCCTATCTCAGATTTCCTAATGGAGATCCTACGCTTTCCTATAAGTCTATCTCTCCCTTCAATTCTTCTCCTTAATTCTTAATTCTAGACAATCTTCCTTATTTCTCTATGTATCAATACTTTATAAAATAACTCAGGCCCTTTTCGCATGGGCCTTCTGTGCGCGACAGCCCCGTGAGCCTTGCGGGAGTGGGAGCGTCGCTCCGCACGACGCACTCTCACTTCCGCCAGGCTCACGGGGCTGAGCGGCGCGATCGCAGGTTTTTTGTTTTTTGCTTCGAAGCGAAAATCACCCGCGCTCGCGCAACGCTCCCGGCGCCCGCGTGCACTTACCTCCTGTGCGGAGCGTCGGGGAGGCGGCCGGGTCGCGCTTCCTTCCCTCTGCCCCTGCGGAAGGAAGGGGCGGGGCAGGGCGCTAGTGTGACGGACGCGACAGCCTTCTGCTTCTTGAGCGTGCACATGCGCGCGGGGAGGGGACGGACGGGACAGGCTCCTTTCTCGCGTGCGCAGGGGGGACGGACGGGACAGGCTCCTTTCTCTCTCGCGCAGGGGGGACGGATGGGACAGGCTCCTGATTCGCCCGGGGGGAGGGCGGCTCGTGCAACGCTGTCGCTTCCCCTGTCCTTCGCCTGCGGAAGGAAGGAGGGGAAAGCGGCAGCCTCCTGGAGAAGGCTTCTTGCGCGAGCCGCCCTCTCCCGCTTGCGCTAGAAGCCTTAATGCAAAAAGGGCCCCAGTCAAACATACAAATCTCCTCTCCTTCCTCTTATCACCTTCTCTTATTCGCAACAATTGATTAGTGTTGTTTAATCTTCTATATCTCCACCCTTTAATACTCTAAATTCCCCCAATACTCTTATAATGTCCTTATCACTTTAAATCAATTAAATCAATCAATCAATTAATTAAATCTTCTTAAATCCCTTATTCTTCAACAAAATATCACAACATAGAAATCTATATATTTATATATATTCTATAAATTATTTCCTCTATTTTAAATTACAGCTGTCTTAAAAAAATTAAATTTCTGTAGATCTATGAAATTATAAATATGTGTATACCTATTATGATCACAAATCTATATGTAACTATCAACCTTATTTATAAATTATAAATATATATCTTAAATATATGCGTAAATTTCCAAATAAATATATATATGTTCTTTTCTTTAATTAATTCTATAGATCAATTCATATCACATCAACCTCTTCAAGCCACTCCCTCTACCCCCTTCCGCCTCCTTCTTAATACTTATTTCTTCCCCCCTTCCTCATTGATTAATCCCTTTTCCCCAAACCCCAAGGTTTCCGTTGTCTTCTTCTTCAGGATTCCTCTCCTTCTCTCTTTCTCCACTGTTGAGGGTTGAAAAAGGAAGAAAAGAAAACTTTCCTGGCGAGATGTTCTCTACACCCGTAGATCACTGATTTTTTTCCTTTGAATTCTGCTACAATTCTAATTCAGTCTCTTTGAGTTCACTCCAATCCTAACTTCCAATTTTCCTCCCATAGTCTTTAATACACAGTCCTTCTCTTTCAAAAAAATTCAGTTACAGTTCTGGTGCAGACACTTCGAGTCCAATCCAGTCCTAACTGCCAATTTTCCCAATGTTCTTTATTAAACAATCCTTCTATATCAAATGGTAGCTCAGTTCGCGTTTCTTAATTTCTTTATTTACTGCCGAAATGTTCCAATTTCTATTCTCTCTTCCCCATCAGTCCCCGTCCTTCTCCTCTTAAATACAAACCCTCAGTCTTAGAAGGATTTACAGTTCCTTTGTAATCCTGTTCGTGCTTCTCTATCCTTATATCTCTGCCATTTTCCTATTTTGAGTCCTTTCGTACTGCCTCTGGGGTTTTTTTTTATGTTTTTATTTTATTATTTTCAGTCCTTTATTTATTTATTTGCCTCTTTCAGTGTTTTACTTCCCAAACTCCGATAAATTCCATTTCTCCTCTCCGCAATTTTCTTTTCCCTTCTCTGTCTCTATCCACCACGTTCCCCTTCTCTGTCTCTGTCCTCCACGTTTTCTCTTCCAGTACTGTCTTCTCTCGTTATGGGTCCTCACAACTGTAAGTCTCCACTTACTTATTTCTCAATTCTCTTTGGTTTAAAGCTGTTTCAAAATTCTATGGTAAGGCTGGACTACTGTTAGGTTTTTAGTGAGAGATTGGATTGGTTACTCACCATTCTTTCCTTAAAGTTTAAAAGCAAGGCTGTCACCAGCGCTAGGCAGGTTCTCCCTGGTCTGAGCCCGATGGTGTCCGCCAACTTGATCCCGTCCACTGATGACTTCCTTCTCTTCTCCTCATCGCCGCTGGGTTATTTGTTGGCTCCATGAGCTGCTCCGGATCCCCTTTACTGGGGGGATCTTTTTTGTTCCCTTTTTGATCTTCCTTTGATCTTTTCTTTAGTCGGGTTCAGCGACAGCCTGGGAGTATATAACTCAGGCTGCCATCCACGCCAACATGTCAGCCAAAAGTTCCCCCACCCATTTTTTCAAGGCTGATAATGCTTGGGAAGTGGAAAGCAGCAGAAAAATAAGAAGACCACACTATATGTGTATTTATTCAACCAAGGAAGCCATGGCCCTCAGTTTGCAAGACAGGAGCTGATAAATTGATGACTGATGTTCTTGAAGAACTTTGAATGGTCTCAAACTCAACTTGACAACAAAGAATAAGAGCAACAGCTATCTGCTGCATGCCATCAAGTCTTCCAGCTGAATCACATTCCTGGAAGCCTTCTAGAAGTGCAATTCATCTTGCAAACAGAGCCAGTACTCCCTGTGTACCTTATTTTCAAGGTACATTCCCTGGGTCTTCATTCCCTAGGAAGATAGGCTACATCTCACAATGTTTTTTTGGGGGGGGAGGGTGCAATCCTATCATCCCCAGAAATTGCCCACCCCACAAGCAGCACAGAAGAAAAATATTTGCTTTTCCTATCTAAGGACGTTTTTCACCTTACTTTGGTCACAATGCCATCGTGTGGAGATCGCGCAAAAAGCCTCCTGTGGGAGGGAATCATGTCCCCTGTGCTTCCCTCTGCACCAGCTCCATGCTGAATGGAAGGAAGTGTGATAGCTCTGCCCCTTCCTTCCGCAGCACAGCTGGGTACTTTCTCAGGCTGCGCTGGGGGAGGAAGCATGGCCATTGCACTTCCTGAGGTTCCGTATGCCAGGTAAGTGCGAGAGGGATGCGGGAGGAACGCACAGTCATGGGTCATTTTCAGCAAAGAGCCAAAAATGATATAATCCATGATTGTTGCGAAATGGCCACAGGAGAGACGTGGGATAGCAAGGACATCATGCAGAACCATCCTTGCTATTCCACATCACTCCTATGGCCATTTCGCGTTCGAAGTCACGTGTGACAAGGGCCTAAGTAGGATCCACTGCCTCATTTAACAATTATCATCCTTTGAAACAGGACAAGCCATGCAGATGACAATTCTCTAACCACAGCTTTCTCTTCATTCTTTTGAAGAATCTTTTTGGTCCTATTAAATCCCATTAAGCTCCTACACACTGTTTCAAAACAAATGAAAATGTCCCATTAAGCTCCTACACACTGTTTCAAAACAAATGAAAATGTCTTCCAAGAATGGCTGCGTCCCTGACCAATTCACTGATACTATCATCACCATCCATGTTATAAACAATCAAATGGATTTTCAGTGTTACGTTTGTATGAATGGCCTTGTCAAAAGCACATAGATCTTTTTTCTTCCAATAAAAATAACTATGTTGTAACATCTATTTGTTTCCTGTGGTTGATTATTCCCTATGGTTATTATTACAAGAATAAAAATAGCAGGAAATGTAAATGCATTGCTGTATGTGATGTTAGATACGATTGAATCTAGTAGAATGTTTTGAATCCTGCTTTGAATCTGATATATGCACTCATATGTACACATACATGACTTTGTATTCCACCAAAATCAGAAATAGCACCCCTACTTCATACATTCTCAAGCAGATTTGGACTTTCTTCATTGTCCTCCATGACATTGTGACAGCAGACCTTTTGAGAATTTATTTTTTTTAGACTACCTCTCCCAGAATCTCCCAGTGGCCATGCTAGCTAATGAGCATTCTGTGACCATTATTGTCCAAAAAAGTAACTATACTATTCCAAGCTCCAGCACACAGCCTGCTATTTCCAAATCCCATAGATGGTGAAATTCCCTTTCTGTACCTTCTGCACTAATAAATCTATTGATAGCTGCATAGATGTCTGCTTTTTAAAAGAAAAATTACCTCATATACATAAAAGGCTATAATCCAGAGAAGAAGAACTATAAATACATGAAAACATCCAAGAAGAATATCCAAAACAAATCCAAGAACTTGATTAGTGTAATGGTTGAGGACACAAGCTATAGAGGTGGTGATAAAATACTGAAGGAATGAAAGTGTTGTGCAACCAGCACTGACTCACACTTGAACAGCTGAATGGATTTTCCATGGGAACTGAAGTTCTAGGCCAGCAAAACAGAATTGCTCCAGTAGGTGCATTGTATGTGACCAGTTGAGCAGAGATGGAAGAGACATAAGCCAAGGGAAAATTAAAGGAGACAAGAAGGAAAGGAAAGGAAAAGGGAGGAGACCAGAACTGGTCTAAGACATTATGTTGCCTAACAGAGCAGCAAATTCAATCAAGATGAACAGTCACCTAGACCAGTGAAATTCTTTTGGCACTTAAGGTAGAAAATCACTGTGGTTTACCTCTCTCTGCCTGGCAGTAAAAATAAAATGACAAAAAATTAAACTGCTACCAGTTTACTCCCCTTCCATGGCACACCCACAATCTGCTGAGACAGCTGCTTCATTGTTCCTAATGGTAGGGCCAGTGCCGCAGGAGATAACACAGAGCTAATGGCCAGGAGAAGCTGCAGAACCAAGACAGAAGGGGAAGAGACAAAAGACCATGGGTTCTTCAGATTGGTCTAACAAGTGTTAACTTCTTGCAATATTGCTCCTCGGATATACTTTCTGGGTTTTGCTAGTTGTGGCCTCCATGTTCATTTGTTCCATTCTTTTGGGGGGCTGTTTGTGGCAATTTCTTTAGTCTGCACTATCACACTTACAAAGGTTTTTTTTTTTTAAGGCATAAGTTGATGAGTCAATCCTAAAGTTTGAAGGACAATGTTTCTCTTCTCTGATGTTTCAAATAAATAAATAAACAAATAGCAACCAGAGTTTTGCATCAGCTACTTAGGCCATTTCCGCACCGGGCTTTTAAAATGGTGCAGAGCGACCTCTGACGGAGGTCTTCTGCACCGTAGAGTGGACTGGGGCAGACTACTTTTTGTAGTTCCGTACCTCAGTCCAGTTCTGCGCGACTGGAACTGGTCGCGCAGCATGCTTTTTAAAAACTTCTTTTTAGAGGTTTTTAAAAAGCACAGAGTGTGCGACTCTTCTGGGGGCGGGCTTTCGGCTGGCAAGCTTCTCTGGTTGGTGGAGAGCCTCCACCAACCAGAAGCCGCCATTTTGGATGCTGGAGCAGTGCGGAGCGACGAGCTCGCACTGCTCCTCGTCCCGACAGACTCACCCAGACACTCAGGAAATCCAGTGAGTCCCGTTTTCGCGCGGTTCCCTCCCCACGTCTGGAAAGGGCCTTAGTTAGGTATATTAAACTAAGGGCCTTATCACACTATATACTGTTATAGTGCTATTATTACACTTTAACAACCATGGCAACACCCTATGGAATCCTGAATTTGCAGTTTAGACTGGGGGATTGAGAATTACCAGCTAGACAGCTCCTACACCTAAAAAAAAATACAAACCCCAGAATTCTACAGAATTTTGACAAGGCAGATAAAGTGGAATAATAGTGCCATAACAGTGCAGTGTGAGATGGCTGTCAGTCACCTTTCCTGACCAAACTCTCCCCACAAACCTGAGGAAAAGTCATTCCAGACATATTTGCCCCATCTGGAGGAGCTCTTTGTCAGTCAGAAGTTAAATTTTAAGCAAGTGTGCTCAAGATTGCTGCTTTTATATTCAAGGAAGAGCAGTAAAGAGGGCCTGGTGCTCCTGATCAAGGTCCTAACCAAGCCAGTTTATTGATTCATTTCCTTATTTAACATACCTCTTTCCACCCAGTGAATCAAGATGACACATAACATAGGTCATTTCCACACTAGATTGTTACAGTGCTATTATTCCAGTTTCAACATCCTATGGAATCCTGGGGTTTGCAGTTTCGGGAGGGGCTGACTGCAAACCCCAGGATTCCATAGGATGTTGAAAGTGGAATAATAACGCCATAACAGTCTAGTGCAGAAATGCCTATAGATTAAAACAGGGATAGTAATTTCAATTAATTCATTAATGCATTAAACAATCAGATCAAAAAGAACAAACATAATTTTTCAAGCATTTAAAGCAGCCCTTTCCCGCATCAAAAATTCTCCCACACAACATGTAGTTAATAGCTAAATACCTTGCTAAATATATGATATTCACTAAGTGCCAAAAAGAGACAGCAGAGTGAACTAGTCTAGCCTTCCTATGAGAGGCCATTCCACAGCCTGGGAGCACCACCAAGGAGGTCCTGTCCTCATCAAGTATGTCTATGGCAGTGATAAGACACAGGGAAAGCCTTCAGCAGTTTCCTGCAGAATATCGTGCTCAGCTGTCAGCTGGTTTCAGGGCCGGGAAAAAAAAAGTAGTTAGAAGATAGCTGTTTTCAGCAGGAAAAAAACATGGTGCCTTGATCCAGTCTGAAGGTCCAGCAACTGCTTTTTCTCTAAAATAGAATTTTCCAGGCTAAGTGAGCTAATTAGAACATGCAGTTAACAGATTGTGTAAACTGGCCTTCAGAAGGTGAGGCAACTTGGAAGAAAAGCATCAAGACTGAAGGGAGAGGGACAGATGTCCACAGTGTTCTGAAAAGTACAGACCTGTGGAAACTTTATGTATGCATGCATTCATTCATTCATTAACTGAAGAGGACAGGCAATAATTCAACATTAAACCATTATAAAACAATTTAAAGAACTCTAAAACAATATAGAACCTTTGCAAATTTCATTCTCACAGGCAAGAGTGAATTTCACTTTTTTTCCTCCTCACTGTGAGAAGGTCCTCAAAAACAGGAGTTTTCAGGAGATATATTCAGTGCAGATTAGGGTGTATTCAGTGCAAAAAAAAAAAAGGTTGTACAGAAAACAGGATTTTTCTGCACAGAAAACTGCATCTTCTGCATAGAAAAGAACATTTTATGCACAGAAAACAGCAATTTCTGTATAGAAATGTCCGTTTCAGAGCAGGAAGATGCTATTTTCTGTGCAAAACTTATGTGCATTTTACACGAAGAATAACCCCCAAACTGTGAAGATTTTGATCCTTTCCATATTCACCTTGTCAGGGTTTCCCAGCATTTTTGGGGAAACCATTTCTTATAATCATTTGTATATTTTTAAATATTCTTTCCCCCGTCTGATTGACAGAGAGGAAAGAAATGAAGTTGCTTAGGTTGAAATATAACTAACTAGTTTCTAGAAACTGGAAGTCACCAGTCTCAGACTCATTTCCCAAGCCAGTGTGCTCCAGAAGTTTTAAACTGTAAGTTCCATGACTGCCGAGACAACATGGCTAAGCATTCTGATTGAGGGTGATAACAGCTGTAGTCAAACACATCTGGAGGATATTGGGTTGATGAAGGCCATGCTAACTCCTGCACTGTAACAGCTTTCAGGTCTGTGATGAAATCTGGAACTAGATAGGGGAGTTTTTGAGAATAAATTTGTGAATCAGAGATGCTGAATATTGATTCAAACTGTCTATTGAAAGCTTTGCCTGCAGGTTTTTCATTGTGTAAACTTCCTTTTATGTGTTTTGGCCTTGAGCCTCGGATCCTCACATCTGAAGTCCTCCATAAAGTCATTCAAGAGTGAATTGATCAAATGTTTAATTTTTCTTATGTACACACAGTCAGCTGTAGAACACTTGCATTCTTGTGTACCAAAAATGTAATTCCTTGGTGGGAGTTGATGCTGTGGTGAGATGGGGAGATGGAAGAAGAATTGTCAGAACATATAAAGACAAGAACAAATGTATTAAAGTTTTTTTTTAAGAAGTCCACCTGTCTAGCAATTACAGTGTCCACTCTCCACTTTTGTGAGGGTTCAGGGCCTTATGAAAGTGGAAAAACTGTGAATACCCCCCCCCGCAGTCTCCCTCTCATTCCTTGCCAGGCTCCCCACTCCCATTCACTTGCCTTTTGCCCAGGTGTGCTTGCCTTCCTTCTTCACACCTGAGCAAAAGGCAAGGGAAGGGGGCAGCACTCATGTCCTCCCCCTATCATCTTGCTTTTTGCCTGTGCATGGAGAACGAAGGCATGTGTATTGGGGCAAAAGGCAGGAGAATGGGAAGGGAGGCACATGCATACCTTCCTGCTCTGTGCACAGTGCTCCCCCCTCCCATTCCCTTGCTTTTTGCCTGAATGCAGAGAAGGAAGGCACAGAATATTCAAGCAAAAGGAAAACAAATGGGAGGAAGAGAAGGGGGAGAAAACACATGTGCACCTCATGAAGAATCAAATTTGTGAAGGTCAAACCCGCAAATGTGGAGGGAGGACTGTATTTCATTCTTTTCGCTGGCAGTCTGCAACACAGGTTTTCTTATAAAAGAAAAATGAAAAAAATAATAATTTGAAGCTGCTGGAAAATGAGAGTGAAAGAGAGAACATCTACATATATGTGTTTGTGAATTTCATGTTGCCAAGGGTCCAGTTTATTACTGGGCTGTTGGTTGAAGCGCAGGAGCAAACACAATAACAGAAAGTAAAGGGAGACTGAATGAGTCACTGTAGCAACGCAGAAAACATCCAGGAAGCCAGAGACTTTAGACAGCTATTTCCAGCTAACTGTATTGGTTAATATGCAAGAGAAGTCAACATTTACACTTTTATGAACATGCTTGTTATCTTTGATCCTAGGAATAGCTAACTAAACATGAAAGAGTTACAAAAAACACTCCAAAGCTGGAAATAGGAGAGGCAATGTCTGCTAAGCTAGTCATTAGGGCTAATATAGGCAATTTCTTTCACATTGTCAGAAAGCCCATTTAGCTGTCAATTAGAGTGAAGCCCAGATGCAAACCCTCCCATTGCTCAATGAATTTGACTTCATTAAAATTACTTTCAAATGTGCCTAATTATATTTATGGGAAAATGAAAAGTAAAATGCATCTAATTTGGGATGATGGGGGAGGGGTGACGAGGATTTTCCAGTAATATCCAAAGAATAACATGTTACAGTAGGTTGGGTCCAAACTTACTCATGCTTAGAACAGACCTACTGAAATCAATGGTTCCATTCATTTGTTTAGTCTACTGTTTTCATGGCTAAGGCTCCTCAAAGGCCCCTCCCTTAACTGCAAACCCCAGGATTCCATAGGATGTTGAAAGTGGAATAATAGCACTATAACAGCCTAGTGCAAAAATGGCCTAAGTCTGGTTCCCACCCAATGTTTATTGGTCATCTCTTACAATTTTACCCTACCTCCAGCCCAAGCCATGCAATACAACCTCATATAATAAATATGTAAGAGCTAAAATGCAATTAAAAGTAAGGGTTCCTTGTGGAATTCAATCCTGACCTCACAATACCTAGAAATAAGTCAAGCTTTATCGGAACTTATATAGATTGGTAAGCACACATAAAATTGTGTCAGTGGGGCATATGTAGAGTTTAATGGGGAACTTGCTACCATAGATGTGTACATAGCTAGGGTGGTCAATCTGAAGTTGTGGTCCTCCAGATTTTGTGGAATGGCAATCTCCACCACCTTAGCTAGCATATTGTGAGCACTGATGGGAGTTGCAACCCAACAACATTTGGAGAGCCATGAGTAGGCCGTTCCTAGTGATGGAGATTTGAGTCGATTGACTCAGACTCAAGTTAGACTTAAGTCATTTCAGTGACTTGACTCGGACTTGACTTGGCATAAATTACACACTGACTCAACTCAACCTGAGACTTGCATATTTTTATTGACTGACTTGCTGCCCTTGGTTCAGTGACATAACCAGAAAATTTTCAATGTACTGGTCTTATGACGATCTGTCTCAAGCCCAAAGTGTGGACAGGTTTCTCAGAGAGAACAGCAAATGGGTTAGGTAATGGGCTTGAGGTGAAGTTGAGGTCTTCTCAGCAGCCTGCCCCCACTACATATAAAGGAGGAGCTTTCTAAAACTATTCCTAAGAGCAGAAGCCAAGACTCAAACCCTGAGTGCAGGGCACATATCTCAGGCCCTTTTCGCACGGCGTTTTGGAAGCGAGAGGGCCCCTTGAGCATCGTGTAAATGTGAGGAGTGGTCTGCATGATACACTCACGTTTACGCAACGCTCAAGGGCCAGATGCAGTGCAGGCACGCATCTTTTCATTTTTTTTATCTTTTCATTTTCGGCTTAAAGCTGAAAATGGTGCACTGTCGCGCAATGCTCCCAGGCCCCATGTGCGGGCATGTGCGGGCATGCGGTGCCTCGGGAACCGGGCCAGTTGCATGTCCTCTCATCAGTGCAGCCTGTGAGGTCCCAGGCTGCACTGCGAACAGAAGAGGCGGGGTGCTCACGCGAGGAAGAAGGAGCTGCGGAGCCGAAGCAGCAGGGAAGCAGCAGGGAAGCGGCAGCCTTCCTTCCAAGCCTTCTCACATGAGGACCCCAACCCAGTGGCACGAAAAGGTAACGTGCAAAAAGGGCCTCAGAGGGGAACAGAAAATGTGTTAGGTAACAGACTTGAGGAGGAAGGACTCTTCTTTTTAAAGCTTTTGAAGCTTCAGTAATGGGGAGTAAGAAGGATCCTATTCCCCACTTCCAAGACTGCAGATGGCACAATCACAAAAGTGGAGAGCCAACTCTACTTAAATTGTTAAAACTGATTTTATTGGACGCTGTCCAGAAATTCTGGAAAACAGGTTGGGGCATAAAGTTGGCTCCCAGACTCAAGACTTGATGTGAAATTATCCTGCAAGGACTTGAGACTTGAGTTAAGACTTGAAGGTAGAGACTTGAGACTTGAGACTTGACTTGAGACTGGAGTAAAAGACATAGGCCCTTTTTGCACGGCATTTCTTAAGCGAAAGGGCCCCTTGAGCATCACATAAGTGGGAGGAGTGGTCTGCATGACGCACTCTCATTTACACGACGCTCAAGAGCCTCATGCGCAGCGCATACGCACCTTTTTATTTTCGGCTTTTAGCTGAAAATAGTGCGTGCTTGTGCACCATCAGGGGCCTGGGGTGAACTTACCTGCCCTGCGGAGCCTCTGGAGCTGGGCCGGTCGCACTTCCTGTCCTCAGTGCAGCCTACAGCTCCCAGGCTGCACTGCGGAAGGAAGAGGCAGGGCGTAGGCGGGGCGTTCGCGCGACCAGGAAGCTGCTGCAGAACACAAGCAGCAGGGATGCGAAAACCTTCCTCTGAAGGCTTCTCGCACGAGCGCCACTGCCCACCTCCGCAAAAAGGTAAGGTGCGGAAAGGGTCTTAAATACACCACTGGCCATTCCAGGTGTAAAGATTATCAATAGTTTGGGTTTTGACTTAGGAAGCCACCAAACATTTACTTTTGGTAGTAGTAAAAACATATCTACATGAAAGATTACCCAGTATGATTTCAAACTTCTCATTAGCTTTCTGCAGGGGTAGGACTGCATGCTCCTGAGAGGCAATAAGCTATGCTGATGGCAGGAGTGTTGCTAGCAGGGTCTCCCATGTCAGACAATCTTTTGCTGAGGAGCTAGACTAAATGTGCCAAACAGTTTCTGGGCAGTGGTAATAGTGGGGTGAGTGTGTGTGTGTGTGTGAGAGAGAGAGAGAGAGAGAGACAGACAGACAGACAGACAGACAGAAGACCTCTCAGAGACAATGGCAATGGTACCATAAAACTTGTTTGCACTGTGTAGAAGGAGGAACAGTAAACCCCTTTAGAATGCTTTTTACCACAAAAGCCCTATGATGAGACAACCCAAAATGAAACAAGTGATAGTGCCAAAAGCAGGCACTCAACAAGTTACTGGGGTTACAAGCAGAGGACAACTTACAATAGTGCTGTGTCATTTCATCTCTTCTCCCAGTTGGAGGACACAACCCAGGAAGGGAGAGAAAAATAATGGAGGTGAACAGCTAGTTTCACATATGGTGCCACCAGAAACAGTTTGGCTTCTTGGACAATGGTCTGCAGTTCCATGAAGATGGACTTCTGGCAAGTGATGGATTGCAGTTCACAGCAGTTGGCAGGAACATTTTTTCCTAAGAATATCAGAAACCTAATTAGGAGAGTTTTAAACTGAGCTATAGCTGGCGGGAGAAACAGTATTCTTGAGGGCAGTTCATCAATAGTCTAAATTTTATAGGGAGAACTGGAAAAACAGTACAGGAACCAAACAGTGGGAATGAAAGAAACAGAAAAGAAGTCTAGCTGAATAATATCAATAAGGCTTCAGGGAAAACCCATCAATATAACCATAATCCAACTTTATGCTCCAACTACAGAGGCAGAAGAAAATGAAATTGAAAGATTCTATGCTAGAGTCCAGAAAGAAGTATAAAGATGAATCATTGAATACTAAAGTTAGGATGGTCCATGCCACTATATTTTCAGTTTCTATGTGCTGTTGTGAAGAAAGCTGATAGGAAAAAAATCAACTCATTTAAATGTGGTACTGGAAAAAAAATTCTGTGGATAGTGTGGACTACTAAAAAGACAAATAAATGGGTCTGAAAACAAATCAAGCCTGAACTCTCTCCAGAAGCCAAGACAAATAAACTGAGGCTGTTGTGCTTTGGATGTATTATGAGAAGGCATGATTCACTAGAAAAGACCATCATGTTTAGTAAGATAGAAGGCAGTAGGAAAAGAGGAAGACTGCATTACAGGTGGATAGACTCAACCATGGAAGCCACAGCCCTGAGTCTGCAAGACCTGAGCAGGGCTGTTGATGACAGGGTTGCCTGGAGGTCTCTGATTCATAGGGTCTCCATAAGTCAAAGTCGACAATTTCAAACCTGCTAATACTGTCCTGTCATGTTGACTACATTATGTTAGGCACATTATTCTCTCTAACATACACAGACATACATAGATGACAATAACACCAACAACAGCAACAAAACAGGAGGGTAAAAATCATCATAATAAGGAAGAGAGGGGAAAACGAAAAGTATCACTCCCCTGAAACACAAATTTGTATAAAATGTGCATGTGCTAATTGACATCTATAGATGCAAATTTTGAAATAATTACTGAAAATTAAATAAAAGAATATAATGCATCCTAGTGGGGAAGACTGTAAGCTGGTGACTTATGGGCTGCTCAATCTTCTGGCCCTTTTCGCATGGCATTTGCCATGCGAAAAGATTTGCCATGCAAAAGGGCCTCTGGAGCATTGCGTGATTGCAAGGAGCCATCCACATGACATCCTCACAATCGCGCAATACTGCCAGGGCTGGCAGGCGCCGATCGCACACTATTTCATTTTCAGCTTGTAGCTGAAAATGGTGCACGATCGTGCGTCGCCCCAGGGCCCTGTGCGCACTTACCGTGCGTGCGGAGCCCCCAGAGCCACGGTGCTCATGCTTCTTGCCCCAGCGCATTAAATCCCAGGCTGCCCTGAGGAAGGAAGAGGTGGAGCCCTCATGCTGCCTGCTAGCAGGCAGGCGTCAGAGAGGGAGCCGAAGCAGCAGGGACACAAGAGCCTCTCACAAGAGGCTACTCGCACGATCCCCGCGCCCCAGCACTGAGGTAAGGTACGTTGCGGAAAGGGCCATAGAAGACATGCTTTCTCTTTACTAAAGCATTTGAGGCTTTTACTTTTAAGCATGTACTTGATTTTAAAACCCTTTTGACCTTTTAAAGATGTTTCAACTGGAGTTGATTCATATGTTTTTAATCTTTTTTAAATTTTTGCTTTTAATCTGGAATTGTTTAAAAATGTTTATATTGGTTTATCTGTTTGCCATCCTGGAATTTTATGATACAAAGAGAGGGGGAAAGAAAGAAAGAAAGAAAGAAAGAAAGAAAGAAAGAAAGAAAGAAAGAAAGAAAAGATGGATGATTACAAAATGTGCCAACCACTCCAGTTTTCTTTATTTCCTCTGAGGTTAGCTGCCAACTTGAAAGTAGCTGGAGGAAAATTGTTTTTCCCAGCAACAATGAGTTATGTTGGTTCTAATGCAAAGTATTTTGAGAAGGCTTAGTCCTGTGGCTAAGGCCCATTAGACAAAAGACCTGCTCCTAGTAGAGATGAAATCTGCTGAAATGGATTAGCTGATATGAATCAACACAGCTTCCTGCATATTTGGATTTTCCTTGCTGTTGCACCACAACTAAATTCATGAATAATTTCACATCTGGTTTAGTTCTGAAGCTGTCATGCATGTAAAGCAGTAAGATAAGGACAAATAGGGGAAATTTACTATTTAGAGGAGGAGTGAGGAAATGTTGACCCTACAAATCAGGGGTGTGGAAACTGCAGCTCTTGAACCCTACTTTTGTGACCCACAAAACTCCCCACCAGGCCTGCAAGACTCCAATCTCATTTTTTAAAAAAAATAAATGTAATTTTTAGGCAATTTTTGGCCATTTCCACACAATGTCACTATAGCATAACTGCAACAGATTGTTTCTGGTCCAGGAGCCATGCATGACGTTGTCACTATCCAGCTGTTAGTCCCATGCTCAAGCATCGCCAAAGCTCCAGAAAAAAACCATTAATAGGCTCCTTTATCACTTCAGTCTTGTCAGCCAGCTTAGTGCAGTACTGTAATAGCACTTGAGAGCACTTCCTGTTATCATGGATCCAGAAGTGGGTGGGGTGTGGGCGTGCCCAGATTGCCCCTCCCGCAGCTACCCCCATGGCATGGTAACTTTGAAATCTAACACCTCTCCATATTTATTTTAAATTTCTCCTTTGAGCTGAAACTTTGTATTTTTAAAATATATTTTTAAGCATTATAGTGCAAAAATGTACTGGCATATCATGCCATTACAACATTGCTGCACTAGTATGGCTTCAGGAAAAAAAATGCCCAATCAGGGGTGGTAGGGCAGGGTGAAGGCAGGGCAAGGAAATGGCCAAGGAGGCTATAATTCGGAAGGAACACCAGTAGCAATACTGCTACTCATCTGCTTAAGGTGGAAGGGTGAGGAAAAGAATGTTCCCCGATGGCATCACATAAATGCCAATGCTGGGATTGTAACGATACAACGTGCTAATGGCATATAGAGTGGAAATGGCCTTTCTTTGAAAAAAAATGTCAAAACACCTGAAAAGGGGAACAAAACATTATCAGAACTATCTACTCCCAAACATCTATTTTTGGCAGTATATTGGCCAAAATAGTGACCAAAGGTGACATTTCATCAGTTCAACCACCATTTTGGCTGACATGCAGCCCAATATGGAGGCACTTTTTGACATGGATGAGTGGGTGCAGACCATGAGGGTCAGGATGAAAGATGGCCCTCATCTCCTTGCATTTGCCCACCCAGATGTTTTGGACTACAACTCCTATGGGCTCCAGACAACATGGCCAATGGCAAGGGATGATGGGAATTACACCTGGATAGCCAAAATTGAACCACTCCTGATGTAAATATTGAAAATGTATTTACATGGGTGTGTGTTTCACAAACACAAAAACATTTAAAGCTCTATTTCATCAAGTCTATATCTACTATATTTTCATTCAATCACAACAGTTCATTTTTCTGCCTCATCTATTGAAGCTATTAGCTGAAAAGCAACACTAATATCAGAACCATCTATTGACAGGAATCATGTCAAAATCCAATGTGATTCTGGGCTGAGTCAATAGGAGTATAGTGTTTAGGTCAAGGGAAGTGATGATACCACTAAAGTATACTTTGGTCAGACTTCATCTGACTGTGTCCAGTTCTGGGCACCACAGTTCAGGAAGGATACTGACAAAGTAGAATATGTCCAAAGTTGGGTGAGCAACATGGTAAAAGTTCTAGAAACCATGTCCTATGAGGAACAGCTTAGGGAGCTGAGTATGTTTAGCCTGGAGAAGAGAAGATTAAGAGGTGATGGGAAGGGATATCATATGGTGGATGGAGCAAGCCTGTTTGCTGCTGCTCCAGGGACCAAGACCCTTTCTGTAGGTTACTGGATCCCAGCAGCATCTCGTGGGGATGCTGGTAGAGTCTCTCCCAGGAGGAGAATGTGACAGGAGCACTCCTCTCCACACCGGTTGCCTGTGGGAATAGAGGAGGCCCAATAGCCACACCTCTTCCTTTTGCAGCGCAGCTAGGCACTGTCCCAAGCTGCACAGGGGCAGGAAGTGGGGCCATTGCACTTCCTGACCCTCTGCAGCTCAGGTAAGTAAGAAAGGGCAGCAGAAGGGCTGTACAATCCTGTCAATGATTTGTGATGCAATCATGCCTCCTGGGGACAGGAGAATGATGGGACACGGGCGACATCATGCATAAGCTTTGTTCGGGTCCCATCCATCTCCCGTCCCCAGTGCGGGACAATGATGTACTGCAGAAAGGGCCCAGGACATGGAGCAATGACTTCAAGCTTCAGAAAAAGAGATTCCATTTAAACCTTAGGAAAAACGTCCTGATAGTAAGGGCAGTTCAGCAGTGGAATGTACTACCTCAGAGTATTGTGACATCTCCTTCTTTGGAGGCTTTTTAAAAAGAGGCTGGACGGCCATCTGTCAGGAATGCTTTGATGGTGTATTCCTCCATGACAGGGGGGTTGGACTTGATGGTCCTTGTTGTCTATGCCCCCTCAGCATCCATTTTCAGTAGTTCATGTGTCACAGAAGCTTCTAGGCAACTCTGTCCTCAGTGAACCCTTCCCAGGAGAAGCAGAGATTAGAAAATAACTTCTAATTACCATGAACAATCTAGGTTAAGATTCACCCAATAAACAAAAATTCAGACACTTCCTTTCTAATTATTTCAGTGGGATGGAGTTTTGCAGAACTGTAGCTGTATGTGTAGCAAGGTGAGGGCAAGAAAGCATGAACACCAAATGATGTGAGACTTGCAGCAACATTTAGAGACTTGGCAACATAAAAACAACCTTCAAAATTAGGCAAATACTCCTGGGAGTCCTTTCCAGAATTACTGCCTAACAGAGGGCCTGGATCAAGACTTTCACTCATCAGGGAGAAATGTTTTCTTCTTTTCATTTCTCCTGTAACATAGCAACCTTCAGACTTAATTTGTCAAAGTGCTGGGCCTTCCTGTCAAAATCAATAGAAGTTGAAACATCTCTGAGGAGCAGGTTCTAACAGAATGGGTCTATCAAAGCTATGCTGAAACTGTCCCTACAATATTGCAGCCAAACTCAGCAACATTCCTTTTCTGGCTATTGAAAAATAAAAGCCTGTGTTTTGTTTCACCCAGAGCAATGAAAAAGTGATATTCTAAGTTTGCCTCTACAATGGTTGAAAATAAACGGCAGCAGAGTATGTTTGCATCACTGTTCCTTGTTATATCACTTGGATTGTGTTAAGTTATATAGTGTTAAGTTGAGAAACAACTAATGTCAACTGCATATTGCTGACAGATACATGAGAATGGATCACATAATTTAACCAGCTGAATTTTCTGAAGGGAAAATACTATATCTCACCCAGGGATAGAGCTTCTACTAACTCATTTGGGAAACTATGGGCAATTTAGCCATTTACTCCCTTAAGGGAAAGAAGCCATGTGCCCCACTTTAGGGCAGACACAGTAATCCATTTCATTGGATGTTGGAGGAAAGTCCTCTCCTTGAAGATGGCCTATGTTTGAAGAAGCACCTAGTACAAGTCTTGTTAGAGGCTAAAAAACCCTGTGAGGAGCTGATGGGAAGATGCAGAGGTGAAATTGTCCTTCAAACGCAGGGACAGCTACTATCTCTCAACCTAAGAGGATTGTTAGGATAATGTGAAACGATTGTTAATAGGATACAATAGAGGGGCCCTCCCTACTGCCTTGAACTCCCAGGGGAAAAAGTACAAATAAGCAACTTGTATGATAAAATAACTTGAATACAGATGTCTGATTCTTGTAAGCAGTTTCTTGCAGTTGTCTGAGGGAAAATTTATGGTGCAGGCCATACAGATCAGCTTGGACATACCCTCCAACTGTCCCAGTTTGGCAGGCAGTCATGATTAATCCTCTGTTGTTCCACTTTCTCAAATACTTTTAAAATGTCCTAGTTTATTTCTCCTCTTCCCGCTTTTACCTTTGTTCTAAGCTCACTTCAAATGCTACAAGCTGAATTCAAAATGCAAATTATACTCAATTAACTCAGCAGGATAAGAAGATGGAAGAATCTTGCCATTCCTGGTAGGCTCAGCCACAAAAGCAAACTCCTGTTTGCCTCTTGTTTGCCTGTCCTTTCACAGTCATAACTTTTGCCATCTTGACCACACTCTGATGTTCTTGGCCCCTCATGTCCTAATTTTCATCTGTGAAATGTTGGAAGGTGAATGCCCAGACACCAAGGATAGGGCCAAAAGAAGTGTTTGTAACTCTCTCCCCCAAAAATGCATTTATTTTGCATGCATTAATGAATATTATAAATCAGAACTTTGGAACCTTTACACCTTCCCTTCCAGAAAATAATCCCTCATCATTGACTATGCTGGTTGGAGCTCCTGGGATTGATATAAAACATCTAGAAAGCTACAGGGCCTCACCCATAATGTAAAACAGTTCTTCTGTCATAGAGATTCAAAGGGTAGATGAAATAGCCCAATTGTCAAAACTAACAGATTCACTGGGACAGTTTCTATGGCAACTTGCTAGAACCTGTATAGTTTATTTACAAGTCTCCAGGTGCAAGGTCATAAAATGCATACCTTGTGAGTCTAATTCTGTATGGATTCTGCAACAAAGTGTGAGGCCCTTTTCACACCGCATTTGTCATGTGAAAGGGCCTCTGGAGCATCATGCAATTGCAAGGAGCATCCCACATGACGATCTCACAATTGCACAATGCTGCTGGGGCCAGCAGGCGCTGATCACGCAATATATCATTTTCAGCTTTTGGCCAAAAATGATGTGTGATCGCACATTGCTCCGGGCCCCCCCACACACTTACCATCCGTGTGGAGCCTCTGGAGCCACAGCCCTCATGCTTCCTCCCCCAGTGCAGCCTGGGAAAATATTCAGCTGTGCTGTGGAAGGAAGAAGCAGAGCCCTCATGTTGCCTGCCACGTGGCAGGCAACTGCTGCAGAGCAGGAGCAGCGGGGACACGAGAGCCTTGCAGAAGAGGCTGCTTGCGTGATCCCCACGCAACCACGCCAGACGCAAGTAAGCTGTGGAAAGGGCCTGAGTCTGGAAGACTGCAATGTCCTGTCCTTATCCATGAGGGTTAAGTGAAATTATACATTTAACATAACATGTACTTTGGCCCTGTATTCTGTAATAGCAAACCCAAGAAAGCAGACACTGAAAAACAATCCAGCCAAAAAATGAGCTCTTTTAACAAATAGTCATGTTATCAGAGATATTGTTCTCAAACATATTGTTTCTCTACTCTTGATGATGAAGTCAAAATAATTACTCTTTTAGAACTCTTATGTGTTTTTTAAAGTTTATTTTCATTTTGTTTTGTTAATGGCACTTCCCACTCAAATGCCTCCTAAAGCTGCATTTTAGTTATATGTATAGGGTGAGAAGGACAGAAACAGGAGGAAAAGGATGTAGATTTGCCAAGTTGTGCCTCTGTTTCCCTCATGAACAGAATGATAATATTATAATATTATCTTATAACTATATGAAAGAACAGTGCTTGCATACATCTTCAAATGGCACATCTTCTATATCCTGAAGCAAAGGAGCAATACAGAGAATCCCTACAGTAATCACTTTCACAAACATTAGCACATTTTTTTTCCTGTTTAAGTGAAGCTTGAGCTTTCTTTCTATCCTGCCTCTTAATAAAAGAGGGAAAGACCAGGTACTAAAGAAGTTACTGCAATGACACTAGCAAAATACACAGTTCATCTGATCAGTATCATGGTAGGGAGAGGGAAAATTCTTTGTGAATGGCAACAGATGCAATATAAAAAGAGTGCTCACAACAGGTTGCCCATGGGCAGTGTGAGCCCAGATTCCTCTCCACAAACTGAATACATGCTCCACAGGCAAGTCTCCACCACTTCAACAAAATGGCCTGTTTAAATCCACTTTCAGGATCAGAAGTAACAAATCTGGTGAGCACTGAGACTGGAGAATAAGCAGGCAAACAAGTGTGGTGGCCACACATTTCTTCACTGGGATGGGATGGACTGCATTTCCACCTAAAGGAATTATTTCTAAATGTTTATCTATATGTATACATTGGGATGTTCAGGTTTTATGCTAATCTGTGCCATTTTTTCTCCCTCCCCCCTTTTCTTTTGATTATGGATCTCCTCTTTTTTTGGCAATGTATAAGTGTTTACCAGGGGTTGCCAGGGCTCCTGTACCTCTTAACGGTGGTGTAACAGAGAGAATCTCAGCAGGTGCTTGCATAAGAAGCAACACCCACTGAAATTCCCTTTTCTTCACAACTGTTAAGTGTACAGGAGCCCTGTCCTGTATTTTACCTGGCAACCACACTGGCCACTTTGGCCATTTCTGCATGGGGCGAGGGAATCGCCCCGCGCAGCTACTTACCGGATCTTCTGGCGGTCTGGTCCGGTCCGGGGTGAGAAGGAGCAGTGCATGGTCATCGATCCACACTGCTCTGGCTTCTAAAATGGCAGCTTCCAGTTGGTCATGGGTCTTGACCAACCGGTGAAGCTCGCCAGCCTAAAGCCCTCCCTCAGCAGATCGCAGGCTCACATTTGTGCGAGCCTGCGAATCTGCACAAAGGAGCAGGCTTGCAGTGGCATGCTCTGTGCTTTTGAAAGACCAGAAAAATCAGGTCTTTCAAAAGCACGCTGGAGGACCACTTGGGGCCGTTCCGGAGCGGACTGAGGTGCGGATCTACGGTAAGTAGTACGAACCCAGTCTGCTCCAAGGTGCAGATGTCCTCCGTGGAGGACGCACTGCACTATTTTAAATACCCCGTGTGGAAATGTCCTTTGACTGAACAACAATGGCCTGTTCCACCCCACCACTGTTTTTCTCATTCTTTTTTGGCTCTGTGTATGTGTGTATATATGTGTGTATAATTTGCAAGTTGCCTGTCGATTTCTGGCAACCTCATGAATTTCATAGGGTTTTCTTAGGCAAGAAATACTCAGAGGTGGTTTTGCCATTTCCTTCCTCTGAAAATATAGCCCACAGCATCTGGTACTCCTTGGTGGTTTCCCATCCAAGTGCTAACCAGAGCTGACCATGCTTAGTTTCCAAGATCAGATTAATGGGGTAGCTCTCAATTTGGATTGGTCCCTTGGCTCTGACCCTCACAGCCAATAAATGCTACCAAAAGCATATCTTCTCCACCTGAATTTAAACGTATAGAATCATTTTTTATAAAGAGCTGAAGAAGTAGAGGTGTTCACACAGCAGCAAAACTTCCTCCACTGCTTTTCTAAATTACATACTTTTTTCCATTTAGTAAAGAATAAAGAATAATTCACACTGCACATCATAGTTGCTAACAGCAAGTGAGAATGGAGTTAAAATATTCAGATTATCTTTTTCTGTTTGCTGCTTTCAAACTGTGATCCATGGATCACTGATGATCTGCAAGTACCATTTGGTGATCTGTTCTGGAAAGTGCTGCTTATTTATAGGAGCAGAGTACAGCTATTGAAAGAAAAGGTACTCTGTGAGCTGATAATAAAAAAGTGAGAAAAAATTAAAGTTTTTATTTTAGGAAATCCATTTAGAGGTAAACCAGAAGAGAAATTCTTCCTTAATTTGCAAGAGCCCCTAGAGCTGGCTTTCATGAGTGCAGAAGTGTTTGTAGCATTCCACCTATATGTGACTGAGTCTTTCTAGAGCAAAGAAACAAGAACTAATCTCTTGGAGAAGAAACAGAAAGGAAGTATAGCTTTAAAACGGGAAAAGCAAACAGTTACATAAAAAGACAATGAAGGATGTCTGTGTCCATCTGCTTAGCTTCTTCCTATAACTCCCTCCCCCTTCACTGATCAAAATTACAAGCAATGATGCTCAACATCCAACATTCTCCACGTAGGGAAGCAAATCTCAGGA
Source organism: Ctenosaura bakeri (assembly GCA_948474755.1). Taxonomy (NCBI): domain Eukaryota; kingdom Metazoa; phylum Chordata; class Lepidosauria; order Squamata; family Iguanidae; genus Ctenosaura; species Ctenosaura bakeri. Next base: position 7,515 of record CAOLHI010000381.1, on the reverse strand, counting down.
CAGGTAGAAACAGAGGAGACAGGTTGATTTGGGACATGAGGGCACTTTAAAGCAAAGTATACATCTCCACCAGGACTCCACAGCTCAGCACTTGTGTATTATTAATACATCAAAAAGCCAGGAACAAGGAAAAGGATTGGGAAGAAAGAGAATGGGCATGTGCTCTCAGACCTCCAAATGTCCTGATTTGGCAGGGACTCCCCCAGTTAAGCCTCTGTTATCCCACTTTTTCAACTGCTTTTAAAATATCTTGGTTTTTGTCTCCTCCTCTCTTTCCCACCTTCGCCCTTCGCTTCCTTCAATTGCTGCATCCAATTGCTGAATCCAACCTGCAAAAATAATTTGCACTCAGTTAACTCAGGATGGAGTTAACATAAGAGTGGGGTTTTGCACTCCCCTGCAGGCTCACACAAAAGCAAACTGCTGCAGCCTCTCCTAGCTTGTGCTTGTCTGTTTATGTGTGTGCTCTCCTCATTAATAACTTTTGCCATCTTGTACACACTCTCATGTGTCCCGATTTTCATCTGTGAAATGTTGGACAGTACATAAGGGCACATAAGGGCCCACTTCACAAGATCCCATCCCTATGATATTAAATAAAAAGACATACTCCAGTTTTCAGGTGTTGGCCTTATAATCTCAGGCAACAAGAGGCTGCTGACTGGGAAACCTAAATAGTCTGCAGAATTAAAATATGAATTGTGGACTTGCCTTGAATTGTATAAAGAAACAGTGTTTATTGAGTAGTTTGCCTGAATCCTTAGCAATTTTCATGTTGTCTATGAGAATCAAAGTTAGAGAACTGCTGGCTTAGTAGATTCATGGCCTCAAATGAAAGAGGGCAAGCTGTACTTCCAAATGCTATACTTAATCATTCCCCCACCTTTACTCCCATCAAGCAGGCATGAAAGAAAGAAAAGAAAAAGCTGACTCAGAGAAAAGCTCCCTGTGGCCCAAATGTCAAGAGAGGCATCCAGTTGACCTGAGGTCACCACATGTAAGATAGCAGAAGACAAGAAAATAAAAGCTTTAACCGACCACAGTCTGGGTGCCTGATAATGTAGAGAAGCTAACAACATCTGCTCCTCTCTTGAAATATTGACCAAAAGGGTCAGATAGTAGTGGGAGAAGAGTGATATACCACAGCTGCATTTAAAGATACTGGTTCAGTGCCTGCGGAGATGAAAGCACATTTCTCCCTAGAATTACTCTTAAATAAAGTGTTGCATTACATGGAGCAACACTCTCCTGAAACTAGGGGGGAAAGATCTTTCATGTTCTTTTCCTCACCTTAATTGTACTTTTTGACATGTATCTTCAATAAAGCTCAATAACTATAATGGAGTTTTTGTTTTGTTCTTTTAAAAAAACCCGTCAGCGTTCTCAACTAGAAATACAGAAAATGTCTGAAGAGAAGGAAATTTCCCAGAAGCATCTTATAAGAAAGATAACAACAATGGTTTGGGGGAGGGAGCCAATACGTGGTACCCTAAACCCCAGGAATGGGAGGATGTACCTGTAATAAATACTTCAGGTTGAATGTAGACACTTGCCCTGAAGAAAATGAAAAGGAATCATCTTAGGATGGAGGGAAGAGAGGGAGAGAAGAGAATCTGTGCTAAGCAAGCTTGGGTAAAGTGTGGTCCACAGGCTGTACTTTGCAGCATCTCAAGGGTCCATGTATACACCCAGGATTTGAAAGTGTCCAAGATAGTTTGTCTGTATATATACCGCCTCCAAAGTCTCTAGAGGAGATGCTATTGGTCATTTCAACATGTTCTGGGTGTTGGGAAGTCATTTTTTAGATCTCTGGATACCTTTCTTTCACCTTTTTTCCAATCAGGAAGTGTTTGAGCTCCTTTTCTAATCACTTCTTGTTTTGAAAAAAAATCTTAAATAAGGCTAAAGAAGGCCTCTGATGGCCTCAAATAGGGTAAGAGGGTCAAAACCAACCCTAAACATGGCAAAACAAATAGCCAATAGCAACTCCTCCCACTACTTGAGGCCTGGAGGGGTTACAATTGCTGACTTTGGTGGCAAACACTTTTTTTTTACCCCAAATTTCATGGTCATATGGGGATATGGCCCTGCAGTGTCCTATAAAGGACAGTGTTGCCCTCCCAGCCCCTGGCAGTTGGCCACTCTTGGTGTAAACCATACAAAATAAAAGCTAGATGATTTGTTTTTTGTTTTTTAAAAAATCAAAATCAAATTGAATTCCTCGTTAAATACCAAGAGGCTCCTCCTTTGTTTTTAGGATTGCTTGGTTTCCAAAGAGCCCCTGAATGAGTGGAAGACCCTTTAATTCCAGAAAGGGTGATGAGGAGGATGTCTCTGATTTTTGCTAACCAAAATGTACAAAATACATCATGTAAACTCCCAGAGACTGAGGCTGTCTCTGGGAGCTGTCCTGGATCCCACTCTGGGAGAAGAGAGGCATGCAGCTGAAATGAATGAATGAATGAATGAATGAATGGAATAATATATAAACTCCACTGGCTTTTTCACCAGGCAAAGATGTTAAAATTCATATAGGAGAAGAAAAATGTTGATGACAGAATTACAAGCCTACGTTTTGTCTCAGGTGTTACTTATGTTGTCACTAAGACCACTTCCACATAACGTCGCTATAGCGCTAGAGCAGTAGGTCATTACGGATCCAGGAGCTGTGCTTCTGCATGACATCATCCCCATCCAGCAGCTGTCCCATCCCCAAGCATCACCAAATGGACATATTCTATTTCCAGAAAAAATCCATTAAGAGCCTTCAATCCCATCAGCCGTCATAGCATGGTACTGTTATAGCACTTAATAGCGCTTCCTGTTATGGTGGATCCAGTGGTGGGCGAGCTGTGGGCATGCCCAGCTTTCTCCTCCCTCAGTGACTCCCATGGCATGGTAACTTCCTATCATCTCTCCCTATTTGTTTTAAATGTCTCCTTTGAGTCAAACTTTTTATTTTTTATAATGCATTTTTAAACAGTATAGGGCAAAAGTGCAATAGTGTACTGGCATGTCATGCTGTTACATTGCTGCATTAGTACAGCTTCCCCAAACAAAACAAAACAAAAAATCACTGCCCAATTAGGAGCAGTGGGGCAGGGTGAAGGTGGGCCATGGGAGTGGCCCAGGATGCTGTAATGTGGAAGGAAAACCAGCAGCAATACCACTACCCATCCACTTAAGGGGAAGGGTGCAGAAAAGAGCATCTCTAATCCACCAGCATCACATGAATGGTGATCCCGCCATTATAATGGTATAACATGCTAATGGCCTGTAGTGTGGAAATGGCCTAAGATGACCTAGAGGGATCTTGATGCAGGCAGAGGCCACTCCCCTTCTTGGCCATGTGGGGACAATAAAATTTCAACTTCATCAGCAACAGAAAAATAATTTCTTTTGAGATCTAGGACCTTTCCACAGCTTACCTGATTCCAGCATGGGCACGTGGGGATCATGCAAGCAGCCTCTTGCAAGAGGCACTCAAGTCCCCTCTGCTCCTTCTCCATAGCAGCTCCCTGCTGGCCAGCAGGAAGCATGAGAGCTCTGCCTCTTCCTTCCACAGCGCAGCCAGGTACTTTCCCAGGCTGCGCTGGGGGAGGAAGCACAAGGGCCGCATCTCAGGAGGCTCTGCACTCAAGGTAAGTGTGTGTGGGGCCCCAGAGTGATGCGGGATCACACATCATTTTCGGCAAGAAGCCAAAAATGATATATTGCGTGATCAGCGCCTGCTGGCCCTGGCAGCGTCATGCAATTGCGAGGATATCATGTGGAACAGTCCTCACAATCACACAACGCTCCAGAGGCCCTTTTGCATGAGAAATGCCATGCGAAAAGGGCCCCAGACTGTCCCTGTCCTGTATGAAGCTAACTGTCCCTTTATTAGGCACAGAACATTGAATTTTTCAATAAGTCCCTGTACTGTTACATCTGGAAAATCTTTTAAATGCTATATAGGTAAAATTTGCCAATTGCAGTCCAAATAAAAGAGTGTTACCTTGGTTGGAGGCCAAACCCCCAAAGAGTTAACTCCCTGTCCATTAGCTCCCTTTTGATAAAGCTTCCCCTTGTTTTGCAAATTTTGGTATCTTCAGATCTAGGAAACATGTTCAGAGGTAGCTGTGTTGGCCATGCATGATGCATTTTGTGCATCTTGGTTTACCAATAAAAGTATCACTCTTTTGTGAATTATGGATTGTTTTGTATTTTGCCACTTACTGAACAAATCTACCCCAAATACTTTTTCTGACTTCTGCTAACTTCCCATGAAATAAGCCTCTCTGCCCCATCAGCCACAATTCTGGAAATATGGCACCTTGCTGTTTTCTGAAAATGAGCAATGTGGTATCATATTTCCTTGTAATGTCCCTCCTACATTCTTGAAGAGCTTACTACCAAGAGTAGAGGGGCAATGCAGCAACAGATCAAGATGTACATGCTTTGAGTGAAACATTTGTTTTAAAACAGGGGTGGACAACTGCGTGGTGGCTGGGGGCCAGTTTACCCCAGATGCCTGCAGGATGTACCCCTTCTCACAGTGCAAGCCCAAATACTTCCATTTTCCTTTGTAGCGCCCTTCAGAATAGTGACAATGAAGGGATGGGATGTCATTTCCTACTGCTATTTTGAGAGGGGCTGCAAAGGAAAATGGAGGAAAACACGGGGAGGTTGTACAGCATGCCAACATTTCACAGATGAAAACTGGGACACATGACTACAGCTGTTTGCTTTTGACTGGCTCTACTGGGAAGGGCAAGAGTTTGCCCCTCTTGTCCCATCTCCCCAGCTGAGTTAATTGAGTACTAGCTACTTTTGCACTTTGAACTCAGTTTGCAGCAACTGAAGGAAGCCAAAATGAAGAGGGAAAGTGGGAAGATGACATAGAAACAGGGACATTTTAAAGGCAGCTGAAAAAGTAGGAGAACAGAGGAGTAATCAGGACTGTCCCTGTCAAAATCTGGACAGCTGGAAGACATGGTACAGTGTTTGAGAGGATAGAGACCTCCATGTATAAGGTAAGAAGAAACACCTCCTATCCTGTCTCAATGAAAACTGATGCAATGAGCAATGTAATAAATACCATAAAGAGAAATTTTCTCTGAACTTGTTGTTCTTGTATACCTTCCAGTCATTTCTAATTTGGCGACCCTAAGGTGATCCCATAACAGGGTTTTCTGGGGCTGAGTCTGTGTGATACGCCAAGGTCACCCATTGGGTTTTCATGGCTGAGTGGGGAATTGAACTCTGGTCTCCAGGGTTATAGTCCAATGCTCAAACCACTATAACATGCTGGCTCTCAAACTACAATGAATTCTCTTTCATTTAGCAAAAAAGAATCATTTTTAAAAATTAGCAGTCCATGGTCTTGTTGCAAGTAAGAAGGAAGAACATTTTGTTTCAGTTCAGAAGTTAGCAAAATTTGCAAATTTCATCTTGGGAATGGAATGAATGTGGAAGAGACAGAAACAAAAGCTCTTTGAGCAACTCTGGCCATTTCGGCACTAGACTGTTATAGTGATATTATTCCACTTTCAACATCCTATGGAATCCTGGCCTTTGAGGCCTCTCCCTAAACTGCAAACCCCAGGATTCCATAGGATGTTGAAAGTGGAATAATAGCACTATAATAGTCTAGTGCCGAAATGGCCTCTGAATCTATGCTTAAATCATACTTATTCAGTCCTAAATTAGGTTGCTGCTTCTTTTTCCCCTGAGAAACAGCAACACTGCAGGCAGATGTAATATGCTCCTCTATGAGCTTCATCACTGAAAAAGTAGTAGTTATTTCCAGTCTGTTTTAAAGACCACTTGAAATTTGCACATTTCTTCTTATTTGGCATGGAAAGAGCTTCAGATTTAATAGATTTGTAGGAGAAAGTAAAATCAATTTTTTTTTTGGTCATCCTTAAATGTGAATAGCAGCAACAGAAAAAGAACAGGAAAAGGTCTCTAGTACAATCTGAATTTTGCTCATATTTTTGGTATCCCAGGCCCTTTTCACACGTTATTTGCCATGTGAAAAGGCCTCTGCAGCATTGTGCGATTGCGGGGAGCTTTTCAGATGATGTCCTCGCAACTGCGCAATGCTGCCGGGGCCAGCAGGCACCGATTGTGCACTATTTCATTTTCAGCTTGTAGCCAAAAATGGTGCGTGATCATGCATTGCTCCGGGGCCCCATGCGCACTTACCTTGCATGCAGAGCTCTGGAGCCACGGCCCTCGCACTTCTTCCCCAGCGCAGCCTGGAAAAATATCCGGCTGCGCTGCAGAAGAAAGAGCCAGAGCCCTCATGTTGCCTGCCAGCTGGCAGGCAACTCCTGCAGAGCCGAAGCAGCAGGGATGCAAGAGCCTCTCACAAGAGGCTGCTCACGTGATCCCCGCGCCCCTGCACCAGACAAAGGTAAGGTGTGGAAAGGGTCCCAGTCATTATTATAGGAATGGGCAAATCTCACTATTGGTGCCTGCTACTCCAAATGGCACTACCTGGACTTTTCTTTTAAAGTACATTCACGCCTTTCCCTTTGGCAATGCAACTGGGCTCATTACTGTGCTGTGCTGGGGCAAGAAGTGCCTCCATCACGCTTCCAAGCCTTCCACAGGTCAGATAAGTGCAGGAGTCTCGTGCAATTGGGGGTTATTGACAGACAAACTCCATCAATTATTTACCCCGCTATTGTGCCGACTGGTGGCAGGAGGACGACAACACCATGACAATGTCTTGCAGAAGTATCGTCGCAGTCCCGCTCTTCTCCCGTCCTCATGTCAGGTCGCCATGTCCATGAGGAAAGGGCCTTACTTTCACCAGCCTCCACTTTTCTTTTGATTTCCATTTTGGAGGTCAAAGTTCTATGCTTTCTTAATGTGCTGGGGAAGCTGGTAAGAGAAGCTTATCTACTCTCCCCTTTTCTGCCTGTTTTGCTGTTCATGCATGCTCAAGAAGGGATTATGGAGACAACTACTGTTTACTTTTATCTGTTTTAGGGAAGCACACATAGCTACAGCAGAATCACACTCTTTTGCTAGCTGAAGCATCATTTATTGCATTGTTTACACATGCTGCTGCAACCCAATATCAAAATTATGTGTCCCTCTAGCTTTTCTTCCCAGTGTTGATGCTGCTTTTAAAAATTCCAGCTAGACAGAAGATGAGGAGGAAAGGGGGGTGTAAAAAGACTTTGTAAAAGTCTTCTTCTTTGACAGATTCTTTGTTAACTGTACTATGCCTGTATCAGAGCTATTCAACAGAACATAATCAGTGTAGAACTGTCTGGAACAAATGTCATGTTGCTAAAAGGAAGTAATCTCATAATACTGAATGAAAAAAAGCAAGCTTCATTTAATTCAGGGCCAAACTTAGGCCCTTTCCACACGTTCGCGTCACGTCGTTACCTGGCACTTCCTGGCGGTTTAAAACGTGTCCGCCCCACTGCGGACATTATTTTGCCACGGTCCACACGTCTGCAGCCTGTACTGCTGCAGTGCGCACTCCACAGTCCACACGTTATTTCCCGTTCT